>JAPDVU010000003.1:22115756-22715756 GCA_026230045.1 Corynorhinus townsendii | reverse complement strand
GAGAGGGACTCACGTGAAAACTCCTACATTTTTGGTTTTGCTTTGCTTTTCTCAAAGGCCTCTGTAGACTTTTAACAGCCCACTTCAATTTCTACATTTTCTAGGAATTTCTTTCCTATTGCTGAAATCCATTTATTATGTTGCTGAATAACGTGGGCTAAAAGCTAGCCTTATCGCTAGGCAAAGGAGACAGCTACGTATACAGGTTCATTTCAGGAGAACAACTAAATTCCCAAACTCCCCTTTGCAACTCAGCAACACTTCCCCCACAATTCTCCAGCTTTATACTTAAATTCTATCAGTGGCTTCCTTACTTGACTTTTTATTCTTTTAAAAAGTTCTGGAACCCTTATGAAGATGCAGAAATAAATGTTCCTTATTGCTTATACCTTTGAAGGGTAAGCTTTATTAGATCCTTTTCCGAGTGTAGGTTTTGAAAGCTCAAAGAAGGAACATTGATACCTTGAGGGTAGGAGATACATATTTGTCATAAATATGGGGGTGGAGAGAACCCTGAAAAGGGAAGTAAAAAGATAAACTTCACACCAGTTACAGTGATGGAGACAGGAGCTTAGAAGGATTACCCCCATTTTTTAAAGAAAAGACATTTATGATGACCGGCACCATTATAGAGAGTGTGATGAGATGCTTACCAGGTGAATGAATCCTGCAGCTGTGAACCAGGTACTGAGCACTATTGATAACAGTTTGGCAATCTTCAATGCATTGCTAGAGGAAAAAAGACAAAGAGCTGTTGGGTTCTGACAGGTCTCAGAACAACACAAATGCCTCATCCTCTAAAATCTTGCTACTCAAAGTAGGTCTCATGCATCTGAAGCAGGGATAGGCTCACCTGGTAGTTCATTAATGCAGAATCCCAGGCCCCACCCCTGGTCTACAGATCTGTGGTGTTATAAGGTCCTCTGTTTGATTCGTATACAGGTTAGCATTGAAGATGCACACACCCAGTTACATACACTTGCTGAAAAACCTTAGATTTTGCTATGGTATCCACTGGCCTAAGGTTATACTGCATTTAAAACATATTATATATGTATCATCATAAAATAAATTTAATAAATTGCTACATTGTCTAAAGGAATTGTACAAATGCCAGTATCCCAAGCATCCAGAGTGGGCTTGCACAATGATATTGAGTAGGTCACAGAACTGTAGTTCCATATTGCTAGCCTCAGCCCAGGACCTTTGAGTGAAGAGGATCAGATAAGCTCCTGCCTCCTAAATGAAGCCTTAGCATTTAGTTGAAATCTCTGTAGGGCCCCCTATCACACAAGGACATGCTTTTACCATCTTGAATTCCCCATCATGCCTAAACATTTAGAAGTGAAATTTGCCTGGCCTGTAGTATTGATGTTTCTGGTGCGAACTTAGAGACGCATGGAAATATTGAGTGGGTAACATAAGACCATACTGCTAAAACTTTAGAAGTACTACTTACTATATTGCTGCTCAAAGGTAGTTTGAATTATTTTTTGAGACATTTGTAAGCAATAGTTCACTGCTGCTACTGGGCAGCTCTCATGCTCAGAGGGATTGTCTTAGGTCCTAGCCAGGAAAGACATGATTCATAACTGCAAATGTATAGAACCAAAGCCTCTGAATTGTTCTGAGTTTTTATTTGGGTAGAGGTGATAGGGGAATCAAAGCCTAAATGGACTTACACATTGTGGCTCTACAAAACAAAGAAGAAACAAAACCTTCAAAATGATTGCAAACTTTTTGGCTAGTGCGTGATGTTAACACAGTGGGAGGAAGTGAAAGAATACTGTATTGGCAGCTATGGGATTTTGTGATATTTTTGCCCTGAAATTCTGAGGAGAAATTAGTTGAACTGAAGGTGCAATTAGCATTTTCATTTCCTAATCCAAAACAGTAAGTGAGTAGTATTTGAGGAAGGGCATTTACCTGGTCCTGATGGCTCTCAGAATTTGCAAGATTTGAGGGAGTTCCAGCAGCCGCAATGCTCTTAGGAACCTTAAACCTATAAAGCAATAGAAAGGAGAATGCTGCCAAAAGAAGAAGGTTACTCCAGAGAGTGAGCTGAATTATAACACAGTGGGGAGTAGTCACACTCTTCCATTCCTTGAAATGCTCAAATATAATCCTACATAATAAAAGCCCAGTGACCAAAATGATGGAATGACCAGAATGACCAGAGACCAGAACGACTGGGGCCCCTCGCCCCAGCCAGCCCTGCCCCCCAGCAGGGACCTCCACCTAGATCTGGGACCCCCAACAGGGCAGGCTGGCCGGCCTCCACCTGTGCACTAGGCCTCTGAAAGGGTAACATGCAAATTGACTTTTATGGTGAATGACCAGAACGGCTGCTCAACCAGTCACTATGAGGTGCACTGACCCTTCTTGGTCCCTTTCCCTGGCCGGCAGGCTCCAATTGACCAATGGCAAATGGGGAACTGGGTGGGTGGAGGTGGGGGGCATGGCCAGGGAGCGGGCAGAATGGCCAACCTCTTGGTCCCTCCCCCTGGCCAGCAGGCTCTGATCGCTTGATGGTGAACAGGGAGCCGGGGGTGGGTGGTGGGGGTTGCAGGCAGTGACAGGCCAAGGCCCCTGCCCTGCCAGTCGCCCCACACACAGAGGGCGACCCGCTGCAGGTGGGAATAGCTGACCTCTTGGTCCCTTCCCCTGGCCATCAGGCTTCAATTGCCCTATGGTGAATGGGTACCAGGGGGGAGGCAGGGAGGGGAAGGGTGGTGGTGAGAGGTGGGCCAGCTGTGGGCAGCCAGGGAAGATGGCCCTGATCACATGCCAGGCCGAAGGACCATACCCATGCATGAATTTTGTGCACCAGGCCTCTAATATATTATAACATTATAGATTTAAGAATATGAGTTCTAGTTCAAATCCTAGCCCTGACCCTTAATAGGTGTTATAATCTAAAGCAATGCCCTCAACTTCTCTAGCTCTTCATCTGTAAAATGGGAATTATAATAGTACCTAGCTAACAGAAAGCATATAAAAGCACTACTCACATTTCACTCTACTTAATTCTTCCTTGGAATAAAAAACAAATTATCTATAATCTACTTAAACTTCTGACTATAGGATATCTATGATATGCTCCTCACATTTGTATGATGCTTTACTTTATGTAGTTTGATAATAATGATAGCAAGAAATATTTTATAGATAATAAAATTACATAAAATTAGAAAAAAGCCATATAACTCCCATGCAGTGCCCACCTTAAAGACAAAGTAACTATATAAATCTCTGATATGTTATAACATGTCTAGATATGACAATCTATAGCTTTCAAAGACCAAGAGAGGTTTTTTCATCTCTCCTAATCCATGTGGGATCCCAGCACAAAGGGGCCACAGGGGGATGGGAGGCTGGGGCCTTGCCTCTCAAGTTGTGGATGAGCCAGTCTAGTAACAATAACAAACACCGACACCTTCTGTGCATCAGGTATATCACATTTCTAGGTACTGAGGTTTTAAAAAAAGAGAGAGGGTTCTGAAAATACATTACAAAACTATACAAGTACAGTGATGTACAAGTACAGTGTTGAATTTTTTTAAAATGGCATTTGGGCATTATAAAGGAAAATGAAGGATACGTATGAATGAATGTTAAGAGAGTGTTTCTCATTCCACCTTTATACTTACCTAGCCAATTACTCTTCAGATAATAAGAAATAAATGTTGGTGGGATGGTAAAGATGTCTACAATTGAGTTCATCTCCAACCAGAACCTGATCTTGTCCTCAGCTGCCAAAAACTATGAAATGGAAACAAAAGACCCCAAATCCTGTTACCCTCAAGAATTTTAAAGTGAACACTAGAGTGTCTTTATTCAGCTACATTTCATTCATTAACTGGAGTTTTTATCTAATTCTATTATATACATATATACACACATACATGTATATACGCACACACATATTTTTACATAGCAATATGATATATGCTTATATATATACATTTATGTAGACATAAGGATTGTACCTTTAGTAGGTGTTCAATAAATGAACATGAACCCATTTTATTTACTGGAACTTAAAGTCTCATACTCTGATCTTTCTGTTGTTCCCAGAGATCTATAATTATAGAGCTAAAACCCTCTATTTGTGAGCAAAGAAGAAACATGATTTAAGGTGGTCTTCAATGGAAAAGTTACAGTTATCTACAAATATGGCTGGCCAAGACCTGTATTTATGAGCTTCCCTATTTGGAATAAAAAGCAAGCATTTCCAGAAGGAAGAGTTTGCTGTAAAAAGATTTTGATGATCAGTGTGGTCAGAGTATGTGCTGAAGGACAGTCATAGAAATACACATTACAAGTGTATGCATAACATATATTTTATATATATATAAAAACCTAATATGCAAATTGTCCCCTTGGGAGTTCAACCAGGAGACTGAGAGTTCGATCACTCGCTATGATATGTGCTGACCACCGGGGCGGCAGCCAAGGAAGGAAGGCCCCAGTCAGCCCTGATCGCTGGCCAGGCCTAGGGACCCTACTCATGCACAAATTTTGTGCACTGGGCCTCAAGTATGTATATAAAAACATGGAATGCATAAATACAAAAAAACTATTTTATATAGTTAATGGCACATCAGCCATCAGTGAAGCCAATGACATTTTCAGAGGCTTGTTATTCAGGTTCTGCTAGCTTGTGCTTATTAGTAAAGCTTTCTCAAGGTAGGGGGAAAGCCAATAAGGAGGGCAGTGTTGCCAGGTGACGATATTTTAAAAAATCATTTTCATTTGTGTCAGAATTTTTGGCCTGGTTGACAGCTTCAGATGCAGGTGAAAGAGCTATGATGTCTCACTATACTTTTAACAACTTAGGACATAGACCCTCTAACTCTAGCGCCTGACAGCATAGGCTAATTGTGTAACCAAGGCACACACAGATCTCTCTATGTTGTACCTGTTGTGTTTGTTTACTCCCACTTCCAACAGGTACTTACTCTCAACCCAAAATAGAAAGTAAAGAAAGCATTGAAAGTCAAATCAATGGGGATGGTTTCATCCTCATATGAAGAACAGCTTCCAACAGGGCTGCAAAGGAAACAAGGACAGTTTATAAAGACATACATTTTAAAAGCTGTGTCTACATTGAACCAAATTAAAAGGAAGGGTAGGCAATTTTTTATTTATTCACGATAACACTTAAGTTCATATCTCAAGGAAATTTACTGTATCTTGGAAGTAGAGGTATGAATAAATAAAAGCACTAGACTATGCAAAGAGCTGAAAATAAAAGGAAAATTACCTGCTCTTTCTTTCCTAGAGTTTATTGCTTCTATTTCAGTTTTATCAGCAGGGATTCAGCGGCCTAGAGATTATATTATTCAGAGGCTCTTCTTGGTTTGCATGACCCTCTGTCCAGAAGGAAGTTTAGGATTCTGTACCCTTCAAATACAGAGCTACTCTAGATCAAATGAATTGACTCAAGCCAAATTAAAAAAAAAAAATCCTAAAAGATCAGAGTAAGGAATTCAGAAAGCAAAGACTTCTAGTTTCCCTAGGATCTCTAAAACTGCCCGACTTCTGAGCCCTGCAATCCCAATTTTACTTCAGCTGGAAATCCGAGGAAATTCCCAGAGGATCAGCATGGGGTTCAGATTAGACTGGATTCTGTTCAAGAAACCATCCTTGCTTTGTCATAAAAGAAGGAAATTTCTTCCGTGAAGAGCAGACAATAATTTGCTCCTTTATCCCAGGTGAGGTCTAGCATTTTCCTTTCTCAAGACTACCCAAAGTTGTTTGAAATCTATGAGCAACATTGAAATGGCCACAGAACTTCCACCTCAACATCTCAAGAGTCCAAAGGCATATAAAGAAAGCCCTCCTATGTGGCCCAAAGGAGAAGACAATAACTGGAGGTTTGCAGTCCCAGAGACTAGGGGGTAGACATGGGCATGGCCCCCCAGACCCTAGTAACGCAGTTTGGCAGGATGCAGAAGCAATTTATGTATTTTTTGTGGAGTTGGTTTTAGTGTTTTCTGGGGGGAAAAACACTTATCCTTTTTAATGAGTTTGTGAATGGGAATATGTTTGAAAGTATATTAACCATTTTTCCTGAAGGAAAATTCTGAATTCAAGGGCAATCTTATGTTATAACAGACACAGGTGACTGTGGATTTTACTCACTCAGCAGAATTGATGAAATAGATTATAAGAGACCCAATGCTTAGTACAAAGACAAGGATCACCTGAAAAAAAAAAAAGAGACAAATGTCCATATCCATTTTATTGACATGAATATAGATGAATAAACAAATCAATAAACCTGTGTTTTTTTTTTTATCTTGCCTATCCATAAGGCATTTTTCATAGTTCATCTATGTTAGTCTTCATTCATTCGTTCTTTAAAGAAAAATTGATTGGGCCTTTATGGGTATTCAGTAAATGAACATGTAGTCTCCCATTTTATTTACCTAATTTTAACTCTCACACACTTAATAATAGTTTGCCCTTCCTTCTGCTCCCCAAACTTTCTAATCTCAAGATGTCCTATCACTTATGCATTCCTTTACTCATCGACCATTTATTAAGCGTTTAATATAAGTTGTGTACTTTATTACATGTTAGTAAATGAGGGCTGCTGGATATAGACTTGGGAGTTGAATTGCCAATGATGTTGTAGAAGAAACAGTTCCAACCATGTCCATGAGAAGATGGTCAGAATTTTGACAGGAGGGAAAGTGCTACAGTGAGAAAACAAAATGAGTGCTTTTAACCTGCAATGTTCCTGGTCTGTAAAATAAGCAGGGCTTGTAGAATATAATTAGAAGTGTATCCATGCAAAACCCATGATGCATTTGGATGAAATTTTTCATAGCCCCAGTGACTTTTCAGGTCAACTTCAGGTAACCAAATATTCCTTCAGTTATTGCTAGTTTCCTTCAGTTATTGCTAGTTATCTTTAATATGTTCAGTCTAGTGTAGTATTAATAATACTACTAATAAAAATTAAGGTTATTTACAATTAAAGCTTTCCACTCCGCCAGCCCAGATATTCCTGGGGCAGGTTACCTATATTAAGAAAGAGGTCAGTTTCTTCTCTAGTAACCATTTTAAGAATTTTTATTCCTGGTTGCCCACCAACGAGGCTATCTGTGGCCTTTGCAGAATTGTAGGTCAGTGTGGAGAAGCGGACAGAAAGGGAAGGTCAGAGTGGAAATGTTGGACTTGACTGGTCTTAGAACACTATGTTCTCACCCTGGGGCCTGAGCATTGAAAGTGTGCAATGTTTACTTTCATGAGTTCTTTCATTGCTCTTTGGAGAACCCAATTAAAGTCCTTCAATAACTATTTCTTTAGTACATATCATGACGCAAGTATTATTCTGGTGATTGGGATATATCAACAACCTATACATAGATCTCTGCATACATGGAGCATAACTGATATGGTATGTTAGAAGGTACATGCTAGGAAAATAAAATAGAGCAAAATAAAAGGGATCAAAAATGCAAGGGGAAGGGGCAGAAAAGTTGCAGTCTTGATAATATTTAATTGCTATGTGTCCCATTTGTGGTTCCCATGAATTGTATGAAAACATTATCTCGCTGGTTGCTCACAAATCTTCCCTCAGTACATCTCACACTTCTATATTCTGCGGGAATCCTTACCCACCAAATGCCTTCTTGATCCTGTAAGAAATGCTCTTACATGGGACCCACATCTGGCCCATGGACCAGATCAAGTATTCTTTGCCACCAACAAACATTGGATGGAGAGGTTATCTTCAGTGTGGCAACTCCTCTGGCATAGAGCAGCTAGCCAGGTAGTCCCTTATCAGAAATGAACGAGATACCAGTTCACTGTGTCCCCAAAATTCAAAGAGATGCAAATTGCAATTTCTGAATGGTCTCTCCTAAGCCTTTCTTCAGGCTTGACATGAGAGGATATACTCCCATGCTTCTGCCACAAAACAACTCCTTCCAAAAATCCTTTTCTATTCCCAACCTACCCTAATTTACATGTGATTGGGTAATGTGCTAAGAGCTTCAACTGGGTTTCTTCTAATTGCTTAGTAAGTGACAGTTTGCAGCTTATTTAAAACAAGAGTTACTGGCATCTATTTTAACATCAAAATTAAATGATTATGAGATAATGCTAAGGTCAGGAAAAATACTGGCAGTGGAGATACATATGTCAGCATATTAATAATTATTAATACATCGTTTTCATGAATTTTTAAATTTTCTTTACATATGAACATATTTTTTCTCTTACTAAATTTGATTAAAAATTCAAGTATAAATCTTACATTGATAGGTTTCCAGAAAGATAGTGGCAAGCCATATGTTTAAAAACCTCCAAAATGATGAAAATTAACAAAAAAGAAGAAATTTTTAGTTTTATTGAAACTGAGAACATTATAAACCTCATGTCACAAACCTAAATAACATTATCTAGAAATAATATATAACAAACAAACAAAATGTGTAGCAAACCAAAAGAAGGCACTGGGACCTAAATGCTTGCAAACACTGTTCAGTGAGTCAGGTGAAAATGAGAGAGAATTCTGAGAAGACCTCTTGGGTTGAAGGGGCAAAATCTGAAAAGCTAGCTATTTGACAGGGGTATTTACCTGAGGTACAGATCAAAGAAAGAGCCACAAAGCCAGAGGGCCTAAGAGAGACATCCTGAAGCCATGCAGTTGCTAAGGAGGAACCTCTGAGGTAGGAGCAACACCATGGAAAGCAATCAGAAAAAACACACACACAAAAACCTGAAGAATTTGAGGCGTCATCCAGAGTCCCATGTGCAGAGCTGCTGGCCACAGCACTATCCCTCAGGTTTGTCTGTGTGGGAAAATGCACAGTAAATTGAGGCTTTGATTTCCACAGTGGGGCTTAAATCCCCCTGTTTAGTTGGTGGGTAATCATGGGTATCTTCAGAATACAAACAGCAGTCAATGAGGATAATGAGGGATCTTCACTTAAGAATATTAGCAGACAACAGAAAATAGACAGTTACATGGGAAGTGTAGGAAGACAGAAGGATGAGGCAGAAAAAAATAGATGAAATGACCTCCAAGGAAAGAGTGAACGTAGACTATGTAATTAAGATTTTTAAAATTAGAATTACTGTTCTTAGTGAGATTCTAAAATTCTGTTAAACAGTATTTGGAGGATTTGAAAGGCAAAAAGAGAATACGAGGGTCACACAAATATGAGGTTAATACAAATGTCATATATGCAAGAAGCTGCACCCCAATACTGGCTGAGAGATCAACACAAAGAGATCAGGATTTTCAACATTTAGCATCTTACAAGAAGTGCTCTTGGGAGTGAGATTCAGACCTCTGAGGAGTGTCCTGGCTTGGCTGGTAATGACACCTCTGAGGAGATGCTGTGAACCTGGTTCTGTCAGTGTTGGGGGGAAAACAAAAACAAAAACTAGAAATAGTTTTTTCAATAGTTTTCACGTACTGACTGCTATAGGAGTGAAAAGCCTTTGAATAGGTGAGGCTGAAAAATACAGATGCAAAACACAGAAGGAACAGTTCCCTTCCCCTCCTCTGGGCTTCCTATTCTCTTGTTCCTGGTGTCAGCAGAGCCTAACGAGGAGCATAAGGGAGTTCACAAAAGAGACATGTATTTGCTAAGTCCTGGGCTCACATCACAAAGCAGAGGATAGAGGGTGGATATGAGACAAGATATAAGAGCTTAGTATCTAGCAGGTAGCCGTAAGTGCTAGAAGACACTAAAGCAATACTTACAGAGATTTTAGAAAAAGAAAAGAAAAGAATTGCAAGCTAAGAATTCTACATCCAACCAAATTGTTTTTCACTTGTGAGAGCAAGATATAAAAACCATTTTGCAAATAAATATGGGAAGTACTCAAGAAAAATAAAAAACACCAGAAAGATAAAAAGTAGTGTCTAATGAAAGGTACAAACAACTCATTTTTTAACCCTAAAGCAAATATTAAGGAAAAATATTAACAGGTGTATAATGCTAAAAAACAAAATAGTAATCTAGAACTGAATGTCAAATTAGTTCAATTTCTGGAAGAAAAGAAGGGTGGTGTGACAAAGATCTCAGGCAAGAGGAGGTTATGAATATAAAAATGTGCAGAAATACAAAGATAAATACAGAATGGTAAGTTTGTCCTGAATCTCATATACCTAATACACCTAAGGTATTGTATTAAGAATGGAATTATCCAAGTCAACGATGCAAGAAAATAAAAATAATAAAAAGTAAACAAACCAGAAATACAAATATGTGCTAATGGTCAGTGCTTATGTACCCTGGTTTACATGTATTATCATATAATTTCCCTACAGTATTTTGAAGGAGGTTATTCACATCTATACTAATAAAAGGGTAATATGCTAATTAGAACAGACGTCTTCCAAACGTCCTTCCTGACAAAGGTGGGGCTTGGGCAAAGCCGCCTGCAGTCTTGGGCACCTGCAGCCCTCCTGGACAAAGATTACTGTTCCTGTTTATGTTACAATGTACCTTTTAGGGATGTTTCCAGGCCTCAGTGGCATTGGCGGTGGCAGTGGCACGGCACAGTGAGGGGCGTGTTTTGCATCAAGGAAATTCCTAAATTGCCCCATATTTGCTCGCAGATGAAATTTCAAAGTCTAACTGACAGCAGACGACTGACCCTGAGGTCCCCGGTGGCCTGCGTCCAGCCAGAGGGAGGGAAGCCCGGGTCTTGCATGCCTGTGGCTGGCCAGAGGGAGGAAAGCCTGGGTCCCAGATGTGGGGGCCAAGGCAGAGGCAGTTAGGGACAATCAGGCTGAAGGGGAGCAGTTAGGGGTAATCAGGCAGGCGGGCAGAGGTGCTTAGGAGTGATCAGGCAGGCAGAGTGGTTAGGGGTGATCAGGAAGGCAGGCAAGTGAGCGGTTAGAAGCCAGCAGTCCTGGATTGTGAGAGGGTACAGGCAGGCTGAGGGACCCCTCCCCTCCGTGCATGAATTTCATGCACTGGGCCTCTAGTTATAAGAATAAAATCCAATTAAAAAAAACAACTTACTTGCCCAAGGTTACACAATAGGAAGTGGAGGAGGCAATGTTGTGTCCATGTCTTGCAAAATTTACAACCACCTTGTAATTCTGCCCCCGGAACCTAGACTGGATGGGCTTAGTTGTGTATCCAATACCCATTCTCACTTTTTTTTTCTTACTAACAGACATCCCATTTGTTTTTTAAGCCACTGATATTAAATATTCAATTATGCAGCAAATTCAATATCTAAATGTTATAAAGACCAATAAAATTGATCACCATAAGAAGAAAAATTCCCCTGGTAAAATAACTAATAAATGTATTCTTAAGTCAATAAATGGACAAAAATCCAGGTACATGATATTTATGAGACACGTAAAAGGAAATAAGACAGAAAGACTAAAAGAGAGCTGGGCTAAGGCACCCTAATGAAGTATGAATAAAATGGGAGCAATGTTACATACTAATATTGTATTCTAAAATGTTCCAGCCAAAAACACACAAACAAAAAACCCCACAAACAACTAAAAATACACACACACAACACAAAATGTGACAAAAATAGATAGTTCACATTGATAAAAGGCACAATAAGTCAAAAAGATATACTAGGTAATTTTACGCAGTAATTGCTGTTATTTAAAATATATAATTCAAAATCTGTTGGAAATGCAAGCTATTTGATAAAACTGTAAATGAAAATTTTTGACATTCCCCTTTCAGTCACCAAATAATTAAGGATGTGGAAAACATAAATAACATAATTAGTAGTGCTTATATAGCATACATATACTACACATATTCTTTCAAAAGTCCATTAAGTAGTAATAAAAATCGATCATATAGCAGGCAACAAACAATTTCCCCATAAATTCTATAAACTAGATACCATAAAAGCAGTGATATTCATAAATTTTAGCAAAGTAGAAAAGACAGTCACTCTATCCCACAGAAAATAAAAGCAGACCACATTCCTCTCAATAGACCATGAATCAAACAAGGAAAATTAAAATTTAAAACAATGTAAAGATGAATTAGACATTAATAAAAATAATAACCACTTGCCAAAGTCTGTGAGGTATGGCCAAAGAAGTACCTAAGGAAAAAAATTTTGTAAATCAAATTCAACTGAAGAAGCCGAAAGACCAGGCCAGCCTGGACCCACTATACAAAACATACCTGAGAATGTTGCTAAGAATCTACAAGTTTGAAGGAAGAAACTCATGGCCGTGGATGGAGATAGGGGTAAGGAAGAAACTAATTTTTTACTATGTACCCTGTGATACTTTTTGAATATTTTATCATGTGCATACAAAGACCAACAATGAAATCATTCAGAAATAATCAAGTGTGAATATTGTATTTGCTACCAGTGTTTTCTTTTTTCATATGACTAAGATCTATAAACTAAAGCATAGTCTCATACTGTTTTCATAACAAAATGAGTTCCTGGTACTTGGTAGTATAATAAATATAAAATGTGAAATAAGAAAGGAAATGAAAAAAAAAAAGAAGATGAAGATACATTTCAAGGTGGTAGCAAATGTTTTTAAATTTAATTTAATTTTTAACATAAACAATGGATTTAAAGTGTAAGGAGACTGATCATTTCTAGTATGTTTTATATTTTTCTTTTTCTAGAAGTAGCATTACATTACAAAAATGAGCAAAACCCAGCAAAATAAATTGTTATTTAGTCAATTTTCCCAGTATCATTTTTGAAATATTCTTTCTCATCTTCAGATGAATTGTGATGCTTTCTTTGCTCATTTAGTTGTTCTGTATACTAAGAATGACAAGTTGCTCTAGCCAAGGGCTTATTACTTTAACTAAAGAAAGAAGTGTACATTCACAGAAAAGATTGCACTTTTTTACAGGAAGGAGTTAAGGCAGAATACCCCAAAAAATAGAAGTCAGAAAAGATATAAAACCAGAATGTGGACATAAAGTAGTGCCTAGAATTAGGCTAAAAATATATACTTCTAAAAGAGAGGAGCATAATTTTGGTTCTAAATTGTCTAGCGATCAGAGAAACAAAGAACCACAGTAAATTACACAATTAACAGCATCCTCCTCCCACCCCCACCCAAAGGAACAGATTGTTTAAGACTAGGACTCTATTTAGAACTAAATTAAACAGAAAATAGCCCAAACCCATAGTGGCAATTGATACTTTGCCATGTTCTAATTTCTAGAAGGAACTTTAAGAAGGTATCCTGTTTTGAAGATAATGTTTTTCCCTTTGATTATTGGAATTGGAATTTTCTGCCTCCTCCTTTCTACTTCTAAAAGTTTATTTTCCTCCTTTTTCCTTTTATATTTTTTCATCATCTTCTCCTCCTGTTCCCCTCTCCCTGTTCTTTTCTTCTTCTTCCACTCTGTGGTTAGCCATGAATCCTCCTTCAACATATTAAGGACATTAGTCTGTAGAGATTTTTAATTTGCTATCTTTGGGAGTTTTGATGTAGACACTATGCTTTCATTGTAAAAGAAAAGTGGGTGTTTGCTTTCTTTTATTTCCTATGTCCTGGCACTGTTGAGTTATCATTAGAGAAATCCAATCATTGAATATTTTTTTACTAGGCCTTGAACTCATCAAACTCTCCCATTGGAAGAGGGTGAGGAGGGGTAGTGGTGGTGATGTTAACATAGGTCTTTGACAACATCTTTATTTCTTCCAAATATTTCATCTAAGTTACTTTCTTTTATGGTCATTTTTGGTAATTTATACTGTCCTAAGGAATCATGCAGTTATCAAATTTAATTACAAATATAACTTTCAAAGTCCTTTATATCTGTACTTATTTTCTTATTTTAAGGTCTTATTTCATATGTATTTGTGCGTCTCTCTTTTCCTTGTTTAGACTAGCTATTGGTTTCTCTATTTTGTTGTGTTTCAAATAATCAACTGTTTTATAATTCATTAATTTCTGACTCTTTTTATATATATTTATTATTATGCTTTTACTTAGTATGTTTTATTTCTCTACCTTTTTGAGATTGAAACTTAATTTATTTATTTTTTATTTATCAAAATGAATTTTTATTGTTATGCACTTAACCCAGAAACACTCTCATCTCATACTTTAGGTGCAAGTGACATGTGGTTTTTCACTATTTTTATGCTTTAAATATACAAAAATTATTATTTTTATTTATCTGAGTCAAGAATCATTAAAGAGAAATTTTTACAAGTTTAGCTGTAAGGTCTTTGTTTTTGGTTATTTTTTTCTGGTTTTATTTAGTATTTTCTTATCTATTTATTGCACTTTGTTCAGTTAAAGTTGTCTGTCTATACTTTGCATGTTTTATAGTTAGGAATTTTTTGTGGCCTCATGCATGCTGAATTTTTATAAATAGTCAATAGACACTTGTAAGTTTAATTTCTGTTTTCTGCATTTGAAGTTTGACCATTTCAATCAGCTCTCTCTTATTAATTAAGCTACTGTGGTCTTCTTTATGATGATGATTATTATTCTATCTATTTCCTGATATGAGATAACTGAAATAAAGGTTCCTACTACTTTTGTGTTTTAATATTTCTTCCTTATTTCTTATATTTCTCATTTATTCATTATCTTTAAGTTATATTTTTTGGTGCATGGTATTCCTGATGTCATATCTTGGTTGAGGTTTGTTACATTTATCATTATAATAATTAGGTGTTGAATGATGTTCTCCCAAAAATATATTTTGATGTCCTTTAGAAATAGGGTCTTTGCAAATGTATTCAAGTTAAGCAAAGGTCATAGGATGGACTCATCTAATATCACTGGTGGTCTTATAAAAAGGGGAAATTATTAGATTATATAAGGTCTCTTACCCTAGAGACATTTCACACATTATTTCCAATATTATCATCTTACCATCAAACATGATTAGAACATTTGAAGAGATCCTAACCAAGAAATCCCTGTTATGATCTGAAAGAATTACAAAATACTTATCTAATAGATCACACTTACAGAGATTTGGGGGGGAAGGGGGGGCAAAACTTGAGAAAGAAAGGAGAGGCATTTTCCCAGATGATTCTACATTCCTTTCAGATTTTATCAAAGCAATTTTATTTCTGTACTTCCAAATAAGTTTTAAACATTAATTATATCTGAATTATAGAACATTAATTAGAAAAGAGCCACCTTTTTACCAATTATTAAAAAAGCAGAAACTTTAGCTTACTTATATCTACTACTATCAAACCACCATCTGATGGCAGTATACCCTCAAATTACAGATGCCAGTTTTTAACATTTCAGATCAAACTATACTACTGAAATTATGATCAGCACAATATTCATTTATAGAGCCTGGTATTTCAAGACAATGGGATGTAAAAATTCCTGTGGAATAATCTTTTCCCTCAAGGAGCTCACAGTGTACTGGGGAGAGAGGCATATGCACAGATAATTTTAATAACAGTGTTCAATGCATATTATAGAGTCTTAGAAACAAATTCTTAGCCTAATCTGGAGATAAGGTAAGACTTTGCAAGGAGATGACTCCTGGACTGAATTTTAATATGTTCAAATCACTAAGATTAAAACACAAAGTAAAATTATAAATATTATGGAAGGGCAAAAATGACTACTTTGTAGAAGGAAGAGGCTATTGGATTCAAAGGATGGGAAAATAGTTGTACATTTCAGGGCAGATAATCCACTAAACATCAGTATTTCTTGAACATTTGCTATATGCCAGGCATCCATAGAAGAACAAAATGTGCACAACCTTTGCCCTAATAAAGCTTTTCTTCTAGAGGACAAGCTGACAATAAATCCAAAATGTAATGCCAAGTAATTATATTCGCACCAAGAAGAGATAAGCAAAACAGTGGGTAAAGAGGAGAGACCCAGAGATGGCTTTGAGAGGTAGTGATGTTTTAGATAAGGCCATCAGGGAACACTATATGCTTACCTGAGTGATAAAATTGCATTTACCAACTATACTCATGCTTGTGGCTAAAGTCTGTTAGCAAAGTAACAATGAAAATGTACTTACCAACACTTGCCCCACAATGGTCTGTGCCGAAAGTAACATTTCTATACGATCACGAAATAGTCCATGGAGGTAGAGACTGTTTAAATGTTTATGACGGCTGCTCCTTGCCAAGATTAGTTTCTATAAGTGAGAGAAAGGAATTGAGTGTGACCTGGAACTTGGAGAAAGTAATCTGTTTATAGATTCTCCTGTGCTGTGGTATCCGCCAGAAATTACCCCACCTATTCCAAACCAGGAATCCCTGAAGTCATTCATTCAGTATTTCAAGAGATGGGCTTTATTGAATTTGCATTGTACTGGTCTTCTGCACAGGATTTTATCTCTGAATTGTACATCTTCATCATGCTTTTCTCACACACTCTTAGTCCAGACCCTTCAAACTGACATTATTGTAATGATCAGGTTTGGGAGCACCTGCTCTGGTAACAAGTGTCTTATCCTTTTCCATCAAGATACATGGACAAAGGAAAAACACTAACAAATTCATTTTAGGTGATTACTTAAGCATCTGCTTTTTTGAGAGAAAAAGAAGGAAGTTTTAGAAATTTGATTCTGCTTTTAGCTCCATATCTAGTATTATATCTTGCTGAAATTATAATCATTCCTCACATTTGCAAATTGCCTTTCCTTATTATATTTAGCATTTGTTATTATCCTATGATGTAGACAAAGTGTGAACGGATCCATTGTATATTGGTAAGGAAGGCGAGGTATAGAGAAATTCAATGACTGGCCCACAAGCCGGCCATCAGGAAAGGCTGGGGTCTAAACTAGCCTCCGTGTCTGTTCATGGTCTTGAACTACCACTGAGAAAGACACAGCATGCTAACTGGACCCTCTGGCTTTTAGAAAAGTTCACTTCAGGCAGGGCCAGGGTTTTGAAATGACTTTATTTTCCTACTCATTTTCTGAGTGGTAGAAGGTAATTCTCAGTAAATGACTATTGAATAGCGTTCATATATTGATCAATGATTTGCCCTCTAATACTTCATGAGCATTCATGAGCATTCACCATGAGCATTCCTGAGATTTTTGATAATTGATCTTTAAAAAATATTCAATATAACATTAATATAGAACACTCATCTTAATTTCATTATAAAATTGGGGTGCCTTCTGTGGGAAAACAAATTGGCCCTAAGATATAATAAAGTCATACTTACTAATATAGTAAGCCTTTTAAAAATGCACATTTAAAGAGAAAAATTATGACTCTCCAAATAATTTTAAAATAACTTTTGTCAGTACCCATATTTGTGGCATTTTTACAATAGGCCAACTTTCCCAAAAGCTTAGAGTAAAAATACTGCACTCTTCAATTTACATTAACTTAACAAATTATTGAGAAGTCATTCAACTTTTATCAAAGTCCTCAAGATTCAAAAGCAGAACAGTACAGTATTCTGGTTGCTTGGACCTCATTTCTTACCTTTTTGTAACATTTGCTTTCTATTTCAAATTAAAAGATACCTCTGCACCAAAGAGTAGACAAGAATTACATCCAAAGAAAGAAGCAACAAATACAGCAAATATATATAGACAAATGAGTTCTCACATTTTTGTAACTACATGTAAATGAATATAATGGGGAAGAAGATATATGTCCTAGAACAGGAGTCCAAGAAGATTAAGCTATTCTGCCAATTGAATTGTGCATTAAAAATAGGAAAGAAGGCTGATCCATGTACTCTGTCAATATCATTAAGAAATCAGTACCCCAGAACTATTTCCCCAATTTTTATGTTACTGCCTAAAGTCTTTAATCTACAAATAATCAGTAACAGAATGAACTTATTTAACAACAGAATCTATGAACTTCAATATTGGGTACTTCTCCAATACAGAAACTTGAATTCTATATTATGAGATTGCCAATGACTTTAAGTACAAAGTTATAAATTCTGTTATTTTGTGTCAATGTTTAGCATTAAGAGAAATGTTTTAAGCAACCTTTCAATATTAATTATATTGCAGAGATGAAATGTGTTCTGTTAGGAAAATTACTATAATCAGAGAAACAAACATAGTGTGGCAAACAATATTGGAAACAAGCCACACATGGCATAATAAAACTCTCTGCTTTGGACCACTGGTAATGGAATAATCATTATGTAGCATATAAGCAATGTCTTATATGGGTAATACATCATTATTCTCATCATCATCATTTAATAGAGGTCATTCAATAGCACCCATTCTTGCAAAACTTGTTTGGCATGAAAAGGTCTCTGCATTTGAGGCTGGGTGTCAAGTGAGTGTATGTGTGAATGTCCATGTGTAGTTCTGTGCAAATGAGTGTGTTTGTGGAATACAAAAGGCGGTGTACATATGTGAACGCAGATGATTCATGAATGATGGATCTATGAAAGTGAGGTTGACTTTGATTTTCCTTTTTTCCTCCCTCACAGGACCAGCACAATTGTCATTTTAAAATTCATAACAGAGGAATAAACAATGTTTGTGGGTGTTTTTCCTGTCAGAAAAGCAATCTGTTTCAAGAGCTAACATGTATCATCAACCATATAGCCATACAATAAGTGGTGGGATAAAAGGTTGGCTCTATACCTGAGATCCTTGGAATAGTGGCCTAGGGGATCAGCCCCTTTCTAAGGCATCAGTTCAGAGCTGGCTCTCTCAGCCTGTGAAAACTCAGTGAAGCTTTAATTATTTCCTAAACACAAACACATGTCAAACCTGTCTCTGATCTTCATACAGTGGGATCCCAAATAAGGAAACTTACCAAGAGAATTCCTGTTCCCTTGATGTTTCGCCATTTTTTTATGCCTCTCCACAGTAGCCGGAAAAGGAATAAGATGAGGAGTCCACTTAAGAAGGTCACTAAGGAGGAAAGAATAAATGCGGCTTGGATCTCAGTTGTACAGGACAATTTTCCCATTTCTTCTCCATTATCATTTTGTTGCTTGGTTCGAAACATCGGGAAGCTGAATGTCAGAATTCTATGATGTCATGATCACATGGTAATGATTCCAGGAATTAGAATTCAGTGTATTACAGAGTCTTAACACTGGGTGCCATGCAATAAGTGGTTCTAAGGACGTGGGTTGGCTAACTACTGAGATGCTGACTCATAGGATGCTAGTGAATGAAGAGAGGGTGAAAGCTGAGGTCCACAACATGGGTCTTCAAATGATGTGAATTTTAGATCTGATTTTATTATTCACTTTCTCAATGACCTTGAGGAAGTTACATCCTTTGTCACTATGGTCAATGGGCTATCTACTTGGTTTGCGCAGTCAAGCAATTTCAGAATAACGTTTTTTGTGTGTGCATGAAATGACATCCAATCATCTGTGTGTCAGTGAGTTGGTTCTTCATCTTAACCAATGCCATATTCTCAGTAATCTTGCAAGGACAGATGATAAAACAACTTAGGATTTTAGCTTATCCTTTCAATAAGAAAGGCATGGTGTAGAGTGCAGGTATTGTAGTGGGCAATTTCACCAGTGTGAACATTGGTCAGCTGTTATTTGGACCCAGGATTCTGTGTCTTTTATCTCTTCTTTTTGGGACCTTCCACTTTGTTTTTATCCCTTTCCTGTCAACAAAACCTTTGGTCCAGCAGAGGCAAAGTTCAGGATGAGAGCAATTTGTTTTCTCTGATGTTTTCAAAGGTGTAAGAAATATCATGCCTTTCATTGTGCATGAGTGGTTGGCAAAATGTCAAGAGTGGAAAGTCCCCCCCAGTTATTGTGAAGACGACCTGACATGAGGTGATGAGACCCAGAAGAAATGTCATTGCCCTGTGCAGTCCACCATGACTCCGTTCTGTGGAGCAGACTATTTCTAGAAGAGAAGTACATTTCCTAGAACTGCTGCCACAGTTATTTTGTCATGGGGGATGTAGATGACTAGGGAAAAACTGCCGTTTGTGACTTGGAAGCAATTCAGTGTTCAGAACATGGGAGGTAGACGACTTTGAAGCAACTTTACCCTTCACTATACTCTTCTTGTACTCAAGAGTTTAAATACATAACAATAATGTCTACTCTGTGGGGTGCCTACTACAAGCAGAATCTTTGTCAAGTGTGTGTGTGTGTGTAACTACTATGTGCCAGGCACTGGAGGCAGAATGGTCAACAAAGCAAACATAGTTCATCTCCTGATGGGCAATACAGTTAACCCAGGGAAACACTTACAATTAGAAACTGGGGGAGGTGTTTTGGGGGGAAATATAGTGGAAGGAGGAATCTGATCTAGGTGAAGAGTCCAGAGGCTATGTCATTTCTGAAGCTGAGGTCTGAGGCATGAGAAGGAACAAGGGGCAGGGCCCTTGGTCGGCTGGAGAAGCTGGGGACATATTATTAGACAGAGGGACTACCGTGGGCAAAGGTGCAAAAGAGATGGCACTATGAAGAGAGTAGTTGATGGAAAGCAGTGATTCAAGAGAAGGCTGACTATGTATGAAGGGAAGCTGATCATGAATGGCATTGTGTTCCAGTTTAAGATGAAAAAAATACAAACACACAATTTATCATTTGAAGGATTTTAAAGAAGGGAGTTAAATGATTGAATGCCAATCAGAGAAGACCTTGGTCCAGAGTGAGAGGAGGCTAATCCAGTGAGTGTGCTGGTAGGTGGGGCAAGCTGTTGGCCAGAATGCAAGGTCTCTGCACATCTGCACGTGGAGATGAGTATGAGGACGCGTCACCACTGACCCTGCATTCCTGGCCAGTACTTCTGAGTGGTGGTTGAGGCCTTTCACTGCTACCCTTTTAAAACCAGATCTAAGAAATAAACAGCACTATGCTACTGAAGATTTCTTCTTTTCAGATGAATTTTTTAACATGGCCATGATTTGATTAGAAAAATAGCTTTACTTTGTACATATCTCCATAATTTACATCTGGGCACTCAAATATTCTGGGAAAATTATACTTTATAATGAGATAGAACATATGTTTCATTTTTAAAATTTACTTTCTTCAGGAAATGTGCCATATCTGAAGAATGAAAGCACTTCAAACTTTAAGTGTATATAGTAACACTCATGAATGTTTGTGTGTGTTTAATGCTTCTTAAAGTAATAAATCATATTGTAAAGTTCTCTTTTAAGGGCCTATATCCATCTGTCATAATTAATGCTATAACCCTACCTTCTTCTGTTTCTATTACCAGACCTTTAATTCTTACCCCCAAGGAACATCCTCCCATCAGGCAAACATTGGTGAGGACATACAAGGCCCCAGTTCATGCAGCTAGTCAGTGACACACCAGGTCTAAGATCAAGGGTGAAGATGGTTTTACCTCCACAGAACACTTCCATCACAGCAAAAGAACATCCCAGTTAGAGGTTTCTGGGGTAAGCAGCTTCTTATTGACTTAATGTATCTATCACTTCGGGAATGTTACTTAAAGTTCATTGCCTGAGTTGCTCCAGGTGTTTACATGAAGCTATTTTAGTCACCAAGTCTTTTATCTTTCACCTTCTTAATGTTTCATTTTTGGTTTAACTCCTCAAGTTTCATGAAATGGGACAGATAGTATATTAACCACTTTTAGAGAAAGCTTACTTTTGAAAGAAGATAAGTTAATCCATACTCTATTTAGATCCATGATCTATGGAAAGCCACCATTTTAAAAAGGTGCTGTACTTTTTTCTTCTCTCTTTTTATTCTAAATGGATAAACTATAGCAAGGCACTGTGGTAGGCCCTTTAATCCAATTGACTGTATATACTATTTTGGTGATTTTATTTTTAGAAACTATCATTTCTTGAGAGGCTGATATTATAACCAATGTAATCATATTTAAAATCCATACAGAAATCTTGAGTTTTGTTTTTATCTTTTTTTTTTTTTCAAATGTGTTGGTTTACTTCTGAAGTATAAGCCTTTGGCTGAGTTTCTTATGCTCCCTCAATCTTCATTTTCTCATCAGTAAAATGAGGAGGCTGGACTGGTATTTGAGATTCCAACCAGCTTGCACACACCAAGAATCTTTGATTGTATAATCCCAGATTATGTCTCTAACAGATTATAATTATTTTTTTTAATATTCTAGTGTCTGATCTCATTCCCCAGATGAATTCTTTTGGAAAAAAAGAATGAGGAAGCATCGATTCAGATGAATTCTTTTGGAAAAAGAGAATGAGGAAGCATAGATTCTGAGTGAGTTTTTTTAAGGGGTGTCCCACTTGATAAATTAACTTGGATTTCTTCTCAGGTCTCATGGAACTACTTTCTTCAGAGGAATATGCTGAACTTGGCCACAGTCTCTGATTCCATCTCAGAATCCAGATCCTCTTTACTCTGTGATCTTATTAGAAATGTACTAACTGGTTTGCCAGAGAGATTATCCCTTCCCCTCCCTCTGACCAGTCTCCCATTCCTTTTTCTCACTGATTTGCTTTCTTTGGTGATTCAGAGTTATGGATCATTTTGGCTATTTGCAAAGTGCATATGTGTGTCCATATGTATATGAAATACATGAGGGTTTTACTTGGTGAGTTGCTAAATGCAATGTGAAGAATTGCAACAACTTCTTTAATTGTCTGATTTGTAATTCCTAATTATTCTACTAAATGTTTGGAGGGTGGTCTTCAAAAATCATGGTACAAGTGTAACAAAAAAAGTTAAGAAGTGAACCTCCTCCATTTGGCCAGTAGATGGAAGTATTTCATAGGTAATTAACAAGCAGTAGGGTTTTGGTTCTGGGTTTTGTTTTGTTTTTAAGAAAATGGAGGACTCATCAGGGAAAGAAGTAGACAGGAGAAATGAAAAACAGAAACTAAGCAAGGAAGACCGGGACATCCAATTCTATAAAATACAGGGCTTCCAAACTCAGCATCACTAAAAACCCATTTTCTGTTCAGGTCCTGTTTATTCTCTGTGACTGCCCCTTTTGAAAAAATAGATGGATAAATTAAACTATTGATAACTGGAGTTTTTTGGTTGTTGTTGTTTCTCTATGGATCCTTGAGAGTCCTAAAAATCTTGTCATGAGAAATGAATAATGCAATCAATCTTTTCAGCAATCAGGCCAGCTGAACATCAAGCTGGTGATTTCATTAGCAAAAGTGGTGTGTTGCTGCTCCAACCAGCCATTCTGGCCATGGTTCCAATGCAGTGGTCATCCATTTGCCCATCTTCCTTTGCCCATCTTCTCTACTGTTCCTGTTTGGAATTATTTCTGATCTACCGTCGAATTGAATCACCAAGCATTGTTCCAGCAGCTGGTTGCATTATTCCTCTGGGTACTGTGTGAGTATATGTTTCCAAAATCCCAATTTCAATGAACTGTGTGTGTTTGAGTCTCTGGGTGTCATATCCAACTAGAAGATTCTGTTGAAAAGCTGAGTTGTCACTAATGGCATAAGAAATGAAAGCCATCATCTCTGTATCAGCTCCTCCTAGATTGGTACCTTCATCCAAACATGCCTCTCCAAAGGCTCCTGTCGCCTTACAAGTTTTGGGGATGAAAAGACAGGGTCCATCTTTGGTTTGGAAATAACCCAGCAGGTTTTATTTATCTCAAATGAAAACTATGACTCTATAGATACAAAATAACTTTCTAAAAATCAGATTCATTTTAATCTACCTATTTTAAAGAAAATCCAAACAAATGATATAGAGTACAAGCATGACGCAAATAAAGTGCTCTGAAATGGCTTAATGTCTTCTAAGATAGAGCCTTGCTTCCTCACCCAGCTCTAATTGTTTTTCCCATCAAAGAGTAATGTTGCCCTTTTTATTAGAATTTCTGACATTCTTCATCAGTGTTGTGATTATAATTACATTTCTCTAAAAACTGCCTCTATAAGCAATGCCCTTAATAGAGAGTTTCAATGTAACTGTTGCACTAATACGTTCATTTTCTTTTTTTCAGGATATCCTTGAAGTAAGAACCTTTTGGAATGTAATATGCAAAAACTATACAGATTAGCATTGAGGTAGAATTATTGAGCATTACATCTATTTACCCCTGAGCCCTACTTCTTTTAAAACACAAGGAAACCAAGACCAAGGCAAAGGAATACATTTTTCAGTTTGTGAATGCAGAACTACCTCAACCCATCCAAATCCATAGTATTTGAGAGAGAAAAAGGTCAACCTATGATGGTGCGTAGTCATCAAAGATTAATGGTGAGCTTATTTAGTAAAATGTTTGGAACTCCTGAGTATTTTAAAATATATTTTTATCTCACTTCTAACAAGCTTTAAACTGATGGTAGGAAGAAAAACATACCACAGAAGAGAATAAAATCCTTTCTAGCCAGGAGAGATAATGAAAGGAGATAATATAAATTTTGGTAGCGAGCTTTTATTTGTTCATTGAGAAGATGAAACTCCATGGGATGGCCATCACGGAGCTAGTAAACCCCTTCCTCTCCTCATTTACACTGTTTCTAATCAGTAAAGACAAGGGCCAGGTTACCCCTAGTAAGTGTCATTGCAGTTACTCACCATAGCAAAGATTGCTCTTTGAAAACCTTGCCACAAGAGAGCAACATTGACTAACTTTTGCCGTGAAAACATTTTTTTTTAAGGGAAAGATCTTTTTGCCCTGGAGTATATCCCAAATAAATCCTAAAAAAAAAAAAAAAAAATCATATGTTTTCAGGTCCTGCTCAGAATAAGAGGGGAAAAAAAAATGGACTCCTGGGTAACAGTGATACCAATGCCTTGGCTCACCTCAATGAAGTTAAAGGACAGATGTTTGGGGCTGTGCACATGAATCTCATTAGTTTGGGAAAAGTTAGTCAGGGAACATTTCCTCTCTGGATTTTCACATGTCAGAGAACTGTGACATGTTTGCAAAGTTAATTCTTGCCCTGAGGCATTATCATTGGATTAATAAGCTTAATGAAAGAAACAAAAAGATAAACCATTTTAGTGCATCTCCACTCAAAATGTCTTCTTCAGTATGGGGCCTTCTTGCTGCAAAGATCCCTTAAAGAGTAATCTCAATCACAGACAATCAAGATCCACTCCATAAATCAATAAATAGGCAAGAGAATCTTCAAAAATATCCCCATTTAATGTGCATTCAAAACAAAGCACAGAAAGCTAGGAGAAATTTAACAGTTTCCTCCAGAAAGACAGTGACGCTATAAGGAAGATGGTTCAGGACTCTCTTCCATGGCTTTGTGCATCCTCCCTAATCTCTCCCCCAACAGGAAATAAGCTTCCAGGACCCCTTTTGATTTCTAGACTCTTCTTTCTAAACCTGTTCCACACATTTGTCATTCTCCCTCATCCTACCTGTCCTATATGCTTCTCCCTTCTGGAGTCAGAAACAGTTGATAGCAGAGATGTTTAGAGTCTAGTACCCCTGCCTGGCCAACACCAACATAATCAGATCATTAACCTTTCTATTGGATGTGGGGTTGGGGATCAAACAGCTCTGCGTCCCTGTTTGCTTAGGATTCCTAGTTTAACTAACATGCATTTCTATCAAATGGGTACTCTGTCACTTACACTCTAATAGAAATCACCTCTCCTAGAATAATTGACAGTACACAATAGCTGGATTTCTCAGCTTTGATACACCTTAGCTGAATCAAGTAGATGGAATGAAATCAACCCAACATACCGCCCACTTTGTTTACAAACTCATTACTTACAGGGGAGTCATGGCCTCTGTAGATGGTAGCTCCTCCCTGGAGAGTCAAGTGGTCCTTTGTTACCAGGAGAATGTGCCCTGAGCCTTCAAGTGATAACTTCGAGTCTTGGCTTTACTACTTACAAGATCTGAAAACAACAAAAACTCCTGAGAGATAAAACACCTATGCTCTCTAACTCATAGACTGCATGAAGGTCCAGTTAGGTATTATGAGGAAGGCACTCTATAAATTTAAAGTATTAAGCCCTCAGTGGGATAGTACTTTGGACACTCAATAATAATAGCTGTCATTTATTGAGCATAGAGTTCCATATTAAACACTTTATGAAAATTGTCTCACTAAATCATCACAGCTGTGCATGAGAGATACACATTTCCCTACTTTGGAGATTAAAAGTTTGAGATCTAGAAAAATTCAGCAATTTGTCAAAGGTATAATTCAAAGCCCAGTCTGCAGTGTAGTCAACTCCAGAATCAGTGTTCTCACTGATGGGGTTCAGGACATGTTACCCCAAAGTATGGCATGTTGACATATTAAATATTTTAAGTAATTTTTTTTAAATTGCAGAAATAAAAAGGTCACTTAGACCTTCCTCCTTCCCTTCCTTGCTTTCTCCTGAAATAGGTCAGAAAACTTCCAGGTAAAAGGCACCCACCCTATGCTGGATGGAAAGAAGCATTGCTATCACCTGAGACAGGGAATTTAGGGCGAAGAATGCTGTCTATATAGATTTTTTAAAGTCCTAAGCTAACTTTTATTTTTCTAGTTATTCCTTTACCATTAATTACCCCTATTCTGAATCCCTTTGTCTTGTCAATTCTTCACAAATGTACTTTCTTTCTCTGAAAGATATAAAAGCTTCCTTCTGTGGTCATTTCTTCAGGTCTTCATTCTCTTATGAAGGCTTCCATGCACATGTAAAAATTCAGTAAAATTTATATGCCCCTTTTTTGTGTTCATCTGTCCTTGTCAGTTTAATTTTCAGACCCAGTCAGGTATACTAAGAGTTTTGAGGAAAATATTTTCCTTCTCTACATGACCATTAACCAGAATTACTTTAGGGACTGGTCTGCTGCAAACCACTGCCTTTATCTTGGGCAGTAAAATCTTCAGCATCTGAGGCTGTCTTCCCTACAGAGAGGTCAAATCTCCTTCCTTCTTTCAGGCCCCAGGGTTCATTGCCAAGGGGCACTAGATGCTAATGAAGGGTCTTTAATGACCTCATATTACTATCAGGATGGCCTCCACCGCTCTGATTTGGAAATCACATATCTAAGGGGAGCTCTTCAGTCTGAGGAGGAAAGAAAGGCTGGGGGAAGGAGAAAAGAGAAGGTAGAGCACACTGAAGGGATGAGGCCAATCACCACACCTAATTAGTAGTATTTTGCAGCCTGCACAGAGGAGAGCTCTTCTGAAAAGTCAGACTAGGAGGTTGTGGTGCTCTGAAGGCACTGTGGTCTCCTGGGAGACAGGAGAGAAAGGACTCTGGGCGGTGGGCCCAGGCCATCTGGAAGTACTACAAATTGAAGTTTCAATTTTAGAGATTGTTCAGAACGGGAAAATAGACCCATAGCTCCAAGTGTATTGGGAAAGGGGGATAACCTATTGATACTTGGTGCCTGTAGATGGAACCTGACTAATCCATCCAGGTGCAAGGTTTCTGGTGAGCATAGGGCTGGCAGGAGGGGTTAACTTCTTGTACATTGATCTTATTTTGATAAATAAATAAATAAAAAACCACTCAGCTGAGATCTGTAATATCTTCTTTAGACTCCTCCACAGCATCTTACAGAATGTCTCCACATTTTAAATGATGAATTTAGTGGAGGAGATGGTTGTGCAGAGAAGGTAAACACACAAAAAGCTGTGGAAAACTATAAAGAGGAATTTAGTACTTAATTATAACCTAATGGGGGTGTCCCTAAGGAGGGACATGTGGTCATAATATTTTTAAAGAGGAGATAGTAATAAAGACTAGCCAGAATTTAGATGATGAAGGACACAAAAAATCATTACAGATGAGAATATGTCATGGAATGAAAGAATGGACATACTAGTATACGCAAAGGGGAGAGAAAGCAGAAATGTTATCTTTGGGATCCAGCTATTTTACAACATCTCCTTTATAACAGTTGGATGGATGGTAGACTTGATGATTCCCATTTTACTCAAAGATGTGAGTTAACTTGTCTAAGATCATAGACCTACTCAGTGGTAGAAGCTCCAATCCTTTGATCCCAAAGTTTGTGTTCTTTCCTTTAAACCATGTCAGAGGTCGGTTCTATAAATGAGAGATGAGATTTACAGATACATGTCTATAAAACATAAACACAGGGAGAGAGAGAGAAGAAAAAGAAGGAAAAAAATTAAAACCAGAAGAAAATACAGTTACTATTTAAATGATCTGGCAAAGGAAAAAATGTTCTAAGTGTAATGAGAAAGAAAAAAATAACAAAAGGAAATGAATTTCTTTGGTAATATGTAAATTAATTTTTCATAGTTCATAAACATCACAAAATTAAAACCAAGCAATATATTAGTATAATTAATTTTCCCCAATTTGATACCTGTTACTAATAATTTATAACATTTATAAGAAATATATTACTGTAAAAAATAAAAGGAACAATAATATTCAGTGATTAAGTATTTGAAAACAATCTGAAAATTCTAATAAAAGGAAGTTTTCTTTCCATAAGGGCAGTCAGACATGTTGCTTCAAATACTGCTGTTGAAAATGTAAATGTCACAAAAGCATCAAAATATTCATTTCCTCTGATTCAATTAATTCATGGTATCTTTTCTTAGGAAGCAACCACAACTTAAAAAAACACTTTAAAATGATAATTTATTTTTTTAATAAAAAATAATGGAAAGTACCTAAAGATTAAATGGAAAAGGAAAAATAATAAAGACATCCATGGTAGAGTATTATCCTGCCACTCACAGTATGGAAAATTAATATAGAATAACATTTTAAGAGATCATAATATTAAATGTACACTATTATCCTAATAATCCTATCTAATAGAGGGAATATGCTAATTGACCCTCATGCTGTTGCAAAGATGGTGGCACCCACAGCCAATAAGGAGGGAATATGCTAATTGACTGCCACGTCCTCAAAGATGGCAGCACCCACAACCACAAGATGGTGGCATCCAGTCCCCTCAAGCCCTGCCAGGGAGTGCCTGCCTCCAGAGTCCCCCAGTCCCCTGAGCCCCCAAGCCACCCAGGGCTGGCCTGAGGTGCAGGCAACCCTTGGATGGTGGCTGCCCAGCCACCCAGGGCTGCCCGAGGCTCGGGTAATCAGGACAGGCCGAGGCTTGCGCTTCTGGCAGTGGCAGCAGCAGCTGTGTGATGGTGTGTTCCCTTCCCCTGATCACCGGTCGCTTCCTGCCCCTGAGGGTTCCTGGACTGTTAGAAGGGGGTAGGCCAGGTTGAGGGACCCCCTCTAGCATTTCATAATATGCTTAGGACAAAATGCTTGAATGAAATATAGTGCAGGAATACCTGTTATCTTTTAGTGGTGAGATTATAGGAATTTTTTATTATATTTTTTCCTGGCCTCTGTGGATCATGGGATTTTTGTCCTCTGTATTTGATTATTACCATAATCACACTGGGAAGCCTTTGAAGTGTTTTGAGCAAGACTTGACAACACATTTGTTTCAAAATCTCTATAATGGGGAGAAGAGATTTGTTGGGGAACCCTAATAGAAAACAATTGTCGAAGTCCAAGTGGAAATATGGTGGTGTGATATTGGATGATACTGGTAGGAACAGAGAAGAGTGGGTGAATGTGAGAGATATTTAGGAGGTAAAAGGGAGAGAATGTGGTCATGATTGTCCATGGGAACAGTGATAAAGCACACTAGTATTTATCATATAAATCTAATTGAAATTTATTTACTAGACTCAAAAAGTTAACAACTGGTATTATTATAATATTGAAAAAAAAACCTTTAAAATCTTCCCTTAACCGAAGTAAATTTATACCAGAAAAATATTCAAGATTAAGTTCAAGTCAAAATAAATGACTTGTTCAAAATCCTGAACACATATATAACAGGGAACAGGTTTCATCTCTATGTCACCATTTAGAACTCTGGCTTTCCGGCTCAATGGACCACATGTTAAATCCTTTCCTAGTCCTCAGCAAGACAAAGTTAGACTATGTTTTGACATATCTGTCTAATAGTTCTGTGAACTGGTATTTGCTGAGGAAAAAAGGAAGAACATTATGATTTCAGTGTTTATTTTTTGCAAGGAGAGCATATAGTGGAATTTGCAAATGGTATATATAGTGGCATTTGATTCCTGCACTATACATTTACAATGCAATTTTCCTTTTTCCCATAGCATTCACTTTGGGATAATGTAGGAAGTCAAAGATTTAATTGCATAAAATAGGGGTGTCCTAAGAACATGCATTTTAGTCTTTCCTCTCTTTGTCCCTTTGAGCCTGCTATGGTTGAAGAGCTTTTGTCAGACAAAAAGGTAAGTACTGAGCAACTATTTAAAATTGTGCTGTGGATAGGGTTAGGAACAGCGAAATATCTACCTAAGCTAATTGAAATGGAGATAAGATAGGCATAGGATAATTTTTAAAAATAGACTGTAGATAATGTGTCTTACTGAGAATAAAAAAGCCGTAAGAAAAAGCAATAGAGTAGATTCTTGGCATTTATGGATAACACTTAAAATCTCAATTATTTGGGACCATGTAATAGTAATTTTGTAGGGCTTATAAATTTGAATTTAATGTTCCAGAATGGGCTATGATGGTTTCCTAGTGAGCAAAGTTAGTTGGCTCCTCAATATCCAAATCTTTGCTCTGTTCTCTACTTATCTATTCACTATTGCTCATGGTTAAATTAAAGACAAAAAACACATTTCTATTTTTTGAAAAATGATCTTGAAAAAAGTCAACAACTAAGTTTGGAAAGAAAGTTAAATGGCTACGTCAGAAAATAATAATAAGGACTCAAATGGTAAATTCAACTCAGAACTATGAGGTACTCGACAGAGAAACAAGAGTAAGCAATCTATGAAACTATTTCAGCAATTGCCTGCACCAGAATTTATTTTAATAGCTACATAAAAGACTTTAGTACTCAATTTATAGAATCATTAATTGTCTAAGGGGGTCACTTAAAATTTTAAGTCATACTTTATAGCATTTTATGGAGGAAGTGACATGTAATGGTGTTTTCAAATTTGAGTATTTGAGAATGCCTAGGGACATTTCCCTCAGGAACACATATTTCTTAAAGTGTTAACAACACGGTATAGAAAAGAAGAAAATAATTTAGAGAAGATGCAGAGTAGTTAAAAAAAAAAAAAAAGAATTCTCTTTACCCAGTCAGGTATGGATCTGGAGATAAGGTAGCTAGCTAGAGTCCTAACTGGTTGAATAAGGGTAAAGCTAATGAAAAAAGAGTGATGTGGTGATGTAGGTGGGAGGGTGGGAACCCCTAAAAGTGCATTATGTGAGTAAGCAAATTCCAGGAACTATGAAGAGTTGAGGGATTAGAATTTTGGCCCTGGTCTGCTTCTCATTAATTCTGTGACTTTGGGGAAGTCATTTATCCTCTCCCATCTTTCATTTCTTTTTGAACCTTAATTTCTTCCTCCATAAAATGATTGCAGTGGCCTGGGTGATGCCTGAGCTATGGTTCAGCGATTTTATGGCTTGTAAGTAACCATACTATACAGTTTCACATCCTTTTATTTTCCTTCTATTGTGCATTAGATATTGAATATTTTCCACGTCACTAAAATTAAAGCATTGTTTCAATGACTATGCATTTAGCCATTTCCTAGATATTTAGGTTTTCAATATTTTTTATTACAAAAATGTTGTCTTTAATATAAAAATAGATATCTTTGTAAATATTTGTCCTTGTCTCTAGTGACTTCCTTGGATTCAGTCCTAAAAGTGAAATTACTATGTCAAAGAACATGAGCATTTTAAGCATTTGATACTTATTGTCAGATCTCTCCTTGGAAAGCTCCTAACATCTTTATTCCCACAGAAGCTCCTGGGTCTCTTCTCTTCCACTCATACAGTAGTGTTCAGCTTTTTAAAAATATTAGTTCAGTTGATAATTTAATATATTTTATCATTTTAATTTTTATTTCCCTTACATTTTCAAATAAAATGTTTGTACCTATGCATTTGTAAGTCACAGTTCTTTGTTTAGGACAGAAACAACAGACCAGCACATTTAATTAACTTTTAAATGCACATGGAAACCTTCATAAGAGAATAAAGACCCAAAGAAGCAACCTGAACAGGAAACTTTTATACTTTTTAGACAAAAACACAACAACAACACACAATATATTTGTGGAGGAATGACAAGACAAGGGGTTTATGCTAAGGGTGGTAAATGGTGACCAAGTAACTAGGAAGATAGAGTTAGTTTAACAAAGGTTTGTTTGCAGGTTCCTCTTGTGCCATCTCTGGGTTGATAAGAGTCTGTCAGCAGTAAAAGAATTTATATTCTGTCTTTAGGCAGAAAAAGAAGAGCTTTTTCTGCATTTACTGTTGCTTAATTACCTTCAGCTCAAAAAATGTTTATGTGGAAGAGGCATATTTTGGGGTAACATTTACTGGTTTCCTTCATTCACTAGTTAACTATCTGTTGATGTCCTTTGACTTTTTTTCCCATTAGAAAAGCCATCCTTTCTTTGTTTCAGTGTTAAGCATATCTTATTAAGGAAAATATTAACATTTTGGATCATTTATTTGTAACCCACAGGTATCCTATATTCTTACCAGACATTAAAAATGTTCTGTAATTCCACAAATAATATTCAGAGCCTTATTGATTAAGCACTTGTGCCACCCTTCCCCCACTGTATTATTCTTTAGGATTTGGTTAGGGAAGTGGAGGAACTCACATAAATATTTTATTTCTCATATAAATGAGATCATATGGTTCTTGTCTTTCTTTGACTGGTTTATTTCACTTAGCATAACAATTGCCACTCCATCCATGCTGTTGCAAAGGATAAGACTGCCTTCTTTTTTATGGCTTAGTAGTGTTCCATTGTAAATATGCACCACTGACAACTGTCAGAGGGAAGGAGAAGACTAGATGAAAGAAGGTGAAGGGATTAGCCAAAACACACATATACATAGCGCACAAACAAACAATGACAACAGTGTGATGATAGCCAGAGGGAAAGGGGGGTGGGAGCTAGGTGGAAGTGGACAAAGAGAGTGTTGTTTTTTGCTTGGGGTGATGGGTGCATGATGAAGTGTGCAGATTATGTTTTATTGAGTTGCACACTAGGAACCTGTATAGTTTTGTGAACCAATGTTACCTCAATAGAGTAAATTAAAAAAATATTTTTAAAGATTAGATATTCTTACCTTTCCATGATGGCCACTCCTTTTGTTTAGGATGGTGGCAGGTAGGTTCCTCTTGTTTATCTTAACCAGCTCTTTGGAAGGGATTTTCTACACCCAAATAATCGAGTTCCTCCACGCAGACAGCACAGGTGATCCAAAGGAAGAGGTGGTGCTGTGGCAGGCAATGGCCAGGCCAGCTTTTCACCTTTCTTAGAACCAGTGTTCCCACTGATCTCAAGGCTCTGGTACATTCTTCCAGACATAGTTCTTAATTTTCTCCTTTCTGTCCAGTCCATTGGTCAGATCTGAGGACACATTTGAAGGAGTTCAAGGTTCATGTTCTCTCTTTCAGACTGGCTCCTAGCGCCTTCCAAGTAAAAGGTTGATTTGAGTATCCCTACCCTCTCCTGAGCATTCCATGGCAGTTGGACAGCTTGTCAGCAGGTAGGGGCTAGTCCTTCCAGAGAAGTGGAGCACTCCCGGGACTGGTATGACCTCTGTCATGAGGACTCACAGCATTTGTCTAACTCAGTGGTCGGCAAACCACGTACAGTGCGATTGAAACTTCATTGCCCATGTGCAGAAGTCGGTTTTCGGCCTGGGAGAGTCTATTTTAAAGTGGCGTTAGAAGAAGTTTAAGTTTAAAAAATTTGGCTCTCAAAAGAAATTTCAATCATTGTACTGTTGACATTTGGCTCTGTTGACTAATGAGTTTGCCGACCACTGGTCTAACTCACACCCAAATACTGCTACATGATGTTTTCCAATGTATAAAAGTCCATATTTTTGTAATCAAATTTAAATTGTGTACCTGAATTCTATATAATTTTATTAACCAATAGTACCCTGATAAATTCAATAAAAAAGAAAAAAATTCATATTTTTCTTTTATGATTTATTCTACTGTCATTCTGCATTGAAAGTGCCAAATAATCTGAAGTTTATCTGGAAAAGACTTTCTATGAAAAGCTTAAGAGTGTAAAATTAATAATTTGCCCTATTACAAAGTTTATAAATTCTTAGTAATTAAAATAGATTGGCTTTGGCAAAACAATCAAACATATGCATCTCAGAGTAGATAACCATAAAATAGACCTTATATAAGTATGTAATATGTAATAGAGAAAACAATGCATGTTAGTGAGAAGGAAGCCTATTATTCCATGAATAATGTCTGGAAAATTGGCTATTATAGATAAAATATCAAAGCATAATTTCATAGAATTATGAAATACATGTAGAGTTATTTTAACCCAATTTCAGACAGGCAATTTTATTTAAAATGTCAGGTACTGAGTAGACAACTGTAAAATAGACAAGGACTCTGACTTATTCAGGCAAGAGAAAATACACTAAATTAATGAAAAATAAATTAATAAGAAGTTTTATAATATGCATGCTATGAAGGAAATTAACATGATGATGAGTTAGAAAAGAAATTGGGAGGATGTAGAATGCCTCCTGATGGGGTGATCACAGAAAGCTCCTCTAAGAAATGGCATCTGATCAGAGGCTACATGAACTGCCACCTCAGTAAAGGATTGAGAAAGAATAATATATGGGTAGGTAGATGATATAAATAGGGGGCAGTGGTACCCCTGTTATATCCTGATGGCCTATTAGAGGAGCTGGTATATTGCAGGAAGAAGTGGTGTAGAAGAGGCAATAGGAACAAGAAGAACACTCATACTACCTCATGGTCCTGCACTGTTGGGAAATGACATAGGGGAATAAGGGCCTTCAACTGAGAAAACTTGGGAGACATGGAGAGAGCCTTAGGAGGGAGCCAGATTTCAGCAAAGACAATGTCATGAAGAGTTAGAGAAGGATATACTATTTCCAAGGTACACAGTGGAGGCTTTGTAAAGGCAGAAAGCTGTGGGGAATGTACCAGACTATGAGGCATCCCAAATAGGAAGAGGGTGAGAATATAGGTAACAGTAAAGAGATGAGAGTATAAGTGGTACTTCAATAAGAAGGGAAGCAGAGCATTATGGAATCAATCATCTCTGATGATCCCCTAGAGGAAGGGGAGCAATTAGTTCCAACTAAGGTCCCAAGAAATTAACTACATGATCTTGAGTGATTGTTCTTTGAAATTCCATATGAATCACAATCTTGACTGGGGACAGGACTGAAGGAGGGGGCATAAGTGGGAAGTTTTTCATTGTGAGTGAGACACAAGCAGTTGGTCTTTGGGTTTGTATTTGCTATCACTTTTTATTATAATGGGCAGTGAGGAAACAGGAATTATTTCATATGACACTGATGCCACAAGTCTTAGGTGAAACTGTTTCAATTAAGAAAAGGTATAAGCTGTCATTTCTACTAAAGAGTTGTATAGAAGATATTTGTAAGCCAGTCTATGAGCTGTAATCATTTGTAAAAGGATATTAAGCCCCAAGAAACTTCATCTAATACTTGTCAAGAGTGCTGAAAATCATGTGTATATTTATCAGTTAGAATTTTAGTTGTAAGAAACAGAAACTGACCCTGATAAGAGTAAAAGGAGTTAACGGAAGAATATTAACTCACAGTAGCTTGAGCAGGTGAGAGTTTTGCTGGACAACCAAGCTTGTAAACCATATAGCCAAAGCAAGAAGCAAAACAATGTGACAGTTCTGGTCTGTTGGGATATCAACATCATTGTTAATTGTGGCAGGCAGCCCAAAGATGTCCACATCCTAATCCCCAGAACCTGTAATACGTTACTTTACATGGCAAGAGGGGCTTTGTGGATGTATTTACTATGGTGATGGACTCTAAAACAGGGAGATTATCCTGTTTTATCTGGTTGGACCAAACTCATCCCATGAGCCCCATAATAGAGAATTCTTCCTGACTGGAGGCAGAGAGATGTGGTAGGTAGAAGTCAGAGTGGTATGAAGGATAAGTAGGACTATCCCATTGCTGGTTTGAAGATGGAGACAGCACTGATGAGGAGTGCAGGTGGCCTTAAGAAGCTGAGAGAAGCCCAGATCACAGCTATACAAAACATGGGGACCTCACCCTACTACTACAAGGAACCAAATTCTTCCAATAATCTGAATGAGCTTGGAAGTAGGTCATCAAGCACTCCTAAGGCAAAGCAAGGCAAACACCACTTTTAGATTCAGACAGTTTATTATTTACATAAATGGCAAAAGGAAAATTAGCCAAAGGCTCTGGCTCTCTATGGTCCTTGACCCAAACACCAGAAAGGATGCACCTATACAAAAGGGATCAGATGACTATAATGCAAACTGTGGAATACACCAGATCCTTGAATAACGTCGTTTCATTCAATGTTATTTGGTTATAATGTTGATAAGATGCTGTAAGAACTTAACTCTTTTTACATCAATTCATTTAAGATAAAATTGGTTTTGTTATACATCGTTTTGCTGAAGTCCCAAGAATCTATTGATTAGTGAGGGCTTAGTGTATCTCATTGTGGAGGAGCCAATTCTAGACTATAACTAAACAGTTTTATGTCCTATAGCTCCTTTTTGACAAAGGTGGGGGAGGTAGGGAAGAAAGTTCCATACCTCATCATAACCTGGGTGGGAGGTGATGAGAAACTGTCTTATGAAAGCTTCCCAAGGGGAGACAGGTCCAAGAAAAGATAGCCTCACAGAAGCTCCCCACACCCATCCATCCTCCCCTGTTGTGGGAGGATCACAAGGCATTCTGTCACAGCTCAGATAAAATGTGACTTAAGCCTTTGTCTGCATGGGCTATGTATGCAAGGTCTGCAGGGTGCCCTGGCAGAGCCATTCCCTACTCGGATTCTCCCTTAGAATGTCAGATAAGAGCTCAGGCTGGCCACCACCTGGATTTCTTTCTTATGATACCCAGAGTGGATAAATCAAGCCCACCAGAATTCTGATCTACAGAACTACAGGAGAATAACTTTGTGTTGTTTTGGGGTGCTGAGATGGTTGTAATTTGTTATACAATTGGAAACTGACATGAGCTCTGGGTACCATAATGGTCATGACCGTCAACTGAATGCTAGTGCTGGAATTTCAGATGTTGGTGTTATTGGAAAGTAAATGCGTGCGCGCGTGCGCGCGCGCACACACACACACACACACACACCTCCATCTACTTTCAGAGCAGTTCTCTCCTATCTTGCTTCATTGCTTTACCACTTTTTTATTCAAGTTCCAGAATGAGTGCTTGTTATTGGCTGTGCGATCCTGTGTCCATGTGGTAACTGTAAATGGGGTTTGGGAAAGGAATATTTGAGTTTCTACAGTGGAAGGTAGACTCTGCCTCTCATCAACTCGTTATGGGAGGAATTCCTAAATATTGAAAGGAGACTCAAATAATATTCAAAAAAACATATTATTACTACTACATATCACTCTTATCATTGTCCAATTCCATGACAGACCCTGGGCTCTTTTGGTTTTAAAATTTTAATATCTCAGGAGTATGGTGTTACCACTAAAAGTGGTCCCAATAAATCTGAAGCTATAACATACACCTGGCTAATGTGGGCTTCTCCAGCTTCCAATTAAACAGAAAGGAAGGAGGTGATTTGGGCATATTGGACAAGGAAAGTGATATTGACTATCCAGGGGGAATATGTTAGTGCTGCACAAGATGAAATTTTTTGAGAGGGTCATGATGTGAGTAAAACTAAGAAGGGCTCCTTTCACTCCCGCACCTGTGCATTCAAGGAGAAAGGGCTCTACTGTCACGTGCTGATGTAGAGTGCATACTAAATCTGTGCACAACATCCTTATTTTGTGTGGTGCTTCCTCCTAGTTAACAGTGTGTCTTAATAAGTCATTCCACTGTTTTACAGAGCTACTTGCTTCTGGATGATGGATTAGATGGTAAAATCAGTGAATCCCATGGGCTTGGATTCTTTCACTGTAAAATGAGTTCACCGAAAAGTGTGTTCTTTGGCCAAATATAATATTCTGTGAAATATTACTCTATTTTCTAAAATTTATTTGAAGCACTTCAGTTTGACAGTGTGAGGTGTATGTGTATATCTAAATTAACATTAATCCATACTGCAGGGATGGTCACATGACATGTGAAGTATGCTACTCAATAATTTACACTTCAGAACATTTCGGAGGAGATTGGTTAGAATTTGAAAACCTTATTCTATGGTTCACACTCCCCAGAGGGGGCTAACAGAAAGTGCTTCACATATCACAGTCTGATTCAGTGCCAGAGGGTTTATTAATTAACATAAAAGAATATTAAATTATGTCATGGAAAAATGAATAGTATCAATATATATCAGCCAGAAACATTTGTGCAGAGAAGTCTTCTGTTGCATGATGAACACTCTGACAATCCCAGCAGGTTAATATTTTTTGAGTAGTACCCTCGGTCTAGAACTCCACTTATTCCCTAGTTCCCCACTTTATAGAGAATTTTTTGCTCTTTTCAAACTGGAAAAATAGCTGTTTCTGCTATCAGAATATTTGGTATGGCAAGATGAGCCTTCAATGCCAGGGGCTGTGGCATGCCTAGATAGGACAGAATGGAAAGGATGGAGAGTGGAGAGAGAATTCATCACATTTGCCTAACTTCATCATTTGCATGTTTTGATGCCTGCTCCCTAATAAATGTTGGTACTTGTGGCAGAATTAGGGGTGGTTTTTGCTCTTTAAAAAACATAGTATCTGGCAATGAGAATGCAAGGTAACGACTGGCTTCAACCATCTCTAATCATTGGAGATAACTAATATTTACCAAAAAACCCTAATGAGTCTGTATAATTAAGTTATCTTAGGTCAGCCTGAAGACATTGTTAGGGTGAAGAATGCACTCAATGGGGCCATAGGTGGTGGAGGTGGCAGATAGATGGTGGGCAGGTTCAATTTTCTGGTTGTTCCCTGGCTGGTTTCATTGACATATAGGAATGAGCAGGCTTATGTGAACTCTGTTCTCCTTGTGAGTGGGAGTGGTGGATGATGGCTGCTGATAGTTGACACTAAGTAGGTCATTTGTCACTGCAATGCCACTCTCAAGAAGATACTGAATCCTGACCCCAACCCACTAAGAGCTACAACATTCTACAGGTGCCAAATGATGCTGTGTTGTCTTTGATTTCTCTGAGTGCTGGAGCCATACAGTCATCTGAAGAGAGAGAGAATGTCCATCTCCCTGGTTCTGTGCTGACTCTCTGGGCATTTTTTGGGCTCAGTCTTCCAAGATCTCTCAAGGAAAGAGCTGTTTCGTTTTGTGGTTTTAACATTGTTCTCCACAAGGACTGAAAAGCCACAGGAAACACGGAGAGTGGTAGCCATTGTTCTTTTACCTTATTACACCCAGTATCCCTGAATAATGTGCTCTCCTCAGCCAAGAAACAAACACCCCATGCACATAAACTCACACAAAAAGATGCTGAAAGAGAAATGCGTGTGCATGTTTGAGTTTATGTGTGGGCAGAGAGGTGTTGCTGAGCCCCATATAACTCAGTTTTTGGAATGAGGTCATAGTTACACTAATGTACACATAGGTGAAAAATAATATTTGGAAAATATTTGTCATTATTAAATCTTGGGTAATTTCCTTGCTGTGCTTAGTCTTTTGATACTTGGATACTTCCAAATATTTATTACAAAGTGGAATTACCCAAAGGCAATGTCATATCTACAGACACCCTACCGTAGCTTATAAAGCGGTCACATTCCAGCCCAGAGAAACATTCAGTTGGGCCCAGGAAGAACAGTGTTTTTAGTTTTTAAAAATAAGTTGTTAACATGTTAAAATTAAGAAATTTCATTTTAAGATATCTGGATTTCTGGATGTATTTGAAAAATCAAACTGGGCCCTCATTTCACATGGCAGTGATAGGCTATGACTTCTAGAGAAGGTACACTTTCCATTTGTCTGCTTCATTCTGTAGTTATTTGTGTTTGTATTCTCTGCTTTAGAGTCTCATTAAAATGGTGTATTTGTGGAAGTGCTAAATCTTATAGAAATCAATTTACCCTACCAAAAGTTCTACAAATACTCTATCCTTGAACCTTAATTTCATCTTGTCCAGTAGTTTCAAAAAATCTGGCCATGAACCAGAATTTAAATGGCTGAAAGAAAATTAACCAGGGGAGTTTTCTTAATTTGGATGATCAGTCCCCAACTGTCAAAGATGTCTAGCTTGTTTATTAAAATATCTAAGGCATACCTGGCTGGTGTGGGTCAGTGGTTGAGTGTCGTCCTATGAACCAGAAAGTCATGATTCGATTCCTGATCAGGGCACATGCCCTGGTTGCTGGCTCAATCCCCAGTAGGGGTCATATAGGAGGCAACTGATCAATGATTCTCTCTCACCATTGATGTTTCCTCTCCCTTCCTCTCTGAAATAAAAAAAATATAGTTAAAAACAACACATTGCACAAATGTGTTGGAAATAATGAGTGTCCTTCAGCCCTTCTCATCCAGGAGTGAGGCAGGAATGGATGGGGCATGGAAATGCACTGACTACTGCCGCTTGACTATTTAACAGGTACAGGAATATTGGTAACTAGAATTATGTTTATTTGCATTAATAATTCATTAATGATTTTATTTTGAACTGCCACAGCAGTCCACTGAATGAAAAGACCAAGAATGGTGGCTAATGCAAGTGTCAGCTGTCTATATCCCATGCTTCCTCTATTTTTCTCCAATCTGTTCTCTGATAACATCAGCATCACTGTCTTGCATATCTGCTTGGTTCCACAGGCTTCTTCCAATTTTTCAAAACCCTTAACAAGGGTTAAGCAATTGAATGATTATAGGGTTTATATATTTTTAATTTTACCTCTTGTACTTCTTCCTTTAATTTCCTCTGTCCACAGATATTCTCTGAGGTCCTTGTACAGTATGAAGATAGAACACTGACATTTCAACAGTGGATTAAATTATCTCTTATGTAAACTTTAATACTGATCTTGTTTTTCAGGTCTTTGCAAGTATTTTTCACTGGTTTTTAAAAATATTTCCTGATTTTAAAATATATATATATATATATATATATTCAGAGGAGGTGTATGGAGGGGAAAATGAAAAAAATAGGAGCTTCATATTGGAGTCCAGAATTATGATGGCTTCAGAAAACTGATCAATGTCTCTATAAAAAAAAATTACCTCACTCAGTGCTCTATCAACAGCCTTACAAAGGTAAATCACTACTATCCTAATAGACACAGAAAAGCAATAATGTTCTGATATGTGGGCTTAATCAAAGGGAAAATTGCTAAGCGAGACTAAGTAGCTACCCATTGCTACTTAGATGACAGATGCTACTCCTGTACATATGAACTAATGGCAAATGAAGACATTTCTCCTGAATTTTAATTAGTTCTTTTATCTGCATGAATATTTCAAGCCTCAAGTTTGATCAAATAGAGGAAGGAATGCAACATAATGTTTGTGACTTTGCTGAATGCTACCAATGCAACAGCAACCCTGATTAAATAAAATATAGGATTTAGAGCTTCCATGAAAAAGTCATTCTATACTCAGGCCCTCTCTTCTTTCTTCCTACCTCCTTTTGCCTCTTCTTGTTCTTCCCCTTCATCCTGTGCTTCATGTATTGTTCTCTGGAAAACACCACCACAAGCAGAGTGGTTTAGAACAACAAACATTCATTCAACTCATAGGTATATGAGTCAGCACTTACGCTTTCAGCTTGCTTTAGTAACGCCTCTGTGGCCAGCTTCTGATCACTCCAGAGGTTCTGCTCCTGAAGGTTAGCTACTTATTAGCTGAGGTATTGAGAGCAGTAGAGCAAGCATCTTTTAATGCACAGCAGGGTAGACGGTGTCAGTTCACATGGTCTCTGGGAGGTTCTGAGAAGGAATGAGGCATGCAAAGCCTCTTGAGCAGAAGGCTCAGAACTGGTGCAGTGTCATTTCTGCCACATTCCATGGTCAAAGCAAGCACAGGCCAGACGCACAGGATTAAGGAATAGATTCTTTTTCTGCCTGAGAAGTCCTGTAAAGTCACATTGCACGGAGGCATAGATAAAGGTCAGAGTGGGGAATTATGGAATGTTTTATAACCTATCACCTTCCTCTTGCAATTTTCATGAGTCCCTTGGTGACTTACAATCATCGCAGTATTTATATGTGTAGATGTTATAAGGAGTGACAAAAGGAACACACATGTTGTTGCTATAGGCAAGTTGCTTATAATCTAATAGGAAATAAACCATTACCCTCATCTAAGGTCGACAGGTACAAGTCTCCCCAGTTTATAGGTCAAATATTATCCTATCTAATAAAAAGGGAATATGCTAATTGGCCATCACTCTGTCACAAAGATGGCTGTACCCACAGCTGAGGCCAAGTTCCCATTAGGAGCCTTAAGGAGCAATCAGCAGGGACCTGAGGCTACACCCTCCCCCACCCCTGTGAGGCTTGACAGGGGACCCCCAACTGCAGGGCTTGACAGGGGACCTCAGGCTGAGCCCCCTGCCCCAGCACCAGGCCAAGGAATCTGAGACCATGCCCCCCACCCAGCAGGGCTTGACAGGGGACCTCAAGGTGCACCCCCAGTGCTGGGTCAGGGGAACTCAGGCCGTGCCCCCCACCCAGCAGGGCTTGACGGGGGACCTGAGGCTGCACCTCCTCTGCTGGTGGGGCTTGATGGGGGACCTCAAGCCATGCCCCCCACCCAGTGGGACTTGACAGGGGACCTCAAGCCATGCCCCCTGCCCTGGTATGGGCTGGGGGACCTCAAGCCATGCCCCCCTCCTGGCACTGGGCCAGGGATCTAAGGCTATGCCCCCTCCCAGCGGGGCTTGACAGGGTGGGACTGGCCTAAAGATAATAAAGTTGTGAATGGAACCAGGCCAGCAATCTTATTTGCAAGATGATCAAGTCTGAACTAAGCACTTCCCTAAGGATAATTCCAGTCACTTTATATCAATTGTTAGGAACAAGAAGTGTGTGTCAAGTAAAAAAACAAAACAAAACAAAACTCATTGACACTGATAACAGTACGGTGATGGTGGGGGTGAGGAGAGGGGAGAGAAGGGCTGGGTAGAAAAGGGTATAGGGGTGATAAACGGTGATGGAAGAATAAATAAATAAATACATAAATAAACACACAACCAAACAAAAATAATTATGGGCTTTGTAAGCTTCAAATTAAGTTAAAGCTAAATGTATTTAACTAGTCCTTCGGACATTTGTTGAAATAGATTTTAAACACATTGCTTTTTAGAATCCTTGAATGATCCTTCATAGGGGGGTCAAAAAGTTAATGCAAGGGATAGCAGTTGAATTGAACGCTTCTCTCTTGATTTCCAACTGAGGTTTCTAGAGAAAGCTTGCTTTTCTGAGATCTGAGACAGGCCGTCATTATCCCACATCTCCTCCTGTTTTCTCTGATTTGTATTGAATGTTCCTCTTTCATAGAAATCTCCTCAACAAAATATCCAAGTTCAGCACCTCCAAGTTCTACTTTCCACAAAATATTAGAACACAATTCAGTCAAGTTTTTTGCCTCTTTGGAAAAGGATCACTTTCCCCAGTTTCTCCTTTCTCTCTGAAACCATACCAGAAACACCTTTAATGTTTAGTTTCTACCAACAGTCTTTCCAATGCAATCTAGGCTTTTGTAATACGCACCTCAAACCCTTCCAGCCTCTACCCATTCGTCAGTTCTAGTTCCCTCCCACAATTTTAGGTATTTATTATAGTAGTACCCCACTTCCTGGGACCAAAATCTATTAGTTTGCTAGGGCTGCTGTAACAAAGTAATACAGACTGGGTAGTTTAAACAACAGAAATGTATTTTCTCACAATTCTGGAGGTTAAAAGTCCAAAATCAAGGTCTCAGTGGTGTTAGTTTCTTCTGTCTCTCTCTCTGGCTTGTAGATAAATATCTTCACATGATCCTTCCTCTGTGTGTGGCTAGGTCCTAGTCATTCCCTCTTCTTATAAACATGCTAGTCACATTGGATTAACTCCTCAACCACCCTATCCAACCTCATTTTCCTTAATTACCACTTTAAGGGTACTGTGTCCACATAGAGTAATATTCTGAGGAACTGGGGATTATGACTTAAAGGTATGACCTTGAAGGGAACTACAATGTAGACACAACAGCCCCTTATATAATATTTATTAAAATTGATGTATTTAGTTCTCCTCATTCTCCAAATTATCTTCAGAGATAATAAATCAAAGATATGGCTTTTGGAATAAATTTAAAAATCAACTAATGAAGGCCCTGGAAGGTAGCTCAGTTGGTCAGAGCATTGTCCTGATATGGCAAGGTTGCCGGTTTGATCCCTGGTCAGGGCACATACAAGTATCAGCTGATGAATGCATGAGTAAGTGGAACGACAAATTGATATTTCTCTTTCTCTCTCTCAAAAAACATCAATTAATGAGCAAATATTACTCATAATAAAAATGCCATATATAATTTTAAGTGTTTACTATATGCTAGACAATGCATACATATTAACTATTTAAAATTAAATAACCCTTTATAAAGGAAAATTTCCACTTGAAGTAGCACTTTTCAAGGAGCTATCAAAATTCAGCATTGTGTTTCATAATAACAGATGCTAAACAGCTGACGCAGATAGAAAACATAAACTTTGGATGATCCCAGTATTCTAGATTCTTACTGGACATAACTGAAGATATTGTCCTAACCAATGAACAATGGGCCTTATTTCAACTTATTGTACTGGACCCATGGACTCCTTCTGTTCTGTCTGTAATGTTAGTTTCAATGATTAACTGGTATAGCCGCCATTTTACTCCTCCTTTCCAGCACTTAATATCCCTTGATTTTTTTTTCTTCTACCCAGTGAACAACTAAGTGAATTTCTTCAATGCTGCATGTTCCCTTGCTGGTGAATTAATAGACTTCGAGTTGCAATTTAAAAATAAAATTCAGGGAGGAGAAAAATGGCAGCAGAATAGACAGACATGTTCCGAGCTTGTCCCGGAGAGAAAGAAAGAAGAGCTGAGGGTCGCACGAGGAGTGTTTGTTGGAAAGTTAAGGGACAGCTAAACTCCAGGAGAAGGTGGGGAACTGCTAGACGGGGTTCCGCTAAAGGGAAGCTCCCACTGCGCCTGGGTCCCCTCCTGGAGCTACGGGCTTGAACGTGGAAACCACGCCATCTTGCTAGGGAAAGTGGAGCTTATCGGAAGCCTGAAAATCCACAACTGCAGCAACCACTGAACAGCTGCACGCCCTAGAACACCGGTTCCGAATTGGCGCAAACTCGCTGAATCAAAGGACCTCTTCATTCCACCACAGAAACCTCAGATTTCGCCTGGGATAAGTCAATGCAGGAGAGAGAGAACTATATAAACAGACATCTGGAGAAGAGAGAACATGGGGAGACGAAGAAACAGCCTGCATATGAAAGAAAAGCAGGCATCACCAGAAAAGGAAGTAAACGAAATAGAGGCAAGCAACCTGCCAGAGAAAGAATTCAGAGAAATGGTCATAAGGTGGCTGAAAAGAATGGAAGTCAAATTCGACAATATGAGTAAGAACCAAGAGGAAATGAAGAAGAACCAAGAAGAAATGAAAAATGACATTGCTGCTGTAAAGAACTCAATAGAAAGCATCAAGAGTAGACTAGAAGAAGCAGAGGACCGCATCAGTGAGCTAGAAAACAAGATGGAAAAAAATACCTAAGTAAAGCAGCTTCTAGAAAAAAAAAAATTAAAAAGCAGGAAGAGAGCCTAAGGGAACTTTGGGACATCATGAAACAAAACAACATCCACATAATAGGGGTTCCAGAAGGAAAGGAAACTGAGCAAGGAATAGAAAACCTGTTTGAAGAAATAATGACAGAAAATTTCCCTGTTATAGGGAAGAAAAATCCCATCCAAATCCAAGAAGCTCACAGAGTCCCAAGCAAAATGCACCCCAAAAGACCAATGCCAAAGCACATTATAATTAAATTGGCAAACACAAATGACAAAGTGAGAATCTTAAAAGCAGCCAGAGAGAGACAGAAAGTTACATACAAAGGAACCCCCATCAGACTAGCAACTGATTTCTCAACAGAAACTCATCAGGCCAGAAGGGAATGGAATGAAATATACAAAGTCATGCAAAGGAAGGGTCTGAATCCAAGAATACTGCACCCAGCAAGGCTATCAATTAAACTTGAGGGAGAAATCAGGAGCTTCACAGACAAATGAGGACTAAGGGAATTTATTACCACCAAATCAGCAATGCAAGAAATGCCAAAGGGGCTGCTGTAAAAAAAAGAAATAGGAAGCGAAGAAGGAACACAGAGGTAAAGAATAAAAATGGCGACAAATAAGTACCTATCAATAATAACTTTAAATGTAAATGGATTAAATGCCCCTATCAAAAGACATAGGGTAACGGACTGGATAAAAAAACATGACCCATATATCTGCTGTCTACAAGAAACCCACCTCAGAAAAAAAGACGCACACAGACTGAGGGTGAAGGGATGGAAGAAGGTTTTCCAGGCGAATGAAAATGAAAAAAAAACCTGGGGTTGCAATACTTATATCTGACAAATTAGATCTCAAAGTGAAGGACATAACAAGAGATAAGGAAGGCCACTTCATAATATTAAAGGGAACAATCCAACAAGAAGAAATAACTCTGGTAAACATATATGCACCCAATACAGGAGCACTCAAATACATAAAAAAAATCCTGGAGGATATCAAGGGATAGATTAACAGCAATACAATCATAGTAGGAGTCTTTAATACCCCACTATCACCATTGGACAAATCCTCTAAACAAAAAATCAGCAAAGAAACATCAATCCTAAATGACTCACTAGACCAGATGGAATTAATTGACATCTTCAGAACATTTCACCCCAAAGCCACAGAATATACATTCTTCTCAAGTGCACATGGGTCATTTTCAAAGATAGACCATAAGTTGGGACATAGGCAAAGTCTCTTCAAATTCAAGAAGATAGAAATCATATCAAGCATCTTCTCAGACCACAGTGGCATAAAACTGGAAATCAACTACAATAAAAACAATCCAAAAAAATCAAACACATGGAGACTAAACAGCATGCTATTAAACAATGACTGGGTTACCAGAGAGGTCAATGGACAAATAAAAAACATCATGGCAAAAAATGACAATGAAAACACAGCAATCCAAAATCTATGGGACACAGTGAAAGCAGTCTTGAGAGGGAAGTTCATAGCTCTACACGCATACTGCAAAAAACAAGAAACAACGGTAATAAATTACCTAACCCTACAACTCAAAGAGTTAGAAAACGAGCAACAAGAAAAGCCCAGCGTAAGCAGAAGGAAGGAAATAATAAAGATCAGAGAAGAGATAAATGACATTGAGACCAAAGAAACAATACAAAAGACCAACAAAACCAAGAGCTGGTTCTTTGAAAGGATAAACAAGATTGATGAACCTCTAGCCAGGATCACCAAGAAGCAAAGGGAGAGGACCCAAATAAACAAAATCAGAAATGAAAGAGGTGAAATACCAACAGATCCCGCCGAAATACAAAGGATTGTTAAAAAATACTATGAACAACTCTATTCCAACAAACTGGACAACCTGGAGGAAATGGACATATTCCTAGAAAAATATAACCTTCCAAAACTCAATCAGGAAGAATCTAAACAGATCAATATGCCAGTAACTATGGAAGAAATTGAAGCAGTCATCAAAAAGCTTCTAGCAAACAAAAGCCCGGGACCAGATGGCTTCACAGGAGAGTTTTACCAAACATTCAAGGACAAACTAAAACCTATCCTCCTCAGACTATTCCAAAAAATTCAAGAGGAAGAAACACTTCCAAGCTCCTTCTATGAAGCCATCATCACCCTAATACCAAAACCAGATAAAGACAACACAATGAAAGAGAATTATAGGCCAATATCCCTCATGAATGTAGATGCCAAAGTCCTCAACAAAATTCTAGCAAATTGGATCCAGCAGTACATCAGAAAGATCATACACCATGACCAAGTAGGATTTATCCCAAGAATGCAAGGATGGTACAATATCTGCAAATCAATAAACGTGATACATCACATAAACAAATTGAGAGATAAAAATCACATAGTCATATCAATTGATGCAGAAAAGCATTTGACAAAATCCAACACCCTTTCTTGATAAAAACTCTCAACAAGGTGGGAATAGAAGGATCATACCTCAACATAATAAAAGCTATATATGATAAACCCACAGCTAACATCATACTCAATGGGCAAAAACTAAATCCATTTCCCTTAAGAAGAGGAGCAAGACAGGGATGCCCACTCTCACCACTCCTATTCCACATAGTACTGGAAGTATTAGCCATTGCAATTAGACAAGAAGAAGAAATAAAACGCATCCAAATTGGAAAAGAAGAAGTAAAGCTGTCCTTATTTGCAGATGACCTGATATTGTACATAAAATATCTGAAAGACTCCATCAAAAAACTATTAGACTTAATAAATGAATTCGGCAATGTAGCAGGATATAAAATTAATGCCAAGAAATCTATGGCATTTCTATGTACCAAAAGTGAACTTATAGAAAGAGAGACTAAAAAAGCAATCCAATTTACCATCGCACCAAAAAAATTAAGATACCTAGGAATAAACTTAACTAAGGAGGTAAAAGATCTATATGTGGAAAACTACACGACATTGAAAAAAGAGATAGAGGAAGACATAAACAGATGGAAGAACATACCATGTTCATGGATTGGTAGAATCAACATCATTAAAATGTCCATACTACCCAAAGCAATCTATAGATTCAATGCACTCCCCATTAAAATACCAACGGCATATTTCACAGACTTAGAAAGAACTCTTCAAAAATTCATCTGGAATAAAAAAAAGACCCCAAATAGCCACAGCAATCCTGAGAAAGAAGAATAAAGTAGGAGGGATCTCAATACCAGATTTCAAGCTGTATTACAAAGCCACTGTTCTCAAAACAGCCTGGTACTGGCACAAGAACAGACATATAGATCAATGGAATAGAATAGACAATCCAGGTATCAACCCAAACCACTATGCTCAATTAATATTTGACAAAGGAGGCATGAACATACAATAGAGTCAAGACAGTCTCTTCAATAAATTATGTTGGGAAAATTGGACAGATACATGCAAAAAAATGAAACTAGATCACCAACTTATACCATACCCAAAATAAACTCAAAATGGATATAGGACTTAAACATAAGACAGGAAACCATAAAAATACTAGAGGAATCCACAGGCAGCAAAATCTCAGACATATGTGAAAAGAACTTCTTCACTGATTCTGCCCCTAGGGCAATGGAAGCTAAAGAGAAAATAAACAAATGGGACTACATCAAAATAAAAACCTTTTCCCAGCAAAAGAAACCATTAACAAAACAAGATACCCCACTCTATGGGAGAAAATATTTGCAAATGTTATCACTGATAAAGGTTTAATCTCCAACATCTATAGGCAGCTTATACAACTTAATAAAAGGAAGATAAATGATCCAATTAAAAAATGGGCAACGGACCTAAATAGAATGTTTTTGTAAGAAGACAGAAAGAAGGCCAAGAGACACATGAAAACATGCTCAAAGTCACTAATTATCAGAGAGATGCAAATCAAAACGATAATGCAGTACCATCTCACACGTGTCAGAATGGCTATCATCAACAAATCAACAAAAGACAAGTGCTGGTGAGGATGCAAAGAAAAAGGAACCCTCGTGCACTGCTGGTGGGAATGCAGACTGGTGCAGCCACTGTGGAGAACAGTATGGAGTTTCCTCAAAAAACTAAAAATGGAGCTCCCATTTGACCCAGTAATCCCACTCCTAGGAATATATCCCAAGAAACTAGAAATACCAATTAGAAAGGATATATGTCCCTATGTTCATAGCAGCACAATTTACAATAGCTAAGGTTTGGAAACAGTCTAGGTGCCCGTCAGCAGATGACTGGATCAGAAAACTATGGTACATCTACACAATGGAATACTATGCTGCCATAAAAAATAAGGAATTCTTACCATTTGTAGCAACCTGGATGGAACTGGAGAACATTATGCTAAGTGAAATAAGCCAGTCAATGAAAGAAAAATACCACATGATCTCACTCATTTGTGGATAATAAAAACACATTATAAACTGATGAACAAAAAGATAGATACAGAGGCAGTAAAGCATCAAACTGACTGTCAAATTACAGTGGGAAGGTTAGGGAGAGGTGAGGGAAATAAGAGATCAACCGAAGGACTTATATGTATGCATATAAGAATAACCAACGGATGCAAAACATTGGGGGGTGAGGGCATGTATGGGAGTGGGGTGAGGGGGACAATGGTAAGATATGTACACATATAATACCTTAATTTCAAAAATGGAGAAAAAGGAAAAAAAATAAAAATAAAAATAAAATTCAGTAGCTTCTTTTATTCTTTGGGACCTGAATAAATCAAGATCTGTCAGATTTGAAACCAGATCTGAATCAAGGTCTGTCCATTGCTAAGCACAAAGCTCTCACATTTATCCCATACTGACACCATGTGCCCACTACCTTTTGCTATAAATAATGTTCACAATAATGAAACATGGCCCTAATCTCTCAAGAGGCTATTCATCCACTGAGGTAAACAGAGATGAGAATAATAACATGAATTATATGGTATTTCCAGAAAACAAAATATTTAATCACTGAAAATTGGAGGAGTCCAAAAGTACTGGGGCTCTTTAGGTGGGTGACAGGAGAGATTTCAGGCATTGATATAGAAAGTATGAGAATAACACTTATCAGAGGTTGACAAAGTGAAACAAGAAGTTGTGGGGTCAGGCATGGCTGCAGTTAGTGTAAGGGATTTGTATATTTTTCTCCATCTTAGTAAACCTGGGGAATGTGTTCCACTCCTCTCAATACGGGAGCTGACACAATGGTAATCCTCAAAGGTGAGATGGGAGATGAAATTAAAAAATGACCACAGCTTCATTGTGAAAAGCCATAGGGACTTATTGGAGATTTTTGAACAGAGAGTGACATGTAATGACAGTGTTTTAAAGAGATTAATAAAGAAGATAAATGGAAGAGGAACAATTGGAAGGGGGTTAGAAAAAAAGATTACATATTTTAATCAAACCCAAAAATTTATTGTGAGTTATTTGTGTTGTTTAAGGAATTAAAGGGTGAAATTAGAAGTGCTGAAGTGAACTGAATGAAACAAGTTCCTGATTGAATATGAGCTCCATTAGTGCAGAAATGGTTTATTCACTGCGGTATCCTCAGAACCTAGTTCAGTGCCTGGCACATGATCAATATGCACTACATATTTTTTAAATAAATGAACACTGAAATGATGGAATTGAAACAATGCTTGAGAACTTCTGAGTTGGGGTTGTAATATGAGGATTTGGTAAATACAGGGAGCTTGAGAATGTCCTATATTGTGCTTTTTTTTAATACCACTGTCTTTAGATATTTGAGTGGGAGATAGATTTGAGGGAATAGTCTTTTAATTTTAAGTTGATTTCTTTACCCTGACTCTCATGCTTACTTTATTACAAAGAATAGAAAAGTGTTTTAACAGCTAAAACTCAAAGTTTGAGCAAAAACTAAGTTCTTCAATTATCAGATAAATTTATTATCTACACCTTTCACATTTTGCACTTTTGTGTCATTGCTCATGGTGTCCCTTGTCAATCCTACTTCATCCAGTGAATACATACCCATTGACCCAGGTCAAATCCATTTCCTTCATGACATCTACTCTTTTTGCATGGTCAACTGTGGCAAAATCCACTCTTCTCTATTTGATATTTCTATTGTCCTCAGCTAACTTATTTACCATTGTTCATTTAGTTTCCCCACTGGATTGCTGAAAGCAAGAAACACTGAATTTTCTTTTAGTATCCTGATTGCTTGTCACATGGTAAACAATTAATAAATGTGTATTTGGTGAAACCAAAATTATTTGAGAATACAATAAAAAGTAATCTCCATGTTATGTTGAAGTCCTATCTGAAGTTATTTGAAAAAGCATCCTTTATATGCGTTTTATGTATCAGAACTCAGAATGAAAATCCTATTTTCTCATTTGGACAGTCCCTTGATTTCCTTGAGCTTAGTTTCCTCAGATTTGAAATGAGAGAGTTATGCCAGATGGTTTCTATGTTCCAACTGATTTTGAAAGCAATTCATAACTCATAGACTATAGAATTGTTAAATAGCTTAATGGGGTGGTAAGAAGATATTCAACTACCTTCTGAATGCATATTTTCACAGACTGGAACCTTCTATGAAGCACAGAAAATCAAGAAATTTGCTGACCTGCCAAACCCTCACTAAACATCAATCATTTAGTGAATGTCTACCAAATGTCAGAAAATTCACAATTGGGATGGTATTATAGGTGTCTACCTCACTTATTGATCATTTATCATTAAGTTCTAATAGCATTAACATATGCTGCATTCACGCTAATAGAGTTTGCTTGATAAGCAACAATGATTTGTCCTTCATTACTCTAAAAAGATGAGTGTTAGGTGAAGTGAAACTAATTTCAGAGCACCACGTTATTTAATCTAAGCCAACACATGAATCCTTACTCTAGAAAAAAAAATTCCCAGTTGGGAGATAATATTACATAGCACTTACTATATGCCTTTCATTCTACTTTATTTGGCACCTCATATGTACAATTTTATACTCATTTACATGTCAAGGGAGATATATTTTACATTTTATTAATTTTATTATATTTTAAAATTTTATGAAAAAGCTTAAATATATAGAACAGTACAAAGCACAGTGCAATGAACACCCATACATATCTATCTATAAATCTATGTATATGATGTAGATGAATATATATATATATTACCCAGATTTCATAATAGTTAACATTTTGACATTTTTTGCATATTTTATAATAGGGGTTTAACAGTAAATTATAAATATCATAGCATTTTAACCTAAATTCTTCAATTTGCTTTCGAAAAATAAGCATAATTCCTAAAAATATCATTAACAATACCATTATGACACCACAATATAGTAATATGTCTTTAATATTACCTAATATCAAGTACATATTAAAATGTTTATAATTGTGCTCAAAATGTGCAATATTAAAAAATATATATTGTCCATGATAGAGGAAGTACAGAAAAATCACTTGCCAATTGAATTCTAGAGTTCAAAGATACAATAGTTACCAAAGCAATAAGGCACATGCTGGAGAATTAGGCAAAAATATCATTGGAAAGCTGAATGGCACTCCACCTTATATAGACCAAGGAAGAGACTAGGAGCTGTTAATACACAGACCATTTTTCCAATGGTCTTAGGCAACACTGCGGCCCCACAGTTTGAGAACCGCTCACAGTGTCGCCTAAAACCATCGAAAAACACAGATATTTACATTACGATTCAAAACAGTAGCAAAATTACAGTTATGAAGTAGCAACGAAAAAAATTTTATGGTTGAGGGTCACCACAACATGAGGAACTGTATTAAAGGGTCGCAGCATTAGGAAGGTTGAGAACCTAAGTGATGAAGGGCTCCAGATGCAATGCACCCTTTTCTTTGGAGAAGATTCCTAGCGCATCCAGACAACCACATCTCCAGTATGGTATGGTAGGCCTTAGAGTATTTACTGGGTGTATGTTCCACCCTCTGAAGCACATCCTTACCAAGGACTTCAATGTAATTGCCATTTTTACTCACCTTGATTAATTATCATTACATTAATAGAATGGACCAATGTAATATTCTGTGGAAAGGCCAGGCTGTCCAGAGCCGATGGTGGATGTACCCTGTTGTCAGTCAGTCCCAGGTGAGTGAGGACTGCTTCTGCACTTCTTTTCTGATAGACTGGAAACAGGATGCATTTGCCACATCGATAGTGTGAATGCTACATCCTGGAAGGAGGCAAAAATCTTAAGTGTGACAGTTCCCTGAGGCCAAGGGCAACTTCTACAGAGAAAGGTGGTGTGAGCAGTCAGAGCTAACCTTCCCCTGCAGCTGCTGGATGGGTAATGGGTCATGACAGGGAGACGTACGTGGAGGTCCCAGTAGATATTACAGTAACTAATTCCCATACTTTCATTGAGAATTAAGTTACATAAGATATGTGAAAACCAGAAAGCATTATTCAGATTTTAATATTAAACTTAGTTACTGGAGTGGAAGGGAAGGAAATCTGAATTTATTAAGCAATATATATTTTGGAAAGTTCTGCCATACCTGTCAGAGGCTTTTTCCTTAGCGAAGTGGATCAGGGACTCAGATGGGTTTAGCAAGATCATCTTTATATTTTTCCAGTTACTATACTCTGTGTGTGTGTGTTGTGAGTTAATTTGACTTTGTCACTTTAAGAGGGTTCTCACTTGGCTCCTACAATCAATTTATAGATGTGAATAGCCTTGTCCATATACAGAATGCTGACACTTTCCAGCAGGGGGAAAGGCTATTACCAATAAGGATTCAACACAAGGGATCCAGTAAACTTTTGCAGCCACAAGGAGCAGAAACCAGAATTAAAGCTTGTCTATGATAGTGTTCCAGCCAGGACTAAACGCAATAACACATATTGATTGACCTCAGTCCTTTAGCCTTGCAGTTTGTGGGCTGAAGGCTAGAAACAATTTGATTTCTTTGTTTCTACCTCCAAAAGGTAGACAAGTTCCCATGGCCCTTGGATAGCATTCTTCTTGAGGGGGAAAACAACATATATATATATATATATATATATATATATATATATATATATATATATATATATATATATATATATAAAGAGCCAGGTTCCATAACGTCCAAAATGACCAAACGGATGACCGAATGCCAGGCTGCATGTGCAGCAGGCTCAGGTGGGCAGGGACCAGTGGGCGGGCTGAACTGCTGACCTTTTGGTCCCTCCTGGGTCACGGGTGCCACAGTGACCCAGCACTGACTGCCACCGCTGTGGGAAAAATGGTGATCTAGCACTGACTGCCTCCACCAAGGCGAGTGCAATGCAATTGGTCAGGGGCCCCACAATTGCCCCACAATCACCCCGCAGAGGGAGGCCCAGGCACCTGGCCAGGAGGCTCCACTATCGCCCCAAAAAGGGAGGCCCAGGCTACCCAGCCAGCAGTGGTGGGCAGGGCCTCCCTCTGTGGGGTGATCAATCACAGGGCTCCTGAACTGTGAGAGGGTGCAGGCCAGGCTGAAGGACCCCCCCCCCCGCCAAGTGCACGATTTTCATGCACCAGGCTTCTAATATATATATATATATATATACACACACACACACACACACACACACACACACACACACATACACACACATACATATACATAGATATGTATATATGTGTGTATATATATATATATACACACACACACACACACACACACACACACACACATATACACACACATACATATACATAGATATGTATATATGTGTGTGTGTGTGTGTGTGTATATAGATATATATATATATATGTTTCAGAGAAGAAGGGAGAGGGAGAGAGAGAAACATCAATGGTGAGAGGAAATAATTTATTGGCTGCCTCCTACCCCTCCCCCCCCACCACCACCACTAGGGATTGAGCCAACAACTTGGACATGTGCCCTGACCGGGAATCGAAATGGGACTTCCTGGCATGGCAAAAGAACGCATCCTTAAAAGAGTTATCCCAGGCTTTGTCTTGGTGAAAGAATGAAATCACTCACCCCACTTTCCCGCATGCTTGGGGTCTAAATGTTGGAGATGCAACTCACATCTTCTCTAGGTCGGGGTTCTACTGTCATCAAATGGAAAGGTTGGAATTGATAATGGTGGACACTTCTAGCTCTGCAATTGTTCCCTAGCATCTAAGATCACCTCTCTGTACTTAGATGCTTCTAAAATTAACTTTCACAACCATTAGTCAATGCATCCCACATTCAGTGGTGTTTAAAACAAAATTACATTAACTTATATAATAAAAGGGTAATATGCAAATTGACCCTAACAGCAGAATGACCGGTTGCTATGACGCACACTAACGTGTGGCAGGAGGCAGATGCTCAACATAGGAGCTGTCAGTGCACTTCCATAGGGGGAGTGACACTCAGTCAGAAGCCGGCTCATAGCTGACCAGTGCAGTAGTGGTAGCAGGAGCCTCTCCTGCCTCGGTGGCAGCGCTGAGGATGCCATTAGTCGGACATATCCTGAGGGATCTCGGGCTGCCAGAGGGATGTCTGACTGCCAGCGTAGGCCCGATCCCCCAGGGAGTGGGTCTAAGCCATCAGTCGGACATCCCCCAAGGGGTCCCAGACTGCGAGAGGGCAGTCTGGGCTGAAGGAACCCCCACCTCCCCCCGAATACATGCATTTTTGTGCACCAGGCCTCTAGTTTTTTATAAAATTAATGTACTAGTATATTTTCAGAAATAAGTTTTTCGGTGGATCCAAACACTTAAAAGTGATAAACAATACACAAAATGACAAATTGAAACTAGACTCTGGGAGAGTGGTGTCTCTTTTCCTCAACTCATTTGGACAAAGAAACTAAAAACTCTACTGCTGGCAGCTACCAGAATCAGGGGCTCCCAGGAGGCTGCACCTGCAGGGAGGGGAATCTGGATGTAGACTTAAGACCAAATCAGGGCCAACCACCCATGGGCTCAGTAACTAGGGCTAGACTGTCTTTATATCATTAACATAAGTCTAACTTCTGGCTGGGAGCCTGGAACAGACTTGAGTAAGGACAGATACTACAACTAGAGAGTAGATAGGAATGAAGAGAAAACAAAAAAGAAGAAAGTTCCTTCTTCATAGGCAGCTGCAAACCAAAACACAAAACACAAGGAGACAACTCAGCTAAGAAAGGCTACAAAATGTCAACAGCAGAACATCAATTCTCTCTAGATGGTATGAAATTAATAAAACATTTTGAAAAACATTTATGAAATATTCATCAAGAAGATAAACATTTAGAAACTATTAATGGAAAAGAAAAAAATACAGAGACAAAACAAGAACAGGTAGAAAGTGAAAAAGAACCCAATAGAAATCTTGGAAATAAACATGTAATTTCTAAAATAAATATTTATAAAACTATTTAAACTCTAGACTGAATATAGGCATACAATGAGTCTAAATTGAAAGATAGTACTTAGGAAATTGATGTAATTTTCTTAACCTAAATGTAGCATTGCGTAAACATGTCCATTTCTTAAAAGCAGTTAGCTCTATGATAAAAATGAGCCACTCTCTGAGAGTCAGGCCATATACCCAAGGAAACCACGTATATAAAGAATAAAAAGGTAATAAAATTGCCTATGTTTACTTGTAGCACTTGAGTGCACCTCATGTAGGAGTTCTTTTATCTTTTCATAAGGCCTAAAGTCCCCAGTTTATTGTCAATGCACGGTCTTCAAACTCACCTAACTCAGGTGCTATACTAAGTTTATAAGAAATATGAGCCCTGTCTCTGTGTAGCTTAATATAAAGGATAAATTTGAAGTAGATTTATCCAGAACCTTACAACTAGTATGTCTATTGCTAGGGAGGGGAAAAGGGGGACATAAAATAGTTTTTATGAGCCTTGTGACCAGTATTTCATCCAAAAGAAAGGATAAACAACCTAGTCAACAAATTAGTACAGAGCACTTCAGAAACTTTATGTAAAATCCAATTATATGATGTTGGCAAAGCTTACAAAATGTATTTATTCCAACCAGCATTTGGCTTATTATTAATAAACAGATTGGCTTCCCAATAGAGGTGATAAATACTAGAGTTGACTAACTGCTGTCTGCTTTTGTTTACTCCTAAACTCCCCCGCACACACACATAGTCAGATTGCCTTGGAAGTTGTAATAAAATTTATATCTTGTGCTTCATTCCCATTTTAATATTTTGTTACTATTCAAGCCAGTGAAGAGAAAACAAATTTACATCATGATAAGAGCGCAGGCGGATGCTATCCATAATGTTAACTACACGTCACATGTGGAGATGTGTTTTTTCTCCCTTGGGAATAGAATTTCTCATTTCTCCTCACTGTAGAGCAGTAACATTTATTGTCTCTCAGCGAAAGCTACCAGGCATTCACTGGATGGTGTGTTTTCTGAGAATAGAGTTTTACAGTTTACGGTTTCTTGTCTCTGCTGTTAGCTGATGTGACAGAGATTCTCTCTGGCAAGGAGTATGAATAGTGAAACGAGGTTAAATCATGCAGCTACAATCTCCTCTTTCCTGTCACAGCCCACAGGGACCCCATATCAAAGCCTAGGTACCCTTAACAGAATTCCCTGGTGGGCAAGGGGTTAAATTACTAAAAGTGCCAGAGGCCAAGAGATGGGGGAAAACTGGTAAGTGGAGCTTTATCATTTAAGCCAAATAGAATTCACATATCTGAACTCTGTTCCCTGGAGTCAAGTTTAAACCCAGAAAACAGTTTTTGGCACTTTCAGAAAATACTCTTGCTGACAACCTGAGAACTCTCCTTCTCTACTCTCCACATTATTACCCCCCAGTGACTACCAATGAGAGACAAAAAACTTTTAGAGAAGTTATTAAAATATTTTTAAGGAGCAAATTGGCACCAACATCAGTGTTCTGTATTCTTTTATAGGAATACTGACAAACTAGCTTCTTTTTTAGATTTATAACGAGGCGAATTAAGTGATTATGTAAGTACTGTTGATGATGTGGCATTACTGCCTGCTCCTGAAAAGTAAACTGTGAAGCAATTCAGAATGGCAGGAAGATCACTGTTCTAGAAATTATGACACCTTAGATTTGATTCTGGCTCAACCATTTGCTTGCAAAATGGCCTTAGATGAGCCATATGGCTTTTCTGGAATATAGTTTTCTTGCCTGCAAAATACAAGGAAGGATCTAAGATACTTCCCTCATTCTAGCTGTAATACTTACATTCCCTGCTTCGTAGTATATAGGTAGAAGTAGCGTGGAGTGGGAGTGAATGAAAGAAAAGGAACACAGGTTTTAGAGCTAGAGAAGTTTATCTTGTTCATCTTCAAATCCTGGTTTCACTACATATTAATTAAATGGACACAATCCCTTAATCCGTTTGTACATATTTCTTGAGTTATAGAGAGGAGATAATAATGCATACCCCTAAGATTATTGTATTAAATATAAAAGCATAAAGAAAGGAAGAAAAAGGTTGACCATTTACTGGCACAGAATATGCAAACTAAAAATGGCAATTTTATTCCCTTTGGTATCTAAGTATTTTCAGATAAAAGTTTGAATGCCATTTATTTATGGATGACAAATAAATGAAAGACTAATATGCTTTAGCTGAGAGAATTCTTGATTAGAATTAGAAACTCTGGATTTAAATCCTGTTGTGTGGATGACAATAAAAATACAATATGTCAAAACTTGTTGAATGAAATTAAAGCTGTTTTTAAAGTGTAATTTATAGTATTCTTTAAAGACTAGAAATCAACTTTCTGTGAATCAAAATTGATGTGTTAGGAAAAGGACAGTGTGATAAACTCAAAGAAAGCAGAAAACAATGAAACAAAATAAGAGTAGAAATTAACAAAATAGAAACAAATTACAATAGAACAAAATCAATAACAGAAAATGTTGGTTCTTTAAAAAGACCAATTGATTTGAAAAAGTCATACAAGACAGATAAGGAAAAAGGAAATACAAATCACCAATACCAGTAATGGAAACAGGAGCATCAGTAAAGAATCTACAGATATTAAAAAATAATAGGTATCAAAAAAATAGGTATCTTTTTAAGAATGTAATACAAACAAATTAAAAAAATTTAGATGGGGTGAAGAAATAGCTTAATAACACAAAAGTTACAGGCACTGTTTCAGAGAATAGAAGCTTGTTACCAAATCTTCTTACAAAATATTGTACCAAGGGCAATACAAGAAAATTATAGATCAGTAAATTATGAACACAAATGCAAAATTTTAAATAAAATATTAGCCAACTGTATCCAACTATAAATAAGACTGTTTTTAAATAACACAACCTTACTCGAGATTCATTTTATGATTGTATGTTTGATTCAATATTAAATATGTAACATATGGAATTCACTATATGAATTGAACAAAGGAGAAAATAATACATTCATTTCAAAAGATGCCAAAAGGTATTTAATAAAAATTTAATAGATATTTATAATAAAAACTCCTAGCAAGTTAGTGATAGGAAGCAAATGTTCTTAATCTAATAAGGTCAATATTTATCTATAAAAAAATAACCTATACAAATAATATACATTGTTTGTCTTACTAACAGCTACAATTGGGAATGAGATAAGAATTTATTCTATTTTCATTTCTATCCAATATGTAAGAAAATCATAGACAATGCACATAGGTCAGAAAATTAAGCAAAAACTGTAAGAATTTAAAAAGATGAATTAAATTGTCATTATTTACTCAAGGCCTTAGTGAGTGAATAAGAAACACACACAAAATCTACAGAAAAACTAAAAGAAGTAATAATTTAATGAGGTCACTGGATTCTAAGTCAATATAAAAAATCAATTGCATTTCTGTATATCATATGAAATAAATTCTGTTTGAAACATAAAAATACCATTTATAGTAGCATAAATACATCAATTATTTAGAAATAAACCTAATGAAATATGGAAAGGACTTCTACACTGAAATATACTTGTTGGGATAAATTTTTAAAGACCCAAATAAGTGGAAGGAATTATTATGTCCATGAATTAGAAGACTCAATATTTTAAAATGTCAATTCTCCCACAGATCAATTGTTTAAATTCAAAGCTCTCTTAGTCAAAATTTCAGAAATATTTTTGTTTTGTTTTTGGAAACCAAAAAGTTGATTCTAAAATTTATAGAGAATTTTTTCTTGCCAAGAAAAGGCATGAAAAATTTTAAAAAAGAAAAATGTTAGAGGACGTTTTTCAATAGTAAGTTTCGGCATAAAGCTACACAATTAAAATAGTGTCGTATTAGTGCAAGGAAGTACAATCAGGCTGATAGAAAAATTAGATAAAAAGCAATCCACACATAACATACTTAGTTGATTTATGAAAACATTATCCCTGCAAAGAAAGCAAGGAAAAGTTGTTCTTTAGTTGTTCAATCAATAAATAATATAAGGTCAACTGGGTATTAATATAGAGAATCAATGATTCTCTCTCATCATTGATGTTTCTCTCTCTTCCTCTCCCTTCCTCTCTGAAATCAATATTTTTTTAAAGAGCTCTAGCTGGTTTGGCTCAGTGGATAGAGTGTCAGCCTGTAGACTGAAGGGTCCCAAGTTCAATTCTGATCAAAGTCACATTCCTCGGTTTCAGGCTCATTCCCATGCCCTTCTCTGGGCACATTCAGGAATGTCTCTCTCACATTGATGTTTCTCTCTGTCTCTCTCCCTCCCTTCCACTCTCTCTAAAAAAAGTCAGTGGGAAACTATTCTTGGTTGAGGATTAACAACAATAACAATAAAAAAAAATTAAAAGAAAAAACAGAATTTTATTTGTAAAATATATATTTGAAAATAAAAAGGCAAGCCACAGAATGGGGAGGGTATTTGTAATACATATTTTCATCAAAAGATTCACATCTAGAATAGGTAAATATCCTAGACAAATTAATAGGAAAAAATTCAATAGAAAAAAAAGGGCAGCAGTCATGAAGAGGCAATTTACAAAAGGGTTACTCATATGGCTAAATCTAAAGGTGCTCAACTTCACTAGTCATCACAAATATGCAAATTAAAACTATAATGCAGTACCATGACACACTCACCATAATTGCCAAAATGAAAATTTCAAGTGTTGTCAAGAATATGGAGTAACTGGAGCTCTCATACCCTGCTGATGGGAGTGTAAATTGGAACAATCATTATAACCTCTACTACAGCTGAAATATGCATACATGGGACCTAGCATCTCCATTACTTGTGATATACTCAGTGGATAAACACACATTCATGAGTATTCACAGTGGTGTTATTTGTATTATCTTCAAACTGAAAAAAAAATACAAATACCCATTAGAAAAACAAATGCTGCTATATTTATAATGTGATACAATGAAAAGAGTTAAACTATTGCACTTATGACATCTGTGAGTTTCACAACAAGATGCGGAGTAAAAGAAGCCAGCCACCAAGAAGAACACAAATAACTGTTTCAGTGTGTAAAAGAGGATTTTTTTCTGTTCCTCTTTTAGTAACAGTGTGGTCTTTTGGTCAATATGTTCTAGGTATTGTCGATATAATGGGAGCCAGACAGTTTCCTGCCTTCGATGAAGTTGCATTTTACTTGATCGCTTGTAGTTATGAGGACAAGGATCACATTTGATTCAACCTGAGTTCAACCTTCTCTTTTCATCTTCATACAGAGTGTTTCCAAGAAAGTGGCAAAAGCACTAAATTTATACTCAATGAAGATAAAGATGACACAAATTTCACCTTTTCCTCCTTCTATACCTTCCTAGTGGTCAGTAAAATGGAGAGAATATGTATAAGGTAGCCAGGACAATGTTGAGGGCAAAAGATCTTATCCTTACAAACTGAAGATAAAAAGTTTCAGGGTTGTATGCTTAAAAAGCTTACAAAAGTCAATAGCACTGGTGTTCTTCAAGCCTAATCTTTGTAGAGTTTTAGTCTATCCCTCCTTTTTTTTCCCCCGTTATTCAGCCTGGACCTAACCCTAGTCACTTATACATTTCCACCTCAGATGCAGTTTACAGCCACTTTGCTGGTGACTTTCCTGGCCAGTCCCCAAAGCTCTTAATACACATCCTTTCTTGCCTGTGGCTCCAATCAAAAGAGAAACTCATAAACTGTTACATTTCCAAGGTCACTTCCTGCAGGGTCTTTCTGTATCAACGGGAATCTGTACACCATAAAGGTGAACTACCTGGCAATGATAGTAGAACACAAGTAAAGGAGTGAAAATAATTTTTTCTTTACTACCTGAGAAATCAGTACAGCTGCCAAAGCATGTGGATTCTGATTAACCTTGGAGCTGGGCTAGCTGACTCCCCGGTTCTTCAATAAACAGTGAAACATCCAGAAACTCCTGAGTCCCATTCAGCATTCAGGGTGGGTGAACAGGGAAAATCCCTGGGGGAGAACTTAACCTCTTGAGCTCAGTAATGCTAAATTATTGGGGTTCATTAAGGATTATAAAAAGTTATTCTAGAAAAACAGTTTCATTTCACACGGAATGGATTTGTTTTCCTAATATACTTCTCACATTGTAAATGCACACATGACAAAGAGTTCTCCCATCAGAATCAGACTCAAGGCTTTGCCCTAGATTTTGTCAACTCTGTCATGGTTGAGCAGTGACATAGGATGGCAATTGCTTCAGAAAGGGAAAGTAGATCTTTACAGATTCTACTCAACAGCAGCAAGGACTCTGCAACATCCCTCTCAATAACAATAAAAACAACAGCAGTAAGACCTTAGCATGTATTAAATGCTTACATGGTGTCAGACATGGTTCTACATTTTCATGGCAAAAATCACTCATTTATTCTTCACAATATGCCTATATGATGTACTTTTAAAAAAGGCTTTATCCTATCTAATAAAGTGGGAATATGCTAATTGACTGCCATGCCCTCAAAGATGGTAGCGCCCACAGCTACAAGATGGCGGTGCCTAGTCCCCTCAGCCCTGCCAGGGTGGCAGGTGCGCAGCACGGCCGGGCCCATCCCCAGGCGGGTCTGGCCACTCTGCACTCCTGACTCCAGAGCCCCCCCAATCCTCTCAGCCCCCCAGCCACCCAGGGCTGGCCCGAGGCACAGGCAAGCCTCGGATGGTGGCTGCCCAGCCTTCAAGGGCCGCCCGAGGCCTAGGTAACCAGAACTGGCTGAGGCTTGTGCTGCAGGCAGTAGCAGCAGCAGAGGTGTGATGGGTGCATCGCCTTCCCCTGATCACCACCAGGGTGCCTCCCGTCCCTGAGGGCTCCTGGACTATGAGAGGGGGCAGGCCAGGCTGAGGGACCCCCACTCCAGTGCATGAATTTTCATGTACTGGGCCTCTAGTTGTGGTATAATTGACATACAATACACTGCACATGCTTTAAGGGTATAATTTAACAAGTTTGACATAGGTATTTATACTAATAAAAGGCTAATATGCTAATGACCTTCCAGATGTCATTCCGGACAAAGCCAAGGTGGTGGGGCCGAGGCAGAGGTGGTTAGGAGCTATCAGGCCAGAATGGAGGGCAGTTGGGGGCGAGCAGGCCGGCAGGGGGGGGGGGGTAGTTCAGGGCAAGAAGGCTGGTGGAAGGGGGCAGTTGGGGGTGAGCAGGCCGGCAGGCAGAGTGGTTAAGGGTGATCAGGCAGGCAGGCAGGTGAGCAGTTAGGAGCCAGTGGTCCTGGATTGCGAGGGGGATGTCCAACTGCCAGTTTAGGTGTCCCAGATTGGAGAGGGTGCAGGCCAGGCTGAGGGACACCCCCTCCCCCCATGCACGAATTTCGTGCACCCGGCCACTAGTATACCCATAAAACCATCACCATCACCTCCAAAATTTTCCTCATGCTCTTTGTAATTCTTCCTTCCTATTTCTCTCTACCTCCCATCCTAGTCCAGGCCAACCACTGAACTGCTTTCTGTCCACTATAGGTCAGTTTGCATTTTCTAGAACGGCACATAAATTGAATCATATAGCTTTTGGGGGAGGGCTGGCTTATTTAACTTAGCACAGAGATTCATCCATGTTGTGTGTATTTAGTTCATTGTGTGTGGATATGCCACACTATATTTATGAATGCACCTATTAATGGATATTTTGATTGCTACAAATCAGGCTGCTATGAATATTTGTGTATAAATATTATCATATACATATATTGTTATTTTTATTGGGTAAATATTTAGTTAAATAGTTGGGTCATATGGTTTGTTTGGCTTTTTTTTTTTAATAAGCTGCCAAACTATTTTATCAAGTGGTTGTACAATACTGGCTATAGAATTTTACTTTGCATCAGTGTATAAAATTTCCAGTTACTCTATCAGTGGTTCTCAACCTTTCTAATGCCATGGCCCTTTAATACAGTTCCTCATGTTGTGGTTACCCCCAACCATAAAATTATTTTCATTGCTACTTCATAACTGTAATTTTGCTACTGTTTTGAATCGTAATGTAAATATCTGTGTTTTCCGATGGTCTTAGGCTCTACAGCAGCGGTTCTCAACCTGTGGATCGCCTAAGACCATCAGAAAACACAGATATTTATATTCGATTCAAAACAGTAGCAAAATTACAGTTATGAAGTAGCAACGAAAATAATTTTATGGTTGGGGGTCACCACAACATGAGGAACTGTATTAAAGGGTCGCGGCATGAGGAAGGTTGAGAACCACTGCTGTACATCATCGCCAAAACTTGTTATTGTCTTTTCTTTTACATTAGCCATTCTAATTGCTATGCTATGGTATCTCATTGTGGTTTTAATCTGCATTTTCCTAATGACTATTGATGCTGAGTATCTTTTCATGTGTTTGTTTGCCATGTGTTTATCTTCTTTGGTGAATTGTCTGTTCAGAACAGTTTCCCACTTTTGAGGGCATCATTTGTTATATCTTGTAGAGTGTAAAGTACATAGAGGGCTCTGAAAAACTAAGCAAATAAATGCTAACTGCAAGCAATTTATGCCAGAGATATCAAACATCAGCTTTGTTTACTCAGGTTAACATAGTCTTATTTTACTGCTTTCTTTACTAAATACAGGTAACATTTGGTAGATTTCATAATATGTACAGCAGGAATTCCCAGTGGGCCTTTCTTTCCTTGGGACAAAGTCAAGTCTGGGAACTTTCTTGTGGAAAAAATATTGAGTAGAGAAAAAAGCTTTTGTTGTGCAGGACTAAGTGCAAATGTTGGTTCTATTACATACTAGTTGTGTCACTGAGCAATATACTTATTTCTGAATCCATTTCCTCATCTGAGCTAGAGGAGGTGTGCCTGGGGGACATCATCAGAGCTGTCATGAGGTCAAAAGAGCTAAGGAAAGGGAAGCACCAGGACTATGCTAGAATTGTCTTACATTTTTTGTTTTTTATTTTTTACTGACTGACTTGAGTGGAAGACACATTATATGAACTACTAAGAAACAGAGGACCTCCTCTGACCCATGCTGAATTATGTTAATATTTTATTTAAAAAAAAAAAGGAGGTGATACTATTTGCTACAGTTGGGTGGGGAATAGACTTGAAGTTGGGATTTGAGGATCCTCAATAGTTCTCAGTATGTTTAATGCATTTAAATATGTTCCAAAATACCTTGTGCTTGATTGTATTATTTGTTCTTAAGTAGTTATTCATTCCTTAAGCTTGGACTCCCTAGATTAGAATACCATTATATGTGATGTTTTCCAACACAAAATGTGTTATTTCAAGTCTCCAATCCTTCAAAAATGACTGGGTGTCCAACAATTCAATTCTGACACTAATCACCCATGGTTAGTGCAGACCCCACAGGTTAAGGCCTTAGTCCCACGAAACTATCCCCACTCTTGGATCCCCAGGCTACCCACTTCTGTCTGCTGATGTATCCCTCTTCCCCACTTCCACTCAGGTTCAATAATTTTCTAGAATCACTCACAGAACCCAGGAAAGCACTTCACTTATGTTACAGTTTATTATAAAGGATACAACTCAGGATAGGCCAAATGGAAGATATTCACACAGGATGGAAGTGGGAAGACACAAAGCTTCCATGCCTTCTCCAGGCTTGCTACCCCAGCACAGCAATAAATTCACCAACCCTGTAGGTCCTGAACCACATGATAGGAGATTTTATGGAGGTTTTTATCATGTAGGCACAACTGGTTACATCATTAGACATTGGTATTTCAACTCAGTCCCCAGCATCTTGTCCCTAGCCGGGGCATAGAGCTGAAAGTTCTAACTCTGTATTTACATGGTTAGTTTTTCTGGTAACCAATCCCCATCCTAAAGCTACCAAGGGCTCTCTCCCTTTGGGTTATCTCATTGACATACAAAATACAGTAAAATTCCAAAAGTTTTAGGAGCTCAATGCATAAAACTAAAAAAATACCAAATAATTACTTTTTATTATACCATATATTTCATGCTCCACTGACTTTGGGCTGGTTATGTGACTTGCTTGGAACAATAAAATGTGGGCAGCAGTTACATTGTGACAGGTCCAAGTGAAGGATTTAGGAGGAAGTCCACATTTCTGCTCATACTCTTGAACTTGGGTCCTTGATCACGCTGACAGCATCCCCCAGACAGTGGCTGCTCTTTGAGCCTTGGTCCCAAAATGAAGGCTAGCAGAGCAGATCTGAACCCTAACTGCCAGCCAGGCCTAGCAGAGCATTGCCCGATCCACAGTCCCATGATTAACAAATAAATGTGTTATAACTACTGAGATTTTGAGTTTGCTGTGTGCCACAGTAAAGCTAACAAACATATACATCAACGTGTTTATCCTTTGCTTGGTGCTGGATTTTAAACACAGTTGTACCACATGTTGGAAATAAACCATTGTTCTCTAAGTTCAGAGTCACCATTCATTTAGATTTTTCTTTGCATTTTGAGTTTTAAGCTAAACTTTAAAAGGCTTCATTATAATTTGCTCTTATGGCTCAGACCCTCTTAAATCCATAAAGTCCTAGAAATTACAGGAATAAATAAGTAGTATACCTGTGGGGGGAAATCCAATGAGGACGCTGCAAAATCCACTATGTCTGAAAAATGTTTCTTGTGCTACTCAGTCCAAATGCCACTGACTGCCTCCATCCCTGGTTGATAATACATTATGTTCAGCACTTATAAAAAATGCAGCCAACCTGCAATTCAAACCTGCTCGCATGCATGGAAGCAAGGTTCCCAGTGGGAGATACCTCACAGAACTGAGTCATCTATTGACTAACAACAGCTAGTTAGGGATGGCAGCTCTAAAAAGGAAAATGGGGTTGGTGGTGAAGTACATACATGCTGAAGCAATGTATATGAGCAAGAAGAAGACAACAGGAGGGTGAGGAAGAAAACATCCTGAAAAAGAAACAACTGAAGTTTGCCCTGTAGAAATTCAATCTGGGGTGTGTGCATGTATGTATGTACTTCAAAGTCCAGAGAATCAAAGCAAAGAAGGCGTTAGCCTACAGTAACAGGAGCACATGGCTCTGTGGCTGCCTGGTGCTGGGCAGGTGCTGGCTTGGGCTAAGAAGCAGAGAGAATACACTAGAGCTGCTTCTGAAAGCTTTCCTTGCATCCTTGGAGTTGCCTGTTTGGGCTTTTGTTGTTTGTTTTCCCCTTGCTCTTGTTTTCCTTTTTGGCTGCCAGGCTACTGCAAACTCAAGGCTGGAAAGCAAAGCCGACTCTGTCAAGTCTGCAGGAAAAGGAACACCTCAATGTCTATCCCTTTGGTTTGTGTGCTCTCGTTGCCATTGATCTTTTCTACCCCCCACAACCCTACGAGTCATAACGATTAATGAACAGCCCATAACATCAAGAACATGAAACAAATTTCCCTTCTGAATCATCCTTAATTATGGCTTTATTAACTCATTTGTGGATGGCTGAGCTCAGGCCTTTGAGTTGTGTGTGGAGCTGCAAATGCAAAGCTATTGACAAACTTCAGTCTATAAATAGCCCAATACACCCAGCCTATAGTCTTCTGTTTGAAACCATTTATGTCCTTTGATGTAACACAACACTTCTGTCTGCCTTATTCTTAGTAATGTCTGTGGGTGTTTGACAAATTTAATTTTCAAACAGTTTCAACCAGAGCCATCAACATTATTTCTTTTTCAATTTTGGAGACTGGGTCACTTAAATAATTATCGAAGCTTAATATATTAGGATAGATTAATTTCCCAATCTACTATATATCTACCACAAAGTAAGTGACTACAGTTGGGATGGAGAAACGTCCTGATTTTACCATTGTTTGCCTTTTTAGAAAGTTTTTTTTTAAATGATGTAGGAAAGTAGATTGTACTTATTAATGGCATTGCATCTATGCATTAGAGAAAAAATCTTTATTTATTGGGGATTAATTAAAGGAGTTTTCTTCCCAAAGCTGGAGACGCTCTATGTAGTTTGTCATTATAACACTGGATTCCTGCTTACACTTCAGTTTCAAGGTCCTTCCTCTAAAAAATGGGTTTCTTTGGAAAAAAGAAGCAAGGCCCAGGAGAGTGTGGATCCTGTTTAAAACACATGAGTCTTAGAAGGGTGCCTCTCTGTGGAAAACTGAAGAGAGCCTGCATCCTGTAAAACAGCCTTCCATTTACATACATACTCACACTCACACACCTCTTAAAGGTTAATTCCCCTAACATTCCTAAATTGAACTCATGCGTGGGGGTAAACAGTAGGTACCTGCTGGCCTGTCTGTTGAGGCATAGAATATATAAGAGATGCTCATTTTGTCTGACATTTCCCAAACTTGAGAGAGGGATGGCTGTGGAAAAGCGGCACTTGTCATGATCCATGGGGCCAGAAGAAAAGAAATGGAGGGATCATGAAAGCTTTCCCTGGGAGCCACCAAACTCTGCTGCCAGCCTCCTCCTCCCCTGCAAGCACAGATCATTAACATTGGTAATGTCCTCACTAAATCTGCTTGGAGGAAGTGACAAGTCTAATTTGTTACTGACAGACCGAAGGCTGGGAGTATGTTTAAAATGCATCGCTCTTGCTCCTGGACCCCCTGAATTGCTGTGTGGTTTCTGTCAGGTAGGCTTGGTATTTGGCTAAAGACTATCTGTGATTTCATCAATCTCTTCAGCGTCCTCCCAGAGGAAAGGCCTGGCGCCTCACCTCCCTCCCACTCGCTTCAGTCCCAGTAATGGCCTCTGCCAGCAAGCCTGGAGGTGCTGTGATTTGAAATTCAGAACCTGGGGAGGGATTTCTTAAGCAAGTAATTACCATTAATAATCAATAGCTTTCAGCCTGACAAACAATTGTGACAGATCTGGGTAAGATTAAACTTGTTCCTTGAGACATATGGATGTGGCAATAATGCCGTTTTCATTAACTGAAAGACATATTCAGGGCCTCATTTTGATATGCTTTAGAGTGATTTTAAATGAATGAGGTAGACTTTAAAAACACAATGCAAATGAGGTCTGTGTGGAATAGAGATGAGTCAGCTTTCTGAAGGAAAAGCTTAAGTCATGACCTATCACCTGAAATTATAATGAAGTGAAATTTATGTGGAAGAGGGTGATAGTCTAATTCCAAAGCCAATTGAATTCAGATCAATGATTATGGATTTCAAATACCATCTGAAATAACCATTTAGACTATGTGCAGGCTTCCTCTATAATGCAGATATTTGGTTTATGCAAGAAGCCACAATGAGAATAGATCAAAAGTAACCCAGCTATTTACCCTATACCATGTGTCTCACTTCTAGTTAGAATTAAGGGCACTGAGTCTTTGAAATCCATTCACGGAATTCTGGAAATTTGAGAACTGGAAGTAAGTTCCCCAAAATATCAAAGAAATTACTATATTCTGTGATAGATGTGGGAGTCACAATTTAAAGAAAAATTCATATTTTCTCTTAATTTTATATTTTTTAAAGTTTATTACCAGTGGTTTTCTCACTTAGTTATAGAAATTTAGTCTTTTACTACCTAGTGAATTTCCCTTCAGTCAGAACCAAAAGCATAGCCAGCATGAGAAGGGAATATAAGCCAATAATAATGAAGTTCCTGTTAAACGAGGCACTTTGCTAAGCATTGTACATACACTATCACATTTAATCCCTAAGCCTCTGAGATAGTTACATCATTGGCTCAACTTTAAACAAGGAAGCTAAAGTTTTAAAGGTACTAGGAATTTGGAATTTCAAGAATTTGGGAATAAAACAAAGGGAGATAGTGTAGAAAAATTACAGCCATGTAAAAGCAAAGTTCAGTGAAGGGCTGTTTCAGACAGCTCTGATTTAGAGGTAGATACAACAAGAAATATATTTAATCTTCCTGAATATCAAGGGCACAAGTAAGAAATGGTCCCCATCTTTGAGACCTGAGTGTTATGGAAAAGGGTTAGGGAGATAACCATTGAGTTTGGTCAGGGGTAAGAATGGGAGCATGGTAGGTCAATTCCAGGAGAGAAGCTAGACTATTCCTAGGTAACAGCTTAGCTCAGAGGGATAGAGGGTCAAAGAGCCTGGCGAAAAGTGCAGTGTGACTGAGGCATAGATGGTGTCAGTTCGGGGAAGGGGAAAGGTGAGTAAGGAAGGGAATGGAAGAAAATGTGGCTGGGAAGTTAGGTTGGAGCTAGATACTCAAAAGGTCTGGTATGTTGCTACATTGGGAGACCCTCCAGAATAGTGGGCCTTTAGCAGTAAATTCTCTTTTTTAAAAATATGTATATTTGTTTAGTCTTAGCCTGTTTGGCTCAGTGGCTAGAGCGTCAGCTTATGGACTGAAGGGTCCCAGGTTTGATTCCAGTCAAGGGTACGTACCTCAGCTGCAGGCTTCTCCCCAGCCCAGGTCCTAATTCGGGCTCCTGTAGGAGGCAACCAATCGATGTGTTTCTCACGTTGATATTTCTCTCTGTCTTTCCCTCTCCCACTCTCTCTAAAAATCAAAATATCCAAGGTGAGGTTTAAAAGTAAAATAAAAATAAAAAATATATAAATACGTTTTTATTGCTTTCAGAGAGGAAGGGAAAGGGACAGAGGGATAGAAACATCAATGATGAGAGAGAATCACTGATTGGCTGCTTCCTGCATATTCTATACTAGGGATAGAGCCTGTAACCCAGGCATGTGCCCTGACTGGGAATCAAACCATGACCTCCTGGTTCATAGGTCTATGCTCAATCACTGGGTCAAGCCAGCTGGGGCTAGCAGTATATTCTTTACTTTAACCTTTGAAGTTGTTCACCCAGAGTCCCCATGTACTGCTTCTTTTCATCTCTAAAGGGGTCCAGAACTTCAGCTTTTGTTGAGTGCAAAAGCTCTCTAATGGTACTAGACCAAAGGGCTGGTTTATCTACTTACCACATTGGAGAAGTCACTTCTGGGCATCAGTACCCAGCTCAGGACATTTCTCTTGTATCTCTTCCTTCTCAGTTCTCTCATGATGTCTGAAAACATTGCACATGTTGCCACCAGGGCCACCACTAGCTTATACTGTGTCTGTGTACATTAAAAAAGCTAAACTTCCTCCCCTTCCTTCCCCTAACCTGCTGACAATCCCACTGATGCCTGGCTTGGGTGACACAGGTGCTTTTGTACAAAGAATACCCCCTTTTTCAGGTGGACACAATCACTTGCACGGCACAGGGCTACTATACTTGAGTTGCCATCCTCTCTGCTTGGCCAGACATCGTGCAAATCTCAAATGCTTATGTGACCACACTTTGTAGTCCCGTTCATCAATTTCCAGATAAGCAGCACAATGGGATGGATCACGCTGCCTCAGAACACAGCAAGCTTCTGCCCCTGGAATATCCAAAGCAAAGGCTAAATCATCATCACCTATTAGTGATGTTACAGGGAAGATTTCCATGATGTGGGGCAGTAATAGAACTTTCATCACCCAGACATTTTCCCTGCCTCATGACTTCTCAGAGCACAGTGGCAGCTAAGTGGCCTGTAAGCATGTGAAGTTGGGTGCAAACAGTTCTTGGACCAGATGGAAAGGACAGAGTTCTTAATAGTCCCTTGAATATGAGTGCTCACTTTCTACCTCATTTTTTGGGAGGTCAGTCAGTTTGTCAGAATAAAAAAAGGGATTTTTCAGACACTAATTATTGCATATTCATAAAATACAGAATATAGCCTCATGTATTTACTATAAGCTGATTATCTTTAACTGCTCGCCATCTCTAAATACCAAACATATAGAGGCAGGGAATTCAGAGATTTGATAAGGTCCTGGCTTTGCTGTTAACTACTGTGTGATCCCAAGTAAGTTAGGCAAACTGCTTTTCTGGTTCTCAAATGACACAGCTCTACAATAAAGATATTGAAGAAGTTGCCTCGAGTTTCCAATTCACATTCCCTACCACTCTATTAGAATAAGCATGCATCCCACTTCTCCATTTACCAAAAGTATTATCTTACAGAGGACTGGACCCCAAGGGCACTAAAAAATCCCCCTCTTTTCTCCTTTCTTGCTAGGAGAGGCAGCATGCTGACCACTTAGCCCTTTCCCAGCAAGTGACACATCCAGCTGCAAAAAAGCAAGCTCTGCCTTAGAAGATTATTGAAATTGTTATTACTTTGCTCTTATTTAAAACAAAATCTAAAAATCAGTTATAGCCCTCTGGAGGTTTGAATAGAGACTCATTCAAATCATTTGCTTCTACAACTGTTATGCACTGGGGTTCACATATTGTAGAAAAACACAGCAAGATGTTCCCTACTCAGAGGACTTTAGTACAGAGAACTGCCACCAGTCATATTGCTACATGTTTAATAATGGATCCATTGCATATGCATCATTTTTTAGTATATTATGCATGCTCAGGATTCTGCTACAGATTTTACACATAAGTCCACTTAAGTCAATTGATGTTTATTTTAAAGGATAAATATAAAGGTAGGTACACTAAGTGGAGAGTGTGTTTATAGTCACGAGGCAAATTTGTGTGGCTGTGCATATTAATTAGAACATTATTCAAGTGGTTTCTGTAGGGATAGGGACATACATTGTATACAAGTCATTTAAAGTTCATTGGTGTGGTAAATATCTAGATAAACCAAAAACAGAATTCTAGTAAATGCAACATTGGTTCTTAAATGATTTTAGTATTTATCTTACTTTTTGAGTTTTGTAGCATTCAACACAAAAATTGTACTGTAAGTTGTTAAACAACAGAAGTTGAACAAAAGACACCTTCAATTTATATGGACAAGATCAACATTAGACTCTTAATTCTGGGCTTCTGTAAGTGAAACAATAATTTTAAGGGCAGGGCAAATGGTCACAAGTGGGTCTAGTACTGACTTCCCTCTGTCCAGAGACACACAAGGCAAGCATGGAATCCGTGTTTGACTATAGGGCATGAGCTATTCTGAGCTCTAGACCAGATTTTTAAACTATTCTTTTTAATTATTGCTTTGAACAATTCTTGGGTGTCTAAATACCATTTGAAATTTTCTGGCTTAATTCAGTGTCACTTTTTATGTGTGTGGAAAGCAGAAAGCAAACTTTTTGTGGTGGATAGGGGTTGTTTAGGAGAAATAGAGATCAGATTAAAAAACAATATATGCAGATTAGAAGCTCTGACTTTAAGATGTGGGGTTTTGGGGAACTCACTGTGTTTTCATGTCCTCACTAGTAAAACTGACAGAAGATACTTAGAGAAGACGGGAATAATACCTGCCACAAGTCCTTCCCAGTGTTGTGTTTAGGTTAAACAAGCTCCTCTTGGTGAAGAGACATGGTACTGTGGGAATTGAAAGCAAGTTCTTTGGTAAGAATGGGAGAAAAGCTATAGTCCCAGTGGGGCTGGGAGGCTGGCAGTTTACCAGTATTGGGACTCAGTTACTGGACTTGAGTCCAGCAAGGGCATAGAGGCTAATTGAATCATGTCTTTTTTTTAACCTAGAGTTCTTTAAATTCTCCCTAATGGGAAGAGGATATGGCCTAGTCTCTTCATGGAACTGAGGCCTGCAGATAGGGTCAGACTAAGGAATGAGCTGTCAGTCTAGGGCTTTACTGCTTAGGGAGGCATCCTAGCAATTCATATTGGATTGGTTCCCATGAACGAAATACTTAGAGGCATCTGTGGGTAAGACTTTAAAGGAGTTTGGAAAATGTAGGTACAATTCACAATGAAATAAAATGCTACAAGTTCAGAACCAGTGAATATTTTAAATCATGCCTTCTATCAATGCCTCAAACTCAGTACCTTTAAAAAAAATGTACCATTTACCAGTAGTTAAAATACTCGTTTTTATTTAAGCTTCTTCAACTAAAGAATTAATTATTTCTAACTGCACTTTAAATATAAAACCAACTGGACTAAGACAATGAGAAGAGTGGCACTGAAAATCTCATGCTGTACCCACTGCTCCAGGACATGTAATTAAAAGTTACAAAATAATAATATCAAGATGTAAAATAAAACCAAGAAATTCCAATGAAGACCTAATCCCACCCCCTAACCCCCGAAGTTGGCTCATTGATTGAATGTGTTTCATGGGAAATATCATTATTAAAAATAAAGCTCTTTGAAACATCTTTTTGGTATTTCTGCTTTGCTGAATACCCTAAGCATATGCTTTTTCTGCCTGTTGGGAAACTCATAACAAACTGAACACAGATGTCTCCAAGGTAGTAGCAGATCTTTCATACTGTAGTCTAGGGAAGCAATGAAGGCTCAGTTTCAACCACTTGGAGCAAGAGAATGGAGGTAAGAAAGCCTAAAGCAGAAGGGGTCAGACAGGGAGGGACTGTTGGTCTCTCCACACTTCTGAGTAAGAAAGTCACAGAAGCTCCTCTGAAATGCTGTGGCTGAACAATCACTGAGTAGTGGTATTTCAGCAAGATTGATAGGATTACTAGCGCTTCCTTCTATAAAAATGAAAGAAGAACAGATGTATTTCTGTTCAGTTATAATGTGAAGAATCAGCAGGAAGTTTAAAATGAAACAAATCTGTAACATACTTTTAATCTCCCAGGGAAACAAATACAAAGATAAAGTCTGTCAGCCTGTCCTTTTCGGCTCACTTCTTGTTTTTGGCTGTGGTTTTACCATATGTTGGCCTGAAAAGATCTCCCAGCTTCTGGTTAGAAGTGGGAGGTTAACCTTCACATCTTATCTTCTAACAACTCTCTTTAGTCTTAAGACCAAAACATACAAGGATTTGTTGTTGCCATGATTCTTGGGGGTGAGAGGCCCTGGAGAGTAGTGTGGATAAGATTTTGCCCAAGGCATGGAAGGGTATGGATCTAAAGAATAGAGATCCGACTAAAAATATGTTATAAAAATAAAACAGGAAAGCATGGAGTAATAGTAGGTAATAAGCAAAGAAAAAGAAAAAGCAAGAAACCAGTTATGGACTGAATTGTCTCCCCCCCCCCCCCCTTCCAAATTTATATGTTGAAAGCTCTACTTGCTAGTACCTCAGAATGTATTTGGAGATAGGGCCTTTAAAGTGGTGATTAAGATAAAATGAGGGTATAAGGTTAAGCCCTAATTCAATGTAATTGGTGTCCTTGTAAGAATTAAAGATAAGGACAGAGACACACACACACAGAAGGTCCTATAAAGATACAGAAGAAGACAGCCATCTACAAGCAAGGAGAGAGCTCTCAGAAGACATCAACCCTGTTGACAATCGATTTCAAATTTCTAGCCTCCAGAATAGTGAGAAAATAAATTTCTGTTGTTTAAGCCAGCGGTGTGTCTGAATCATAAAATAAAGTCTTCCAATGATAAATAGAAATAAGAGAAAAGTAGCAGTTAGCTAGAAATCTATAAGAAAATGAGGTAAAATAAAGAAATAATAGAACGCAATTAATAAAACAAGGGGATAATGGGGAGGGGGAAACCAAAGGCTATGGTGGCTTGCCCAGCCGGTGTGACTCAGTGGTTGAGTGTTGACCTATAAACCAGGAGGTCACAGTTCGATTCTGTCAGGGCACATGCACAGGTTGCTGGCTCAGTCCCCAGAGGGAGGCATGCAGGAGGCAGCTGATCAATGATTCTCTCCTCATCATTGATGTTTCCCTTTCTCCTTCCTCTCTGAAATCAATAAAAACATATTTTTACAAAAGGCTATGGTAGTATTACTTGCTGAATTTCTGTGGAATGAAGGGAAGGAGGCCTAGAAGACTATAAGGTACAGAAAGGTAATAAATTAAAGAAAGTAAACATTAGGTTTTAAGTGTGCTTGATGGAAATAAAATGTGAATGTTTAGTTGAACTTTTTCACTTTTTGAAGCTCCAAGAAACTTAAAGTATTTGGGAAAATAAATATGAGTGAAATGATCTTGATTATATGTAGGAGGCAATTTCAAAAGAAGAATAACAGTGGGGAAAATGCCACTAGGCTGTTATTTCTAAAATAACAGATTTATCCATAGGTAAGCTGGCAGTTAAAAATTGTGTTAATGATGATGTTAATCTGGCACATTTTCTGTTCATATTGACATTCTCCAAAACAGAAGCATTGCTGATAATTTGCCCAACAATATGTCACAGAAACTGTGGAAGAATGTCTGATAAGTGAGGCTTGAAGTCAAATGCTGAGAAGGGAAAAAAATGTGTTCCAGATTTTTTGCAGATGTTCTCTGATCAAATTATGGTGTTGAAAAATTGTATAGTCTGTTCAATGGAGCATACAGATGAAAAGACAGTTCAGTGGCTTTGTAATCTGGATAAAAAAAGAATTGCGAAACTGTGCTTATGTAGGGTATAATTCACAAGTTCAGAGCTGTCAGTGGTAGAGGCAACAGGAAGAAGGCATTTGACTTTTCAAATAACTTTTACATAAATTTACATGTAAAAGCCTGGATAATAGATCTTCCTGATTTCTTATGTTCTATATCTATTGCATAAGCACTGAGGTCTTCATGTCATTTATATCTTTTTTTTTTTTTTTTTATCGACCAGTACCTGTTCTATATACATGAAATGCTTAAAACATTGAATGGATGGAAGAAAATATTCTATGAATTGTAGAATTTCAGTGTATAGAAGAAGATCACACACCATTTAGCGATTGTTCTTTAATTTACATTTCCATAAAACTGACATTCCAATGTTCTGAGTGATTTGAACAAGGTCACACTGCTGAAGACAATGGTAGATCAAGACTAGGACCCAAATCTAGCAACTTCTAGGTTCCTGGACCAATAAAATATTTGAAAAATATGCTGGATGCTTCAACTAACATTTTTGCTACTGTTTTGAAAAGAAAATAAACTACTTAGTAGATAGCATCCCTGATAAGATAAAAATCCGTATTTAGATGTACATCTGAGACAGTATAGCATATACCAAAAAAGTTACAAATCTGTATTTAGAGGCCCTAATGCTTTAACTTTTCAACAAATACTTACTGAGCAACTACTAGAGGCCAGGCACTGCTCTAGGCACTGGGGATACAACAGCAAGCAAAGCAGTCAAAATTCTCTGCCCTTATGGCATTTATATTATAGTGCATGATAGATCCTCCCTTCTCCCAACTGATGGACGGAGAATGATGTAAACTCTACCTGCAGCCCAAGCATTCCTGAACAACTAACCAGGCACCTGATATGGACTGTACATTGAACCACCAATCAGCACCTGCTAAATACCCTAAGCCCCCGATTCCTAAGTCCCTAATTATGTACCTTATATGAAACGACCAATCAGCGTGTGCCGAGTACCCTAAGCCCCATCCCTTCCCTTTCCTCCCCTCAAAAGGCGCCTTCACCCCTGCACATGTGCTCTTTCTCCATTGGGAACGTAGCCTGGCAGGGGTCTTCTCCTCTAATAAAGCCTGTGTCCTGGTCTCCGGCCCTCTGTCCCATCTTTCATCTGGTGCTGAAAACCTGGGTGAGAGTGGACAATCCTCGGACCAAGCCCCGAGCTTCTGACTCCTGCTCTGGCTCTGCTCGGTGGCATGGTTCTGAGTTGACTGGCCTGCTCAGAACACCTCTTGAATCCTGCCGTACCAGGACACGTGGGGATCTCGTAGCTTTCTCACCGGTAGGCTTCAGGGACTTTCCCAACCCTCCCCTCCTCCCGTCCCCCCCCCGTCATCGTTCCCTTGACCTGGAAGGGCCTCAGAGCTTCCCATCTACTCAGCTACACGTTCTACATTCTACGAAAGCCCAGGTACCTGGCCGGGAAACTCTGCTCTACTCCACAGGAAAGGTCTCGGGGTGACGACCTTGGAACCTTCTCTCAACTCTCTCTCTCTCTTTCTCTCTCTCTCTCTCTCTCTCTCTCTCTGCAGGTTGGCTGAGGAAAAAGGAGGACACTCCTTTCCTCCCCAACTTCTCGTTGGCCCTTCCCTCCGGTCATGGGGACCTCTCATTCCAAACCCGCTCATAACACACCTTTAGGGTGTCTCCTCGCCAATCTCTGGACCCTTGGTCTTTCCGGCTACATAAACCAAAGAAGCTCTACCTGGCCACAATATAAACTTGACAATGTCTCTCTGTGGCCTGAAAACGGCACTTTTGATTCCAATATCCTTCAAGACCTAGATAATTTTTGCCACCAGACAGGGAAGCCTCAGAGATTCCTACGAAGAGGCTCCACCCCCGCGCCCCACTCTTGCCCCTCGCTTTACTCCTCATGTTCCACTCATCAGATCCTTCTCACAAAGTCTTATTTGCCCTCTCAAACCTGTCCTCAGCCCCTTTCTCTGTCTTCTGACTGCTCTTTTGACCCAGCGGATCATTCCTCTCCACGTGTCTCACTCCTGCTACCTCCTTACAACTCTGCCGCAGAATCTGCACCCCACACTCTGTCTCAGAGAACTCTAACCACCCGCCTTTCCCTGTGTGCTCTCCACCTAATCTCTGCCCCCGTGATTGCCAGCAACCGAATTCACAGGTGGCTGGTCATTCCCTTCTCACTTTCTGAATGTGAGCTCCAAAACAGCCTTTCCCATCTAACACTCATTCTCAGGCCCAAATCCTGAGCTTCTATTCCCATGTCCATTCTACGAGGGAGGCAGCAGGAACTGACAGCATAGTCTGAGTCCACGTCCCATTCTCTATATCCAGCCTCACAGACTGAGAGGCGTCTCAGGTTTCTTTTTCCACTGACCTGACCACCTTTACTCCCCGACATATGCCGCAAACTTCAAAAAATAGATGCAGGTCCACAAATCCCTCAAAAATACCTTGTTAACCTGACCAGGCACCTTATACGGACTGTACATTGAACCACCAATCAGCACCTGCCAAATACCCTAAGCCCCTGATTCCTAAGTTCCTAATTATGTACCTTATATGAAACGACCAATCAGCGTGTGCCGAGTACCCTAAGCCCCATCCCTTCCCTTTCCTCCCCTCAAAAGGCGCCTTCACCCCTGCACATGTGCTCTTTCTCCATTGGGAACGTAGCCTCGCAGGGGTCTTCTTCTCTAATAAAGCCTATGTCCTGGTCTCCAGCCCTCTGTCTCATCTTTCAGTGCAGGGGGACACTAAAAACAAGAAAAAATATATGGACAGTCAGAGGTAATAGTGCTACTGAAAAAAAAATGATTTTTTTAGTAGGGAGATAGATAGGGAGTGCAGTGGTAAGTTAAAATGAGCTAATCAGAGTGAGCCTCACAGATAAAGTGTTGTTTATGCAAAGGTGTGAAATAGGAAGGGGAGTGAGCTGTAGAGGTAACTGGGAGAGAAGCATTCCAGACAGAAGGAGCAGTTCTGTGGAGCTGTTGAGGCATCCCCAGATTTTCATCCTTTTGGAAAATCAATAATCATGATTGGTTGCCAATGTTCATTAAATTAAGGGAGTAATAAGGGCAAATGCCACTGTCCTTGTCACTATGTTAGGTGAAAATAGTCTTAGGGGCCAAATGTGGTCTTTCACACTATCTTGACATATACAAACTGGCTTGGGGAAGTGGATCAATTTAATGAACTGGTTGTTTGAAGATGGTAAAAGGGAACCTTTACTGAATTCAGTCAATAGCTAGTTGTTTTCTTTCATGTCAGTTTTTATCTGTGGACACAGTATGAATGCTTAGGATAAGGAATCAAATTTGGGCTACTACTTTCTGACAAAAAATGATGGATGTATTCAGTATGTCACAGCCAGAAGCATAACCCTTCTGAGGAAATGAACAATTTAGCATTTCTAGGTCCTGGAGGACTATGAATTCTACCCTCTGAAAATGATACTTCAGGCATGTTTAGTATAAATGCAAATTTTACCAGAGTGACATGTCAGCAGGGTTTGCAAAGACAACTCTTTTCCTTAAAAAGCAAGCTAATAATTGATCTTTCCCAAAAATTCAATTTTTCTGCTATGCTGATCTTCAGGACAAGTTGATATATGAAAAATTGAAAATCAAATGCAGATACATTTCAACAGAAAACAAAGAGTCTCCGATATACATACATATATATATATATATATATATATATATATATATATACACACACACACACACACACACACACACACTGAGTGGACAGATTATTATGACCACCCCATCAGTACTTTGTTGGGCCACCTTTTGCCTTCAATACTGCGGCAATTCTTCTTGACATTGACTCCACAAGGTGTTGAAAGGTGATGCGAGGAATCTGACACCATGCCTGATGAATAGCACTGTCCAGTTCTGTGAGATTTGATGGTTGTGGAACCAGCTGCCTGATGGCTCTTTTAACTTTGTCCCACAAATGTTCAATGGGATTGAGATCTGGTGATTGTGGGGGCCACCTAAGCAAGGTAAAGTCTCCCTCATGTTCTTGAAACCACTCCTGCACAATATGAGCACCTCAGCATGGTGCATTGTCTTGTTGAAAGAAGCCATCTCCATTGGGATATACCATCAACATGATAGGATGAACTTGATCAGCAACAATAGTTAGGTATGTTGTGCTATTCAGACATTATTCCACATGAATTAAAGGGCCCAAATCATGCCAAGAAAACATGCCCCAAACCATAACACTACCCCCACCAGCTTGAAGGGTTGTGCTCATGCATGTGGGGTGCATGCTTTCATGCTGTTTCCATGAAATTCTCACTCTGCCATCTGCATGATGCAACTGGAAACATGACTCATCGGACCACATGACTTTTTTCCAATGTTCAACTGTCCAATCCTTGTGTTCCTGTGTGAATTGGAGACGTTTTATCTTGGTAACTACAGACAGCAAAGGTGTTTGAACAGGTCTTCGGCTTCCATATCCCATACAATTCAGTTTATGGCTAATTTGCCTACCAATGTCAAGTGGTCATAATAATCTGGCCACTCAGTATGTGTGTGTGTCTGAGGCCTGCTGCATGAATTCGTGCATGGGTGGGGTCCAGCCAGCCTGGCCAAGGGGAGGGGACATGGGTGGTTGGCCGGTCTGCCTGCTGGTCAAACTCCTAGTCAAAGGAACAATTTTCATATTAGCTTTTTATTATATAGGATATACACTGAGTGGCCAGATTATTATGCATTCAGAGATCATAATAATCTGGCCACTCAGTGTATATACATAAGTATATACACTTTTTCATCCTTTCAGAGGCTCAATAAGCATATCTATATAATAAAGAGCCAGGATCGTAACAACAGTTACGACCGAAGGCTCAGCCAGACCAGAAGTCAGTGCTGGGTTGCTGTGGTGACCCAGCACTGGCTGAGGCCACTGCTGGCGCCCCGACCCAGCACTGACTGCCTAGGGGGCTGCAGATCAGGCCCAGAGAGAGGCCTGCACAGTGAGAGGCAGGGTCTGATCCATAGCCTCTATGGCAGCCATTGATCAGAACTTGCCTCTCTTTCTCTCCTGGCCTGGCCAACAGCTGCGCCTCCATTTCTCTCCAAGCTTCCACCAGGGCTGCTGATCAGCCCTGCCTTTCTGATCAAGCCCTGTTGATAGGCCCAGAGATGCTGACTGGCATAGAAACTGACCAATCAGAACCAAATTGGCTGGCAGAGGAGGACAGTTGGGGGCAAGATCAGACTGGAAGGAGAGGGCAGTTAGGGTTGATCAGGCAGGCAGAGACAGTTAGGGGTGATCAGGCCGGCAGGGGAGAGCAGTGAGGGGCGAGATCAGGCCAGAAGGGGAGGGCTGTTGGGGGTGATCAGGCAGCCGAGGCAGTTAGGGGTGAGATCAGGCTGGCAGGCAGAAGAGTTAGGGCTCGATCAGGCTGGCAGGGGAGAGCAGTTAGGGCAATCAGGCAGGCAGGCAAAGAGGTTAGGGGCAATCAGGCAGGCAGACAGAGGCAGTTAGGGGCAATCAGGCAGATTGGCAGAGAGGTTAGGGGTGACCAGGTGGCAGGCAGAGGGGTTAGGGTCAATCAGGTAGGCAGGCAGGTGAATGGTTAGGAGCCACCAGTCCCAGATTGTGAGAGCAGTCTCTGATTGGAGTGGGTGCAGGCTGGGCTGAGGGAACCCCCCCTTCTGTGCATGAATTTTGTGCACCAGGCCTCTAGTATGTGTGTGTGTGTGTGTGTGTGTGTGTGTGTGTGTGTGTATGTTTCTTGTTTCCAGTACATTAAAATGCATTAAAGTAGGATTCATTTTACCCATATGCAATTTACATATCACTTAACTACTCCACTGTGATTAATATTGAAGCACAGCTTCACTATTACGTTGGGCCATGTCAACCCATGTGAGTTATCAGGCTTCCCTCACAGTTAAATATGGAATAGGAACAGGTTAGAGCTGAGCACTGAAGTTGAAAGGGGTAGCAGGGAAGGGGGAGGAGCAGCAGTAACTGATGGCTCCTGGAAATGTTTTAGAGCACTCTGAAGTAGGAGAGAGCTGCAATTTGATCAAATACTACATTTTTTGATATGCTGGAAATAGAACCCACTATGAGACACACACCAAAAACTGTTTTCCTTCAGATCACAATGCAGAGGTCTAGCTTTGTAAGCATTTTCTCTATTTGCTCAAGAAGAACTTGACTTTCAAATCAAATTTTCTCAAAAGCACTTCACAAATCAGAGATGTTTTGTGAAGAGAGAGTATGGGGGTAACAAGCTCTGTCATAAGATAACAGGGATTCAAATCTTAACTCTCCTACTATTTCTGCTTAAAGCAGCAGTTCTCCACGTGTGGGTCTCGACCCTTTTGGGGGTTGAATGACCCTTTCACAGGGGTCGCCTAAGACCATTGGAAAACACATATTTCTGATGGTCTTAGGAACCGAGACACCGCTCCTCTATCTGTCTCCAGGCAGGTCTGCCCACATGGAGATACGCCCACATAAGAGTACCCAGCATGATGACATCATCATGCCAACCCCATCACATGCACCCCATACAAATACAGGTGTATGTGACAGGGTTGGCTCCAGAATGTACTTATGTGGACCAGTCACACATGTGTAGAGACAGCTACTGTGTAGAGAGCAGCTACTGTGTAGAAAGCAGCTGCTGTGTTGAAAGCAGCTACTCTATTAAAAGCAGCTACTATGTTGAAAGCAGCAGTATTGGAGGTAAAACAACACTTCATGAATTATAATTACTGGGTAAATGTAAAATCATGTACTGTAAAATCAACTACTGCAAAAAAAATCTGTACTATGGGGATTTAATCTGGATGCTGATCGGTCTTTTTATATTCAGCTGTGGTTGATGTGAATACTGACCCCTTGTGATAGTAACAGGTATGAAAAAAAACAACACAGAGAATGGTAAATCATAGGAAACTTTAATGAATTGTATTGACTGAACTATGACATGTATAATCTTTTGTATTATTAAAGCTATTGTTATATATTATTTTCATTAGCAAACCATCCCATGACAATGGATTGTGTAGAGAAGAATGTTAAGAAAAGAAAATATAGTGAGGATTTTTTTACAGTATAGTTTTACCTCAATAATTACAGCAGGAATTGAGAAACCGCAATGTGTTATTTGTTGTGAAGTTCTATCAGCTGAATCTATGAATCCGAACAAACTAAAACGCCATTTTGATAGCAAGCATCTGAGCTTTGCTGGAAAGGATACCAACTATTTTAGAAGCAAAGCTGATGGACTCAAGAAAGCCAGACTTGACACTGGTGGCAAGTACCACAAACAAAACGTAGCAGCTGTTGAAGCTTCATATTTGGTGGCACTCAGAATCACCAGAGCTATGAAACCTCACACCATTGCTGAGGATTTACTGTTGCTAGTGGCCAAAGACATTGTTCGAGTTAAGATTGGAGACGAATTTGTTAAGAAATTGAGTGCAATTTCCTTATCTAACAACACTGTCCGCAGAAGAATAGATGACATGTCTGCTGATATTCTTGATCAGGTAATCTAGGAAATTAAATCTGCTCCACTTCCAATATTTAGTATCCAGCTTGATGAATCTACAGACGTTGCAAACTGTTCACAGTTACTGGCTAACGTGAGATATATTAATGATGGTGACTTTAAAGATGAGTTTCTCTTCTGCAAACCTCTTGAAACGACAACTACTGCATGTGATGTATTTGACACAGTTGGTTCATTTCTGAAAGAGCATAAGGTCTCTTGGGAAAAGGTTTGTGGTGTTTGCACAGATGGTGCTCCAGCTATGCTAGGATGTCGATCTGGATTTCAACGTTTGGTACTGAATGAGTCACCAAAAGTCATCAGAACTCACTTTATGATTCATCGGCAAATATTAGCAACAAAGACACTGCCACAAGAGTTACAAGAATTAATGAAATGCGTCATAAGTTCTGTCAATTTTGTAAAGGCGAGCACTTTAAACAGTCAACTGTTTTTGCAACTGTGCAACGAGTTGGATGCGCCGAACAATGCTCTGCTACACTGAAGTGAGATGGTTGTCGAGAGGAAAAGTTTTAAAATGTGTTTTTGAGCTTCGTGATGAAGTCAAAATGTTTCTTAATCAGAAAGCAAGACCGCAGTTCGAAGCACTTTTCAGCGATAAAAGAGAACTGCAGAAAATAGCTTACTTGGTTGACATCTTTGCCATCTTGAATGAGTTAAATTTATCACTGTAAGGACCAAATGCAACATGCCTTGATTTGTCTGAAAAGATCCGATCATTGCAAATGAAACTTCAGCTTTGGCAAAAAAAATAATAGGATGAAAATAAAATTTACATGTTGCCTACCTTATCTGCTTTCTTTGAGGAACATGACATTGAACCAGACAAAAGGATTACGATGATAATTTCTGTGAAAGAACACTTGCACATGCTTGCAGAAGAAATTTCATCGTAATTTCCAAATCTACCTGACACCCCATTTGCACTTGCCAGAAGCCCATTCACAGTCAAAGTTGAAGATGTTCCTGAGCCAGTACAAGAGGAGTTCATTGAACTTATTAACAGTGATGCAGTGAGAACTGATTTCTGTACAATGCCAGTTACAAAATTCTAGATCAAGTGTTTGCAGTCATATCCTGTTCTGTCTGAGACTGTGTTGCGCCTTCTTCTTCCATTTCTAACAACATAACTTTGTGAAACAGGGTTTTCCAGCTTGTTGGTTATCAAGTCTAAATACAGCAGTAGACTTGTTGTGGAAGATGATCTTCGTTGTGCTCTTGCAAAGACTGCCCCGAGAATTTCTGATCTGGTGAGAAAGAAGCAATCTCAACCTTCGCAGTGAAGTTGGCTTTTTACACATACTGTCACAAAATGTAGCAATGGAGTTTACTGTTGTTATATTAAGACTGTTACCCATGCTACACCATGCTTCAAGACAAAATTTCATTTATTTGTAATTAGAAATAAATATTTCACAATATATAATTACATATTGTTTTTGTGATTAATCACTATGCTTTAATTATGTTCAATTTGTAACAATGAAAATACACCCTGCAAATCATATATTTACATTATGATTCATAACAGTAGCAAAATTACATTTATGAAGTAGCAATGAAAATAATTTTATGGTTGGGGGTCGAACAACATGAGGAACTGTATTAAAGGGTAGTGGCATTAGGAAGGTTGAGAACCACTGCCTTAGAGGATCATTGTGAAGTTAAATGAAATAATACACATAAAGTACTTAGAATAGTTTCTGGCACAGCAGAAAGGCCCATCTGTATTAGGTGTCATTATTACATTTCAGTGACTCCTGGAATATAAAAAATAATTCTAAATAAGGTGCAGACTCTAACTTGTTTCTTAACATTCATTCTGGTATGATGTAAAGAGCATGGGATTTGCAGTCAGTCCTGAGTTATAATTCCTGCTCCACCTCTGATAAGCAAATTCTCTTCCTTCAGCTTTATTTTCCTCATCTATGAAGTGAGGGAAACCTGCCAGGCTGAGGCAAAGTGACAAAGAAAATTCAATGCTAAAGTTCAGTAAGGATTGGCATTCTTACTGTGTACCTTATGGATGCTTAATGTCATAATAGATTTTTATTGTACACTAGAGGCCCAGTGCATGAAATTTGTGCATGGGGAGAGGGAATCCCCTCAGCCCAGCCTGCACCCTCTCCAATCTGGGACCCCTCGGACATCCCTCTCACAATCTGGGACCGCTGGCTCCTAACTGCTCACCTGCCTGCCTGCCTGATTGCCCCTAACTGCCTCCCCTGCCAGCCTGGTGGCCCCCAACTGTCCTCCTACTGGCCTGGTTGCCCCTCACTGCCCCCCTATGCTGGCCTGGTCACCCCTCACGCCCCCCTCTGCCGGCCTGGTCACCCCTCACTGCCCGCCAGCCTGGTCGCCACACAGCCTGCTGGTCAGTTGTTTGCTTGTCCCTCGCTAACCCATCCTGCCGGCCTGGTCGCCCCACGCAGCCTGCTGTTCAGTTGTTACTGTGAGGGTGTTGTGGACCAATTTGTATATTACCCTTTTATTAGTATAAATAGTTATGGTACTACCAGTAAGAGTCTAGTTATACTCTATATTACATCAAGATCTACAAAATATATTTTTGAAAGCATAAAACTTTTAAAGTATGAAACTTGTTATCAGCAAAGACCCTGGAAATAATCTAGTTCAATCTTTTTATTTGTAAGAAAATGAACTAAACCAAGAAAGGCAAGTGTATTGTTTCTGAAGGTTACATGGTTAGTTAGTGACAGATTGGAAACCACAGGTCTGTGACTAGCAGCCCAGAGCCATCCCAGGTTTCTTCCATAGCTACCTGTACAAGCCCTTTCACACAGGTAAGGTCTATGGTGATTGCCTACCATTTAATCTGAATACTTTCTATTGCAAGTATTTCACCTTTCATTTCTTCACCTCTAGGGGCTATAGATTTAAGACTAGTAGGTCTCTGTTATGACAAATATTTTTGCAAATACTTTAGTGATACTTCTCCATGTATCCCCTGTGTGGTTGGGGATGCGGTATAGGGAATATGAGAAAGGGTGTGGTAGATTGAGAGCATTTGGAACAGAAAATACAACACTGTGCCCATTTTCCCTTTGGCAAGAAAATTAAGGATCAGTGTCTCATTTATTATACGGCAAATAGATGAGATTTTTAAAAAATCTTAAGAGTTAAGTATAATTATTACTCTATTTCCAGAGCCAAGATGAGAGAATGTTTGTAAATTGCAGCCTAAGGTATTTTGCGTTGACAACATAGATCTTGGCATTGAGATGGCGGTAAGATGTAGTAATATATTCAGTTCATCAAGTGGTTATATAGTTTTTATAGCACCTGTATGTTTATTTAAATAATAACTCTATATCTAATATCAGTACTTCTCAGTTCTATCAATTTAGTGAACAAATAAAAAAGAGAGATTAGTTAAATTGAGGGTTCCCAACACCCTTCTTCCCAGTGACCTGACTTTAATTTATTTTACTTTAAAACTTCTCGCTCAGTAGACAATGGCATATTTTAGACAAAATAATTTTTGAATGATTATCAAAAATCCTGGTGCGAATGTTCGTTAACTTGAATTTTCTATGGTATGTGAATCTATTTATCTTGGAGGTGCACTAAAGAACTGTGTTACTCAGTCAATGGATTTTTTGAAAGCATGGTGAATGTTCAAAGTACTGGTATATTTTCCCCGGTATACTTAGTCTAACAATACAAAGATGAGCTAAGTATACCACAATCATGTGCTATTGGAAAAATTGTCATTATTACATATACACATAACAAAAATGTATTGAGTGCTTACCATGTGCCAAGAATGGTATAATGTATTGTACTAAGTAATAAACATATTTACAGATGTGTATTTATCAAAAGAGGAAGAGAAAGAGCAGAGAGATATTCAACTACTTAATTATTACAAAATATGTAAACAATGCTGACTGAGAATTTATTTTCTTCCATCTTTCTTCAAGATAGAAAAGGAATTTGGGTGGAACTTAGAAAGAAGTTACTCTTAATGTTCATATTCTATAAGTTTCTTTGGCTCCTGATTTTTAATTAGCATATAGTGAATTAAGCTTTTCTTAAAATGAGTATATAAGCTAGGTATTAGAAACAATTTCTCATCAGAAAAATTTATCAAGCCATAGAATTGTTGTTTGTGGGAAACCTTATAAGCTCCATGTCTGGAGTCCTTTAGAGAGAAAAACGGACAGGGAGATGATGCAATCTTGTAAATAACAGGCTCTCACTGTGTCTAGCTCTTTGTTCTGTAAGGAGCCTAGTGCATGTTGGGGGCTTAATAAATGTTAAATTACAAGTAACATTCTAGATAGCCTCTGGGGATAGGCTCTCAGTCCTAACAAGACTTTTCCAACTTTAATTTTCATGATTTGCTGCTGTGTAGGTAATAGTCATGAATTCAACAAGATCTATAAATGCTAAGTATTTTGTAGTCTCAATATGTCAAAGATAAGATTTCATGGAAAGTAGCATTATAATGAGTACCTCTAATTGATGGATCTAAGAACGATCTATAGAATTTCATATAGGGCAAGCATCATATGAAGTGCTAACCCAGGTTAATTTTAAGGCTAGATTGATTGGGAAATGAGATGAAATAGAAATAAGAAAAAGATCATTATCCTCCAAAGTGAAAGCTGCAGGAGGATTTATGGTGGAACAAAAGCAGAAAGGACCAGAACTAAGTTAATTAGATAAAAGTTCAGTATATATCAAACTGGTCGTTTTGATATTAATACACTTCTGAAGTAATCCTGCTTTAGACAATATCTGAAAGAGCATATGGTAGTGAGATGTAATGCGTGTGTGTGTGTGTGTGTACGTGCACACACAGTTGACGGTGAGAATTCAATGAAATTAGAGGTGAGGTTAATGTATCTTTTGGATTAATGTAGTCATAATATAACTAATGCAAAGAGAGAGTAGGTCATAAATTGCTTCAAGGGAATCATAGGGCAATAGGGGGCCCGGGCAGACTCTCTGAATAATAGTTTCAGAGCATCTGCTGTTCAATATGGTTAGAACCTTTTAAAGCCCCATTGTATAACTCACTTGTCATTTGGCTTCAGGAAGAGATGACAGATCTGCCAGAAACATGCAGAAAGACATTTTTATTTTTTTAGGGATGGGAGCAAGCCAGCTGTTCTTGTTATATTGATATTTTAACAAATGCATTGATCTTTAGATTCTGAATATACCTGGGATTTTAAAATTTCATGTGTATGTTGAGTAAAAATACTGCCCTAGCACTGAAGAAGAAAAAAAAATTGAAACCTGGCTGATGGATTTTCTTAGATAGCATGAAGTCCTTTTAAAAAATAGGAAATACCCCTCCATCTACCCAGGAGAGTAGATGAGGTGCTGTCTGTACTTCTCCAAATCTGGATGTCTAACAAGTGGTGCTTTAGTAGTCTTATTCCTCCACACGGTTTGAAAAGGTTAGATTCCTTTCAAACCTTCCTCCTGTCTCACCCATCTCACACCAGCCACCTCCCATCATGGCACACACATCCCATTAGCTCTGTGAGTGAGCCGTTGATATTTAAAGTTACTCAAAGTTCCCTGGATTATTGCCTTAGCACTCAACTAAGTTCTGCCTTTTCCAGTCCCTCTACCTACCAATCACTTGAGAAGGTTTTCTAAAAGTTAATTCTGACTATGTTACCAATGTCCACCAAAAAAACTTGCCTATTCAATGCCTTTAGTCACCTTAGCAGGGGGGTTATGGTATGAGTTCCACTGGCATTTCAGCCTCATCACCCTCTATAATCCTACATGAACTTTATGATTGGTTTCATGGATCTGCTTGCCATTCCTGAATGTGTCATGATTTTCCTTATGAGTCTTGCTTTGAGATTGCTCCTTTCTCTGCCCTGGATTTCCTAGTTTCCCTACCTTTCTCTGTCAGATTAAATCTTACTCATCTGTTTCTAATCGTTTAGTTAAATTGCTATCATTTCTAGGAAGTCTGAATGTAGAGTTAGTGATCCCCTTCTGCATGCAATTCTAGTATTTTCTGCATTCCTAGCTGTTGTGCTTACAAATTCAGTGCCATTATTCCTTGGTGGTGGTGGTGGCAATTTTCTCTTGATGTTGTGAACTTGTCAAACCAAGAAACATGGCTTACTTGTTTCTGAATTACTTAGGACCTGGCGTACCCTTGGTTATGGGAGGCATTTATTGATTGAGCAGGGTCCCCAACAAAAGCTTGGGGCTTATATTTGGGAGTCTCTGTTACTTTTTAGGCTTTTCCTCTCCAACATTTATTCTCCCATGTCAGTCCCAGATGTCCAGTTAAAAAAATCTAGCCTAGTTTCATCTTTGTGGTCAATTCCTGAACTCCTTAAATCCTACATATTTTGACTTACAGGACTCATACTTCAAATCATGTTAAAGTGACCCCTTTCATACTGCCACCAAGTTTATTACTCTTTGCCTGTTTTTAGTTCCTTATTTTTATATACCTCAAAAACCATCCATCTTGAGTCTCTAATCTAAGACATTTTCTCTTTTTTTTTTCTCTTGAGGCCATTCATTTTTCATTCATTGGGAGTTCTTCACTGAATGCCAAGTATACTGCTAAGTGCTAGGGATATAACAGGTGTCTGTCACCTTCAAGCTTAGAGTCCAGATGGGAGATAGAAAAAGTTAACAGACTATGGCGAAAACAATGGGATAAGTGCTCATGTACAAAAGAAAGGATGTTATAGGAGCACATGGGGCGAAAATTTATCAAGATTCAGGGAATTAGTAAACACTTCCTGCAGACAGTAATGTGTACACTGAGATTTGAAGACAAAGTCATGGTTAGTTAAGTAAAAATATGGGACAAAACCATTCAAGCTAAAGACAAGAGTAGCATATGGAAATGTTATAGAAAAAAGAAAATGCATAAATTCAGATTTTGACAGAATACCAAGAGATGACACTTTGGAGCCAAGATGAAATAATCTTATACACTGTTTCATGAGCCAGTTTAAAGTAGTTTAAAATTACTGAGGAAAAGTGAGAAACAACTGAAGGGTATAAAACATTGGTCGACCTAAATGTTCATGTTAGAAAGATCAGTTTGCCTGAAATATGAAGAATTTGTTGCAGAAGGCTAGGAAACCAGCATAGTGGTTCTCAACCTTTTTAATGCCGCAACCCTTTAATACAGTTCCTCATGTTGTGGTGACCCCGAACCATAAAATTATTTTCGTTGTTACTTCATAACTGTAATTTTGCTACTGTTACGAATCGTAATATAAATATCTGTGTTTTCTGATGGTCTTAGGCTCTACAGCAGTAGTTCTCAATCTGTGGGTCGCGACCCTCAGGTTGAGAACCGCTAGCAGGGTCGCCTGAAGCCATTGGAAAACACAGATATTTACATTATGATTCATAACAGTAGCAAAATTATAGTTATGAAGTAGCAACGAAAATAATTTTATGGTTGGGGGTCACCACAACATGAGGAACTGTATTAAAGGGTCACGGCATTAGAAAGGTTGAGAACCACTGAGCTAGGAGGTCACTGCTATTATTCTGAAAAATAATTTGAAAAATACTTATGAATCAAAATGGTGTTCCCATGAGGAGAGGAAAGGGAAAATTAAGGATACTGGAGTCAAGATGATGCTCAGGCCCAGCTGGCATGGCTCAGTGCTTGAGCTGCAACCTATGAACCAGGAGTTTAGGGTTTGATTCCCAGTCGGGGCACATCTCCAGGTTGTGAGCTCAATCCCCAGTGTGGGGCACGCAAGAGGCAGCTAATCAGTGGTTTTCTGTCATCATTGATGTTTCTCTCCCTCTCCCTCTGAAATCAATAAAAAAAAGAATGATGCTCAGGCCCTAGCCTGTTTGTTTCAGTGGGCAGATAGATCATCAGCCCTCAGACTTAAAGATACCAGATTCAATTCTAGTCAAGGGCACATACCTCAATTGCAGGCTCAATCCTCGGCTCCTGGTCAGGGCACATGAGGGAGGCAATCAATTGACGTGTCTTCCTCACATCGATGTTTCTCTCTCTCTGTCTCTCCCACTCCCTTCCAATCTGTCAAAAAGAAAAAAAAATCAATGGAAAAAATACCCTTGGGTGAGGATTAAAAAAAAAAAAAAAAAAAAGGAATGATGCTCAGGTTTTTGGCTTAGGCAACTATGCAGATGATGGTTGTGACGATTGTACTAAAACATGTAGGAGCAGGTAATAGAAAAGATTATGAATAGACTTTGGACATTCTGAAATTAAGGTGCCTTTGGGAAATATTAATGAAGATTTGTGGGTGTGTAGCTCAGAGTTAGAAGAAACATGTAAAATTCATTAGCACTTAGATGTAAGTGAAATCATAGGAGTGAGTTCACTAAAAAAGACAGAACACTGAGATAAGAGATAGAATTAATGGGATGGGAGAAGAAGTAAGAATTCTCAACAAAGACAGATGCAGGGCAGAGAACAACCAGAACCACTTAAGGCCATGAAGTCTAATGGATCTGCATGGTTTCAAGAAGGAGTGGCTATCAGTATCAAATGCTGCTGAAATATCAAGTGAGAATAAGGGCCAAGGAATGTTCATTTCATTTCATTACAAGGAATAATTTGTTTTTAGTGGAGCAATGAGGATGGAAGTCTGGTAAATTTTAGAATAAATTATGAACGAGAAGGAAGGAAGTGAAGATAGTGAGAAATGCAATGTTTTTGAGAAGTTGCGTTGTGTAAAAAAACAGAAAAGCAATTGTTGGTTTTCACTAGTCTCCTGGATCAGGGACACTTCCAAGTTCTGACCACTTTCATTTTTCCTCCCAAACATCCTTTGCATACTTTGCATTATTGTATCTATTTAAGTCATTGGTTTAAAAACAAACAAAAACAATGGAACTGTATCTAGTCTAGGGTTTGGAAGTTTCCAGATAAAATCTCAAAGGCACCACTTCAAATGCCTTTTTAGTAATATAACTATTTTCTAAAAAATTCATGAATGGTCTTAATATACCAAAATAGATGAACTCTGAACTGTTCTGATTTAAGTAGGAATGGAGGGCTTGGCGCCCCTAACTCAGTACCTTTCCTAGTTTTCTGAGGTGACCCCTCCTAGGCATTTTTAAAGAAAAGAACCCAATGGGTCCAGGGAGCTCATATTTAAAATCATCCCCTAATTCATGGGTTACTTGAAAGAGACTATCAGCTTTCTTGTTCTGAAGTTTTTCCCACAGCCTTCTCCTGGATAGCTACTAAGAAGTTCTACTTATTGTCAGTACATATCCTAGGACAGAAAAAAAATCACAGATTTTAAAGATAATGGCTATCCCAGTGAAATTCAGTTCAACACCATGTAAATGGCATCTTAGTCTCAAACATATCATCTTGGTAATTAATTAATTTTCTTACTATATTTGCCTGCTTTATTCTATCTATCCTGGCTGTTACTCTCTAGAACCTTGGACAGTCGGGCAGAAAATGGGAGAATGAAGATGAGGGCTGAGGAGTCCTTTGTGGGTGGCTCGGTCCATTGCCTCCCAGCTTCTCTGAGGATGCCAAGGCATGTCAGCAGATGAAATTTGAATGGTATCCCTGTTTTGACCAAGTATAAATTATGTGGGATTTTATAGAAATGACAGCAGCATGAATAATAGAAAATAACAGATATTTATGCAGCACAGAGTGCTTGAAAGAGCTGCCCAAAGTGAATAGAGCTGAGTATTCAGGACTTCTTTGTGTGTATAACTGCTGGCTGGCAGCAAGAAAATCAATCTACTGGGGGAATGAATGCAGCCACAAATAAACAGAAAGGGAGAGAAACCACCTTGTACCGGAATAATAGTACATATTATGTCCTTAAATAGTTTACACCCTTTCTGGCAAGCATGGGGAAACCCAGAAGGAAAAGGAGGACAAAATGAATTACATTACCCTTCAACAACACTTCAAATAGATACTGTTAATCCTCATCTTAAAGAGAGAAAACAGGTTCAAAGAAATTGAGTGACAATGTCCCAAGTCACAGGGCTGGTAAGTGGAAAAGCCACATCATTTCCAAAATGTCCTCATTACAACAGTGAGTTTCAACAACAACATTCTTCAGAAATGTGACTAAGAACTTAACATGAGAACACAGGGCTGCCTTTCCTCATACTTACTCTTCATAGCAAGTTATACATAGAGTGCTATTCATGGTTCCCTTGTGTTTGTTGACTAACACTTAGGTCAGCTTAAAGGTTACATTTTTATAATGAAATCTCATCTAGTGAATGGGAAGATCTGGATGGTGGCACGAGGTAAAATATGAGATGCCCTCAACACACCCAACTCCAAGTAAAGAATTCCAAAACCATTGCTTGTGTTCATACCATCAGAGTTTTTTTTTTTTTTTAATTATGGAATTTTCCACTTTGTTCCTTCTAAAAATGCAAAAATTCTCATCAAATTCAGTTAATTTGTCTTTTGTTCCGACTTTAGCTAGTTGTAAACTTTTATTGGGACTGTAGCAGAATTATCCAAATCCAAGAACTATGCCTTCATTCCTTCCAATGATGGCAGGCGAACAGTTTGTAAGAGAGCTCCCCTACTACTAATTTTCAAAAAAATGAAATTCACATACAAGCAATTCATTAAAATACCTGGCTCTGTCACCATGAAAAATTTGAGGTGGACTCCCTCCTTTTCCTCATATTTCCAGTCCAAGTGCTCCTTTCTAGCTATTCCTCTGAAAGAGCACTCTCAATGACAATTTTCACTGGATTTTATTAGGGTGAAAATGTTGGAAGTTGGCTCCACATAGTCAAAATGTCCTAGTAATGCCTATGGTCCTCAGTTATCTATTTTTTAAATATATATATTTGATAGTATTACAGGTATTTCCTCAGTTATCTCTTGAAGATTTATGTTACTGTGTCCTAACCGCTATCCAAGGTTCTGATACACTTTGCTTGATAGGTCATGAATGTTAAAACACCTCAGGAAATTATGCTCTGATGGCCACACCGTTGAGATTGACTATTCTAGTTTAATTTCTACCTCTTGCACTATTATTCTGTATAGAATGTTTTTTGAATTGTGATTGTGACATGCTATCCGAACAAGGAGGCTTTTTCTTCCTTTAAATCAAGCGATTGTCAGGAAGGATGATTTGACGATGTCTGGAGACATTTTGGTTGCCAAAAATGGGGGTAGGGAGTAAATGCAGGAGTATTTCTGATATATAGAAAATAGAGACTAAAATGCTACAAAAATATCCTTTAATGCATAAGACAGACTCCCTACCCCAAAAAAGAACTATGTAGCCAAAAATGTCAATAGTGCTACAGTTGAGAAACGTTGCTTTTAATAAATCTCTAAAGAATGGGACATTACCCTTCTTCTACCATGATAAGTTAGGTGAGTTCTGATGTCAGACAGAAAAGCTTCTACAGAAAGGAGAATTATGGTTAAGGGTTTGCACTCTAGTCAGATAGAAATGGATTTTACTCACAGATCTACCACTTAGTTCTGTGATCTTAGATAAGTTACATAGCCTCTCCACAAGTCAGTTTTCTCTAGTGTAAAATTAGTAATGGTATTACTGTATTAGGTTGCTATGAATAATCAGCACATGCGCACAAAATGCTTGGCACAGACCCTGGTATACACAGTGTATATAGCTGTGATGATTGTCCTTCTCCAGTGAGCGTTTTATCAACTCCCTGTTCAACATATTCAGATCAGACATAACTATGTCTTGATATAAACTATACTCAGAAGCATAAATCAAATAACATTCTTCAGTCAATTTTCTAGTATTAGCTATGTATCAGTCCACTGTTGCTGCCACAAACCCTCCCTTTTGCAAAGGGGAATTATGAGGATGACAGTGGTATGATCAACATGGTTAGACACTAACATTTACTCATTCATGCATCACACCTAGCTGTGCTTGCAGCAGGAAGACAGTAAGGATGAGTATATTTGATATGAAGGTGAAATAAATATGAGTAAGAGTTGATTTCTTTTTTTTTTTAAATAAATCTTTATTCAGATTATTACAATTGTTTCTCCTTTTCCCCCCATAGCTCCCCTCCACCCAGTTCCCACCCCACCCTCTGCCCTTACCTCCCCACCACTGTCCTCATGCATAGGTGGACGATTTTTATCCAGTCTCTTCCTGCACCCCCCCCCCCCCCCCGCCAAACCCCTTTCCCACTGAGAACTATTGGTCCACTCCCTTTCTATGCCCCTGATTCTATTATATTCACCAGTTTATTCTGTTCCTCAGGTTTTTAATTCACTTGATTTTTAGGTTCACTTGTTGATAGATATGTATTTGTTGTTCATAATTTTTATCTTTACTTTTTTCTTCTTCTTCCTCTTCTTAAAGAATACCTTTCAGCATTTCATATAACACTGGTTTGGTGGTGATAAACTCCTTTAGCTTCTTCTTATCTGTGAAGCTCTTTATCTGACCTTCCATTCTGAATAATAGCTTTGCCGGGTAATCTTGGTTGTAGGTTCTTGCTATTCATCACTTTGAATATTTCTTGCCACTCCCTTCTGGACTGCACAGTTTCTGTTGAGAAATCAGCTGACAATCGTATGGGTGCTCCCTTGTAGGTAACTAACTGTTTTTCTCTTGCTGCTTTTAATATTCTCTTTGTCTTTTGCTCTTGGCATTTTAATTATGATGTGTCTTGGTGTGGTCCTCTTTGGATTCCTTTTGTTTGGGGTTCTGTGCACTTCCTGGACTTGTAAGTCTATTTCTTTCACCAGGTGGGGAACATTTTCTGTCGTTATTTCTTCAAATAGGTTTTCAGTATCTTGCTCTCTTTCTTCTGGCACCCCCATAATTCTGATGTTGGTATGCTTGAAGTTGTTCCAGAGGCTTCTTACACTATCTTCAACTTTTTGGATTTTTTTTTCATTTTGCTTTTCCGGTTGAGTGTTTTTTGCTTCTTTCAATTCTTTGACTTGATTCTTGCGTTCCTCTAGTCTGTTGTTGGGTCTCTGTATAATATTTTTTTATTTCAGTCAGTGTATGTTTAATTTCTAGTTGGTCCTTTTTTATATCCTCGAGGGTCTCATTATATTTATCGGCCTTTTCTAGAATATTCTTGAAAAGCCTTATAACCGTGGTTTTGAATTCTATATCCAGTCGTTTGTTTTCCTTCATTTCTTTCGTTTGTGATCTGTTTCTTTGTCTCCGCATTTTCGCTGCTTCCCTGAGTTGGTAGGGTAGCTTTGTGTGCTAGGTTTCCTATATGGCCCAGTGGGTCGGCCTCCCCAGTTAACCTGAGGTGGACACTCTTGGTGCACCCCTTTGTGGACTGTGTGTACAGCCTTGTTGTAATTAAGTTTTGATTGTTGTTGGTATCACTGGGAGGAATTGACCTCCAGGCCAGCTGGCTGTGAGGATCATCTGAGTCTACGCTGGGAGAAGTTTGGTACTGGAGCGACAACTTTCTTTAGGCATTTTCAAGATGTGTCTTTCATAGGATATGACATTTCTTTCTTTTTTTTTTTATCCTTACCTCGTACAGAGGAACTTCCACCCTCCACAGATGAACCACCCCAGCCCTCGTCTTCTCCGCATGGCCCTGGCGCATGGCAAAGTGTGGTAATCACTCTCGTCATTCTCAAAGCCTTCTTCAGACATCATTAGTGGCATTTCATCCAAATGGGCAGGCTCATCTTCCAGCTGGTACCTGCTGGGCCGCTCGGTCCCCGGCCCGGGCCCCACGGCGCTGTAGTAGGCCGCGCGTTTGCGGTTGGCCACGGCTGCCGCAGCCGCGCTGCGCACCGGGTACAGAGGGATCTGGTCCGCCATGTTCCGGCCACCACCTCCCCGCCCCTTCCCGCTCCCCCTCAATTCGCCGCCTTTCCCAGCCTAAGCATTCAGTTCCAATCCGTCAGAGGCGCGACCCGCAGGCCCTTCCCCAAGAGTTGATTTCTAATAAAATACTCAAGGGACTGATTGAGAATAGGGGAACAAAGACATGGACACAGAGAAGCTTGATATGAAACAGAGTATGATAAAGTGACAGGGAAATGTAGCAAAGCTCCGAGAATTTTATGTCAATTCCAAGAAGAAGAGACCATGTCTGGGTGGCAAAAGTTCTGAGGAGGTGGTGACATTAGGGCTGGACCTTAAAATGTAGGAATGGTTTTGGTGGTGGAAGTTGTGGCAGGGGTTGTCTATCCAGATAGAAGTGATGGCTGGACCAATTAATTATACAGCAGCAATAGATAGAAGTGATGGCTGGACCAATTAATTACACAGTAGCAATAGATAGAAGTGATGGCTGGACCAATTAATTACACAGAAGCAATAAATCATAAGGCATATGGAGGATGTGATTTGGTAGAATATGGAAGATCCGTGTGGTCAGATAAATCTATAAATACAGGTGGGGACTGATTGTAGGGGCCCTGGATATTTCATAATCAATGCTCTTTGGAGCCCACAGGCCTCCACTAAGACAATAATCATTCCAGGGGTTAATCACTGTTCTTGGGATAGGCCTATTGACCATGAGAAAATAGAGAAGAAAGGGCCTGCCTCACTTGGTGGGGCCAGGAATAATATTACAATAGAGGTGACCATTCAAAGTGAGATCTGAAATATGGGTAAGAGTTTTCTAGGAAAGAGAAAAATCTGGAACTGGGTGATAGGAAGATATTCGAAGCAGAAAGAACAGAACAATGGCATCAGGAGAACTGTTTGATAACAGATCTAGAAGTGGGTGTGGTTATGGGAAAGAGGATGAGGTGAAAAGAATAGACCAAAGCAATATCACAGAAGGTTCTATATGCCACATTAAAGAATTTTACTATATTTCTGCAGCAATGGGGACTTGCAGAGCAGGTTTAATGGGAGTAATGAAGAGAGATTTTTCCCATTAATATCCCTCGGACAGCACTGGGAAGAATGGGTTGAAGAGATGAAGACTGGAAAAAGGAGAGAAGTTAGTTAGGCAGACTGGGAAAGACTAGGGGGACAAAAGCTAGTTAGGCAGATATCAATTGTTAAAAACCAAGTGAAAGACTGAATTTAGCAGTGCCAGTGCAGATGCGGCAGGAGCAACTGAGTTTCAGAAGGTAGAATTTTCATGACTTGATAACTGTCAGAAACTAAGATGGTGGGAGGGATGTGTGGAGAGGAGAGAATTAGAGATGACTCAGACACAAGCTGTGATAATTATTAAGAGCACAGGCTATGGCATCAGACTGTCTGTATTTAAACAGTGGCTATATCACATACTAGTTCAGGCAAGTTTCCTCATTTTTAAATTGGGGTGATAAAAACTGTACCAACTCCATTTGGTTGTTGTAGGATCTCCTACAATCCAAGAACAATTAGCATACTGCTTGGCATATGATAGGTGTTCTATAAACATTAGATTATTAACTAACTCCTCATTCCCCTTGCCTCACTCTCCTCTTACCCTTCTCTCTCCTCTTCCTTTCTTCTTTTTCTTCTCTTCTTCCTCCTCATCTTCCTTCTTTCTCTTCTCTTCTTCATCATCTTCTTTCTCTTCCTATTATTGTTTTTCATCATCCTCTTCAATTTTTGATCATCATTATTTCTAAATGATTCTGACTCAAATGATAAGATGGTGAAACTGTTCTCTATTTTAGTAGAAGGCACAAGAGCAAATCCATACCTAATCTTTCCAATATATTCTGTTCATTTGCCAAATCCAGGCTTTAGTGAGCCACCAGCTAGTTTCATACTTGTGTAAGTAAGAATCAGTAAGGTAAAGTGAACTTACTTTATATGCACTTTAAAAAAATAGCCTCTATTTTTTTGAGCAGTTTTGGTTCACAGCAAAAGCCACAGAATTTCCTATATGGCTCTTGTCCCAATTCATGCATAGCCTTTCCCATTATCAACACTTCTCACCAGAGTGATACATTTGTTAAAAATGATAAACCTACAACAACACATCATGATCACCTCAAGTCCATAGTTTGCATTAGGGTTCACTCTTGGCATTGCACACTATGTGGGTTTGGACAAAATATAATTACATGTACCAATAACTGTAGTGTCATACTGAGTAGTTTCAGTGTTCTAAAAATTCTCCATGTGCCCGCTAGTCATCTCACCCACCCCCAAACCATCTCTTGCATTACAGTCTCCCTGTTTTGCCTTTTCTAGAATAGTTGGAATCACACAATATGTAGCCTTTTCAAACTGATTTCTTTTTAATATGCACTTTTAGTAGGTTCCTGCATGACTTTTCATGCCCTGATAGCTCATTATTTTGTTAGTGATGAATAAGATCCCATTATCCAGAAGAAGTATCCCAATTTCTTTATTCATTCACCTACTGAAGAACATTCTGGTTGCTTCTAAGTTTTGACAATTATGAATAAAGCCACTATAAACACCCATGTGCAAGTTTTTTTTGTGGACATAAGTTTTCAACTCCTTTGGCAAAATATCAAGGAGTGCAAATGCTAGACTGCATGGTAAGAGCATGTTTAGTTTTGTAGGAAACTGCCAAACTGACTTCCAAAGCGTAAATACCATTTTGCATCCAACCAGCAATAAAGGAGAGTTCCTTTTGCTGCACACTCTCACCAGCATTTAGTGTTCTCAGTGTTTTGGATTCTGGTAATTCTAACAGGTGTGCAGTGGCTATTTCATGATTGTTTTAATTTTAATTTACCTAATGACATATGATGTGGAGCACCTTTTCATGTGCTAGTTTGCCATCTGTATGTCTTCTTGGTGAAGTATCTGTTAAATCTTTGGCCCATTTTTAATTGTGTTGTCATATGAACTTTTAATTTTAATGAATTCAATTAAACCTATTTGGCAGAGAGAGAGAGAAAGCTAAGAAAAAAGAGAAGGCACGGAAATGACAGGGGGAAAGAGAATTTAAGTAGTCAAGCTAAAATAACCTGATAAGCATTTGCTTCAGGGTTAAGGACAGGAAATGAGTGTTTAGTCACATTCAGTGGCATTCAAGTGTATAGAGGTATATACTTCTAAACCATATAGTTCTAAGCTTAGGCCAACTCCTCCATCTGTGCTCTAATGAAGAAAGAACTGTCTTATCAAATGATGGGGTACCAAACTTGTGAGATGGCATAATTTCCAACATGCCATTGTCCTAAGAGTTTTAAATGTATGTCATTTTTATATTATGGGCTGACATTAGAAACAAACATATATAAAATGCTCTTCTCCTTTGATTTCACTTCTGTTTCAGCTTAGAAATAGTCTCTAATCCTGAATATTCAGCTTAAGGACTTCCCCCACAAAATAATGCTAATTCATAGTCTTCATCCTGAAAGTATTTACATTCATTTCATAGTTTGATAACCTGAATGATATCTGCAGTGAGGTGATGGGTCAGATTTTCATTCTGGAATGTGAAACTCTAAAGATGTTTCCTTAGCAAATATGGATTGAAGTTTTTGATGGAAGACTTAGGAAAAGGGAGGTTGCATTAATGATACTAGTGTCAATGTTATATTTTAGGGGACCTCATGGAAGGAATTTTAGGGATGAAATAAGCAAGTTTAAAGAGTCTTAAGAATAAAGAGGAATGGGGGAGGAATGCATAGGTAAGGGCTTGGAGCTGCCAGAAGACATACATTCATAGAGAATAGAAAAGTGCCACAGGGTAAGGGGAGGGGGGCGGGGTAAGACATACATTCACAGAGGATAAAGAAAAACCAGAGTATGGGGGAAAAGGACATATATTTTCACAAAGGATAGGGAAATGTTGACAGATGCTGGAAGAAGGGAAACATATGTTCACAGGAGATAAAGGAATGTTGCAAAATAAGGGAAGAGAAAGTGGGGGGGGGCACTATGTGGGTTTTGGACTTTGAAGCTGATATTCTACAAAAAGAGTGGCTGATTAGAAAAGCAGAGTCATAAAATGGGGAAGGGATTCAATTAGAAGAGAGCATGAAGGGACAAAGAACTACAGCCTTTATAAAGCTTAGCTAAAAAGAGCTTAGTGGGTTACTCCCTTGGGAATCCTTTCTCTACATGGGAGTCTGTATTTGCTTTCAATAAATTTCCACCCTTTTACTAACAAGTCCCTTTAGTCCTAGATTTTTATTCTTCAAACTTCGTGAGGCAAGAACCCTCAGGGAGGAGATCCACTCCCACACTCCAGGTTTCACTCAGGTAAGAGAGATAATGACCCACCATTGACTTTAAATATTATCATTTATATTTCTTTTTATATTTATACTTTGACCTACTGTGACTGCCATGTCATAAATAGCTCTATAAAATAAAGATTTCTTTTTCTCTCCGTGATCTAGTCTAGCGTCAGGTAAGCCTGAATTCAAAATCTGACCGTACCCACTCCTAGCTGTGGAATCTCAGGGGGTTATTATGAAAAGTCAAAAAGCCAAATGGGATAATACATGAAAACACCACGATCAATGGAAAGCTATAATTAATCACTAGTTACTGCTGCAGTGGTGCTCATTGATGGTATTCTTCCCCGGGCACAAGGTCAAGAGGCTTCACTGGGAAGGCATGTAGGGCAGTGCATGGGGCATCCTGTGCTCTGCTCATCTGGAGCTATGTCCAGCTTTCCACGTGAGGGCTGTCACTTTGATTCAGTCCACTTCAGAGACATAAACAGCTGCCCAAATATATGTCATCATTTCCCTAATAAACTTAAAGTTGATCTCTTGGTCAATTCTACCATCTCATGGTAAGGAACAGAGTTTTCAATCGGCTGGTTAGGGTACCAGCTGAGTGAGTGAATCATTCAAACTGAAACATGCAGTTTGGGGTTGGTTATATCTCCATTGATCAAATGCACTGTATAAATACAAAATTCTATCTTTACCCACAGTCTAGATGCAGCCTGTCTCTGTGGGATTTTGATTAGCATAAAGGGGGCCAGTATACACACACACACACACACACACACACACACACACACACACACACACCCTTGAAGTTGCACACAATAGAAATGAGATAGCCACCTCTTTGTAAAGCCTGTTTGAAAACCCCAGGCTGCATTGCTATCTATTTTACTGGAAACAGAGGAAAACTGAAACAGAGGAATAGTGTCAATTTTGTTTACTTTTTAAAAATAAAGCAAAATCAAAGCAAATGACTCAAAGATTCCTGAGCTGTTCTCCAGATTAAGAGCTTATGTCAATTTCCTGAATATCAAACACCATTTATTCTCTGTCAATCTTTTCTTACCAAGTGTAGAGGGATTTTATTAATTCTAAACCCAGTGATTAATTAAACTGATTCCTGGAGTCCTCCTTTCCTCCCTTCAGCTTTAGTGGTAATTAATCATGGCTTTTCCTGGCTTGTAATAGCATTAAAGTTGTGCTTTACTATATTATTTTGGTTGTCTCTTAGAAACTCAGTTGTGTCAGCACACACAATGCCAAGAATAGGTTCAGAAATGTAAATTAACCTCAATTCACCCCATCCCCGGAAGGGAGTTCCTGAGTCTTTCAGGAGAATGCTTCCCTGTCATCAAATGTGAAGTTATCCATTAGGACCCAGGTGTCTGGAGCTTTTCACAGTCTTTTCTATAGGAGGCCAGATTATTTGAGGCAGGAAAAGCATGTCTTTGATCAATGGTTTACCATTTTCTTATTTTAAATAGGATTTAAGAACTGCAGTCCAAAAGACAAGAACATCAAATAGGGAATATAATAAGTATTAACATTTATAATTTGTTTTAAAAGTATCATGGATTTTATGCCCTCTTTCAAAATAAAGTGTTCAACTTCTTAACTCCCTCAAAATTCTTATGAAAATTAGGAGAGAATAAAAAGGTAAATTATAAAACTCATACTTATATGTGCACACACCAAATCAATTACTGTAACAATATGTAATTTCCAATGTTTGAGTGGTCTATGGTGACAAAACGAGATGAGATTTATGATTGGTGAAGATGCTGATACACATAAAGAAGAACCATCTTTCTTTCCGAAAGAACTTTCAGGCAGCACCTTATTCCTCCTCCACTTTTTGAACCAGAGACCCAAGGTCTGTAACAACAGAAAATTTTGAGGCAATTCCAGTATATTTTCTAGAATAAGACACGAATTAAAGGAGCTGTTGGTAGAGTGCTGAGTGTGGGAGTTATAATTTCAGCACATAAACGATGGGGTGGAGTGGAGACTGGAGGAACCCTGGTGTAGACTGGGGCTTCTAGTTGCTCATGTATTTCATTCATCTCCCTGCACAGCAAAGAAGAGGAACGAAGATAGAAGGCACCTGAATTTAATCCTGCTGTGCCTGCAGAGAAGAGTACTTGGGGTCATGAGCTATAAGCTAGTAGCCGGGCATATTAATTTGTCCTCCAGTTGTCTTCCTGAAAAGGGAATTCCACTCACATAAGAAGGCAAACTTGCTAGCTATTCTGTTTAATGTGCTCATCTATTATTTGAATGGCATAAAATGAATTGTAGGCTTTTGGATTGGTTGAGAAAAGCTGACTTTTCCCTTCTGTCCACAAAGGGCCCTTTTCCCTTTGTGAGTAAGTAGATTCCTTATAACTAGGGAATTGGGCCAGCAAAGCACACTAAAGTTTAAAAATTAACAACAGTGATAATATAAAGCAACCTTAAGTCTGTTATAAGGAAGGCCTCCTTTATCTATGCTAAAACCTTTCTCCCCTCTGTATCTCTTGTTCACTGAGATGTTTTCCAGCCCAACCAAGAGAATATTAACTTTTCTTCCCTAATTCTGTTATTTTTCTCCCTTGTTGAGAAACTGACCACCAACAAGGAGCTTAATGTACCCTCATTGTAAAATAGGTGTAATAGTAGGACTATGTCATAGGCTAGATATTTAGAATTGAATGTGATAATGCACACAAGATACTTACAACAGTGTCCCAAACATAAAAATACCTCATAACATAAAAACCTAGAATATTTTATGACCCAGAATTCTAATTTGGGACCAGGTCACACACATTGCGCTGCCAAAAGAGGCCTTCCTTGCATTCAGTGAGAAACAGAAAAATCTGAGCCCAAAACCAACTCATAGCTGGGGTAGGGAAAAAGCATGCAAGAAGTTGGAGCATCACCTTGACCACAACTTGCAGGTGTTACATCCAATTTCACTGTATCCTTTTTGTTAGGCTATCAAATAACTCTGCTTTTTTCTTATTAATAGAAATTGGGCTTGCTTCTCTTTCCTTCAGAAATCTAAGTAAAAACTAGCCTGCACAGTCCACAAGAACCTTAGTTACCTGATCAGTGGGAGCTAGAAAATAACTCTATGGCTGTCTGTGCCTGTGGACAAGTTGAGCAAGATCTTCCTGGACACTCTTTGATGGTGTAATTGAGAATTTCTGTATTTGCTACTATGCCCCATGCTACTATTGCTGCAGTCATGTGAGAATGCATATTCTTATTTCATGACAATAGAACTGTATCAGAAAAACAAACTGCTCTAAAGATAACTTGCAAACCCCAATGGTTTGACACAACAGAAGGATGTTTCTCACATGCCTCAATTCCAAATAAGGTGTCCCCAATCAGTGGGCAATTCTCTCTAAGCAATGATTCAGAATCCCAGACTCCTTTAATCTTGAGCAAGTGACTTAGTCACATGACCACACCTGATAAGGTAGTCTGGGAAATGTAGTCTAGTTGTGTGACCATGATAGAGGGGAAACAGTTTTAATGATTAGCCATAAGACCCAGGACAAGCCAGTCTACAATGTTTGTTGACAAACACATGGTCTAGAGACAGCTCTCTTTAATCCTGAATGAGCATACAGGATACACACATTCTTCCAATGAAACTTATAGAAAATAACCAGGTAAATCTATAATCATTCTTAAAACTCTGGGTCATCCTACCTATAAACATTATTTAATCCAGGAAACAGAAAAATGTGATTAACAATGCCATACTCAATGATGTGGAAGGCATGGTATCTTTCAAGAAACTGTGGAAGCCATAAGACCAAAAAAAAAGCAAGAATGAGGAGGTATTGCAAATAGACAATCACTGTAAAAAATAATGCCCCATAGAAAATATTGCATTTCACTTTTCCCATAAATGTATCTGATAAATATTTTCCCAAATCATTCAATACATTTTCATAGCTTTAGATGGCTTATATCATTGGTCGACAAACTAATTTGTCAACAGAGCGGCAAACCATGGCTCACGAGCCACAGTTTGCCAACCACTGACTTATATTATATATCCAAATATTCATGATTGAGGCTTCTCCTCAGACTCCTTCCTTTTTCCCTCTGTTAACTTTTAGCTATACTTCCTTATTTATTCTTTTTAATAACCTTCAGAATTTAACATATCTATGTATATTGGGAAACTGAAATCTTATGATATTAAATCTTCCCATCCAGAGATATAATATATTACTCAATTTATTCAGGCTTTTTTTTAAGTTCACTCAGTAAAGTTTTAAATTTATTTTCATATTTCTGTACATTTACTTACTAGTAAAGTAAAATTAAGCAAGTCAAACTTCTTAACATGTAAGTTTTCTTAATTTGATTAATAACATTATCTACCTTACAGGAGAATAGACTATTAAATGAGATTTATGTAAAAGCACTTATCATAGTGTCAGACATAATAACAGCTATTCAATAAATGAGAGCAATTATTATAATTAGTGCTAGACTTACTATATATTTATTTATTTATATAAATTTTATGAAGGTGGTCATTTCCCATTATTTCCTAATTGACTTTGCAGATATATAAGGGAGACTGTGTTATATATTTGCTAGATTCTAATTTACTCAGTTGCGATAATTTCTAAAGGCTTTTTGGTTGATTATCTTAGTTTTTTATATAGGCAGTAGAAGATGTTATTACAATAATACAAATTTTAAATCTTTGTTTCTAATACCTAAAGTTTATTTTAATCTTTTTTATTATCATACTAGTAGCCCTGTAGCGCTCTGCGGGACCTGTGCCAGTAGCTCTCTGCGGGACCTGGCTGCTCCGCGCCTGCTGCCCAGAGGCCCATCTGCGGCTGGGTGCGGAAAGCTTGCCTCGTTGCTGCGGCAACAAAGCAAGCATTACACCAGGCCGCTCATGCTGCCCGCTCTCAGCGGCCGTCCCCCTGGGACTGGGGGTCTCTGGCGGGGCTGAGAGGACTGGGCGCTGCCATCTTGTGGCTATGGGTGCCACCATCTTTGTGACGGAGCAATGGTTAATTTACATATTATCCTTTTATTAGATAGAATTGGTTAAAACTTTCAGAACAATGCAAGTTAATGGTAGTGATGGATGCCCCTGCTTGTTCCTTGGTTATAATATATGAGTATTTCTGTTATTGTGGGGTACATGGTCCTGCTTGAGGTAGATAATATTTACATTATTAAAAGATAAGCTTTTTCTCCTAGTTTTTTGATGTAGGAGGTAGTTGTTTTTAAATTTAAAAATAAAAAACAATATATGAAATAGTGTTGCTTTAATTAAATATCTTCCAGAAGTTTATTGTTTGATGTTATGTTTTTATAAGTCTGATCTAATACTGTTTTGAGTTAAATTAATAAATGCTGTTGAACCACTTTTATATTACTGAAATTAATCTTACTTGGTTTTGATATATTCTTCAATAAATGTCTAGGTTGGATTTCATATTTTAAGGATAACTTGATCAATATACATGATAAGATTGGATTCTAATTTTTTAAAGCAGATTGTCAGATTTTTTTATTGACATTATGCTACATTTATTAATGAATCAGAACTTCAATCTGTCTATGTTCTAAAATTGTTCATATAATATATATTCTAAAAGAACTAGCTGGGAGATGATATTTGCAAACATTAGCTCCAACAAAGGTTTAATTTCCAAAATATATAAAGAACTCATAAAACTCAACACCAAACAAAAAAAATCCAATCAAAAAGTGGGCAGAGGACCTGAAAATACATCTGTCACAGGAAGACATATGAACAGCCAATATATATATATATATATATATATATATATATATATATATATATATATGAAGAGATGTTCAACCTTACAACCTCACTGGCAATTAGGTAAATGCAAATCAAAACTACAATGAGATACCACTGCTCACCTGTTAGAGTGGCCATTATCAATTAGACTTGGAATAATAAGTCTTGGAAACAAGACTGGTACAACTATGGAAAGCAGTCTGGCAATTCCCCCCAAAATTAAAAATAGATCTACCATATGACCCAGTAATCCCTCTACCATATACCCCAAAACCTCAAAACCATATATTCTCAAAGATATATGCACCCCTATGATCACTGCAGCATTATTCATAATGGCCAAGACATGGAAACAACTAATAGAGGACTGAATAAAGAAGATGTGGTACATACACGCAATACTACTCAGTTATAAAAAAAGGATGAAGTAGCAACAACATGGATGGACCTTCAGAATATTATGCTAAGTGCAATAAGACAGTCAGAAAAAGCTAAGAGCCATATAATTTCAGTTATATGTGGTATATAAAACTGAAACTCATGAACACAAATAGCAGTGCGGTGGTTGCCAGAGGGTAGGTGGTGGAGGAGAAGGTGGTCCTAATATAAGGTGACGGGAGAAGATTTGACTTTGGGTGGTGGGCACAGAGTACAATATACAGATCTTTTATGTAGAAACCCACACCTGAAACCTATATGTTCATATTGACCAATACATTTTTTTAAAAAAAAGATGCTTTACCTGTAAAAAACAAACAAAAAAACTCCCACAACTTGTTATAATTTATCCAGAAAGCCATCTGGAATTAACACCTTTCTGAAAGTAATTATCTGGCATAATTTTAAGTTTCTTCTTAGTTTATTGTTTAGTCATATTTACTTTGATCATCAGTCCATTTTTCAGTTATATTTTCCTAGGAAACTATTTCCCCAAGATTTTCTTTTAAGATCTAAGTAAAAATACAGTGTATTTTAATTAAAATGTTTTCTTAGTATGAATCTCAATTTCTTTATCTGTAAAATGATAGAATGAATGGGGAAAATTTTAAAGACAATTACAACTCTAACATTCTATGACTATGATTCACAAATAAAGCAAGTCAGTGACTAATTTCAACGAAAACAACAACCACAAACTTCCCTGTCATATATTCATCTCCACTTTGCCACCTCGGCACCATCATCTAGGCTCTCACCACCTTCCTTGTGAAATGCTACCAGTTGATTTCATTTTACAGTTTCACCTCCTGAAATCTATGCTCAGTATCAAGGCCAGACTCACCTTCCTAAAACCAGTTTGCCTACAATTTCTACTTGAATTCAGCCCATTCCCACCTATCAACACTTGTTTCTGTGCTATTCCTTAAGTCCCAAGATGCATCTCCTTTGTCACATGTTCTAAGTATGCACTAATGATCCTTTCCTGCATTTATGTTCTAGATCAAAGTTATGGTTTGTTCCACTATATTTGCAGATGGACTGTGTGACTTTATATGGTTATCTTCCAGTTTGTATGTCATGTTCACCTGGATAGATGATTTGATAGTGGGTGAGGTAGTGAGCCTCTAGCATCAGGTTTATACTTGAGAGTCATCATGTAGACTTGGCTGACTGTAAACTTTATTGAAGGTCAGGAAAGAGGTACAAGAGATGGAATAAAATGTGGGATGTGGCTGCCTCAGAGACCAGAGAAATTGTCTCTAATATGATATAACAGTTCTCAGCTTTTTCTACTATTAACCAACCAACTCCATAAATATTTTCTGTGTATCAATCTGTTCCTGATTATGAGATACATTACTATGTATCTAAATTACTATACTATACTATACTATACTATACTATACTATACTATACTATACTATACATAACATCTATATAATAAAACCCAGTGGTCATAACACTGTAACAACCAAAGATTGGTCACCAGGAGGTGCACTGAACACCTCTCGGCCCCTCTTCCCCCCTCTCGCCCATGAGCAGTGGCTCTTGTGGTGGGCGGGGTGAGTCACGAGTGATGAAGAGCTATGAGTGGTAGGGGGTGGGGCAGCAAGCTACTAGTGGTGGAGAGCTACAAGCAGCGGAGGGCTACAAATGGCAGAGGGTGGGGCAGCAAGCTAGGAGCGGCGATGGCGGGGTGGCCAGCTGAGGCAAGCAGAAGTGAGCTGCTCCCACACGATTTCATGCACACTGGGCCTCTAGTATAACATAACATAATACAGGAAAAATACCTCCAAGGAAAGAAGTGATTCAATAGTCCATTCAGGAGTCAGAAGAGCACTTGGTCACTATTTTGTAAAGCACTGACGTTGGTCAGAGCAATGAATGGTTAAAGTAGCTGTGACTTTTCTGATGCTGGGTTTCTTATATATTCTGACTAGAGGCCTGAGGCATGAAGGTTTGTGCAAGAATGGGCCTTCCTTCCCCTGGCTGCCGGCAGCGCCTTTGCTCTGTCTGGAACCGCCTTTCCGCCTTCCCACACTGCTCAGAGGTGCCAAGCAGCTGGGGTGGTGCGGAATGCCTGCGTCCCGCCCTGCCCTCAGTGGCTCGGTGCCTGTGTATGCAAATTAACTGGCCATCTTTGTTGGGTTAATTTGCATACTCACTCCTGATTGGCTGGTGGGCGTATGGTCAATTAGCATGTTGCTCTTTGATTAGGTAGATTATTTGACTCTCCTCATAAAGAAATCTGAGGCTTCCTGCATAAACTCTGTTCATGAATTTTCAAGGATGGCAGTGGAGAATAGATTTCTACATGGTGGGCACCTTGAACTTCAGCGTTTTTATTCCATTTTTCTTTCTATTAATCTTATTCCTTCTTGGTTGCCTACTAATGGCTACTGATACCACAGTGAGCTCAAATGAGGTCCAAACTCTTCCTTACTTTCTTCATGAAGCAGCAGAAAATAGGTTGTAGCTTTAAAAATAAGACTATTCCACAATGAGATATCACCTCACACCTGTCAGAACAGCTATAATCTATAAATCACCTTATAACCTAGTGATTACATTTCTGGGAATATATCCAAAGAAACCAGAAACACTAATTTGAAATGATATATGCATCCCTCTGTTCATTGTAGCATTATTTACAATAGCCAAGATTTGAAAGCAGTCCAAGTATCCATCAATAGATGAGTGGATAAAATAGATGAATGGATTGTGTACATTTATACAATGGAATACTACTCAGCCATAAAAAAGAAGTAAACCTTACCTTTTGCTACCCCATGGATGGACCTGGAGGGCATTATGCTAAATAAAATAAGCCAGTCAGAGAAAGACAAGTACCATATGATTTCAATTATATGTGGAATCTAATGAATAAAATAAAGTAACAAACAAAATAGAAATGGACTCAAAGATACAGAGAACAGACTGATAGCTGTCAGAGGGAATGGGGTTGGGGGGCTGGTGAAAAAGGATTAAGAAAAAGAACACTTCATAGTCACAGAAGAAGAAAAAAACAGACTATTCCAAAGACAGATAACAAAATGGAAACTAATACCAAAGTAATAACTGACTAAACGTGCTTAGTGATCATAAGCCTCATGGGATACCTCCATGTGACTAAAGTCTCTTCTCACAATCATGAGTGAGAGATGAGTTTTAGAGAGAAAGCAGGAATAGTACCCTGAATATCAACCAGATAGTGATTCCTGAATGCTTAGTTGCTCAAAATAAGCTTAAAATTGTTGTGGTTTCCCTCCCCACCCCACCCCTACCCAGCTGCTTCTAGTAATTCTCACCCAAAGGGGCAGGTGTGGGACCTGAGAATCTTTACTTTGTAAAGTGTTTTTGGTGGTTATGATGTAACTGGCATTTGAGCATCACTAAACTAGACTCTTTAAAATCCAGGCTCAATGTAATAGTCCAGAGAAATGCAGACACTTCCTCACCTGCCAAAAGCTAACCTTCTCACTCCACTTCATACCCAAGCACATCTCTCTTCCTGAGATGATTGATAATGTGAAAGTTAACTCCCTTTAGGGGATAACACCCCCTGTGCATAATGGGTGACACTCCATTGCATCAGTGGATTAAACAAACAAGAGAACACTAAAATAAATCCAAATTATTCACTGGAAAGTCAAACAGACTACCAGAGGGAGTTGTGTTAGTATCTACCTTGCTCTCAATGGCTTGGAAACTGAGAGAGAAAACACTCACAGCAACTAATTCTAGAGCGTGGAAGAAATCCAAACACCCTCATCAGTTTTTCAGGAAAATCTAAATTCCTTACTGTGGCTTAAAAGCCGTACAAGACTTGAACCTCTTTTCCTCACACCTCATTTCCTGTTTCCTCCTGTGCTGCTCACTTCATTCTCGCTACCTTGGCTGCCTTGCTCTTTTTCCAAAAGTGCAAATAGTTTTCTGCCTCAAAGGCTTTCACTTTAACTAGTATTTGTTCAAAATTCACCTCCTCGCAGTATTCATCGCTGGTCTTCACTGCATGTAATGTCAACCCTCATCACACTTCATTCTTTTACCTTCTTTTATTTATTATGACCTGACAGTATTAGTACTGATTTATTTGTTTATTTATATTTTATGTATCTGCCCCACTAAACCATAAGCTTTGCAAAGGCAGGGATGCTGCTGTCTATCTTCCAGAGATTTCTACAATATTACCTGCGGTACCCCTACTGGTATTACCAGTTTCTTCTTTCCAATTCACATGTGCATAAATCTTGGTTAAATTAATATTCCTAAAGCCAAGTTGTAATCACATGACTACCTTGCTCAGAACATTAACATGTTACTTATTACTTACAGAATTAAGTCAAAATTCATCACAATGGTGATTTGATTCAGTCCTAGCCTAGCTTTTACTAATATATCATTCTTTCTTACCATTTCTCTATTTAAACCAAACTGTACTTTGCAATGGGCTCAAAATATATACACTATATTACCACCCTTCCTACTGTGAAAATTTCTAATTCTCTTTGATTGCCTGTGACTTTATTTTACTCAGAATCCCTGGAGAACTTGGCATGTACCTCTTCTATTGTACTTACCTTGTCATTTTTTTTCTCCTCCATTCCTTTAAAAGACCATGTTTTCCTCCTCTCCACATGACTGCAGCAGAGCAGCCTGACAGCAGGTGGACATTCATTTATTGAGCACCTGTTGACTATGGACAGACCAGGTGAGTGCCAGATGAGACAGAAAATGCTACCTGAGGTAGAAACTATTATAAATTACACTGTACAGATGAGGTTTGATAACATCCAAGGCCACAGTAGTGGAGCTAGAATCCCAGCAGCCCAGTCATTCTATCTCCAGAGCATATGCTATGGCAAAGACATACATAAGGCACTTGATCTGAAAGAAGATCACAGTGAGCTTTCCTCATAATGAAAACACAGAATCTAGGAAATATAGCATCTGGTTATTATGGGTATGAATTTTAGAATTTCTATTATTCTTCTCTCATGCTGGTAGCAAGAGTTTATCTCTGAGCCTGACACTACTCTGTTTTATATTTATTTATTTATTTATTTATTTATTTATTTATTTATAATGCTGTACTATCCAGATTTACTAGACTATTCTGAAAAATATGCATTCTATATTGCTGTTTAATTGAGTCACCTGATATTTTAAGCCAGTCAACATTACTTATTCAAGACAATCAAGGAACTGGGGAACAATTAGCCAGGAGGACTTGACATCCAAAGAGTGAATTACATTTATGAGCATGCTCTGGAGCCAACACAGAAAGCTCTTTAGTGAGAACAAGGGCCATTTGTTCCCATCCATTAAACAGTATCTACATGGATATTGGTTGTTGGTTTTCACAACGCCCAGCTTTTGTTTTTACAGGTCACCATGGAGATTCCTCATACATATTGTTGTCTGGACCATTTGCCATGGTTGTTGAAATATATCAACCTTTCAGGAATTTGGATTCCACACTAATCTTTTGAAGCCACTTTAGCACATTTTTATTAGCTATTTGGCCATATGGTGTGATGGAACATATATTAAACTTGAATTTAGGAGTCTAGATCCTCCTCTTCCTAGTTTATGATCTGAGTAAGTATAAAATAGAGGATGACAGATTAGAGAAAGTTTCCCCCACTTAACAATTCTGATTGTATGCTGGCCACAAATTGATGTAAAGATGCAAGACTCTATAGTATAAAAAAAAATCTAGTATAACTTGGTCCTTTCTTATAGTTTTCTAAGTTTCAGAACTGCTGGTTGGGAATGCAGACTGGTGCAGCCCCTGTGGAGAACAGTATGGAATTTCCTCAAAAAACTAAAAATGGAACTCCCATTTGACCCAGTGATCCCACTTCTAGGAATATATCCCAAGAAGTCAGAAACACCAATCAGAAAGGATATATGCACCCCTATGTTCATAGCAGCATAATTTACAATAGCTAAGATTTGGAAACAGCCTAAGTGCCCATCAGCAGATGTGTGGATTAGAAAACTGTGGTACATGTACACAGTGGAATACTATGCTGCTGTAAAAAGGAAGGAACCTCTACCATTTGCAACAGTATAGATGGACCTGGAGAGCATTATGCTAAGCTAAATAAGTCAGTCAGAGAAAGATAAATATCACAGGATCCACTCATTTGTGGAATATAATGAACAACATAAACTGATGAACAAAAACAGATCCAGAGACAGAGAAGTATCAATCAGACTGTCAAACCTCAGAGGGAAGGTAGGGGAGGGTGGAGGTAAGGGGGAGAGATCAACTAAAGGACTTGTATGCATGCATATAAGCCTAACCAATGGATACAGACACCAGGGGTTGAAGACATGAGCAGGGGGTAAGGACACATATGTAATACCTTAATCAATAAAGAAAAAAAGAGAGATATATTAAAATATATAAAACAATGTCTTGTTTCTTACATTTAGGAAAGAAAATGGATCAAAGTCCATTTAATAGCATGAATTAATATAAAGCCATGTGCTTCTGTTCCTGGATGATGCCATTCTATTAGAAACAAATATGCTAGTACCTCTGGACATAGAGAAATAGAGAGTAATTTGTCTCCTCATTTACCCTAAATCACTCATTCTTACAGGGCATATCATTAGAATATGTTCAATTACAAGTAAAAGAAAATTCAACTTAAGCTGCTATAAAAATAGAGGAATTCATTAAAAATGTATACCTTCTTCCTGAACTATTTTTTAAAATATGTATTTATACATACATATATATGTATGTATATGTATGCAGACCTATAGAAGATTTGCCTACTCCATACACAATTATATGATTTATCTATGTCATATGATTTAATACATATGTAGCATCTTATATAATAAAAGGCTAATATGCAAATCGACCGAACAGCAGAACGACCGGTCGCTATGACACACACTGACCACCAGGGGACAGATGCTCATTGCAGGCAGGAGCTGCCCCCTGGTGGTCAGTGTGCTCCCCCAGGGGGCGCGCCACTCAGCCAGAAGCTGGGCTCATGGCTGGCTAGTGCAGCAGCGGTGGTGGGAGCCTCTCCCACCTCTGCGGCAGCGCCAAGGATGTCCCACTGATGGCTTAGGCCCACTCCCCAGCCATGAGTCAGACATCCCCTGAAGGCTCCTGGACTGCAAGAGGGTGCAGTCCGGGCTGAGGGACCCCCTCCCCCGAGTGCATGAATTTCGTGCTCTGGGCCTCTAGTAATATATAAATGGTTTTAACCTTTTTTTCACTTAATATATTTTGCAGAATAACTTATTTGAATATATAAAACTATTTCAATCATTTTAACCATTGTACAGTAATTGTCCATTTTTTGAAGTTTTTTTTATTATTATTATTGATTTCAGAGAGTAAAGAAGAGGGAGAGAGAAATAATGATGAGAGAGAATCATCACTTGGCTGCCTCCTGCACACCCTACTGGGGATTGAACCCACAACCTTGGCATGTGTCCTGACCAGGAATAGAACTGTAACATCTTGGTTCATGGGTCAATGCTCAACCCTGAGCCACATTGGCCAGGCAGTTTTCCATTTTTAACTAGTCCCTGTACAGATAGGCATTTAAGCTGTTTCTGGTTGTTTGCTTAAAGACAACATGTCCAGTGAATTACTTGCCCAACAGGGCAAAGAAGCTTCCTAATGCAGGGTCCCTCTTGCTGATTCTGCCTGGCCAGGTTTTTGTGTGAACATAAGTTTTCATTTTTCTGGAGGAAATGCCCAGAAATGTAATTGTTGGGTCATTGGGTAGTTGCATATTTACTATTTTAAGAAACTGCTAAACTGTTTTCTGGGGTGACTATACCACTTGACTTTCCCACTAGCAATATATGAGTGATTCAGTTTCTCTGCATTTAGTATTATCAGTATGTATGATTCATTATCGTCATTTTTATAAGTGTGTAGTGATATTTCATTGTGGTTTTAATTTGTATTAATTAACATTAACTATTACTTTAATTCACATTTATTTATTTACATGGTTATGATGTTAAATATCTTTTCATGTGCTTATTTGTTATCTGTGAGATCTCTTAAGTGAAATGTCTCTTTATATCTTTTGTCCATTTTCTGACCTAATTGATTGTTCTAGATACTAATCTTTGTCAGATATGTGGGTTACAAATATTTTTTCCCAGTCTGTGAATTGTCTTTTTTTTTCTATAGAAATTTAGAATAAGTTTGTCTATGTCTACAAAAAAAAGTTGCTGGTATTTTGACAGGAATTACACTAAACCTGTAGGTCAATTTGGGTGAATTTTATATACCGAATCTTCCAAAGCATAAAAATGATATGTCTTTCTATATTTTAAAAAGTCTTCTGTAATTTCTTTCATCATAATTTTATACTTTCCAGCATACAGATCCTGTACCTATTTTGTTCTGTATATACCAAGTGAATTTATTTTCTTTGGCATGATTATAAGTGATACTAGAGGCCTGGTGCACAAAATTTGTGCACAGGGCGGGGGGGGGGGGGGGTGTTCCCTCAGCCCAGCCTGCACCCTCTCCAATCTGGGACCCCTCGGGGGGATGTCCAACTGCCGGTTTAGGCCCAACCTAAACCGGCAGTTGGACATCCCTCTCACAATCCAGGACTGCTGGCTCCTAACTGCTCACCTGCCTGACTGCCTGATTGCCCTTAACTGCACCTCCTGCCAGCCTGATCACCCTGAACTGCCTCTGCCTGCTGGTCTGATCGCTCCTAACTGCCCCTCCCCCCCTGTGCCAGCCTGATCACCTCCAACTGCCCCCTTGCCAGCCTGGTTGCCCCCAACTGCCCCCCTGCCAGCCTGGTTGCCCCCAATTGCCCCCTCCACTATCCTGGTTGCCCCTAACTGCCCCCCCCCACTGGCCTGGTCACCCTATACTTCCCATCCTGCTGGTCTGGTCACCCTTCACTGCCCGTCCCCCCTGCCAGCCTGGTCGCCCCCAACTGCCCCCCTTGCTGGCCTGGATGCCCCCAATTGCCTCCCCTTCCAGCCTGGTTGCCCCTCACAGCCCCCCTGCTGACCTGGTTGCCCCTCACTCCTTCCCCACCAGCCTGTTTGCCCCACGCAGCCTGCTGTTCAATTGTTTGGTCATCCCTCACTGACCCCCTGCTGGCCTTGTTGCCCCACGCTGTTCGGTTGCTACTATGAGGGCATTCTGACCAATTTGCATATTACCCTTTTATTAGTGTAATGGTTTAATTTTGTTTTCCACATGTGAGTTGTTAGTATATAGATATGATTATTGTATATTAATCTTGTATCCTGTGATCTTGCTAAATTCTATTATATCTATTGTCTAATTTTCCTCTGCCTAAGTATACTTGTAATTACATTTATAATCTACACAGCTAATTTCAGCATCTTTAATTTAATTACAAGGTTATTCCTTGTGTCTGCCAAAGATTCTTTTTCAAGTAAGGTCACATTTATGGGTCCAGGAATTAGGACCATATCAGGACCTGATAACTTTGTGGTTGCTTTCAGCCCACCACACTACGAAAGGCCCATTTCTAAAATCCCTCTAGTTGACGTATCAACTACAGCATTCCACATGCTCTTCAGGCTGGCACCCATCTGTCTGCATCTATAAATGGGCCTTGCAAAGGTTTCCAACTAAAAGCGCTGCTGGTTTTAATAGAGACACATAGCATTACATGAGCTAAAATGGAAAAAGAAACTTTAGAAACAACAAATAATCTTTCTCCTGTGACCTTTGTCCATTAAGATTTAGCTCTTATGTGGGCTGCTTTATGGGATAGTAGAAACAAGCACAAACAAGCTGATCCATCAAAAGCATATATGTGGGATACTTGTTGAAAGGCCTCTGAAGTCAATGCCCAGAGTTTAGGAGACAAACTGCTATAACCAGCTAAAGCAATTAGGTAGTTGAAAGGATTATTTCTTACAATAAGACAGTTCCTTCTGTCTTCTAAATTTTATTAAAGTTAAAATTAAGACGGCAGAAAGTATAAAGCACAATGCAACTAGTCCAGTGACTCAGATGAATGAGACAAATATATCTTATGCTGAAAACTACAACTGAACCAACAAAATTTACTCATTGAACGTGAGCAAAATGTAACTGAAAGGAAGCTTTCCCTTTCTAAGGAGTTAAGAAGGAGCATAAAGTAGGTGAAGGAGGACTGAGATGAGAGGTAATAGACAAATTTTCATAAACTAATAGATACTAATATGTGACTTCACTTCACTTATCTAGCATGACATGAATTAAGATGAAGCAGTTAAAAATACGATTTCTGCCTGCTCAGTGTTTGAGTGTCGACCTACGAACCAGGAGGTGTGGCTCAGTGGTTGAGTGTCGACCTACGAACCAGGAGGTCATGGTTGGATTCCTGGTTAGGGCACATGCTCAGGTTTCAGGCTTGATATCCAGTACGGGGCATGAAAGAGGCAATCAATGATTTTCTCTCATCATTGCTGTTTCTACCTCTTCCTTCCTCTCTGAAAGCAATAAAAATATATTTGTAAAAAATAATATGATTTCCTGCAATCATTCAAGTTGTAATAGTGATAATAATGGATTGTGCTTTCCAATGTAACTTGCCCAAGAGCATGAACTTTTGGGTTTCAGAAGATAAATATAGATAGGATATTGCAACTGGGAATAATCAAAGAGAGGACAATGGGATTCATTGCAGCTTTAATTTCTGCAGTTGGTTAATGTTTGGTGCTAATTGAGGTCAATGATGTGGATTCAATTCCTCTAAGGGCCAGATGGCTTTGCTTAGTTTTGGGGCAAAAGATTGCTACACTGGCCTTCCCCCATCCACCTCACTAATGTGTATCATTGGTCCTAGAGGAGGAGAAAAACAAATCAGACTCCATGTCATGTGAACAGCTCAATATCATTATAGAACCCAGCATTTACAGAATCTCAGGGTTGAATGAACTAGTGTGACCTTCACAAAGGAGAAATGAGTATCCCTTTCATTATAATATTTAAAAACCTAGTACTTTCCATTGTTAATCCTTGGATTTCCTTTCTCTGAATGGGACATTTCTTAGGTTGGGATGATACCTAAGTTTGATCAGAAAGGCAGAATCACTATGACCTATGCAGAATCGGAGATGATTATAAGAGTTTGACCTTGTGAAATTCTGGGAGCTGGTTAAAGAGTCTGTGTAAGGCAGTTATATCTGCAGCTGGGCCTGAAGTCAGCAGGGCTGGCAGTCAGGAGGGAAAGATGATGAAAGTGGGAAGAAGGATGAATAGAAACTCTCAAGGTGACCTGCAACCTTAAGGACTAATTGGAACCTCCACCTGCCTCTCACTGCCTCCAGGCCCCTAGCTTCACTGATGTGAGGGAAGGGCTGCAGAAGAAGCAGGTGTCATTCTCCACAGAGGTGCACATGAACCTGGCCAGGACTTGGAGAAATTTAAGGAGGAGATCTGGCAGGATCTAGAGGAGCTGAGGGCTCAGCTACTGGTTTACACCAACATAGAGCCAGCAGATGAGAAGCAACATATGTGGGTATCAATAGCACCTGGTCCCTGCACCAACCTCATGTGTGTAAAACAGTGGTTATTGTTCCCAGCTTACTTTATTACAAATCTCATGCAAAATGTCAATGGAAATAGTCAAGGACAGGAATTCTGGGAAACATATTTCTGGGTCCACTAAATTGACAGCATCAATCTACCATAGATGAAAATATTATAATTTACAAAGAGTCTTACAAAGTTTTATAAGTTCTATATGTATACCATAAATTTGTGTATATGAGAGTACAGAAATATGCATATATATTTATATAGCTGCCTTACACATACCCATACATACAAACACAGAAAAGTTTCTTCTTCCTAAAAGAATTATTTTTTTGTTTTCTTCCAAGTGTCTGGGTGTTGAATCTCACCTGGGGCAGTTGGGTAATTGGTGTCTTCCTTTGAGTAATATAAAGCAGAGGTCAGCAACGAGTATGTTGAGGGCCAACTCTTGACCACTGCCTATTGATGTGAAACAGGTTTTCTTGGAACACAGCCACTTCTACTTACGTGTTGTCTATGACACTGTCCCACTACAACAGCAGAGTTGGGTAGTGACAACAGAGACCAGATGGCCTGCAAAGTCGAAAATGTTACTATCTGTCTGTTTGCAGAAAAAGTTTGCTGACTCTTGCTTCAGGCTGTCCACTTATCTGGTACAATTCTGAACCATTCTCAGACAGCCCCCAGCCCCCCTTCTCACGATCAGAAGAAACAAAACAAGGCTTCTTACTCCAAATATCTCCCTCCCTCCCCCCCCCATTAAACTGATCATTTTGACACAATTTTGAAAACTCCATGTTGAGATTAAGGTAAGTTTCCAGAAATCATAAAATAAAATAAAATAGCCAGGATGCTACCAGGTTTTACACATCCACGTTGAATGAGGTTAATATGATTCCATTAAAACAATTAAGTTCACTTAGTGAACACAGGAGGGAAGAAACAGAGGCAGAGAGGAAGTTAGTGTTGGAGGTTCAGGACCGTGAGCCAGTCAGTTCAGTCTGGGTTGGAAAGACTTACCTGGACCCTTAAAGAAAGAGATGGTGGCCAACTTATGAAAAAAAGTGAAAATGGAATACAAGCTCAATCTCCCCAGTTCATAATTTTGCTAAGGACCAGACTTGTTCAGAATAGAGATTGCTTTGTCTCTCCGAGTGTACCAGCCCTGAAAATCAGTCCACGGAGTCTCAGAATTTTTGAAAGGACATTTCCAGCTTAAATCAGAGCACTTTCTTCAGGATGTCTGCACCCAGTCTATAGCTGTTTGCCTAAGTATTTGATAGGTGAAACTCGCCTCCATCAAGTGCATGCTGTAATTGAGGCTCCAACTCTCGGGTGAGTCTTCCTACTTCAGACAGGAAGACAGTACCTGCCCCCCCCGCCCCCATTCTTTTTTCTTATGAGTTTTTGCCACTGGCATCTCCCCGGCCTTCTCCTTTCCATTTCTAATTGTGTATGCAGCATGGTTCCTTATTTAGATGCCCAGGTTTCTTTCTGTAAATGGAAACTTTATTAATCAGACACAGGTGAAATCTCAGGAGTGTTTCCTCCTGGGAGGTGACTTTCAACTCAAGTCTGAAGCTAACAACATGGTAAATAAAGGTTATTTCTCAAGGTCTCATGGGCTGGAAACAGGCAAAAATGAGAGCAAAAGAAAGGTCTTGAGTTAACTGTTGCAGGTGCTGTTCAGTGTGGCTGTACAGCCTATTAAATTTTCAAAGTCACCTTATGAACACGAATGACTGTTCTTGCTCCTTTATCTGTGGGCTCAGTGAGTATACTTGGAAGCTTCAATAATGATGCAGCTTGCCCAGACTTTCCCAGTCAGCCAAAACTTTGACCTTAATCCTTGCTCTTGTGGATGTCCTATTTTCAAACGCTGTGATTCCCAGTCTGAGAAACAAAAGCATGGTAAAAAAAAAAAAAAAAAAAAAAAAAAATCCCAAAGCATATGAAAGAATCTGCTCACCCTATAACAGTGGAAACTTGTGGTTTCCAAGGAAATGAACTGCCAGGAAGTCACTAAGCTTTCAAGAATGCAACACTTAATCCAAATAATCCAAAAGTAATCTACTTGGCAATCTAATTATATTTCCTTAGGAGGAAACGGCAATAGTGTTTGTTTGCATTTAATTGCCTCCCTTTAGTATGTTTGTGTTGTACTCATTTCTAACTCTGTTCCCACTTTAAAGGTCCCTTGTAATATTTGATTTCACTTTCCAGACTAACCCAGAGGATTACACTTGGAGTCATACATAATAGGACAAGCAATTTTCTTATTTTGTGTATGTCAGAGTTGATGTCAGTTTCTTGAAACAATCAGTTTTCGTGGACAGAGAGGAAGGAAAACTATAGATTTAAACGGTCTAATCTGCTTTGTTCTACTTATGTATGGAAGCACTGGCACTCAGAGAGGGAAAATTCTATGCCTGTCTTTCTCCCATTATGTGTTTAATGGTGAGGACAGAGGATACTAAGAGAACTCATCTTCAGCCATATGCAACAGAACAGTACCTGGTTAATGGTTAGATTCTAATGTGAGTCCCCACTCCTTGATAGCAGTGACAGTGCTGTTTATACTTAATTGGAAACACCACATTTGCATATTGTTTCTGAGGCTTTTTTCAAAGATTTCAGAAGGGCTGGGTAGCGGTTGAGGCCAAAAGTTACTTCTGATTTTCGGGACAATTACACTGCACCCTTGAATTCAAGTAATCTTGCTGATATTGAGAAATACAGATATTGCTTTCAATCCCAAGCAAGTGTTTCTCTTCTATCTAGTGCTCCAGCAACATGATGAGATTTCAGTCCTTACTCCAAATATTTATCTTTTCACTTGTTCTTCTTCGGCCTGAAATATCCTGCCCAGAACATTAAAAAAAATTCTTTTTTAAATTTTTTGTTTGTTAATCTTCACCCGAGGATATTTTTTTCCATTGATTTTTTTTTTTTTAAAGAGAGAATGGCACTGGAGGTGGGGGTGGAGAAAGAAACATTTCTCACATTGATTGCCTCCTACAAGTTCTGGAGCAGGGATGGAACCTGCAACCCAGGTAGATGCCCTTGACCCCAAGACCCTTCGGTGCATGGGCCAATGCTCTAACAATTGAGCACTTTTCTTTCCCTCTATCGTCCACTACGGTGATGCTGCTACCCCAGACAGATAGAAGGCAGACGTCCCTTATTGCCTAAATCTGACCTGACAAAATATTGCTAAAATATCACCTCCTCTCTGACTTTGACCCGAATATCATTCCTGACCTGGAACCATGACATTTGGACATCAACTAGTCCTATATATTAAGAGAGGAATATGCTAATTATCTGTTACTCTGTGAGGTGTAATGACTGACCACGTAATGACCAGATCACGGATCTGCAGAAGGGTGGGACAGCGAACTACAAGCAGGCGGCAGAAAGCTACAGGAGGGGGCAGGACAGCAAGCTATGAAGGGGGGCTGGGGAAGCTACAGGAGGGTGGGGCAGCAGGCAGAGAGCTATAGGAGGGTGGCAGCAACCTACTGGTACATGGATTCGTGCACAGGGCTACTAGTTTTAATATAATATAATAAATGCTGCCCTAGTGACACTGTGAGCTCTTTCTGAGCAGGGTCATATTTCTCTGTGTATCTCCAATTTCTTTTTATTTTTTTGTTAATTCTCAACCAAGGATATTTTTCCACTGATTTTTAGGGAGAATGGAAGGAAGGGACAGAGACAGAGCGAAACATCAATGGGAGAGAGACACACCGATGGGTTGCCTCCCACATGCACCCTGACCTGGGGCCGGAATTGAGTCTGCAACCAAGGTATGTAACCTTGACCGGAATCAAACCTGGGACCCTTCAGTCTGTGGGCTGACACTCTATCCACTGAACCAAATGGGCTAGGGCTGTATCTCCAATTTCTAACACAATGTTGAACACATTACAAATGCTTGATAATATTTGTTAAATGAGTGACTGCATATCAATATCCTGGAATGTAGTAAAGAGACATATTCTGCCACACTCAAGAAAGATGCATGTTGCACAGAGTTTATTCCTTTCCTTTCTAGATTCCATGGCTTGGAAAAATAAAAAATATATAACAATAGTTTCTCTTGACTCAAAGAGGCATATTGATAAAATCTAGAGCTCCTGATAGCAATTAGGGTACCTTGGGTGCACCAAGCCAAACCAATCTTTTTTGTAAGAGGGCTCATTTGGGTTGAAATTATCTGTTAGCTTTAAAATTTTTCTCTCTAGTGAACCATCTTTGGGCTCCTGTAAAAAATAAATGAGAAAGTAAGTCAACAAATGAATAAATACATAACACAAACAAACAAAAAGAGAGCACTAATTAAAATGCATAAAACTAAAATGGTAGTGGCTAAAGAGTACAGGCAAGAATAAAAAATGTCAGCCCTTGCAAGGGAAATTAAACCTGAGCTTTTCACTGTGCCCTTGGGGTCAGGCAAATGGGCTTCTGCTACACATAAAATCAGTAATTCCGGGAAAAGGGCTCCTGGTAAAATTCTTGGCCTCCTGTTTTGGCAAATTTGAAAGCCATGACTTGGGGATATTAGATATGAATATAGGAATTCTTAAAGGAACTACTTTGAATTTAGGGAAAATTTTTTTCCTCTTAACAGAAGAGGAATCAATACATTAAACCAGTGGTCGGCAAACTGCGGCTCGCGAGCCGCGGTTTGCTGCTCTGTTGACTAATGAGTTTGCCGGCCACTGACCTAGACTCTCGATTCCAATAATTACAGACTGTTGTTGTTCCTTGTGACTAAGCCACTATTTCAGTGATCAGCAAACTCAGTCAACAGAGCAGCAGACCGCGGCTCACAAGCCATATGTGGCTGGCGAGCCGCAGTTTGCCGACCACTGCATTAAACCAAAATAACTTTTTGACAGCAATTGTTTTTCAATGAATGGTTGAAATAGAAGATATATTCACCATCACCACTTAACAGATATTCCGGCAGGGGAATAATGGTTGAGATTGCAAGATCTGACCTTAGAGTATGTTTTCCAAGATATGCTTTTATAATTTCCAAGCATATATTCGTTAATTTATTTATTCAACAGATGTTTATTGAACATCTACTAAATATTCCAGGAGTGCGATAAAACAGTGTCTGCTTTCATAGAACTTACATTCTAATAGGCAGCGGTGAATAGGCAATAAACAAACAAATTAGTCTTTAGTATGTCAGATGGTAAGAAGTATTATGAGCCTGGCCAGTGTGGTTCCGTGGTTGAGTATCAGTCTATGAACCAGAAGGTGATAGTTCAATTTTAAGTCAGGGCATATGCCTGGGTTGCGGACTTGATCCCCAGTAGGGGGCATACAGGAGGTAGCCAATCAATGTTTCTCTTTCATCACTGATGTTTCTATCTCTCTCCCTTTCCCTTTCTCTTTGAAATCAATAAAAATATATTTTTAAGTTTATTTTTGTGCAGGGTGTAAGTTGGTGGTCTAGTTTCATTTTTTTGCATGTATCTGTCCAATTTTAAAAGTAAGACAGGAAACCATAAAAATCTTAGAAGAATCCATAGGCAGCAAAACAGCAGACATATGTCATAGTAATATCTTTACCGATACAGCTCCTAGACTCTCGATTCCAATAATTATAGACTGTTGTTGTTCCTTGTGATTACGCCCCTATCCAGTAATCAGCAAGGTCATTAGTCAACAGAGCCGCAAACCGCAGCTCACGAGCCGCATGTGGCTCACGAGCCGCATGTGGCTCACAATGGAAACTAAGGAGAAAATAAACAAATGGGATTACATCAAAATAAAAAGCTTCTGCACAGCAAAAGAAACCATCAACAAAACAACAAGAAAGCCCACTGCATGGGAGAACATATTTACCAATGTTATGTCCAATAACAAATCTCCAAAATTTACAGAGCACTCATTCAGCTTAACAAAAGGAAGATAAACAATCGAATCAAAAAATTGGCAAAGGACCTAAATAGACACTTTTCTAAAGAGGACATACAGAAGGCCAGGAGACTTATGAAAATATGCTCAAAGTCACTAATCATCTGAGAGATGCAAATCAAAACGACAATGAGGTACCACCTCACACTTGTCAGAATGGCAATCATCAACAAATCAACAAACAACAAGTGCTGGAGAGGATGTAGAGAAAAAGGAACCTCATGCACTGCTGGTGGGAATGCAGACTGGTGCAGCCACTGTAGAAAACAGTATGGGTTTCCTCAAAAAATTAAAAATGGAACTCCCATTTGACCCGGTAATCCCACTTCTAGGAATATATCCCAAGAAATCAGAAACACCAGTCAGAAAGGATATATGCATGCCTATATTCATAGCACCACAATTTACAATAGCTAATATTTGGAAACAGCCTATGTGTCCATGAGTGGATTAAAGAGCAGATGAGTGGATTAAAAAGGGTGGTACATCTACACATGGAATACTACACTGTTATAAAAAGAAGGAACTCTTACCATTTGCAACAGTGTGGATGGACCTGGAGAGCATTATGCTAAGCGAAATGAGCCAGTCGGAGAAAGATAAATATCACATGATCTCACTCATTTGTGGAATATAATGAACAACATAAACTAATAAACAAAAATAGAGCCAGAGTCATATAAGCATGGAACAGACCATCCAACCTATCCAACCTAAGAGGAAAGGGGGGGTGGGTTGGGAGGGTAAGAGGTCAACCAACGTCTGTTTCCATTGGTTATGCAAATGAGCATAACCAATGGACACAGACTGTGGGGGCGGGGTGTGAGGACATGTGTTGGGGGTGGGAGCAGCTGTGGAGAAGTCAATGAGGGAAAAAGGAGACTTATGTAATACTTTAAACAATAAAGAATTTAAATAAAAATTTTTTAAGTATTATGGTGCTCAAAAACAAAGGAAAGAGATATAGACTATTGGGAGGATTGATTTTAAGCTGGTTAATTATGGAACATCTGATTGACAAGGTGACTAAAATCCTCTGCTTAGTGGTACAGAAAAAGATCAGATATCTCAATGCTGCATCCTTGACATTCCAACATTTGGAGATCATGAAAATAAGCAGGATAAATTGAGGGAAATAAGAATTAGTTGGGCCAGTCAGGGAGGGATGTTCTGTATGCTGAACTAACAAAGGCTGAATTAGCTTGACTACACATCTGGGTGAGACTGATTTGTACTAGCACAATGGCTGGTCTTCCATGTGAACACCCCAACAGGATGTCTATGGTCCAGCAGGCTGTTAGGGGTCTTATAATGCAGCCTACATCTTCTGGAATCTTGACAGCTGCATTAGTTAATACTAAAAACTTTCCATATTATTCTTAGTCATACCTGAATAGGCTCTTTCAATTTGGCACTTGAAAAAGATTTTAAAAATGATTCATCATGTCAGAATTTGAAGCATAGTATATACTGTGTAATTTTTTAAAAAGACTAATAATTTAAATACGAAGTGTCTCCTGGTGTTAATTCCTAGCATTCTTCTGACATCCAATATGGTGAGGGTAGGAAAATTGCTCCATTTCGACTCTCCTTTTGTTTGGTCATCTTTCTCCTGCTTAGATTGATGCTCTTTCTGTGCATCCTTTTATTGTTTAATTTTCCCACAATTGCCTCTCCAAACTTAGTAGGACCTGACATACCACTTGCTCATGGGGAGGCATCTAGCTGGTGCTGGCCAAGTTGTTCCTGCAAAGTGAGTGCCAGGGGAGCTCTACAAGGAGCTGGTCAGGAACTATAATTCCTTAGAGAGACCTGTGGCCAGTGACTTGCAGCTGTTCACCATCTACTTCTCCCTGAGCCTCCTGCAGATCATGGACTTTCTGACTCTCTTGGAGTGGTCCTTGTGCTGGCTGACTGGGGTATGGTTTTCAATCCTGTGACAATCTCTGCCTTTTAATTGGTGCACTTTGACCAGTGACATTTAAAATGATATCAATATTCATTACTATTTTCTATTTGTTGCTCTTGCTCTTTGTTCCTATATTTGTCTTCCACTTATTTCTGCCTTTTATGGTTTAATTGAGCATTTTTGTATGATTCCATCTTCTCTTCTTTCTAAGAATATGTTATACTTTTTTTTTTTTACCTTTTTAAGGAATTGCCCTAGAGTTTGCATTATACACTTACAACTAATATAAGTCTACTTTCAATAACATAGCACTTCATGGATAGTGTATGTTATCCTAATATATAATCGTAATATATAAAGAGCCAGGGTCCATAACGTCCAAAATGACTGAATGGACAACTAAACACCAGGCTGCACGTGCAGTAGGCTCGGATGGGCAGGGACTGGTGAGTGGGCTGAACTACTGACCTCTTGGTCCCTCCTGGGTCATGGGCACCATGGTGACCCAGCACTGATTGCTGCTGCTAAGGCAGGTGTGATACCATTGGTCAGGGGGCCCTGCCATCGCCTGCTCCATGATCACCCCAAAGAGGGAGGCCCAGGCTACTGGGCTGGCAGCAGTGGACGGAGCCTCCCTCTGTGGGGTGATCAATCGCGGGGCTCCCAGACTGCAAGAGGGCACAGGCCCAGCTGAAGGACGCCCCCACCCCCTGTACACAAATTTTGTGCACCAGGCCTCTAGTAATAAAATAATTAATATTACCTCCTGATCTCTGTATCATTATTGTCATTCACTTCAGTTACATATAAACTTACAGAGGCATATATAATATATGCACATAAGCATATATATTACTAGATACTACATAAGATATGCACATTATTGCTATTATTTTGAACAAACATATGTTAGATCAATTAAGAATAAGAAAAAATAAACGTTTTATTTTACCTTCATTTATTCATTCATTATTGTTCTTCCTTTCTTCATGTAAATTTGAGTTTTTCAAATATTATTTTCTTTTTTCTCTGAAAAACTTTTTAAAATATTGCATGCAAGGCAGGTCTACTGGCAGGAAATTCCCTCAAATTTTGTTTTTTCTAAGAAAGTCTTTATTTCTGCTTCATTTTTGAAGGATAATTTCACAGGATACAGAATTCCAGGTTAGTGCTTTTTTCCTCTTGACAGTTTAAATGTTTGATTCTACTTTCTTCTTGCTTCTGTGATTTCCGAGGAGTAGTTGAATGTAATTCTTATATTTTTTTCTCTGTAGGTAAGGATTTTTTCCCCTCAGGCTTCATTTGGGATTATTTTTAATCTTTTATTTTCTGTAATCTGAAAATGATATGCCGAGTAATAGTATTCTTGACATTTATCCTGCTCTGTGTTCTCTGAGCTTCTTGGATCCACGTTTTTGTGTCTGACTAATTTTCCATCAATATTGTTTCAAATATTTCTTCTGTTCCTTTCATTCTTTCTTCTCCTCTGGTAATCCCATTATGCATACGTTATATCTCTTGTAGTTGTCTCATAGTCCTTGGATATTATGCTCTGTTTTTATCATTCTTTGCTTACTTTGCTTTTTGGCTTTTGAGAACTTTATTGATATATCCTCTTGCCCAGAGATTCTTTTCTCAGTCATCTTCAGTTTAACAATAAGCCCATCAAAGGCATTCTTTGTTTCGTTTACAGTGTTTTGTATCTATGCCATTTCTCCTCAGTATTCTTTCTTAGGAATTCCAGCTCTCTGCTTACCTTGCCCATCTGTTCTTTTACACTGTCTGCTTTACCCATGAGAGCTTCAGCGTATTGATCATAGTTGTTTTAAATTCCCACTCTCATAATTTCAACAATTCTGCCATTCCTGGTTGTCGTTTAAATTAGGAAATTTGTCATTTGGCATGCCTTGTAATTATTTCTGATGGCTTGGCATCATAGACATTGTCAAAGGAATGGCTGTAAATGGACATTTAGTAATGTGGTGGGGCGTGGCAGGGATAGGAGTATTCTCTAATGCTCTGATCTGGCCTCAGTCTTTCAGTGAGCCTATGCCTCTGAACTGTGACCTTCACACAAGTGTTCCTCGGTTTTGATTTTGGTTTCCCTTTATGTGGGACAGGGGTGTTAGAATAGCTTGGCTTTAGATATTTGCCTTCCCAGGTCAGTTAGGCTCAAATAATACCATAGTATATTTATCTCTGGTTAGCTAGTTGCCTTTTTTAAAAACACATGTATTTTATTGATTTTTTACAGAGAGGAAGGGAGAGGGATAGAGAGTTAGAAACATCAATGAGAGAGAAATATCAATCAGCTGCCTCCTGCACACCTCCTACTGGGGATGTGCCCGCAACCAAGGTACATGCCCTTGACTGGAATCAAACCTGGGACCTTTCAGTCCACAGGCTGATGTTCTATCCACTGGGCCAAACCAGTTAGGGCTAGCTAGTTTCCTTTGAGGGAAGGCCTGTTAAGAAGAACCAAGTAACCCGGCCAGCCTGCCTCAGTGGTTGAGCACCTACCCATGAAACAGGAGGTCACGGTTCACTTCCTGGTCAGGGCACATGCTGGGATTGTGGCCTAGATCTCCAGTGTGGGGTGTGCAGGAGGCAGCTGATCAATGATTCTCTCTCATCAATGATGTTTCTCTCTTTCTCCCTCTTCCTCCCTCTCTGAAATCCATAAAAATATATTTTTTTAAAAAAGAACCAAGTACTCAGGCATATTTCAAAATTCTTTCTTTTCTCCTTCCCCTGCTGGGAAACATGAGGAATTTTAATCTCATATTTACTGCAGGAATCTGGTAGAATTCTGAAAGATAAACCTTATAATATTTTGGGGGCTCCTCCCCTGATAATTGGGTTGCCTGGAATTTTTAATTCTCAGAGTTTTCCACAATGAGCCTCCAACAAGTGGTCAATTAGTTTAGGTTTTCCTACCCTGGCACTGGTTTCTGTATTGTTTTCCACTGGTGAGTGAATCTGTCTCAGTAAGACACAAATCTTTGTATTTGCTTGTCTCTCTCTCCAATCTTGGGGGCAGTCTTTTGTTCTATGTTCTCTCTCTTGTGAGTCTAAGAAGATTTGTTAATTTTTTAGTATGTTCAGCTTTTTACTTTTTAGGACAGAGTGATAACTTCCAAGCTCCTTACATTTGGAACCAGAAACCACAAGTCCTTTCTTCCCATTTTACTATTTTTGAAGCATCATTTTCTTATTCATGTGAAGAACCGTTTTTTAAAAATGTGAGTTGAGTTCTTCTACTCTGCTCTGTAGAATGTACAACTACTCCTCAGGGAGACTGTAGGTGTCTGAAGCCAAAACAACTAGATCAATGCTACAGTTCACGGCTGCCATTCTATGCTGCTGCCACCTGTCTGAAGGCTGGGGAGCCTTCACTGCTCAGATGTTTAGCATGAGTTAAATGGAAGACAGGCACTGACAACACAGAAAGGCTTTTGATTTCTTCCATATTAACTGCTGGGTTTGCCAACTTAGACTTTTCTCATTGAAGGTTATTAAAATAAATTCCAGGTGATCATTTTCTGTGTTAATGATTCTGTTTATACCTTATTTGTGGGTTCTCTTTCTTGTTTTGTCTGAATATCTGCACAGAAGTATTGGGAAGTCCCGGACATGTGAGGACACCTCAAGCTGTCAGAGTCATGGAAGTTCCAAAGAGTTTATCTGGAATTGCCTGACAGAGGCAGTGTTGAGATAATTACATGAGGGCAGTGGGACTGGGAAACTGCTCAACCCTGTGGCATTATCTTTATGCCTTTACAAAAAAGCCAGTGAACTCACCTAGCATTTGCTCAGCTGATCAGTGTTGTCCAAAAAACACCATCTTCTCCACTTAGAGACAAAAGGTGTCTGCTTTTATAGCTTTTTCTGACAACTTCCTGTCAGATGTTTGCAAAGCTAGTCAGACATGCAGACAGGAGCCATTGACAGAACAAGGGTGACATTTCAAAGAAAGAATGATGATAGGATGCCTAACAGTACACTCCAGAAATAAGCACCTTTGAAAGGTAAGTGAAAATTTCAGAGCATGAGCTTGGTATTTCAAAGTGTAGTGCTATTCATTGAGTCCTTTCAATGTATCTCAACATGAGTTCAATTATGTGGAAGTCGTAAATGCCAAATCATAGAAAGGTGAATTTAAAATTCTTATTTTACAGTTCCAAATTAATGTGGATACTTTTCATCAAAAAAGACATTTGTTTCACTGAGCTCTTGGCGCAAATATTGCTCTTTTATGAACAAATTGCAGCTAGAAAAAAAGATGTTCCCCACAGGAAGAAGGAAGGTATTACTTTGACATTCTCAATAGCAAAATGAATATGTATTTTTGATAGCCACTTTAGAAATGTCTTCTTTGCAGTGTGTTAGAAACTATAGTTACCACTATTTGAAAGTGGGCCTTAAGTACGAAGAAATAACTTACCATCTCTGTAATACAGCATTGATTAGGAAAGTAAGATACCCTTAGTGGCTAGATTGCCAGTTTGGGAGGTATGCAATAGTGTAATTGAACTTGATGAGGGAAGAGCCAACCTTTTGGGCTGTTTTCATCACAACTAGACTCTAATTCTCATAGATGGGGTCTCATGATGTTGGCATAGCCATTCTGAAGGGTCTTGGTTGCAGAAACATTGTTTACCTATCTCCTGCCTTAACTGAACTCGAATACAACAAACTGATGTAACTTTGTTCATTCCCTCTTCAATGAGGCTTGAAATTTTGTTTCTATCATAGGTTAAATCAAATAAATACATTTTGGAAATTTCTTCTTTCCTGAGACTCAATTCATGAACCAGCAAAATTCAGAAAAGTGAATTAATCCATGTGTCCCGTCCATGTACTTCCTCTATTTCCATATCTGCCCTCTCAGAGTTAAAGCTAAAGATCTGATGATTGCCCACAAGCCTGCAAAATCAGGTTTCATGTTGCTACTCTTCCAGACATCTCCTACTATACTCTCCTTCAGTGCCATTCCTCCAAACACACGCACTTCCTTGCTGTGCTTCAAATGTGCCTGGCACAGTCACCCCATAAGAATTTTGCTCTTTCTGCTTCTTGTTTTGGCAGACTCTTGTCCCAATTGATATTTTTTTTCTCAGAGCCCCTGCATTTTCATTCTAATTAAAATTGCAGATCCTCTCTATCTCTAGCACACTCTCTCTTTGTATTTTTTGCTTTATTTTCTCTGTAGTACATCTGACATACAGTTTGCTGCACACACAAATACGAAAAAAATTATGAAAACAAAGGTTTTTACTTTATTATTAAAGGCTATGTCCCAGGCCAAGAATAGTGCTTGGAATATAGTAAATGCTCCCTAATCTCTTACCTAATTCTTACTCTATAAGAAAAAGATTATTTTAACTCCTATTTCACAGATGAAGAAAATTAGATTTTAAAACATTCAGATATGTGGGGCCTAAGGCCCACAGGTGTGTGGTCAGCATGGGCATAACCTCAGATTCTTTTGGATCCAGATTCATTTTATCTTTGTTACACTATTTTGCCTCTGTCCACGTTAAGAGGCTGCTACGAAAATTGAATTCAAAATTATTTGAAGTCTTCCAAAACTGTGATGTTCCATTTTTGTGAAAGGCATACTAAACATTATTTTTTGTATCTTTTTTATGAAAACAAGAGGCAGGCTGTTTATTAAAATCAATTTATGTTTCCTCCATGTTGATTTCTGGAAAGCATTAGCTGAATTATATCCCCATGTCCACTGACTCATTAAGAAAAACATTCAAAATGCTTTGGAATAAGAGAAGGGAGAAGATTATGATAGATGGAAAGAGTAGATGAGGAGCCATCTATATATATACAGAGGTAATATGCAAATTAGGCCAGGACTCCATAATGGGTCACAACCAGACAGGAGGAGGTTATGTGAGCAGGTGAGGCCCAAAGCAGAGACGGAGACAGAAGCAGAGGGGCCTGCCCAATCTGGCATGGTGGCTCGGATGGCCCTGAAGCGGACACAGGCCGGGGGGCAGGGGGACGCTGTGAGTCAGGTGCAGGCCCTGGCTCCCTGTGGTGCCAGTCCAGCCTGACTCCCATGGCAGCCTGTGCTGTGCAAGTCAGGCATGTTCCCGGCCCCCCGCGGGGTGCCCCTCACATAGCGGGAGGCGGGATGCCTCCTTGCCCGATTTCTCTGTAGTAATTAGCCCACAGGCAAAAATGACCGCGTGCTGGGCCTCTAGTCCATAATAATAAAAGCATAATATGCTAATTAGACTGGATGTCCTTCCGGACAATATTCCAGACTAAGCCGGGGCTGTGAGGGCCGAGACAAGCCACTGTCGCTGCGAGGGCCGAGCCCATTACACGAATTTCGTGCATTGGGCCTCTAATAAACAATAAAAGTGGTGTTTTCTGTCTTGTTTGTTTGTTTGTTTCATTTAAGAAGTACCAGTCATTATTCTCAGTAGCTGCCAGCATCAGCCTTTGGGTTTGTTATGTATCGCTGAGCCTCAGTGACAGTAAGCATTTACCATGACACTCAACATTGCCCATGGAGGGAAAGAGGCCAACCTTCTCTTAGCTTCAGTAAAAGCATGTGTTCTGATTCACAATGATGTCTCAGGTCAACAACTCTGGGGATATGCTCTGGTACTTCTTAGGTAGGAAACAGAGAAATATTCAATAACCAATTACTTTTTGTGTCAGAGAAGTATTCATTAATTACCAACCGGATGAGGGTGAAGGCCAGACACCATGCTACGCACCTGCAGTTGCAAATAAAATAGCACACCTTGCCATTAAGGAGCAGAATATAGTTGGAGAGATAGCTCAAAGTCTGCAACTAAGTCTGTGTCCAGTCAATGCCAGCCTTGGGCAAAAAAACTGTCATTTCTTTGGTTTTCTCCAAATAAATTTCACTCAAATTTCTGAGTGATAAATGCTTACTCAGGATTTCACAGAGAAAGTGGATGAAGGGTTTACATTAGAGAGCATTCAGCAGACAATGTGAAAACCCACCATAGACAATGCTGTTGTTTTCCATCGTCCCTTTCTGATCCTACCACTCCTGGTATGCAGGCAGGTTATCTCCTGCACCCAACTCCCATGCCTGACTGACTCCATGACTAGTGTACAGTAGTTGTTCAACAGTGTATACTGAATGGGTAAATTATTTTTGTAGTAAAATACACATAACATAAAATTTACTATCTTAATAACTTTTAGACATACAGTTCAATGGCGTTCATTCATATTGTTATGCAATCATCACCACCATCAATCTCCAGAACTTTTTCTTCTTGCAAAACTGAACCCTGTACCCATTAAGCAATAACTCTTCTTTCCCCAGCTCCTCATAACCACCATTCTTTCTTTTTCCCTATTTTTCCCCACATCTCAGCCACTGTCAGTATTCTATTCTTTGTTACTATGAATTCAGCTTTTAAAAATTCTATGTATAAGTGATATCATGCAATTTTTGTCTGTGTTTGGCTTATTTCACTTAACATAATGTCCTTCAGATTCATTCATGTTGTCACAAATGGCAGGATTTCCTTTTTTGTAAGACTAAATAATAGTTTTTTTTCCCTTTATTTATTCATATGCTGATGGATACTAAGGTAGTTTCCATGTTTTGGCTATTGTGAATTATGCTACCATGAACATAGGAGTCCAGATATCACTTCAAAATAGTGATTTTATTTCCTTTGGACATATCTTCAGAAATGAGATTGTTGAATATGATGGCTCTATTTTTAATTTTTGGAGGAACCTACACACTCTTTTCCATAATGGTTGTACCAATTTACAAGTAAATAATTGAATAAGTAAGTGAATGAATAATTGATTTAAATATGAAAGCAATGTTTTAAGCTAATTAACTTTTCTAAATTTCTTAAACTCTATGACTGATTTTATCTGAATCCTTGAAAAACTATAAGTAAAGCATTTTTAAATGACTGCCAGAATCCTATACTAAATTATTAAAAAATGAAAAATTAAGAATACCTTTGTAAACAAATCAATAAATAATTAACACAGTTGGGGCACCTTAATCAGCATTTGTATATTTGGATTTCTCTAAATTGGGTTTATTCAATGTTAATATGCATATGATTCAATATTTCACATCTTTTTTTCTTAGTTTGGAAGTTCAGGTTGACAAAGCAAGAATATATTTCCCTGTAAATACCCAGGAAGTGAAAGCTGCCAATATCTATCTAAAATATTCAGGAGGGAAAACTGCCAAAATGTCACATGGGTAAGGAACAACTTTCAATGTCCTATCAAAGGAGCACTTCAAGTTATGTATTGATCCCCACACAAGGAAAATATGCCCAGAAATTGAATTTGACATTTACAGTCAATAGCACTCAGATGTCAGTGGAGCAGAGGGTGGAAAAAAAGATGACTTTAAAATTATAGTCATGCATTCATAATTACAATAATTAATAGAAGTAATTTATTGAATTAATGTTTTCAGAGTCTAAAGAAAATTAGCCTGCTACAGCATATTGTTGAAAGGAATGCAAAGGCAGGATCTTGGTTCTTCTAGACTAGTCTCTGCTAACACATCTATGTTTCCCTTCTTATCCTATAACTTGTGCCTTTTTCTTCTCTTTTAAGGAAAGAAAAGAAAAAGGCACAAGTTATAAATGATTCCCAAAGGTGGTCATTTTTGCCTATGGGCTAATTACTACACAAGAAGCTAATACAAAGATTGAGCTATTATGTAACTCAACTATGATAAAAATGAAACTTTGCCTATGTTTATTATCTTATTGATGTCCAAAAGTCTTAGAGAAAATACCCTTTGTGTTTTGATGGAGGAATGCTTTCGGTGGAAGAATAAAATCATTGCACATAGTAGATACTTAAGGACCTGCATTGAATCAGCCAGGGGTCATTGGCATCAGTAGTATCTACATGAGAGGTTAAAGGACACACAAACTGGAAATAACAAATATGTTCTTAAAACTATGAACAACTAGAGACTATGTTTGCATTGTTAATACTGTGATTATATATACTTTGAGGCTTCTTTTTCAACTTGGTGAGTTCCTTCTTTTCTCCCTGGCACAATTCTTCTTGTACATCATTGCCTTGTAACGTATCCGGTCTCAGAGCTTAAAATGCTGGACCCTTGCTAATGTGCAGTTACATCTCTGGCCATGAACTCTTCTCCAACTTTAAATGCTCTTTCCTAACACATATATTTTGATGTTTAATAGGTACCTCACATTTGACAAGCTGCAAGTCAAAGTTTGTGATTTCCCCTCCTCCAGAGATGTTCCTTTCCCAGTCTTCTTTATCTCAGCAAATGGCAATTCCATCATTAAGACAGAACCATCCTTGACTCTTCTCTTTTATTACAACTCACATGCAACTTACAACAAATTCTTCATCAAAATACACATAGTCTGGCTAATTATTACCTTTTCCTCCCTAGCTTCCTGCCTCAAATCGTCACCTTTCACTTGGATTTTTACAATTACTTCTTTACTGGTCTCTCTGATTTTACCCTCCCCAATATCCACAACCGGTGCACCATAGTCTATTCTCAACACAGGAGGCAGAGCTGTCCTTTCAAAATACAGGCAGGATCCCTCCTTTACTCTAACTTCTGTGGTATTCCCCCACCTCACTCAGAGTAAAAGCCAACCGCCTACCAGGGTCCAAATGAGCTGACTCACCTGCATCCTCGTTCACGTCACCTCCTTCAACTCTCCCCTTTTCATTCTAATTTTGGCCACACTATGGTCCTTGATGTTTCTTGCACATGCCAAGAATATTCTCACCTTGGGATATTTTATTGTGCTACTTCCTCTGCCAGTGATTCTTTCCCTACACATAATATTTGGCTTCATTCCTCAGTTTATCCAGCTTTCTGGCTGTGTGTCATTTAATTAGGAATTCCTGGCTTGACAATCCTACAGAATTTGGCAAATAGTATATTCCCTCTTCCCCCTTGCCACTTCCTCTTCCCACAGTCTTTATCTTATTGTTTTGCTTTCTGTTTCTTCATAGCTTTGATCACTATCTGATCTACTGTTTATTGGCCTGTTTATTTATTATTTATATCTTCCCATTGAAATGTAAGGTTTATGAGGACAGAAACATTTTTGCTATTTGTTTTTGCAGCTCTACTTCAAGTGTGTAAAACAATGCTTCAATAAATATTTTGGGTGAATTAAATGAATTATAGTTATCAACCATTCCACAGCTTTCCAAAGCAAACCTGAATTTGCCAATTGCAGGAACCTAAATCTCTCCCACCTAACACTATCATTTGCATATTGTAGGACAATTATTTTTCAGGTTTCACCTTTGGGTTTTCATTAACTATTTGTTACCAAATAATTAAAAATTTTTCATAGCGCTCTACAACATGCTATTAAGTAATTATGGAGTGAGCTAACACATGTTAGCCCATGGATGATTGGGCTCTACATACTCAGTCATATATTTTAGCCATATTCAGTATGGTAAAACAACACTGCAGATCTTAGATACTCTAGGCAATATATTCCCATTTAAAAAAATGTTTTCAGATAGGCCTGTGACATTGTTGGTAAAGTACCAGTATTAACTGGTAGCTATAGTGGTATCTGATTCCAGGAAAACAGGAAGAGTAAAAATCTATGATGTTCTCTTGAGCTCAGTACTATACACAGAACCATGCCAATGATTTTACTGATGAGTAGGTTCAGATGAGGGGACATCTGTCCCTTCTGGTCATAAGCCACTTTGATTCTGCTCTACCTCCAATGATGAATGAAAACACATTCATGTATATGAGATAGTCAGCTGTTCATGTGTACAGAATGAACTTCAGAGCAGATTTCAACTCCTCAATCCCACTAAGAGGAAATAATTTAAGCATAGAAATATTCTGTTGTTTCAAAACCAATATCTCTCTCTCTCTCTCTCTCTCTCTTTTTTTTTTTTTTTTTTTTAGTTCCAGACCAAAGGGATATTATCTGGGAAGGACCAGATTAGAATGTGAATCATATTTTCTTGAAAGAATACTGAATTAGAATCATAGAGTCTTGTCCCTTACTTAAGTGGCTTTAGAAGTGAATTTCTTTTCCTATGTTTATAGCAATCAATAAACCTCATTAGAAAAAAAAAAAAGCACACACAAATATTTGAAAACTAAATAACATAATATAACAAACATATAATCAATGAAGAAATAAAAAAATCAAAAACTATCTTGAACCAAATGAAAATAAAACCCACATTTTAAAAATGTATGGGGTGCAGCAAAAAAAGTTCTAAGAAGGAAATGCATAGCTAGATAGGCCTAACTCAAGAAATAAGAAAAATCTCAAATAAACAACCTAACTCTGCACCTAAAGGATCTAGAAAAAGAACAAATGAAACATAAATTAAACAGAAAAAAGGAAATAGTTAATATCAGATTGAAAAATTAATTTAAAAAAAGAAAAGATCAATTAAACTAAGAGCCAATTATTTGAAAATATAAATAAAACAGATAAATCCTTAGCCAAACTCATCAAGAAAAAAAGAGGGAGCCCAAATAAATAAAATCATAAATGAAAGATGAGACATTTCAACTGATACTACAGAAATATAAAGAATTATTATATCTGTAAATCAATCCATGTGACACACCACTTTAACAAAATAAAGGATAAAAACTATATGATCAGAAGTTACAGAAAAAGCATTTGACAAAATTCAACATCATTTTATGATAAAAACTCTTAACAAAGTGGGTATAAAAGGATCATACCTCAACATACTAAAGACCATCTAAGACAAACTCAGAGCTAATACCATACTTAATGGTGAAACGTTGAGAGCCTTTCCGCTAAGATCAAGAGTAAGACAAGGATACTCACTATCACCACTTCTATTCAACATACCAGTAGTGCTGGAAGTCCTAACCACAGCATTCAGACAAAAAAATAAAAGGTACCTCAACTGGAAAGGAAGAAGTAAAGCTCTCATTATTTGTAGATGATGCTGCACATAAAAAATTCTAAAGACTCCTCCAAAAACACTATTAGAGATAATAGATAACTTTGGTAATGTTTCAGGAAACAGAATCAATATACAGAAATCTGTTGCATTTCTATGCACCAATAACAAAGAATTAGAGGAAGAAATTTAGAAAAAGATTTCATTTATAATTGTGTCAAAAAATATAAAATACCTAGGAATAAATCTAACCAAAGATGTGAAAGACCTATACCCTGAAAACTATAATATGCTTGAAAATATCTGTAATAATAAAAGCATAAAATGCTAATTAGACCAGACGTCCTTCAGGATGAAGCTGGGGCTGCAAGGGAAGCCCGGGTCCTGGGTGCCAGAGGGAAGCCAGTGCCAGAAGCTGGGGAAAGGAAGGCCTACTCTTGAATGAATTTTGTGCATCGGGCCTCTAGTCTTATAACAAAACTATAAGATAATTGAAAAAAGAAAACTGAACAAGATATAAATAAATGGAAGGACATACCTTGCTCATGGATTGTAAGGATTAATATTGTTAAAATGCCCTTACTACCTAAATTAATATACAGATTCAATGCAATCCCTATCAAAATACCAAAGGTTATCTTCTCAAAATCAGAGCAACCAATCTGAAAATTTACATGGAACCACAAAAGACCCTGAATAGCTAAAGAAATTTTGAGAAAAAAACAAAGTTGGAGGTGTCAAGATCCCTGATGACAAACTGTTCTACAAGGTTAAAATAATAAAAACAGTATGGACTGGCATAAAAACAGATAATAGATAGATAGGAATAGACTAGAAATCCTAGCAATAAATGTGTACTAATATGGTCAATTTATAACAAGAAGGCAAGGATCTACAATGAGGTAAAGAGAGTCTCTTCAATAAGTGGCAAAATTGGATGGATACATGCAAACAAATTAAACTGGACCACTTTCTTATACCATGTACAAAAATAAACTCAAAATGAATGACTTAGATGTTAGACCTGAAACCATAAAAGTCCTGGAAGAAAACACAGGTAGTAAACACTTTGACATTGCCCTTAACAATATTTTTATTGATATACTAGGGGCACAGAGCAAGAATTTGTGCACCTTGAAAGGAACTGTGGGCAGTGAGGCTGTGGTAGGCACAGGGGCAGGTCTTGGCCCATCCTCTGTGCCCCTGCCTGGCCCCTCCCACCTTGGCTCCTGGTTCCCTGTCTGCCAGCAGCCCCACTACCACCACTGCAGCTCCCATGTGCTGACGGCACCTGCCCTGCTCACACCTGCTGAAGGCATGATTGGAGCTGGCGCTTGCAGTGGGAGCAAGCAGGGCCAATGCCATCAGTGGATGTGAGTGACAGCTGCTGCCCTGAGAGCCCCTCAGGAGCAGGGGGAGATGGAGAAGTCCTCAGGGGCGATCAGGGCTGGCAGTGCCGCTTGCACCTGCTGGTGGCACCAAGCAATCGGGACTGGTGCCAGGCACTGGTAGCAGGTGCAAGCAGTGGCTTCAGCACCGGCTGTGGGTGCAAGCGGGGCCAGCACTGGCAGTGGGTGAAAGCAGTAGCTCTGGCACCAGCAGCGAGTACAAGCAGGGCCGGCACCAGCAGCGGGTACAAGTAGCAACTGCTGGCTCTGATCTCCCCTCAGGAGCAGGAGGAGGTGGAGAAGCCCTGAGGAGCACTAAAGGCCAGCAGCCACCGCTCACACCCACTGACAGTGCAGAGTGATCAGGACCAGGGTCGGGCACCGGCAGCAGGTATGAGCAGAGCCGGTGCCAGCAGCAGGTGCAAGTGCCAGGCGGGAATGCGGCGCATTGGGGCAACGAATTTTCAGTAACCACCAGAGGCTCTCCCTAATGAAAGCTACTGGTCTGGCACCCCCATTCACCTGCTCCAGTATCCCACCAGGGCCGACGCCCACCATGTTCTGCGCATGCCCCCTGATGACCAGCGTACATGATAGCGACTAGTTGTTCTGTTGTTCTGGTTGTTCCACCGTTTGGTCAATTTGCATATTAGCCTTTTATTATATAGGATTTCTTTAAGCAAGGGAAACAAAAGAGACAATAAACAATTGGGAATATACCAAACTAAAAATGTTTTTGCATAGAGAGGGAAACCATCAACAAAATGGAAAAACCATTTACTGAATGGGCCAATGATACATCCAATAAAGGGTTAATATGCAAAATACATAAAGAACTAAAACAACTTAACAAAAAACGAGCAAACAATCCCATGAAAAAAATAGGCAGAGGACCCAAATAGACATTTTGCATAAAAGGACATACAAATGGCCAATGCACATATAAAAAGATGTTCATCACTAATAATCAGGGAAATGCAAATCAAAACCACAATGAGATATCACCTCACACCTATCAGAATGGCTATCATCACTAACTTGACAAATAACAACTGCTATTGAGAATGTGAAGAAAAGAGAACCCTTTTACACTATTGGTGGGATTGTATGTTAGTGCAACCACTATGGAAAACAGTATAGAGATTCTTCAAAAAATAAAACAGAGCTGCCATATTATCTAGCAATCCAGCTTCTGAGTATTTATTTGAAGAAAACAAAAACATTAATTCAAAGGAATGCATGTACCCCTATGTTTATTGCCAGTAATAGCCATGATATTTAATCAATCTAGATGTCCATCAGTGGATGAATAGATAAAGAAGATGTGGGATGCCTATGCAATGGAATATTATTCAGCAATAACAAGAATGAAATATTGTCATTTACAGCAACATGGTTGGATCTAGAGGGTATTATGCTAAGAGAAATAAGTCAGATGGAGAAAAACAAATACCATAATAACAACCTCACTTATATTAAGAATCTAAAAAAATAAAATAAATAAATAAACAAAAACTCTCATCAGTCTCTGCTTCAGCTAAAATGGATCAGGATGATCTAAACATATCCTTCCCCACCTGTCTGTGACTTCACTGGTGGTGGCTGATAGTCTCTTCATCTAAAGTGCCCTTTGTATATAACTCCGAATACTGAAATATTTTCATACATTTAAATACAACTCAAATACTGTCTTTGCCATAATTTCTCTTTATTACCCTGAAATAAAAATTAAATTAGTCTCTTGCCCCTCTGGACTCTCATAACACAGGCATTATATATTATATACAATATGGATAGATATATAAATTTCATATACACAAATTCTTATCTGAATTTGCAAGACTGTGGAAATTAGGGACCTCTTACTCCCTTAATTTCATACTTTGTAGGTAAGTCCATTCCCTGGTGTCCCTGACCAATGACGATGAGTCTGTGCTTTAATTACTCCTATCACATTGGTGCTACCACCTCCCCAGGCACCATACTCTTACGGAGTGCATTTGGCTCTTCACTGACAACAGCTTGGACCCAGCAGAATGTGCTTTTTCCAGTACCTGAGCTTCAGCAGGGCTTTTATTTGAATTGATTTGTTGAGAAAAAAATCCTAGTCTAACAATAGAACAGTGATGGCCTAGAAAAAGATTTTTCATTGACAATTGAAGGAGAAAATGTGCAATAATTACCAGGAGCTCCTGGGAAAAAATGGATGGTTGAAATGGTGTTTCAAGTGATTAAGGAATATTTTAAAAATCATCTTTTCTTTTTTAAGATTAGGAACAGCTTAACTGCAGTACCAGTAAACAGGTTGTCTGGAGCAATTTCTTGAGAAATGGTTATTGAGGCTTAAATCCCAAATGCTAGTTTTTAAATAGAGGGTCCTATTCTGTATTCCCACTAAGCAGGGACACACTTTCTCCTAACACTACCATACTTCGTTGTAATTACTTGCCCAACATATATCTTCATTGCCAGACTGTGAACCTGGAGAGGTCTAGCAATCAAGGCTGTCTTGCCCATCACTCTGTTCCCAGGGCCAGCAATTCTATGCAGAATAGGTAAATGGCTGTGTGTGCTAACACTATGAAGTGTGTTACCTGATACTTTGGGCATTGTTTGTGTTCATTTAAAAATGGCTGCTCACCAAGATACATGGTCCTGGAGTAAAACTTTGTCAGTTTGTTTTCCCTCCTCTTGTACAAAATGGACATTAAAAATGGTACAATTTAAAAGCATGTTTCATGACTTCCATGGATGTGTTAGAGTGGAAAGTTTATCTAAAATGATATTCAGAACTAAAATTATAGAGAATGGAGGCTTGGAAATAGGATGCAGTGCACAATATAAACACTTAATTAGGCATTAATGAATTACTTTCTTATTAAGAAAGAATTTAAGAATTAAAGCACTGTACATAGTAAACATAGCATCAACTGTGTGCTCTCTCCAAGGTCCACCTTCTGCTTTTTCTAAAAGAGCTGATGAAACACTAAATTTTGTGTTTATTGTTCCCTTGCCTTTTAGTTTCCTTGCATCTTTCACACGGTGAAGTATTCTGCCTGGTTTTGAATATATGAAAACGGTGTCCCGAAAGACTGTTTTTTTCTAATTCAACTTTGTTTTTAGGGTTTATCCATGTAGATGGTTATTTCATTTTCACTACTGTATAACATTCCGTTGGGTGAATATAGCCAAGTTTATATATCTCTTCATGAATGACTGAAGAGGTATATAAACTGGTTTCTTGCTATTTGGATAGTATTTTTATTGGTATTCTCAACATGCCTCCTGGTCTGTGACCTCTTGGTTATAGATCTCAGAAAGGAATTACCAGATTTAATGCATGCAAAAGTGCAATGTTATAGGATAATGACATTTTTCTCCGAAGTGACTGGCCAGTTTATGGCCCTGTCAGGCAAGCTTTTGGAAGGTTTTATGCTCTTTTGTCCTCTCTGTATGAATCACCATTCCTCAAACATACAAATGGTTCAGCCTTTCATCTCCATATATGTTTTGGCTCAAATCCCTACTTTTAGCAAGGCTTCTCTGACCAGTTGATACATAATTGTAATTAGTAGTTGAATAAGTTAATAAATAAATGGACAGATGAATGATGTGCAGATGCTGCCTGTGATGAAAGTACAGTGCCCATTGTGGAGTACTATTTTGATGTTGAAAACGTATAGAAGGCAGGTGAGATGGCTGAGCAGGGGGATGAGGACATTCTAGGCATGAAGAGAAATGATGTGGGGAGTAGGGATGACAAATAGCTCAAAGATGTAAGAACTTTTTAAAAATAGACTTTAAGAAGGAAATGTATTCATGCAAACAAAAACCTTTCCCTTTACACGAACTGCTTTAATTTTGAACAACCAAAGTACGCTTTTCCTTTTTGCCTTTTCATGCACCGCATCCTAAAGCCAATTTTCATGATATTAAAAGAACAGAATTACTAAGAGCAAGGTAGCTTCTTTTGGGTAACACTGAAAAGCCTGAGGGAAATCTGAATAAATAAGAAAAGAGAGATAAGGAAGGCTATTTTTTCCCTTCCCATTGTTGAATGACAATTGCCTCTGTATGTGCAAGTGAGCTAGGAAAAAGAAAGACACTGTTGTGACAGTATATTTCAGGAAATTGTTTAACAGGTTTAATATAATTTCAGAGCAAATGAAAGGAGAACAGTTTAGTGGCATGGTAATGGTGTGAATAAGGACATTCTCAATTTATGCCATTTCAAGGTGCTTAACTCAAGGTGGGAGCTGAGGCACACTCAGTTCCCAGTGTGCATAGTTGGCCAGATCACTGAAAAGCTATAAATGTGCCAAAGAGCATGATTTTGTAAGGAAAATATAGATTCTCCTCATTCCAGGTGTTTGGGTTTTGAAGACTTTCTTTGTCCGTTAGCACATTTGCTCAACCCACCAGGGAAGGAGAGATCCAAACTGGTGTGTGGTTGGGTTGGCTCCTTGCTCCCGATGTCTCATTGCTAATTTTGTTTCCATAGCCACCTCTCTTTTCTGTCCCATGACCAAAATACTCTTCAGGGGGAATATTTTTAATTCTCTGGCTTCACAAAAGTCTTGGAATTCAATCCTGTTTCTTTCTTCTGCCCTTTCCCTCTGACTTTGGGTTTTAAAAAATCTTTTTGGGTTTCTTTAATATTTATGGTTTCAGAGGAAAGATGTGTGAGGTTAAAGGCTATAGGTTGGAAAAGAAAGTGTCTAAGATTTCAAACATGGTCTAATCCTTAATTCACAAAGGATAAATTGTTGCTTTACCCTCTATGTCTGATCTCTCAGTCATAACTGAACTTGATTTTCTAGGAAAATTAGCACACTCAGCCTGCATAGCTTACTTTACCTAATGTTACTTCCTCTCGATTCTATAAAATCTTGAGTCCTTTAGGCACCATTTGAACTCTATTCAGGCAAATCCTTAGTTCACTATGCTTTAGTTTTCACAACTTGGCCAATTTTTAGCACATATTATTCTTGGAAGAAGGAACTTTTCTACTTTACCTTAGATTTAGATTTATTATTTTCCTTCAGAGCCTCTAATGTTGCTGACATTAGGTCAAATGTTCTTTTTAAAATCTGTAGATATGATAAATATTTGAAGCAAATGTAATAAACAGTTATATACTTAATGTGTAAAAATGTCACTCATATTAATGAGACCATCACTAAAACCAAAAGGAGAAAATATAATATACAAATGTTCAAAATACAAAACAGATAATGCAAATATCTGAAATATTTATTACTCTCTAGTAATCACAGAAATGCAAATGGAAATACAAGATTAAACTTTTGCTTATAAATGAACAAAAATAAAATAAGTGTTATTAATATTGGAGGGTGCTATGAAATGGTTACTCTTCTAGACTAGATGAATATAAATTATACAAACATGTTAGGAAGCTTTTAGTAGTAATTTCTGTTAGCATTAAAACCATTTGTACTATTTAAACTATTTTTTCCCTTCTAAGAGTTCATACTAAGAACATAATCAGAGTTGTTGAATAAGATTATGTACAAGCATGTTTTTTTATAACATGGAATACTACTTAACGATTGAATATTATGTTTATAAAGACTTTTAATGATATAAGAAAGTACTGGTAATATTAAGTGAAAAACAGGATAGAATAATATATACAGTAAAATCTCAAACACATCTGTTCTGTGTCTTTGACTTCCTCCTATCTTGCATTTCCTCTATGGAGCTCATTCATTATATCTGTGTCTGCTTAAATCTGGAGAGCTAATTTGTCCCTCTATCAAAACAACAACAACACAAGTTTCATTTAATCCCTCTTCCTAATTTCTCAAGTCTGAACATAAGGTCTCAGTGGTACAGGTTTTTAATAATAGGGCTTTCATATCAGTCAGTCATCATTTAGTCAGTCAACAAATATTTACTGATCACAAGCAATGTGTGTCAAATTCAAATATCATTTAGGTGCCAGTGATTCAGCAGGGAAGAAAAGACAGGAGAGGGAGAGGAGTGGGGAGATCTGATGAACTTATGATTTTAAGGAACTTTTGCAGGTATCTGTGCTATGTGTGTGATGAGCAAGGGGAGGCAATACAAATAAGAGAATGTTGAGAACCAAGAAGTTATCTGGAGATGACAGACTATGATAATAATAATGAGAGGCCTCTGAGCAGGTGACATTAAATCTGAAATCTGAATAATGAGCAAAAGAAAGGAAAATGCAAAGTTCTTGGAATGGCATATTAGAGAGACAGAAAGAAAATTAGTACATTTAATTAACTACTGAAAGGGTTAGTGGAGAAAGGATTAGAGAACTGGACAAGAGTAAATTCATGTGCTATAATAAAAAGTTATGTTTTTTTCCCCTTTTCTATTGATTGGTTTGTTGGTTGATTTGTTGAGGTACACAGAATATGAGGATGATGCCATTCATCCTAGGTGCCAGTGCTCAGCAACTGAAGGCAAACCTGTTTGATTTGAGGACATAGTACTTTCAATACATAAAAGTTTAAATCAGAGTAACTGTCATCAAGATGTTCTTTTTCTACAAAATTACTTGGTATAGTGTGAGGGAATTCATGGAGGCTGGCCAGGGCATCAGGAAGATGAAGGCAAGGTATCATTAAAGAAGCAGGTGACAGAGTAGGGCTATTGCACTGGGATCTGGAAGCACCAACACTGACAAGATTAAAATGCAAAAAAGAAGCAGGAACAGGAAAAGCAGAGTGAACTTCCTAATAATCATAGTGTCTATTATGTATTGGGAAGTTACTGTGGGCAAGCACTTCACCTATATTAATTCATTTACTCTTCACACAAGCTTCTAAAGCAGATATTTAACAATATTTTACCAGATTTGAAAACTGAAGTACGGAATGGTGAATATTGGTGAAAAGCACCCAGGTAGGAAGTACCAAAATCAGGAAGTAAGCACAGAGCCTGGCTCCAGAGCTCAGAGCCTGCACCATCCCTCTGGGATACAGCTCAAGATGTGCCCAAGGGCATTTTGCCCAACCCAGGACCTGGGGAATCACCTCAAATTCCAAGTTTTTCCTCATGAGTTAGTCACCAATTGGTACAATTAGTTCTGACTTTAAAGCAGCTCTCCCTCTGTTCACATTTTCCATTCACACGGCTCCCACTCTGCCCCAAGCCCTCTTTTACCAGGATTACAGAAATCATTTCCTAAAAGATCTCCCTGAATTTTGCTTGGCCTCTCCAAACTAAGCTTCTTAGTGGAGCTGGAGAGATTTTCAAAAGAACAACCTTATTATATAACTTTTCTGCTTAAAACTTTGCTATTGCTTTCCCTTGCCCTTGGGATCAAAACCACTGCGTAATGTAGCTTGAGAGGCTCTCATGATGTCACCCCTGCTTGCTCCTCCAGCCTGCTCTCCTCCCTAATAAATTACCTATACTAGGCTTGTTTCAGGTTTTCAAAACACATGTGTTCTCTCACAACCTTGATTTTTTCACAAATGCTCCTCTGACTCTAATAGGCTACCTGCCCTTCTCTCCTTCCCTCATCTGTTAACATGTTTTTAGTGTTCTGCAGATCTCGCTAACAGTGGCTACAAAGATGAGATATGTATAGTGTCCTAATAAGAATTCCTAAACTAGATGTTTCCAGGGTTCAAAGAAATAGCCTCTGTCTATATTTTTAACCTGACACTTTTAAATGTTGGCTTTTACATTAAGCTTATTACATCAGGGTCCAAGATGGTGGATATAGATTGTGATGAATACTGTGATAAACCACCCAAATCCTCTTTGATGAAATAACCTGATGACCCAGCTTTTGGGAGTGCTGTTAGCAGATAACCTTTAGCTGTCAACTTCTTTAGGGATTACTTCAGCGGCAGAAAGCTACACTGCACTAGTTACAGACCTTCCTGAGGTGGCCTGCATTCAACATGCGTATAAAGGCCTGGCCACCTTGTCCAATGGGGAACGATTCTAGTTTCAGAGTTTCTGGTTGGCTAAACATTATAGTCAACTACTTTCTCTGATCAAGTCCAGCTTCTGCTTCCTTTCTTTTACAGGTGTGATCCCAAGGGCATTCCCAAACATCCCACATGCTAAGCTCTGTCTTAAAATATACTTCTTGATGGCAATAGTTGGTACCCAGGCAGGCAGGGACAGCAATCAATAAGATGGCATTTTTAGCTGGGTCACGTGTTGCCAGGCTAGCAAAGAAGATATCATTAGTGGTGGTCAGAGAATCATAGATTGTCTCTACAGAACTGGTGATCCAAATGCTAGAGTTTTCAACAGTGATGAATTGGGGTTGGTACATTAATGGAAAAGAATGCACCCGCTTGTAAAATGTATCCGGGAGTTGAGAAATATGAAGTAGTAACTGTAAGTAAAATAGAACTCGGTAGCTAAATTGAGCTCTGGAAAAAAAATAATAAAAAGTTGAAGACATTAATAGCTAAGTGAAAACTAGGGGTGAAAGCCAGAAGCTTTGTTGGTAACATACAAAGAATATCTCATCTCATCTCCTCCAAAGGCAGGGCAAAGAGAGCTGCAACCAGGCTCAGCACTTCAGAATAACAACTCTCAAAGAAACTTAAACTTACAACCAAAGCAGATCTCTTTAAGGCTTCTCAAATTGATAGGACTCAACTTCTAAACTTTGTATCGCATTCATTGGGCAGCAGCTGAAACCTTTTGGTCAGATTTTTCTGAGCTGAAAATCTGTTGCTTTCTACTGGGAATTTTGTAATCTTCTTAGAACATTGCAGTTCAAGGGTCACCCTAGTTTTTGAAGAGCATTTATAAACAGAATTGGGGCAACCTCTCTGGAACTCACTGGATTACCTGCGATTTTCCCCCCATTGGATTTCATGCTACCTCTAGCCAATAAGACTGAGGTTTTCTGCTTGATTTCTAACTGTCCAGCATCATGTGCTCTCAGGAGAAAATCTGTAAAACCACGGACCTCACCCAGTGAGATGTCCTTCTTTCAAGAATGAATCTTCCTAAGTTTTATCCTGCCATTGGCTTCTCCTTAGTGACTTACATAGCTGCTTTTTTATATTTTGTCCAGAGCTTGCAACTGTTTCCCATGGGGGGTGGGTGTCTTTTTTCATAAAGCTAGTCCAGAATTACAAATATGAAAACTCATTATATCTGTGTGTTTTTTAATAAAAAAGAAATAAAGGATGGCAGTTACACTGTCCACCCACCATCAAATAACACCATTTGCTTTTCCAGCTCCTTCTAAATATTTAGATTTTAGTTTAAGCATCTCCATCTACAAATGATCTGTCTTCCTTATCCTTCCAGAGGAGGTTAGGTACACCATCTCAGATACATGATACCATGGTGTCGTATATTCCCACTGTCATAACACTCATCACAGTTCATTAATATGACATGTTTAATGTGTGCTTCTCTAAATAGACTATCAATTATCTGAGAACAACAATCATGCATCTCATATTAATTACCATATTCTAGGGCCTCTCACATGGTAGACAAATGAGAAATATAAATGAATAAAAGAGTGAATAAATTCAGGTAGGTAAAAAGTCACACAGGATTGCAACTGAATAAAAGAAGAGAAAAGTCTCTGAAAGCAACAAATTCTATTTGATGTTGTCTCCATCAACTGAACACAGCTCAAGTGGTCAATTCTTCAGTCTCTATCCTCTCTTCTTATCTATGAGATCTTCATAAGATCCCACAACAAAGCCCATCTCGTTTGAGACCAGAATTAAGAAAATGCAGGCACAGGTGCCCCTGAGAATAGTTCTGTGGCTGTTCTAGGGATATTTGGACTTTCTATTTTGCAAGAGAGAAGCCAGATATCACTTTAGAGAGAGTCTAAAGGCCTTCAATACCAGGTGGCTATGATCAATTATCCTCTATCCTGGCTGACAAGTTAACCCAATCAGCCTGCCATAACCTAAAGGCTTTGAACAGATATTAGACATTTTATGCTTCCAGTACTTCCAGCACATGCATTTTGTGTTCCACGTTTTGCTCATAGAGTTGGGAGTTGGTAAATATACATATTTTTGCATTATATCTTAAAACATTGACAAATGAGTATTGAGAAATAAAAAACACTTCAGTCAGCACCTATACTCTATTAAGGCAATTAATCAAACACATACTTCATCAACTTCCTCTTGTTTTGTTATGTTTTATGACTTTATTATTATTTCATCCACACAATAAAAGGAATTCATCTTCATTGCATGGGAAATGTTTGGGAGACAGAGAAAAGGGACTTAGCTGCCAGTCTCTACCTTGTGATCAAATCAATCATCTAACAGACTGAATTATTTTTAACTGTGTTGCATTCATTAGGCCTTTATTGAAAACATGTTGATGCATTATAAGATTTCCTACAGTATCAGAGTATAGGTCATCACTTGGACTGAACTTGTTCCAAGACTCAGTAACCCTTGTATTATCTGCCTTTTCTAATAGACTATGAAAATTTGCAGAAATTGATAGTAGATTAGCTTTTTAGACAAGCTTGTAAAGTGCCTTGGGATTGAAAGGCACAAATGTAAACCCAAAATAATTTTTAATTTCAGGAAAGAATTCTTTAATACTAAAGGGGATGCAAGTTTTCTCAAAAAGACCTTTATACACAAAAGTATTCATTTGTTTCTAGAACCCAAGACTCCCAAGACAATTGGGTTATAACTTAGTGTAACTCAAGGTCACAGCATAGTCAGAAACACTTATAAAAATAAGCACTCCTCAATGGATTAACATATACTTATTCAGCATCTATTAGAGCATGAAAAATAAATTAGGTACTGTGGGGCTGGAAAAATTAAAATGTGTAGTCTCCATTGACAGTGTACTCTAAGTGGGGTGATTCTTATGGGAATAAACTGTAAGTTAATTGTTTAAGGTGGTGTATGAAAATGTTCAGCAGAATGGTATGAACATGTGTCATTAATCAAATGCAGAAGGGGATAAATTGAAACACAATGTGAGCTTGAGGGATCGTGCAGATCCAGGAGGCAGGTGAAATGTGTCACACATGCCTAGGAGTTAAGAGGAAAACAATTGCAGTCTTAATGAGAATCTTGCAGAAATGTTTATAAGTGGCTTCACACATTTTCTTCTCTCTAATATGATTGTCAAACATGAAAATTCTACCAGGATAAATCTTCGTGAAAATTTTAGTTTGAGACACATGTTTAAATTCCCTCTTCAAAATGACTATATTTTGTCCTAAACCATCCACCAGGTCCCTGTATAATTATTTTCCCTCTCTGAGCCTCAGTTTTCTCATCTGAATAAGAAAGCACAGAGCTAGATCATCTTTATAATCCCTTGCTTTCATGTAGTATAGTTTTATGAAGAGTCCTTTCATTTTCTTTGGGTATAAAACCCAGCTTATGACCTTGCTCTGGTTTGTTGACCCATCTCTGTCTGCCTTTTTAGTCAGTGCCCTTGACCCATTTTGCTTGGCACGGACAATTCCCTCATGCTGCCAAGAGCGGGTAAGGAGGTGAAGGGAAGTGGCCTGTTCTGTTCCAGTTGGTTTTTCAATTCTTAATTATTAATGCCATTTCTATTCTCCTATCACCTTGGAGTTCTTGGATGCCACAGGGTATTAACAAAGGATAAATTTCATGAGGTCAGTAGAAAAGACTCCAAAATATTGTCCATGGTCAGCCAAGCAGAAGGCTGGGGGTCACGGGGTTAGGAGAAATAAAGGAGTGGCAGGAAATACATGTTTAATCTCAGAATTCTCAAGTATGTAAAGGAGAGATATTTTAATCAAGAATTCTCCACACAGAATTAAGCCTATGATAAATTAATGTCTTTGAAGAACAATCAATAACAACAAGGTTTGCATTGAGCTGAAAAGCTCATTATGAAATAGAAACACTTGAGCTTATTTAGTTCCCTTAAATTTAACCCTGTGCAGAAAAGAGCAATTTGAAAGTGGTAGAGAGCACAATCATCTCTAATGAAGAGCCTCTTCGATAAATCACCTCTAGAAAGTCCAGGGCCTGGCTCTGTGACACAAAGTCTACAAAAATGCACTGATGATCCAATATAGGGAAATTTTCCAACTTAAAACATGGAGCGTCTCCCCTGGGAATGCAGTCTGTGAAGGGCTTGCTGCCACATGGAGCCTACTTATCTGTGTTCTAGACCAGGAGGGAATGCCACAGAGCACACATGGATGGAGCAACAGAGACTGGCACTGTGTCTACAAGGTGCCAAACAAACAAGCAATTTTTGAAGGATATCTTTAGAAAGCAAACTATTTATTTCTACTAGTCTATTTCTAAATGAAACTGATTACCAACTATGCTGAATTGAACTGAGGTGTATGTTTTTTTGAGCTTGATGTGTACACAGACTAGCCTCTCTGTAAACACCTTTGAGTCTCTGGAAATGGAATATTCTTCTACTACAGAAATTGTAGGTGATATCTATCTATAATAATAAAAGGGTAATATGCTAATTAGACCAAACATCCTTCCAGGCATCATTCCAGATGTCCTTCTGGACAAAGCTGGGGCCGGACCGAAGCAGCCCGGGGTGCTGGAGGGAAGCCAGTGCCAGCAGCTGGGGGAAGGGAGGCCTACTCTTGCACAAATTTTCATGCATTGGGCCTCTAGTAGATCAATAAAGGCAAACACCTAACATTAATCAAACACTAATGTTGTGTCATATACTATGTTAAGTGCTATAAATACATTATTATAATAAATCCTTACAACATGATGATCTAGTTTCAATTATTATCCTCATTTCAGAATGAAGGAATGTAAGAATCAAAAGGGCTAAGTTACCTTGGCCAAGATCATATACTCAATAGGAAAGTGGAACCCATTTCTGCCTGACTACAAGACCTGGCCTTGTAAACACCACCCATGTTGCTATACTGTGAATATTAATAACAATAATTATTAACAATGACTTTTTACATTTGTTACTTCAGTTAATCCTTACAAATGCTTGAGACATATGTTGCTATTATTTCTAATTTACAAGTATTAAAATTGAGCCTTGGAAAGTTGAGGAGACAAAGTCACATGAAAGTGAGATAGGACAGGACTCCTGTCCTTTCCAGCAAGCTGCCATACCTAGGAAGGCAGCTCATGTGTTTGCATTCTCCAGCAAGGAAGTGAGACATGGAGTGCTGGCAAATAGGTAGTTGACAGTATGATACTGAAATATGAATAGACAAACTGACCAATCAAATAGAATGTCCAAAAGTAGACCTCAGTACATGTGGAAATTTGGTATATGACAAATGTAGCATCTCAAATTACTGGGAAAACAATAGGCATTTAAATAAATAGTTCTGGAACAACTGGGTAGCCACTTGTAAGCTCAAAAAAGCAAATAAAATAGTTGTGAGTTTCATAAAGCAAGTACAGAACTTATGTGCTGAAAACTACAAAGTACTCACGAAATAAAAAATGTAAATATGTTGACATCCCTGTTCTATGATTTGAAGACTCAACATAGTAAAAATGTCAATTCTCCCAGACTGATATAAGTTTACTGTAACTCCTATCAAACCAGGAGGAAGATGTTTATTAGATATAAATAAGATTATTCTAAAACTTATATGGAAAGTCAAAGGAAATAAAATAGATAAAACTAATCTGAAAAAGAATAAACAGAAAGGATTCCGTCTATAGTACCTGAGGACTATGAATATTGGTGAAGGAAGAGACACACAGAATAGTGGAATGAAATGGCTAACTCAGAAATAAGCCTAGAAAAAAATGTCCAGCTTATTTTTTACAAAAGTGTGTGAGCAATTTAACAGAAGGGAAAAAAATAGCCTCTATAAATGATACTGGAACATCAGTAGGCATTACTGAGCCAAACAAACAAAACACCAATTAGAGTCTCAATTAACCTCAAATAAATTATAGACTTGAATAAAAATATAAAACTTTGGAGAAAACATGTGATAAAATCTTCAGGGTGTATGACTAAGAAAATTAAGCTTAGATTTGACCAAAAACAGCATGATCCACAAAGAAAAAAATGATAAATTAGGCTTCATCAAAATTCAAAATGTTTGTTTTGTAAATGACTCTGTTCAGAGGATGAAGAAATAACCTACATCTGACACAACATACTTGCATACCACATATCCACAATACACTATCTAGAATATGTAAAGTATCTAGAATATGTCAAGTAGTATCCAGAATATATAAAATACTCTCAAACTGTAACAGAAAAACAAAAACAATCTTATTAGAACATAGGCAAAATACCTGAGCAGACACTTCACCAAAAAAGATATATTGATGACAAATAAGCATAAGAAAAGATGATGCTAAACATTACTAGCCATGTGTGAAATATAAATTAAAACCACAGGAATATATCACTACACACCTATGAACACGAATAAAATAAAAATTGTGCAATACCAAATGCTGGTGAGTATTAAGAAAAACTAGATCACCTTTACATTGTGGGTCAGAATACAGCCACTTTGGGAAGCAGTTTGACAGTTTCTTAAAAAAAACACACAAAAACTTAATATACAGCCACCATACCTCCCAGCAATTGTGCTTCTCAGACTTGAAAAATTGTTCACGCAGAAATGTTTGTGGTAGCTTTATTCTTAGTAACACCAAACTGAATATATCAATAGTATTCAAGGAGCGAATAGTTAAACTTTGATACATCCATATTATAAAACTAGAGGCCTGGTGTTCGTGCACCAGTGGGGTCCCTCCGCCTGGCCTGTGGGGATCAGGCTGAAACCGGTTCTCCAACATTCCCCTGAGGGGTCCCAGATTGCAAAAAGGCAGTTCTTGGGTGATGTACCCTGGAATCAGGCTCCCTCTTCTCTGGTTCTCGGTGCGTCACCCAAGAACTGCAGCTGCCAAGTCACTGTAGCTCAGCAGCTCCTGCATCGAGCATCTGTCCCCTGGGGGTCATTGCATGTCATAGCTACCGGCAGATGGCTGAATGGTTGGACGGTTGCTTAGGCTTTTACATATATTGATACTACTCAGCAATAAAAAGAAACAGACTATTGACATACACAACAACCTGGATGAATGTCCAGAGAACTATGCTAACTGGAAAAAAGCCAGTTCCCACAGGTCACATAATATACTAGTGGCCCGGTGCACAAAATTCGTGCACATTAACAGGGAATTAATTAGAGGAAATATTTTAATATTGCTATTTGCCCTTTCTCTATAATACAAGTGTCAGAGATGAAAGAAAATGAGTAAAATGCATATGAAAATTTCCTCCTGTCAGAGTCTGGGTCGCGCCATGGGACCCAGAGTCAAGTCCCCGCTCACCCGTGTGCACCTTGAAATCACGCAAGACCCAGACCTGGCTGGTCACACCCCTGTCAAGCCCTGCCGGGCAGGGGGCACAGCCTCAGGTCCCATGGCCTGGTGCCAGGCGGGGGGCACAGCCTCAGTTCCCCCGGCCCAGCTCCAGGTGGGGGGTGCAGCCTCAGGTCTCCGAGCCCAGGGTGAAGGGCGTGGCCTGAGGCCCCCCGGCCCAGCACCGGGGTGGGGGTGTGACTTGAGGTCCCCTGTCAAGCTCCGCCAGGCAGAGGGTACAGCCTGAGATCCCCCATCAAGCCCTGCCAGGTGTGGGGTGTGGCCTGAGGTCCCCTGTCAAGACCTGCTGGGCAAGGGTGTGGCCTGAGGTCCCCCAGCCTGGTGCCAGGGTAGGGGGCACATCCTGAGGTCCCCCAGCCTGGGCTGGGGCAGGGGACGTGACCTGAGCTTCCCTGCCCTGCTGGGTGGGGGGTGCAGCCTCTGGTCCCCTGCCCCGGCCCATCTCCACACAGCCTCAGGTCCCTGCTATTCACTCATTATGGGAACCCCGCCTCCCCTGTGGGCACAGCCATCTTGTGATGGCACAATGGTTAATCTGCATATTATCACTTTATTGTATAGGATGATTCCATTTAGCGTCATTCTTGAAATGACAAAGTTTTAAAAATGGAGAACTTGGTACTGGTTGCCAAGGTTAAGAAGCGGGTGGGGAAGAAGGGAACTGTGTGGCTATAAAAGGGCAAAATGAAGGATCCTTGTGTTGATGCAAATGTTCTATATCTTCACTATCATGGTCATATTACACTAGTATGATTTTGGAAGCTGTCAGCATTGGAGGGAACCAGGTAAAGGGTAGATGAAGATTAGTTTTATTTTTTTCAACTGCATGTGAATCTGTGATTAGCTCAGTATTATCAGGTACCTCCTGATATGATATACTATGAAGGACACAATTTCATTTCTGAGGTATTTCAGTGCCCAAAACACATAACCTGAATTTAATATTGAGGGAAATCTCAAGGAAAACCCAAATTAATAGACATTATACAAATAATTATCAGACACTACTTCTCAAAAGCGTCAGAGTATTAAAGGCAAAAAGAAGACTTACATTGTTCCAGGTTAAGGGGTTAAGGTAGATGAAAGAAAGACAACTGCATACAATTTGGGTCCTGGATTTGATTCTGGACTGTAAGAAAAGACAGTAATGGGAAAATTGGTGAAGTTTTCAGGTTTGTAGATTAGATAATACTATTGTTTCAATGTTAACTTTCTGACTTTGATATTAGCATTGTAATTTGGGTGGAGGTTATACAAATATTTGTATATAATGTGTGTGTGTGTTTTCAATTTTTTGTAAATCTGAAATTATTCAAAAAATAAAAGCATAACAATTTTAATTATCTTTAATAAATTGATGTTGAATAAATAGATGAGAAAAATAAAGATGTGCCATTTGTGTATCGCTTAGTGAAGTCTAATGCCTATAATCTCAGATAGTCCCTTACAGGATGGTGGCCAAATGTCTCTCACTGGCCCTGGCTGGGTGGGTCTCCATGGAGAGTGCAATTAATGCAAGACAGGGAGCTCATTTCAAAGCAGGGAGTGGCAGGTTCCTTTTTCCATGACAAAGAATCAGATGCTTCAGAAGAACTAAGTTATACAGACGCAGAAAATAAATTTTTAAGGCTGAGAATGATTCTAATTTATATCCTTTCAAACCTATTTCAATTCTTTTCTTTTAAAGGAAAACTTATGGCTCTGAGTGGGTTGCTGTTGTGACATGAGCAGGCAGAGGCTGTTTAATACATCTTGGACCGACAGGGGGCGAATCGGGTCCCCTCAACCTGTCATCTCCACACTGTGGTTTCATTTATTTTTCCACTCTGCCTCTCTGTTCTGGAGCAATGGCAGCAAAGGCATGCAGTCTCCAGCAGCAACCGAAGTGGCATAAATATTAGTGATAATTGTATGGTACAGTAATTGCAAATAGCGGTGATTAATTCTTACAATAATAGCTGTCCTTAGAACAATTGATTTCCCTTCTAGTCGAGCCCACGTTTCCCAAGAGAATGCTGTAAAATGGTTATTATTATTGGTTTAAGCTTTGGGGATAGAAGGGAAGATGAAAAGAATGGTGATTGCTTTGGATTTGTCAGCACTGCTTCTTCATTAGTGTGCAGAGCAAGGGCATCCACGGCTCTGCAGGCAGAAGCACTGCCCTACCTCGCGAGGAGATCACCTGACTCTGAAAGTAGGGAGAACCACATTCACTGAGTGTGGATCACACAGTCTCACCGGAGAGTTTCCTTAAAATGCTGATGACACAGTGCAGGAAATGAAGAGATAAATTCTTACTCAGGTAATAACTCTCTCTTGTGTAAGTCGTATTCAACACAGCGTGATTTATTTTTGAAATCATCCTGCTGTAGCTATCTAACTCTTATTATCTCCATTAAGTGTATGCTAATAGATAGAAATAGGAGGCAATAAATTGTTTCTTTCAGACCATTGAAGAAGTCAGCGATGGACTTCAAATTTAATATTAAATAGCCACAGCTCTCATTTTTATGATCAAATTAGGAGACATACCAGAATTTCAGGGCTAGTTTCTCACTGGCTGCCTCTCATCCTTCTTCTCCTTTGTTAAGCCTACATGTAAATTAACACCAGACAAAATTTATCACCATGTGCTCACAATATTCAACTAAAACTAATCATTCTATACTATATTAATATACAAATTTCTCTTAGTGATTATACATCACAGTGTATTTTCGTTACTTTTCAAACTGGGGGAAAACAATTCCTAAATGTATTAACAAGGAGCTACTTTCTTATCTGTTGTCCAAGTGAATCATTTGATTTTTTGACTGGTATATATTTGCATGCATAAATTAAGTAGCAGTAATAAGAGTATTAATGGTGACAATATATCTGACATTCAATGATCTTACATGCACTTTCAACTACTTATCCTTTCAAATAGACATGTACTCAGGAACTGATTGTTGATTTTCCTGTTTTTTCCCAGATTTTACTAGACTAAACTTGATGAAGGCAAGTGCTCATCCCTGTATCTTCAGTTCATTTCTATGTTCTCAGTACCTAGTACAGTGTTTAATACAGTGCCTGGCACATTGCTGGTAATCAAGAAATATTTGTTGAATGAATAGATGGATAGACTATGTCATTATTATCTCCATTTATTTCAATGTTCCTGATACTGACTTTCTGGGGCACCGTATTAATTTTGTCTGACTACATTCTCCCAGGACGCAGGGAATTTGAGTGTATCACTTAGCTCTTGCTGAGAAACAAATTACTCTAAAACTCAGCACTTCAAAACAACATATATTATGTCACACTGTTTTTATGGGCAAGAAATATGGGTAGTCCAGGCTCAAGGTTTCTCAGTAAGTTTCAGTCAAGCTGTTGTCCAAGACTAGAGTCATCTCAAGGCTTCAACTGGGCCCAGAGAATCTACTTCTAAGCTCACTCATGTGGTTGTTGGTAAATCTCAGTACCTTGTTTATGGCTGACCAGCTCCTTGACCTGTAGGCTACTTCCTATGTTGTTTATAACGGAGCAAGTAACATGAAAGAGAGAGGGAGAATAGTTAAACAATAGGACACACAAAATGGAAGTAGTCTATTATTAGCTAACCTTAGAAAGATTAACCATCTTTTACTGGTTAAGCAAACTAGTCCTGGAACCATGCCACACAAAAGTGTGAACATCAGGAGGCAGGGGTCATTGGGAGCCAACTTGAGGTTGGCTATACACCATTTTCCACATAGCCCTCCATTTCAAGTGTTTGTAGCATGGTGCTTATAAATTAGTTGAAATGAGGAGGATAATTCCTTAAATTAAAGATTACAGAACCATCTAAGATTTGAGAGTGAGTTGTGTTAAGTTCATTTCACAAGATTTCAACATTCATCCAAAATGTTAAAGCATTGGGGATAGAGTTGGAGGCAGGAGGCCAGGGAGAAGAAAGAAGACAACTAAATGAGGGAAGGAGCACATGTCTATTTGCATGCCTCCTGAGTAGGCAATAATGAATACTCAATAATTTCCCAAATTTTAACCTCATCAGCGGTTAGAAATCCTGCCTTTTTACCAGAAGTTGGAAGGGTGAGTTTAGTAGTGTGAAACAGGTAGTGGGGATGGTTGATAAATTAGTAGAAAGTCTGTGTAATTTATTGTCCAAACCAAGACACTACTTAGAGCAAAAAGGAGTGCTATTAATAACTATGCCAAGGCAACAGACATAAATTGAGAATGTCCAGCACAGTCTTGGACACATGTTCACACTGTAAATTAGAGCCATTTATTTTGGACCATTTTTTAGTGTGAGAGGCCTGGAATAGTGAGTTTGGTAAACAGTCCCTTGAAGCATGCCTTTTGTGCTTTCCACATGAATACCTCACCCAGAAAAAAAAAATGAGAAAGAAACAGGCAACACAGTGTACTCTTTCTTGACAAAGGACAGCCTCTTGGGGAAGGATTGATTTGTAAGGATGTTGTCTAGGAAGTCATGTCCCTCTCAAGGAAATTACTAGTCATTAGGGATCTAAGCAAATCTTTTACTGCAGTTGTCCTCATATCAGCTGCAAATAGAGAGTCTGCTTAATTTTGCACAATTTCTTTTCATATGCATCTAATTAAAGTATCTGTTGAGTCCATCATGTTGTGTTCAAGTTAATTGAATAGAAAAAATTATAATTGTCCTCTGTTAGATTTTCCTGGTTAATGTCACAGGCTTCTATTGATTTTTTTTAATTAGAGATTTTTGTTAATGGATTTGCACAAATTAAAATCTGTCTAATAACTAGTTCTCCTCTGTCAGTTCCCAGGACACTTGCTGGGATTTTGGCAAGATCCCTTGATGGAATTTGGGGGAGTCTGCTTTTTCAATGACAGATTCCATACATTTCTAAAATGAGATTAGAATTCCTGCTGATAGACTTCATTACTCCATGGATTCTTTTTCCCTCCACTTAAAAAGATTTTTAGAGAGATTCTTAGGGAGACAAGAGTATACATAGTAACACTTATTTACATCCAAACATAGACTGTCAAGCCTAATGCAATAGAGGTCAATGGAATTGTTGGAACTCTAGGCAGAAAGTTGTGCTCTTGATTTTTGGGCTCTACCATAATAATAATAGACTCACTCAAGGGCTAGCTTGGATTTTTAAAATGGCTATAAAAAGAAAAATCAATTGTATTTAAGTCAATTAAATTACCAGTTACCTCTCCTTTTGCATCCCCAAAACACAAATAAAAGCAGCTGCAACAATTGTTTGGAGGCCTTGGGTTAATCTTAGAAAGAATATTTACTCACATTTTTTATTTTCCAGCATTAATGTTCAATCCTAGATTTGATGCACCACAGCCCTGTTCTTGATGGTCTAAGAGGGTTTAAGGTCATAAGGGGCAGACACAGTATTCTTACTGTAACTTGTTTCTCCCTTGAAAAGCACTTAAAATTCATCCTGGACTTGAGTCTGCTGTAAGGCAAAGAGAAACCTGAAGGAAATTCAAAGGTGAAACAGAACCTCATTAGGGTCAGCATTTGATCTGGGAGAAAGGAAAAGTGGAGGCAACAGACAAAGGATAAAGAAAGCCTTCACCTTTGTGGACTGGTGGGCTTTGGAGTTGCTCAGAGTATTCCAATTCCCTCCTAACATTTATTTTTAAAGTGAAATAAGAAAGATCCTCTTGAGAAACCCCATCTTTAGAAAACCCATTTACTAGAGAACTATCATAATTAGTACTCAACTGACTACCCAGTTAGCCTATCAATTGCCATACACTCAAATCTGCACAGACTCAACTCAGTCTTACTGCCATGCAGGGAGGAAGTGTTAAGCCATTCCTTTTTGTACCTTTGAAGCATTTCCAAGGAACAAAATCAAGAGGTCACCAATGACTATAATAACAAAGCTTACTTGTTTTCACATATTGCCTATAAATATAAAATTCCTCCCATTTATCTTTCAGGCTCTACACTCCTCATCTATTCACCCCAATCCTGCCCATGCTTTCATTTCCTAGACCTCCACTGAAACTCCCCTAATTACTACAACTTCATTCTCCTTTGTCTGAATGCTGGCAGTGCATTCAACATGCAAAATAAAATGTAGTGCTTAATTACATGTTGCCTTTCATTATCCTCTAATGGTTTCATGTACGTATAAGGGAGATAATATTTTAAAAATATATTTATGCAATTTTCTCTTAAATTTCCTGACATTGACCTCCCTGCCAACTGACAGAAACATCCATTAGGATTCTTCCAAGACAAATTCATGTAACAATAGTGAACATTTTTATACTGCTTACTTTTCTCCACTCACTACTTTAAACACTTTACGTTTGCAAATTCATAAAATCTGCACAACAGCCCTGCAATATAGGTAATATTATAGTAATTTTTTCTTTATTAAATAAAGAAACTGAGGCACAGAGAAGTTATGCAACTTACCCAAGTTCACAAATCTAGCAGGTGGTAGAGTGAAAATTCACATTCAGCAGTGTTGCTTCAGAGCATGTATTCTTAATCACTCTACCATGCAAAGAAAGACAGTTTAAATTAAACTTCTGATATCCAAATTGCATTTTGCAGCAAGCTAAACATCTGAAATTCAGTTTGTGTTAGTAGATGAGTTTTCATTTAGCAAGTCATGAACATCTCAAGGATCCAACCACAAGGTATTTCTCACAGTGGGAGAAGACAATCTTTTACCAACAATAGCTTATTTTACTAAGTAGCAGAAGGATCTGATTTAGAGAAGTTTAGAATTTTGAGTCCTTCCCTTTCAACCAGAGGAATGATGGGGATAAACAAAATTAAGAGTAAGGAAGTCTGACACAATTGACCTGTTTCTGTCTAAACTCAACTAACAGTAAGCGAAACTTTAACAACATCTATAAAGTATGGGAAAATAAGGCTAATGGCTCACACCCTTGGCCATATCTTAGGGCTGTCCATGGCCATGAGAAAATAAAAGCCTTTAGCTCAGAATCATAAACCATGTAAAGTGGAAATGATGGTATGGGAGTAGTAGAAGTTGTGAAATAGCTGGGATTAAAGCCATGTTTAGGGTCTCTTGTGGACTTGCTGTGGCGACAGTGGTGGAGGAAGTCCTGTGTGTACTGATAGAGATACAGAGGTTGAGAGCATTGGTGGATTGGAGAATGGACTGTTTCAAGAGAATAGACAGCTTTGGGCTCAGACTTCAGACAGAGACTAGTGGTGATGGCACCAGCTCCTGCTCAAGCCCAGATAAAGCCATTCACTCTTCCTTGGAACTGGACCAGAAAGCACAACAACTGGGCCACTCTAGGTAGGGGATCTAGGTGAGATATAGAGTAAGCCTGGCAGAATAGAGGACTCTTCTCTTTCTCCCAAATTTCCATAGAAATGCACAATGCCCCCGAGGCTCTCACATCCTGACACCATTTTGTAGTAATAGAGAAAGGGAGTAAAATCCAAAATACTGAGCCTGCAGAGACTGAATCATCCAAAACCACTATGATACCAGCTATGCTTGGGAGGAAAACTTTGTATGGAACAAAGGTATAAGCTGGAGGGAGGCTGTTTACATCAGAAAAGACTGAAAAATTATTATTTGGCAAGGTTAAGTTGCCACCACTACCCAGTGAGGTGGACTTTGTCACAAAAATCAGATGAGCAAATATCATTTTTATTTTTTTGTATATCTAAGTTGTCCTTTCAGCAAATCTGAAACCATGCTAGCTGACCATGTGATTTGGTATTTTCTCCTCTCCAAACTAAGCCCTTTCTTATTAGGGAACAGCATATCCTTTTTTTTCTGTTTTTTTCCTGCTGGTTCAGCTCACAAGTGGCCCCAGCAGGTGCCCTGGAATAGTTGTTGACACACTGCCCTGAGTTCTACTGAAAGGAATGAATCTCTTTTATACCTTTTCCCAGCCAATTAAGGGAAAGAATATAACACACTTAGGTAATTTTTTTCGGAACAATTTTCTTTCCTCACATCTGTCTTCCTGGTAAGTGTTGGTTTGGGAATCAAATCTGGCCTTGCTACAGCCTCCTCTGACTGTGTTGTAATCTGGGGAGCAACTCCCCAGCCAGACAAGCCAATTAGTAGTGCATCTAATTTTTGTAATTTCCAAAATTCTCCATCACAATGAGGCTATTACAGGAAAATTAACCTCTAGCAGTTGAAATTACTCAGTGTGGCATTTATCCAGGAGCAGGAAACAAAGCTGCCTTACAAGAAAAAAAGCATGGGGCTTTACCTTCCAAATGACTATGTGAAAAGTCAGCTAAAATGTAGGCACCTTGTTATTTCACTAACTTTTACATTCCTTTGGTAACCAGACAGTTGAGGGGCTTAAATGAGCAAGGCAGAAGCATGAAATTACCAGTTAGTTTTTCACCCAATGGCCTTGGGTGAATGAGCATGAAGAACAGAAAATAGAATAGATTCAATGAAAGGAAGAAAGAGAGTAGCTTCTAAAACAATGTCTGATACATAGAGGACCATTAATTGAATACTGTAATAAATGAAAAAAAACTTGAAGTGTATATGTGCCAGGCAACATTATAGGTATAGTCTTAAAGAACTGATCATAATTAGGTTTTTTATATAAATCTTATCTTGTGTTAAATGCTGTTAATGAAATACATCACAAGTTGTTTTTGTTATCTATATATATAAAAGGCTAATATGCTAAGTGTCCCTCTGACTGCCTGACTGGTCACTATGATGCACACTGACCACCAGGGGGCAGACACTCAGTGCAGGAACTGCTGTGACACACACTGGCCATTTACAGAGAAACAGCACTGAGGACCTGGCACCGAAAAAGCAACACTCAGCTTCCCCCAAGTGGGACCCAGGCCCTGCCACCAACCCAGAGCAGCAGCCCACCAACTTGCAGCCAACGCTGCTGAGATCCCATGGCACAAAAAGCAGCCCACAGCTCAGCCCAGCCCAGAAACAGTTGCTGTGGGTGCCAGGTAATGACATCACATAGCAGCACCCGGCTTCCTCTCCCTAGCGACTAGCCTCCTTGCAGTATTTTCAGCCCAGGAACACAACTTGCTTTATAGCCAGGTGGAAACATTTTACACATTAACCAAATATCTGTGAGGCGCTTTCCCATGCCTCATCTCATTTGATCCTCACAGAAGTCCTGAAGTAGGTAAATAGGAGACTCAGTGGAATCCTATTTTCTTTTCATTAGCCAGAAAATGGAGATTTAGAAAGTTTAGAAACTTGACCTGATTGAAAAGGAGTAAGAAATGGTAGAGCTTGAAATGACTTCAGTTCAGGTTTTCTCACTGCACAGAATATAGACAAACACTGCTGCAGTTAAATATTTTACCCCTTGTTCTCCCTGCATGATCTACAATAATAATCTGCTTTGTGTTGATATTTACTGCTGTGTTGCTGACAATTACCTGAAAGAGAAGTTGGGGTGCTTCACTGAGCTGGAAAAAGTTTAGCTACATCAGAAAGCAGGTCTAATTAAGCAAGTTTATTTTATATATATAAAAGGCTAAGTTGACTCACACATGTGCGATACATATAAAGCTCTCATTGCATGTGTTTTGATCTGTCATTGTTGATTGCGAATTTGGTTGACACTTCTGTTATAGAGAAAGGGCAAATAGCAACATTGAAATATTTCTTCTAATTAATTTCCTTTCAATGTGCACGAATCCATGCACCAAGCCACTAATGTTTTAATTAGGGAGAATCTGTTTTGCAAATCTGCAATTTTTAAAATTAATTAATTTATTTTAAAACGCAGCCCTTTAACTGACCTGAACTCTCAGGCAATAAAACCCAATGAGAAGCTTTCACACTTCACATCCTGGACCAAAGCAGTAAAATACTCCTGACAACTCCTTTCTTGAGACAGGTGTACAGGAACCATTTACTGCCCTTGCTAGTAGCCTGCAACTAACCTGCTTTAGAGTTTCAAGGAGCTACCTTGTCTACAAGCACAATCTGAAATTCTGAATTGTATTTCTTCAACAAATAAACCTGGTTAAAAATCCCCTTTACTATAAAAGAATTTAGTAGAAGTCTCCACTGATGATCTTACTGGTAGTAAAGGCACCCATAGAATGTTCAAGTTCTTATTGGCCCTACCCAATACTCTCTCCAGAATATAAACTTATTGTCACATTTACAAGCCTGGTCAATGAGACCTAGGAGCTAATCACTGTTTCTCTGGCACAACCAGTGATCAACTAGAATCCTGTGAAAAGCAAGAATGAAAAGATGTCTGAGAGGATACACACCTACCTACCCAGAGCATGGTCATGTGTGGATAGAGTACCTGAGGCCATTTAGAGAATTCAGAAGTCCTCTGCAGAACTCATCAGACAGGATATTAAAAGGAATAGTGCTTCCCAAACTTCAATGGGCATACAAATCACCTGAGGATTGCGTTAAAAGCATAGACCCTGGTTCACAAAGTCTGGGCTGGGGCCAGAATTATGCATTTCTAACAAGCTTGAAAGTAATGCAGATGATGCTGGCCAGGGGCCACATTCTGATAATCAAGGTACTAGATAACTGGACACCTATTTGGAATCCAAAATAAAACTTGTAGAGTTCAGTCTCTTTGCTTTTTTATTTTTCTCTTCTTATTGCTATCTGTGTAAGCAGCCTAAATGTCAGTTAAAGAGCACTCAGCTGTAAACATTTGTGGCTATGAGGGAGGGATGGGAGTAAAAATAATTTTTTTTGGCATCAAGTAAATATTATGCTTTCACATGGGACCAAATGATGCAGAATTCTGTGCTCTTACTTTTGGGCTATCCCAGGGAAGTAAGTTAACCTTTACAAAGCCACTGGGAAAATGCTGCTGAGATGGGCATTAATCAGAAAGCTGCAGGAGAGTCATCCTAAATGACTTCCCTTAAAAAATGGTAATAAATAATAAGCTATTTTCAGTTTGCCCCTTTATTTAAAGGTGCGCAAACCACTTTGCATATTTTATGCCAGGATCTCTCATATTACTAAATAATAAAATGGAAGACAAATACTTCAGTGTTATCAAGGTGTAGGCATATCCTACATCTTTGTTGTCAAATATGAACATTAATGGGCATGAAGACCAGCTCACCCTGTAGGGTCAACAGCCAAGCTATGAATGAATGACAAAGGTCTGAGTTTCCTAAGGGTCAGACTTAAATATTCTTTTAGCGGATACGGGAATTTTGGACTGGAAACAGGTGGTGTTTCCCTTGGCAGGATGGTCTCCTGGGCTCTTGTCAGGTGGAGCTGAAGAATGAAACCACAGATGAAAGATGATATAGTAAAGGTGGAAATTTATTGAAGAACAAGTACAGACTCCCACGTGGGAGGCGGAAAGAGTTCCACCGAGTTCCTTTTTCCATGGTTTATATAAAGGCTGCAGATCTTTGTGCCTTGATATCCCCTTGGATTGGTCACCATCCCCTTCTGATTTGGTCACTATAGCAACTCCTGAGCTCAAAGGTCCAACCTCACATGGGACATCTGAGGCTCTCCTCCCTCATTGTTCTCCTATTACCTCTGGGCTTTCTTCCTCCTTTATTTTGTAAATATAGACCTTTGTCTACTCCAAGTTCCCTTATCTTATGGAAATGTAACTACTGCCTCTCCCAACTCCCTTGTCATGGAAATGTAACTTCTCCCAGCTCCCTTGTCTTATGGCAGTGGTCAGCAAACTCATTAGTCAACAGAGCCAAATATCAACAGTACAACGATTGAAATTTCTTTTGAGAGCCAAACTTTTTAAACTTAAATTATATAGGTAGGTACATTGTTATTAACTTAATTAGGGTACTCCTAAGCTGGCCTTTGCTAAAAACATCCTCAATCTAATTGAGGTACATTCGCTGAGGTCGACCTCTTCGAACTCTCCCATCCACACTCATCTTGTATACTTGTTTTGTCTATCTCCTTTCGTTCATCCTCTTTATATGTCCAAACCATCTCAACATACCTTTCTCAATCCTCGACACTACATCTTGTTTCACTCCACAACATTTCCTAAAATTAACTTAATAAACTTTACTTAAATTTTTAAGTCTTAGTTAAACTATAGGTATGTTGAATAAAAGTTGATATCATACTTAATAACGATATTATTTATTGATAAAATTAAATTCCTTACAATTTACCTTACAATATCCATCAAATTAAATCGTGACAATGACTGACAAACACTAATGTGAACAATGGCCTTGCATCTCCTTGGAAAGTTTGGGTAAGTCAGGTTTGTATGTTGTTTTTAATTTTAGGCACGATTCCAGGTTCTCATCAGTAAGACTTCTCAATTTACTCTTGATAAGGCTCATGCTTGAAAATGATTGTTCGCATAAATATGTAGACCCGAATAAGGAAAGAACAACAAATGCTAGTTTTTTCAGTTGATTATATGAGTCAGGAATACTATTCCAGGTGTTAAAAATCAACATATCTTCCTTCTCCAGATCTTTCAAAGCAGACCACTTGTGCTGTGAACTAAATTCACATTTGTTTTTCTCCAATATTTCTATATCAGCACAAAGATGTTCAGATTTCGAGCTCCACAATTCTTTGTTTTTTAAATCCAGCAATTGCATTTCAAAGTTGCCAATGTCAATATTAAAGGGAGAAAAATTTAATTCTGTTACAGTAGCATTAAGAGGTTTTTTAACAAAGGCTAACATCGCTTTGCTGTTTCTGAATTCCTGAAACCTGTTGAGAAAAGCTTCCCTCATATTTAAAAGTGTTGTTTTGAAATAGCAAATGTCAATATCAGAATTACTTTCTTGGCGATGTTTCAACAAGCTTGGAAAGTGAATCAAAGTTTCTCTTTCAAAATCTTGAGCAAAAAGAGATAATTTGTTTTCGAATGAAATAACTTCTTCTAATATCGAAAAAAATGTGTTTCCTTCCCCCTGTAGTTTACGATTAAGCTGATTTAAATGAGACGTAACATCTACTATGAAATAAAATTTTTGGATCCACTGATCATTTGTTAGTTCTGGATAGTGAACACCCTTCTCAAGGAGAAATGCTTTAATTTCTGTTAATAAGGAAACAAAACGTTTCAAAACATTTCCTCTTGATAACCAACGTTCCTTGTTATGCAGCAGAAGATCTGCGTACTCACTCTCCATTTCAACTAAAAATTCTTTAAATTGGTGATGATTAAGAGCTTTAGCTATAGTGGAGTTGATAATGTTAATCACCAATTCCATAACTTTGCAAATTTCTTCTGGAAATGTGTGCGCACAAAGTGCTTCTTGATGAATGATGCAGTGGTAAGTAAGTATCTCGTGAATAATTTTTTTTCAAAATAGCAACAAACCCGTTTCTTACGCCGGTCATACTTTTCGCCCCCTCTGTTGAAATTGAGACAATTTTATCGATGGGAATATGATGTTTTTCAATGCACTCAATTACAGCATTTGCTATATCCTCTCCACATGTTTGACCTCTGAATGGCAATAATCCTAAAAGTTCTTCTTTAGGACCTGTAGATGAAGTAAATCGTACAAAAAGTGAAACTTGCACAGTATCATTTATATCACAAGACTCGTCAACTGCTATTGATAAAGCTGAAACCAATTTAAGATCTTCGACTTGCTGGTCGGTTATATTTGAAGACATTTTGACTGTTCTATCTTTCACTGTTTTAGCAGACAGTGGTAATTTTAATTTTTTTTTTTTTTTAGAATATCTGCTTTGTTCTTAAAATCCCAAAATAGCTCATCAGATGCATTTATAAAACAATTTTTTATGAATTCACCATCTGTATACGGTTTTTCTCTCTTAGCAATCTCTTGACTAACCACAAAACTTGTAATATTAACATTGTTGGAAGATTGCATCCAGTAATTAAATACAGAACTTGATTTTTCTTGACTCTTCTGAAATTCCTCAACTGCTTTCTTCCTTGTATCACCGACAGGATATTTAGTACTAAATGACACGTGTTTAGTTGTAAAGTGTCTCTCCAAATTTGATTTCTTGTTATGCGCCAATTTTTTTCTGACAAATAAGACAGGTTGGAAGGCCATTTAAGTTTTGAATAAATGCAAAAGTCTCGGTCCATTCAATTTTAAATTCACGGTTTTCGTCTTCCGTTTTTCTTTGCTTCTTCTTTGTAGCCATGTCAAACAGGGCAGCTAAAAAAAAGTTTCATTTTATAATAATAAAGCCACCAAAACAAAATAATTACAATTCTTAAATTGATGACAAAAATACCTGTAGGATTTGCAGCTGGTTGGAAAAATACAGGTAACTTTATGCTTCAAGTAGGTACTTTTGTCACCCGAGCGTGATTTGCGGACGCGACTAGCACTAACCACTGCACATGAGACTGCTGACTGGCTCACTCAACTGAGTGAGTTGCCTCCCCCGCGCTGCGTATCCTGTGGCCCACCTGCGCGGCGTCTCCCGTCGCCCCACCGACTGATACCCCCACTTCTTCTAATGCCACTTCTTCAAAATAGACTCGCCCAGGCCAAAAACCGACTTCTGCACATGGGCTACGAAGTTTCAATCACGCTGTACGTGCATGCCCACACGTGGTATTTTGTGGAAGAGCCACACTGAAGGGGCCAAAGAGCCACATGTGGCTCGCGAGCCGCGGTTTGGCGACCACTGTCTTATGGAGATTTAACTTCTGCTGCTCCCAGCTCTTGTCCTATGTAAATGTACCCTTTTGTAACTGTAGCCCTGTGTGTTTTTTTCCATGGACCCCCTTAATTTAAAAAATTACCTAAGCCTGCCTATTTCACCCCTAAAAATTCCTATTTCAAAGCCATTACAATATAAAAAATTGTCATAAAAACAGCAATCCTTAGCAATGCATAAACTGAGAAGATTTCGATAGGTCTTGTATTTTATGCATTGTCTTTCCACAGAAAGGACAGAACCAGAGAATGCCCCAGAAGAGTATATACTATGAGTTATACTTTGTTGTATACTCTTTCTATCAATAATTTAAAAAGCAAAAGCAAAAACGATCTGTAGAAAAGCAGAATGAAGTCAGGAATTTCCAGAAATAAACTCTATTCCACATGGTAAATATTTTGTATTGAGAGTAGATGATCCAGCCTTATATCTGCAAATTTACCTTAAATATTAGCCACCAAAACACCAGAAGCATGGGTAGGGCATGCATGCATATTTGAAATCTATAGCTCTAGATTTGAGAAGATAATTCTAACAGCAATTAGAGAGACAAGGAGTAAACCAGGGCAGGGCTAGATATATGGTTTTAATTTAGTGACTATGAAATTGAGTAAAAAAACCCCTGCAACATAAAGAAATGGAAAATAAAGCACTCAAATTGTAGATAAAGAATATATATTTTAAAAAATACTGCATAAAATAAACTAAAAAGTAGGTTACTTGTATTCTCAAAAAATGTCAAAGACATATGGGCTATCCTATATAATAAAACCCTAATATGCATATCAACTGAACGGTGGAACAACCAGTCACTATGACACACACTGACCACCAGGGGGCATACGCTCAATGCAGGAGCTGCCCCCTGGTGGTCAGTGCATTCTCACAGGGGAAGCATCGCTTAGCCAGAAGCCTGACTCATGGCTGGTGAGCACAGCGGCAGTGGCAGGAGCCTCTCCCACCTCTGCTGCAGGCGGGCAGTAAGGAGCAAGGGGTCCCAGACTGCAAAAGCCCTGGACTGCGAGAGGGATGTCTGACTGCGGGGGGGATCGGGCCTAACCCAGCAGGCAGACATCCCCCGAGGGGTCCTGGACTGCAAGAGGGCACAGGCAGGGCTGAGGGATTACAAGTAAAATAGTAAAACAATCCTATCTAATAAAAGAGTAATATGCAAATTGACCATCACTCCAACACACAAGATGGCTGCCCCCATGTGGTCAAAGATGGCTGCCCCCATGTGGACACAAGATGGCCGCGACAAGATGGCCAGCAGGGGAGGGCAGTTGGGAGGGACCAGGCCTACAAGGGAGGGCAGTTGGGGGCAATCAAGCCTGCTGGGGAGGGCAGTTAGGGGTGACCAGGCCAGCAGAGGAGTGAAGTTGGGGGCGACTAGGCCTGCAGGGAAGGGCAGTTAGGGGTGACCAGGCCTGCAAGGGAAGGCAGGTAGGGGCAAACAGGCTGGCAGGTCAGTTAGGTATCAATCAGGCTGGCAGGGGAGTGGTTAGGGGGTGATCAGGCTGGCAGGCAGAAGCGGTTAGGGGCAATCAGGAAGGCAGGCAGGCGAGCAGTTGGGAGCCAGCAATCCTGGATTGTGAGAGGGATGTCCGACTACCCGTTTAGGCCCGATTCTGGTAAGATTGGGCCTAAACGGGCAGTCGGACATCCCTCTAGGGATCCCAGATTGGAGAGGGTGCAGGCTGGGCTGAAGGACACACACCCCCGTGCACAAATTTCATGCACTGGGCCTCTAGTAGATTAATATTTGATATGGAAAGAGGTTTGCTGAGAGGCACATAGATTTGTAAAAAGTAAAGTTAAAATAGGTTTTAAAAACCTAAAAGTATAGTCACAGATTTAATGTCATTATTAAAGCATAAAGAGCATTTTTAAGTCCACAAGAAATTGAACCAGTGTTATGGAGGGCAAACTTGAAAATATTTCAACATTTATTGATAAAAAGGAAAGAGTAAAGCCTGGTGACATATCTGAAAGAAAAAGAAAAATGATCTAACATCTAGATAATTGCTGTTTCTGAAAAAGAAGACAAATCAAAGAGAAGCAATAATTTAAAATATAACAGAAAAAAACTTTCCTACATTGAATAAAGTCATAATTCTGTTGATTAAAAACATCTTTAAGTACATGTGGGAATACAAGTAGAAGACTAACTTTCACATTTAACCTGGTGAAATTTCTAACTTTGAAGCACAAAAAGAGATGACTACACACTCTGTTCTTTTTGTTGCTGGAAAAAAAAAAAAAAAAAAAACTACTTCAAAACATAAATACTATTTTATTATGCTCACAGATTCTGCGGGTCAAGCATTTGCAATGAGCTCAATGAGAATAGTATAAAAGACAAAAATGCACCTGACAATTAAAGATATTATTTAATTCCAGTTTTGCACTAGGGAAATGCTTATTAATGAGGATCATCATAGAGAAAGGAAAGGGGTTCTGGGGTTTGAGAGGGGCAGGTCATCAGGAGAATCATCCATGAGTGTTATGGGAGTCATGAGAAAGGATGGAGAGGACCTTATCCTGGGAAATGTGAGGGCAGGAAGATCCTTTCCAGTTAGTTGTTTCCTGGCATAGCAAAGGTGGAAGGATTTCTCAACCAGCACCTCTTTCTGGGAACACAGGGCTCAGATAATGTTCCACATCGTTAATGGCTTATCTCTGCCCCACGTCATCTGGGAACTTACCTGGTAATATTTGGTGACTGGAGATGACCCATGGCTGGAAGCATCTGAAGACTTTTTTATTCACACATGTGGTGCCTTTGCCAGGATATCCGGAGAGCTGGGATGGCGAATGGAAGTGTGGCCTCTCTGGAGCTTGGCTTCCTCACAGTATGCTGGCCTCAAGATGGTTGGACTCACTCTGTAGCAGTTCAGGGCTTCAAGTGTGCATTTTCCAAGGAAGCTAGACAGCAATTGAATTTCCTTTTGTGATCCAGTCTTGGTGGTCACATAGCATACTCCCACCATATTCTAGTGAGCCAAGCAGTCAAAAGCCTGACAAGACTTCAGGTAGAGGAAACAGAGTATTAAGTCTGAAATCTTCAGTGCAGGCTGACATGTTGGAGAATCATGGAAGAGTTGATATTGCAGCTCAAGTCAAAAGGCATCCTAGCATCAAATTCCTTCTTTTTCCAAGGAACCCAGTCTTTCTCTTAAGACCTTCAACTGATTGGATGAGGCCCAACCACGTTATGGAGGGTAATCTCTTACTCGAAGTCTACTGATTTACATGTTAGTTACATCTGAAAAAATATCTTCACAGCAACATCTAGACTGGTGTTTGACCTAAACTACACCCCATGACATAGCCAAGTTGCTACATAAATTTATTCATCACTTTGTTCTTCTTGGCTTCTGACTCCACCCTCTAAGTCATTCTTCCTTTTCCAAGGAAAACCGAGTTTGCACATGAATAGTGTTCTCAAGCTGGGAGTCCAAAGGCCTCTGTACAGTATTTATGTTTTATACTGTTTGCACCGTCTCTGTTTCTTGTTTTGCCTCCTCTTGCTCCTCCTTATTGTGTACAAGCTAACTCTCAAAAATGTGCCCTATACTGTTCTACGTGTGCTACATGAGTTAAGGCATTTAACCCTTACAACAGCCCTAGTAAATAGATATAACTATTACTTCTGTTCAGGGCAGAAAATGAAGCAGATGGAGAGTAACTTGCACAAAATCACACACCCTTACTCAGCTGGGATTCTAACCAAATATTTTATCTACACACTTGTAGCTATTACACAATATTGTTAACATGTAGGCAAATGCTCCTTTTATTGATTAAATCACATTTCCTCAATCAACAGTGACAGCACATTAATATTTTGAAATAACTTTTTAAAATGTGATGTATGTGGTGGAGGCAATCATCTTGGCTATGAGAATCAGACATCCGTCAGCTTCAGTTAGAACTTATGGGAATGTCTCGAATAAGCAAGCCTGGTGAACAAATAGTTTGTCTTTATAGGGGGATAGGGAGCGGTCATGGGGAGCAATGGCACAGGGAACTTGGTTCCAAACAGCCTAATCACTAATTGTGTAGAACCTACTCCAGGAGCAGAGCAGGATCTTCCCTTTTTATTATTTCTCTCTGTTCTTTGAAGAGAAAAGAAAAGATATGTTAGGAAGCTGTAGCAGCAGTCATGTGTTGTTTAATTACTGTGCATCTTACATCCAAATAATTGGCCATTCTCCTGAATTCTTAATAGGTTGCCCCCCCCCCAAAAAAAAATCAAATTACAGAGCAGGAAGAAGAAACTAATAGGATACAATTTAAACACATTTCCTATTTTTGGATCGTGTTGTGTGTTTTTTTTCTCCTCCCCACTCCTTTTGATTCCTCTGTTGTCTGTTTTCCTACTCTCTTTACCTTTCTAAAAAAAATGAAAACAAGCCTGTACATATGTTTTCCTCCCTTTCTGTTCCAACAAGCTGGCACTTGAATGTCAATAAGTCAAAAGGGGAGAGGAGACAAGACAAGCATGTGAAATTTGAAGGCGGTAACTACTTTGCAGTGGAAAAGCATGAAGGGCTCTAAAAACTGTCCCAGATTCCAGAGGGTATTCTCTCCAGGTACCCACTGCCCTGCCTGAAATCAGAGCAGATGCCTCTTCCTGTCAGCCATCTGTTTGGACATGTGCAAGAGCATCCTATGGTCTTTGTCTGAGATCTATTTGTCTGCTTCAACAGAGTGGCAGGATGGGGAGATGACAACTAAGTTCAAAAGGAATCTGCCCTCACCCACTGATCTCCTGCATGTCCCCTTTTTTTTTTTTTGCCCGGGAAGTCTGTACACAGACTTCCAACAGAGTGTTCACACTCTATGTAATTGGCTCACACCTAAAATTCAGCCTCTGGAATAGGGGACTGTAGTAGCCAGAAAGCAAGAATGATACATTAAATCAAAGGTGCTAGAAAGAGAGCATCATTTTTAACCAGGTACAAGTCTGGGCCAGGTACCAAAAAAGCAATATCCCCTTCCCAGAGACATCTGGGAATATCCCTAATATCTCCCCTTTTCCTCAGCATTGCTCATTTCTGGTCCCCCTATTTGAACAAGATATTAACTCAGAGTATATCTAGTGACATTCACTATACACCTCCCTCTCCAGGCCCTTCATTTAGAATGAGCTGTCCAGGAAAACTTGGTAATGAGCAATTAAATGCCACCCTGCATACTCTTGCTTAATTATCTTGTTAGGGACATGCTGTAGCTTATTTCATATAAATGCAAATGTTCATATTTGAGATTTTTATTGGATTTGATAAGGCAAATGATTACTACTTCAGATGGAAAGAGGCTGTGGCTGATTAACTGTAGGAGCCCATGGGACAATGAGACAAGTATTTCCTGATTCATTTACAATAGGCCCCCATCCCCTTGTTGTGTTTCCTTTCCTGGATTTGCCTTCTCCTCTTGTGCTGCCAGGCTCATGTTGCTGAAGAGGAAAGAGGAAGATAAAGAGAAGATAAAGATTGAAGAGTGAGATGCAATGAAGCAGTAACCTGGCAGGACAGGGCAACTTACCCCAAGACTGGTGCATATTGAGTCTGGATGCTAAACATCATATCAATGATTTTCAAACTTTGGACCATATTTTATAGCATCACACACATGAGATCATGCGATGAATATCCTATATATAAAATTTCATGAATCTATACTTTCCTATATTATTGTACTCTATTTTTTCTATTTATTCTGCTCTATTCTATGTTTTTAATGTTTAAATTCAGGTTACAACTCATTTAAAAGATTTTATAACCCAATAAGGAAACTTGATCCTCAATTTAAAAAAAAAGAAAAAGAAAAGAAAATTGCATTAGATGCTGCTCCTGATCACAGTATTTCTAAGTTTTATTAAGTTCCCAGTGAATGATGGAAACAGTGTTCCCACACAATACTGCCAGCCCAAAGTGCTAATTATACAGGGTCAGCGTAAAATCAGATAAAGCAGCAGGACTGAGAGCAGCAGTACAAGTGTGCAGTGAAATTTGCTGAAGACGGCATGCTTGGCAGCAGAATGTATCCCTGGTGTGTTGGCACTATGTTTAAAATTATGCCAGCTTCCAAGGGCATTTTATATTCACAAATGTAAGTGCTGGCTGTGTTTCTTGGGCACAACTCCCTCTCTCCATCAATCTGCTTAGGCTGTTAGACCATGAGGTCTTGTGAGGTGAGATGACCTCGTGTTCATGCTGGTGATGGCTATTATTTTTCTCGATACCTTCTCAACTGAGTTTGGCATCGTTACTTTTCACGATCTCCTTTTATGGTAGACAGGTTTATTTTTCAGTTAAACATAGCTTGTCAATCAATATGCATCTTTTGTCAAGAGCAGACCTCAATTAATCTAGAGCCCAAACATTCTATCTTCACTAAGATAGAATACAGGGAAATTATAAACTCCTAGAGAAGGAAAGGAATGAGAGATGGCAAAAGAAGGAAAGTAGAAAAAATGTTGATTAAATTCTTTCTCATTTAGACATAATATCAGACATATTTTATTTAATACTAATAATCCTATTGAAATGATGGTAATTAATTCTACTTATTTGAAAATGATATGCAAGAAGGCTGAGCTAAATTTTTCAATGTTAATAGGTGATGTATATTAAAATATATGTCTGGGCATTACTCACAATAGCCAAGATATAGAAACAATCTAAGTGTCTATCAATGAATGAATATATAAAGATGTGATAAATATACAGATAGATATAGATATAGATAGATATAGATATAGCATATAGCTATATGTTTTATATCTATATATCTATGTATACATAATGGAATATTATTCAACCATGAGAATAAAGGAAATCCTGCCATTTGCAACAACTTGGATAGACCTTGAAGATATTATGCTAGGTGAAACAAGTCAGAGAAAGACAAAAACTGTAGGATATCACTTATGTACAGAACCTAAAAAGAACAAAGTCAGAAAAACAAAGAGTAGAGTGGTGCTTATAAGGTGCTGGAGGCTGGGGTGAGGGGGAAATGGTACAAACAAGATTAATAAGCTTGGGAAACTAAAGTACAGCATGGTGATTATAACTAAGAATGCTGTATCAAATACCTCTTTCTAGGAGATAAGATCTTAAATGATCTCACCACAAAAAACAAATGGTAACTATGTGATGGAATGGAGGTGGTAGCTAATGCTATCTGGTAAACATTTTATAATTTTATAAATGCATCAAATGAACACATTGTACACCTTAAATTTAAATATTGTTATGTGTCATTTATGGTCATTTAAGGAAAAAAGAAATAAAATATCTTCCCCCCGCCCCCAAAAAAAATATATATATAGGTGTGCTTGGAGCCCCAGAGCATGTCTTTCCTAATAGGCATAGGGACTTTATATTCGCAGTGTGCACCACAGAGAACAGCAATTGGAACTTGAACAATGAAAATTCACTCTTGATATTGTACTTCTAGACTCAGAATTTCCCTACACATCCAAAATCTCTAAGGTATCACATGAGATGGAATTGAGTTTGAGATCATGAGATTGAGTTCCTAGATCACTTGATGAGCCAGGCAAGAGATTTCCTTTGGGACTTGAGTGAAGAAGATAAAAAGAGGGAAGAGAAGATAAAGAGAGGTAAGAGAAGGTAAGAGAAGTAGGGAGGCAAGGAAGATTTAATTAGATATACCACTCAACAAGGGAAAAAAAAAATGTGAGACAGGTGCTTTCAGATAACAGGAGTTATAATGAAAAAGATTTGATTCAAAACTGATTTTTAGCTTCACTTTTCTCCTCTGTAATCACGATTCCCTTTGCAGATTTGGACTTTGTTTCAGGTTGCTTTAGACATGACCTCTTTGCAGAGGCCTAACCTTTAAAAGCTTTCCATCAAGTCAAGTTGATGTTTTTATGATAGTTACTTAATGTTTTTGTGTAAGGAAGTTACCTACTTATAATTGAAAGCAAAGAGAAACCATTGTAATGTGGTTAGGGAAATGCTCCCTAGAAGAGGAGCCCTCTGCCAGGTGCTAATTACATTCCTATTGTACTTTGGCTACATGCTTCCCACACTGGGGAGAGGATTGGGAGGTGGGGGGCCCGGGGTGGGGGGGCTGGGATGAGGTGGAAGATAATTGAACAAGGTGAAAATGAATGCTCGTTAAATTCCAGAATACAGGAGGACTCATTTCATATTATGGGACTGTAAATATGACTTTTAATGAAGACGTGGCTGCCAATAAAAGTCATCTACTCTGCAGCATTACAGTTAATTATACACAGCTGGAGCCATTTATGGCCTGTCCCTTGTTAACTCCCCCTTCACTCCATGTTAACCCTTGCAACACAGATCAACCATGTGCCAGGAAGATTTAAACCTGAGGAAAACATTAAAGAAATGCTCCATAGGACTCAGGATAGTGATCACTACTGCAGGAGAACACACCCACCGCCCTTCCCCAACACACCCTCCCCTCCAAGAGCACATTGGAGGAGAGGTGCAGATACAGAAGGGAGAGGAGAAAGAAAAATGTGCCTTTTTTTGGGGGAAAAAAACAAAACAGACAAGAGATTCTTGCCTTGATTTGTGGGGAAATTTATAGACATTTTTTATTACTAGCTTTAGGAGCATTTAAATGTTTCACATTTACTGATACCAGGGCAACAAAAATACCCGGAATAAAACAGTCATGAAAAAGTGAAGCTGACAGAGTGTCTTTAGCAGCCTAATCCTGTTGACAAAGAGCTTGTCCCATAGCATGGCTGGGAGAGGTTTCTGTTTCTGAAAATCTTGCATTCTGAAATGGGTCGATAAACATAAGAACCCATAGAACAATAGCAGTTACAAATAACTAAGCCATCCTGCTTTGTTATATGAGCGGCAGAATGGCAGCATATCCTAAAAGCCCTGTTTTCGGGGTATGCCAGGAACAACAGAAGATCCTATTTTTTATTTATGAAATTGACTTCAACAATAGATGCAGCTGTCTCTCTTTATTGCCTGGCTGTTCTAAAAGCAAGGACATTGCTTTGTGTTATTCTTTGTTATGGGGTTGGAGTGGCTGCAGGGGGCCGGGGGGTGGGGGTGGGTAGAGGGGAAATCTTACTCAGTGACCAAAATTGTGATGGGTTTTTGTTTTGACTGGAGCTAATAGTTTTCTATTTATGAGGATTCTGCCATTGGAGTCACCAAAATGTGATGCTTCCTCACAGGTGTCTTCCCCAGGCTCACTCTTCCTGGCCCCCAGAGTGAGTTGCTACATGCTGTAAGGGCTTGCAGATCATTTCCCGTCCACAACTGTTTGGTTGTCTGGTTTATTTCTGGTTCATGACTGATCTGAAGTATTTCTGCCATTAATTAATGGTCATCTGGCTTCTCTCCACCAAACTTAAGTGCTAAGAGATTGATTCTGTGTTGTGTCTGCAGGATTTTACAAAATTTCCATTATCTCAAGCCTTCCCCCATTTCACACACAGGCCTGTCTCAACTTTGCATTGAGTCAATTGCCCCATGCTAAATTATATTCCCTTAATCTGTTGTTTGAGGAGAGAGGGAGTGGGCAGCATAGAAAGAATCCTCAAGTTGCTTGTCTGTGTCTGTCTTTGCTGAAGGGGTTGCTAGCCTATAATCCCCATTATATTTGTTTTTGCATAATGGCAAAATGGATTTTCTAATGCTGTCAATTTCCCTGTGTGTGTGTCTGTAAGAAAAGCCTCTTTACAGAGGGGAGAAAGTGACAACAAATAAATTTTTATAATAATAGCCCTTTCCATCTGTAGTCAGATTATTTGAGAGGGCATACTTGGACACTTGTTGATCATGAAAATCTGCTCTATTTCCACACTAATATAAATATCTAATACAAACACATGTATCTACCATTAAAGGGAAGAAAGCATATACAAATATTGAAAGAAAGTGAAACAGTTTGACATGGCTTGGAGAACAGAGGGTAGCTAGCTTATAAATCAGTTGTGTGGATGGATTCCTGAAGGAGCCAGAGAGAAAGGGGATGCAGGTGGAACTGATTCGGCTTTTCTGGAGTCTACAGACCTCTCATTAATGAGCACCTAAGTTCCTGAGAAGTTGAAGGGCTTCTGTATAGTTTAGCCTTTTCTTGCATTTTCCTCTAAAAGTATCATGAGTAATACCTTCTGAGGATAAACTCTAAAATCCCTACCTTAGTAACTTGGTCCCCAGACAAATATTCCTACCTGGGGCTCAAAGAGAAAGGGCATATCAAAGTTTCCCAACTTGCCAAAACTTTGATAAGATTCTTTGGATGTATGATTTGAAATGTTTTCTAAACTTGCTTTGATATTATTTGTCTAACTCTAGAGGAGATTAACAAATTAGAAAATCTTCAATTTAAAAGAAGGAAAAAATTGAACTTTAAATGCTTTCAGTGTGCTGGCCTTTTAAGATCTCTCCAGCTCAGAAAAGTCAAACTGGGCTGGCAGTGGCAGATCACTAGATAAGAAACAAAGAAATGCAAATGATATCAGCTAGCAACAAATAGTAACAAAAATGAACTCATAAGAGATTCTGGTACACTTTAATACATGGTAAATAAATGCAGACTTATAAGATACTAGTTTATATAAAATGCATATTAATCAAAATAAATCCCTTGATAAATTAGATAGTTTTGAGACTTCTGTTTTAAAAGTTAGCAACATGTCTTCTCAAATTTTTTCACAATAAGGTATAAAATATAAATGTAATAGTTATATAATGTTGGATTTCAAATATTAAATTGGTAGTTTATGAAAAGTCACTATTTTGCATATTTGAAATTCCATGGTTTTTGGGGGGTGAGACAGATTATTATTGTTTTCTACACATTGTTTAAGGTTATGAGAATGAGAGTATCTACAGTCTATTTAACTAAGTGAATCATAATAAACAATGTCTTTTTAAAGATTGATTTTTGTGAACTTTAGACAATGCTGTAAATCATCTGGGGATTGTTTCCTCTACTTGCACTAAGCAAAAATTTAAATGTCACTCCTCTGATGAAATATCCTTGTCCATATACAACAGATTTGCTCTTTGTTAAGTTATAATTAAGATGGTGAGTTCAACATGCTAGAGCCATCCTTTAATTAGGTTAACATATAGGGTGTCCTCCCAAAATATATACAGACTTTAACAGCTGATAGCTCAATTTTGAAAATGAAATGTATCTTAATAATTACTGCCTTTATAATTATTCAAAGTATGTATATACATTTTTGGACACCCTATATATTGAAACCAGAGTTAAAGGTTTTAAATGTCATCTAAATATATGTTTGTATAAAGGCATAATGAAATTATTAAATAAAAAGTTTATAAGTAATAAACCAATAGAGAATTGGTCTTATAGTATTCAGTCAGATAATATTAACACTCCATAGTAAAGTTCTTAATTACCTCCCATGTGATCTACCAAGAGGAACCTCCTCCCAGGGTCCTCTCATTCAAGATCCCTATAATGTATATGTGTGTATTTTTTATGAACTTTAAGGTTTTTATAATCAATTTTATGAAGTACAACTTACATATGTTAAAAGTAGACCAATTTTAAGTGTATATAGTGCAATGAGCTTTGACATGTATATACACACCTGTGTAACTACCACCATAATCAAGATGTGGAACATTTCCATCATCCCCAAAGACTCTTTTGCCCCTTTGCAGAGTTATTCCCTATTACCTCGGTTCTAGGTAGCTCCTGATGGCTTTGTCACTATATAGAAATTCCTTAGAATTTCAAACAATATACTTGAATGTATGTAGTATGCAGTCTTTTGTGTCTGCCTTCTGTTGCACAGTAAAATGGTTTTAAGATTCATCTGTGCACTCTTGGGTATAACAATTTCTTTTTATATATGGCTGAGTTGTGTGCTATTTTATGGAAACAATGCATTTGATGGGCTTTTAGATAGTTTACATTATAGGGTTATTTTGAATAAAACTGCTATGGATATTTATATGCAAGTCTTTTGTTGAACATATATTTTTATTTCTCTGGCAATGGGATTCTGGGTCCTAAGGTAAAGGTTTGTTTAAATTGATAAGAAACTGCTAACTCCATCACCAAATTGACTTGTGAATAATTTTTAAAATAAAAGTTTTTCATTTCCAAATAAACTAAAGTTCCTTATAATTGATAGGGTAACTTATTCTAGATTCATATTAAAATATTGTCTGTCTGATCAATATATATATCTTAAGCTATCTATAACATGTTACTATTTCTTGAGGTAATGATAATTGTCCTCTGACAATGCTTTTATATTGCTTTCCCCAAATTTAGGTGCAAAATGAATGACAAGACCTTTAAGGTACCTTTTGCATGTAAAGTGTCACTTGTTCAAAGGTCTCTGGGTGCCAACAAGTTTTGCTCCTTCACCTCATAAGAGAATGGATGCTAGATATAATTTGGGTTTGTTTATATACACTATATTTTTTATTAACACTACACTATATTGAGTACTGTCCTATTTTATTAAAATCAAAATAGGGGAAGAGCCATCTAATCAAAAAGGACAGCTAAATCTTACCTTGGTGATGCATGCACAGATTACATGTCATTAATATAACCTAGAGGCCCAGTGCATGAAATTCATGCACGGGGCAAGGAGGGGGAGGAGAGGAAGTGTCCCTCAGTCCGGCCTGCACGCTCTTGCAATCTGGGACCACTGGTTCCTAACTGCTGGCCTGCCTGATCGCCCCTAATCCCTTTGCCTGCCTGTCTCATCACTCCTTACCCCTCTGCCTGCCTGCTTGATGCCCCTAACTTCTCACCTGCCTGCCTGATCAGCCCTAACTGCTCACCTGCCTGCCTGACCACCCCTAACTGCCTCTGCCTGCCTGATCACCCCTAACCACTTGCCTGCCTGCCTGATTGCCACTAACCACATCTGCTTCGGCACCTGCCACCACGGCTTCACCTGGAAAGATGTCTGGAATGATGTCCGAAAGGTCATTCGGCTCTCCAGTCTAATTAGCATATTACGCTTTTATTATTATAGATATACCTCAACCACTGATCACCATACATGATGAATAGAAGCCTACTCCTATTCATGTGCAAAGACAGGCTTGACAAGCTGAATATTAAAAAGTTTGATTTCTAGGTTAAAGAGCCCTTATCAGTTATTGATATTACAACTCTCACTTTACAGATAGATTGGAGGACTGTGGGTCTGTCAGTCCATTACTGCCTGTGATATTTTCTTCCCATCAGGATAGTCATTGTGTAAAACATCATGAAAGAGTTATGTGTTATTCTCCAACAGGGGATTCTATTCTCTCCCTCATTTTAATATTGTTAGTAACTGAAATAAATGAACCCAAACTGTTTCATTTTAGTATTGATAGAAGTTTGCTGTCTCTTATGTCATAGTTGTCAAAAAATGAATCTTGTAGAAGAAACTTCAAAAGAATCATAGCTTTTGTACATCTGTGTACTTTTTACTTTCCTGCTAGAGTATGGGCATAGAAATTAAGACATTTAGACTTTTGAACTTGGAGCTGCAGTGCCCTCAGTCTCCAGGTACAGAAAACATTGGTGACTTTACCTAATAATCCAGGATTGCTTTCCTGAGTGGAACTCTTCAGGTCCTCTATGGTTGTCTCCCTATCTCCACCTGGATTTTCAGAAGAAATAAAAATAGACCTAGTTAATTGACTTAGACGGTGGATCCTTTTCACAGAGCTGCACAGTGCAGAAGGCACAGACCTTAATACTTTATCCAATAAACAAAAAGAGAAAGAGACCTCATTGCCTTAGACTACGGGAAAAGGGAATCTGGTTGGTCATCTGAAACAGAAATGGTCAGCGCTCAGACCATAACCCCTCAGAGCACTTTACCATTTCTTTGCACACATATTTTCAATGTGCTTTCATTCCCCAAATATAGCAGGGATCTGCTTCTTTTTGTTGGAGATGGGCACTAGGTTATCAAGGCCCACTTGTACCTTTAGGGAGCCAAAGAGCCTGGGGATGTATGTTCCCCAGAGGCAACACTACACTATCATCAGTGACCCTGTAACTCTTCTGTCCCCAGAGCTCACCCTCAGGCTTGAGCCAAGCTCAGTGTGAGACTTTGGTTGATATTTTTCTCTTGTTTTGCCTCCTTCCCCTCCTTTTATTCTCTTGCTTTGCCTCCTTCCTTGTCCCCCTTTTTTTATTCCTCTGCCCAATTTTCCTAAGAACACATCAATAAATCACTTTCACATAACTCCTTGCCCCAGGACTACTTTATGGGTAACCAATCCTAAGACAACGTCGCTCTCTCCCAGCTTTACCTCTTCATGTCCTGTGATCCCATGTCCATTTCTTCCTGCACAAGGAAGAGGTTCAGCTTCTCTGTCCTCAGGCACCAAAGGCTTCTACTGGATGCTCATGGAGATTTTCTTCTACCCAGGTTCAGATAACGAATGAAGGGCTCTGAACCAGGGTGTGGGAAGTAGTCTTCCAAGTTCAACTCAGCCTCTCCACCTGCTAGAGTTGTAGTAGATAAATAGATCAACCAGCAGTTCTCTGAAAAGTGAGCATACCTCAGCAAAGCAAGCCTTTCTTCCTCTTCTCCTTCTCCTCCTCCTCCTTCTCCTCATTATTATTATTTTGTTAACAGAAGAACACAGTCTAATTTTATATGAGAAAAAAATGTTACTTTTTATAAAACATGTGTTTAATCTTGCTCCTGGAGAGAAATGAAACAAAACAAAACATGGCATTATTGACCTAAGAATCCTATAAATTACACCAAAGCTTAGCTTTATTACGTGAATCACCACTTTAACTGTGAATGGCTGTATCTTACCAGCAGTGCCAGTCAGCACCTGTTACATTCTTTCCAATGACCAGATCCTCCTCAGGTAGACGATGAGGCAAGTATGGAATCAACTCTGCTTACTCAGAATGTAAGAAGGAAATATGGACCTCACAATTCATTCTGAACATGATTTGTAAGTATGTGTTTGTTTATAAATAAAAAAAACAAACTAAGTCCTCTTTGTGCCACCATATCAAAAACATAAAAACCCTTACTGAATGAATTGCTTAATGGTTTACTGAAAATATTATGAAAACTCATATTAGATAGTACAGTATCATAAGAATAATTTAAAGTTTTATTTTAATTCTGAAAAATGTCAGTAGTGTAAAGCAAGAAAGTAAGGTGACCACCAGTCAGTATACCAAATTTAATGGCATAATAGTGGTGATGTAGACTAGCCAGTGTGGGCGATTGGGTTGAAACAGTATTGACTCTAAGATTTCATCTGAAAATGAGAAAATTTGCTTGCTTATTCCAACTCTTGAAAACAATTATTTTATTATCAAAAACCCCTTACCAGCTCCAAATACTGTCTACCGACAGTTCTTATCAAGACAATCAGATTAAGATTTTTACTGTGTTTTCAGAGTTAGAATCTATCATCTGCCCTTAAAGCTGTATGATAGGGACTGATAACCCTAATATTTATTTCCCCTTAATCTTTAATACCACGCCAACAATTTTGGGAAGGGGCATTAATTAGCTCAATATTTAAAAATTAATTTATCAGCCTTCAAAGAAGCTAGACATACATGGCCAAGGAACACAATTCTGCCTCAAGAGATGTGAGTGGAAATCATTACATGTGATTCCCAAGAAAGCTTGCAAAGTGTCCCTTTCATCTTCACCCTTCCTTTCCTCCTGCCTGGAACATGGAGGTGGGTTTGCAGCAGCCATTGTGCAGCCATGAGGTAACCAGGAGGCAGTTATCATTTGTTGATCTCATGCTTGCTGGCAAATACCTATGTGATTTTGTAGAAGAAATAAAATCCCAATTTGTTTAAGCTACTGTTTGATATTGCTTTGAGATTATCTTTTGTTATTCACAATTGAACATAAACATGTCGTTGATATAGCCAAGAGATATTTATACAAGCTTTGACCTGGGAACCCAGAGTCTAAAAATTATATAACCCTGCTCTATTTCTGTCCAGTTTTAGACCTACCATTGATTTCTGTCTTATTTTATGAAAAGGAGTGGGCATTGACACCATCTCTTCTAGATTGAAAAAGTAGGATGCTACCGATGTTGTATGATAGCAGAGACTTTAAACTCTATGAGCAAACACCTCCCACACCCATAGCAAATTAATTTCTATGTTTCACTAAAATTTTCTGTAACAATGTCATCATGTAAGAGGGAAGTGATAGGATTTTATTTATAAGCCAGTATTCCTTTGTGCAAAAAGCTTTATTGTAATTGGGTTCTGGTGGGAAGCTGTTGTCAGCAGAGGCAAGAATGCGTCAAAATAAGAAGTTTTATCCTAATACACATTGTTCTTCTACCCAACAGTTTCCTTAATTTCTAATGCCTCCCAAACATCTGATGCCAGGCATTCATGTATCAAGGCCCTGTATTTTACCTCCACTGCTCAGTTGTGCATGTCTGTGGACTTTGCTCCTTGCGATGTTATTTGGTGTCTGGCAATTGGGGGACCTTGGAGCCCCCAACAGCAAGGATACATCTTTCCAACTGTGGTTGCTAATGGGGCTAATGGAGAGGGTGACTGTTTAAAGTTCTGCGAGTGCTGGTTCTGAGGTGGGTGTGAGTCCATTTTTCTGCGGTGCAGCACTCGGCAGGAGAGCCCCATGCCTCACGCGGGGAGTTTGATATGCCGTCTGCTCTGAGCAGCTTGGATTAGTCCATCTGTTGCTGGTTTTCAGAAACCTGAGGTGAAGAAAATAAATAACAGGAAACACAAAAATGAAAAATGCCCCTGGTTCCTGATTCCTGAATTGCACTAAGTCTGCCTGTGCTCCTAAAGTGCCTCTTCCACACAGGTGCTGAACTCCTAGGCAGAAGGAGAAGGAAGCACCCAGATTTTGCTTTTGAGGATTTTTAAATCTTCAGAATTATGGCCCATTCATTGCATTAAAAAAGTGATGTTTCCAATTACTAGTATTTTGGTAAAGAAATAAAGATAGTCCTCGATGTATGAAACCATATTCGCCCTGTCACTTGCTTTTTAAAGGCTACCCACAGATTTTCAACTGAGACTTATTTGAGCCTCCGTTTTTCATAAGCAGGAGGGTACAGCTAACAGAATCAGAGATATCTGCCTGGAAAAGACTCACTGACAAACTCCAGATGTTTACAGTTAACTGTGGAAGGGGTGTATGCTCCATAGCTTTAGCTCCAGAAGGTGAAATTAAGACCCATGGGTAGAAATAATAGGGAAGGGGATTTCAGAGCTGAGGACTTTCTAATCAATGACCTGTGAAGTTTTAAGTTAACTACCTTGGGTGACAGTGAGGATTCACATGTGCAGGAGATCAAACAGGAAACAGAGGACCATGAATAGGTTTTGGTGAGTAGAGGATGCCCAAGTATGAAAAGATTAAACTCAATGGTTTCCACTTTGTTCACTCACTGCAATTTGTTTTCTTTTTGTTGTTGTCAATCCTTACCTGAGGATATTTTTTCTATTGATTTTTAGAGAAAGGGGAAGAGAGGGGGAGAGACACAGAGAGGGGAACATCAATATGAGAGGGCCGGAATCAAATCCCAACCCTCAGTCTGCGGGCTAACACTCTATCCACTGAGCCAAACTAGCCAGGGCTGCAATTTGTTTTCTATTCTCAGACCTCTTTGAAACTAATATTGGCCTATGATCAGGGGAGAGTCTATCTGTTTTAATAGATAGTTTCCAGTAAGAGCCAAGGCTAAGGCATATCTTGTTCCTTTTCTCTTTTTTTGGTTCTCTCTTTATTGATGAAAGTTTTCTTTAAGCCCACCTTTCACTGAGGTCCTTAACCTTAATCATCACTATAAAGTCTCTTTTCCACATAAGGTAACATATCCAAATATTTCTCCGATTAGGATGGGAACAATATTATGCTTATCAAAAATTCAGTTAATACTGTCATGGTTGGATATGGTTTTCTAAAACAATGGGAGGTCTCAAAACATTTTAAAGCTCTGTAAGCCAATAAGGCATCAAATAGCTATAATTCTTAGAACATTATTACAGAAAAGATTTGAGAGTACAGCAAGTTAATTTTGACTTCTCTGTTTCTGGATCAATTTTCTTTTTATTGAAGCTACTACCTGGGCCTGTCTAAGTCTCAGTAATAAATACCTTCCTTATAACTGTCTTATCTAGGCAAATCCATGTGTCTGAATTTATTTCCCTTGTTATCTAATTTCCATGTTCTCTAGTTCTTATCATTTAAACAAACAAACAAACAAAAAAAACAACTGTTTATTTTCTATGGCATTTTGAAATTCTGATCTGCTCCAGAAAAAAAGCAGTATTTTAATCAAATCTATCTTCTGGTGAATTATATACTTGAGGAGAAATATAATCTAATAGAAAGGACAACACCAGGCTGGATGTTAAAGTGATAAGAATTTTATTCCTCTCTTGCCATTTACTAGTGAGGGGGCCTTAGATGGGCTATCTTATCATATTGGATTGCAGTTCTCTGATGATGGGTGAAAGGAAGGGACTGGACTAGACCACTTTAATGTCACTTATCTTCTGCGAGGGGGATTCAGAGAATTCCAGATTCACTACTTTTTTTTGATTTGGAGAAAGAAACCTTTATTTCAAAGTACTTAAATATAAGGTTATTTATCATCAATTAGATCTACCCTGAAATCCTTTCTCTCTCTCTGCTCTAGTACATGCTTCTGTTGTAGCAAATGTGCTATTTCCATCATTTCAAAAGATACTTGAAAAAAGTTAAGGTCTTAAATCTTTTATGATCAGTCTGTACCTACTCCCCCAACTTACCTCCCTTTGTACTCCAAAATATTCCGATTCTCCAGTCTTACTGAAATACTCAGGATTACCAGGGACAGGGTCTCTGTTTCTGGAGGACAGTGGCAATGCCATCTGTGAGAAGCTAATCTCAAATGGCATCCTGAGCAATAAAATTAGCCTAAAAGGCATGGCCACAAAATATATATATGTTTCCCAGAAATTATGGATGTAAAGGATTTTATGGGAGTCACAGACTTGACTTTATGTGGGAAGTAGATCAAGTGAAATTTGAGTTTTATAATAATAATGCTCCTTAAGAATCCTGGGGGAGCCTTGAGTTACTTTAATAACAGAACTATCTACAAATCCAGAACATAGCTCAAACTTACTTGGACAAATCATACTGTATTAGACCTTAAGCTTTCTGAGTTTATCTTTGCTTTATTCCACCACCCCTCCCACCTCTACCATAACCAGTCTTCTACTGTGAACAAACAGCTGGGATTCTTAGGCACAACAAGGTTTTAGAAATAACACTGAATAGACCTAACTCATAGGCTGAAATCACAAAGTAAATTTAATTGGCTAGCCCGTCAATGTCCATTTGGATTTAGTCAGGAGGGCAGTCCCCCATAAACATATGGGTAGCCCCGTAACTTTCTTATTGTTACACAGAAAATAGAAAGTCTGATGTCCACATTCTCCAATCACAAAGACACTGTCTAAAAGCTAGGTTTTTGGTTGCTTTGGGAATTAGGCACTCACTCCCATAGAACACAGAACCATTCAACCCACCCAAAGGCGGTGGTAATACCTTGTCTCCCACCCAAAGCCTATTTCAGGCAAAAGTCTGTAGCCAGAAAAGAGAGGTGAGGGTGGAATCTTCTCTCGGTGCTCACTCACCTCTCACACTCACCAGCTGCTGTTTTTTACTCAAGTTGAAATGGATTTTTCTCTGCCACCTACAATAGTCTAGTCTTATGATGTAGTATGTCCCACAACTCACTTTGTCACCTAAGAATCTCAAATAAAACACCCATTTTAATAGTCTGATGTAGAAAATCAGAGAAAATTTGTAGAGGGAAAGAAAAATACACAATGGCTGACTGAGCAGGAAAAAGAAGCAGGCATGATTGTGTTGTAGGAGATATCTTACAAGCAAGAAGGGCACTGCTATCTGTGATCCAGGCTTTTAGAATCTCAGGCACATCCAAAGCCTCTTAAAAGTACTGTTTAAAACCCAAACAAGAGGCCTAGAGAAAAACCACAGAGAGGGGTCAGGAAGCTCAGAAATGCCAACATGTATCTATGTTGATTCTCATTTTCCAGTCAATCTCCCAGACTTTTACATTTATCAAAGATAACGGGAAAGAGGCACATGCTATGTTCTGGGAAGAAACTAGGCCTTGATTTGTGTATTTGGGGAACTCCCCTTCCCCCCCCCCGCCCCCCCCCTCCCCCCCCCCCCCCCCGTAGTAAGACAATGTGGAGCATAGAAATTAGCAATGCTGTTGTTTACCCAAACAAACATGCAAATGAAAAAAGATCCTTCTTCCTAGGGGATCCCTTCCCTTCTTTTTGCCTGGTACTTTTGTGCTGCTGTGAGCAGGGTACTTAGACCTGCTGGCCCTGGGATAGAGTGGGCCATAGTGCACTGTAAGTTTGGGAGGTTTATTAAAAAATAAAATGCTTGAGAGCCGCTGGAAAAACAAAACAAAAGAAAAAGAATGGTTGCCTATGCTCCTTTCCAGTCTTTTCTTTCTGTTCACTCTTATCAGCATATGCATCTAAATCAAATTTTAACCTAAGTGTTGTTATGGATCCAACTAACTGTATCTATTTAATCTAAGAAAAAGTTTGCTTTGAGAACACACGGACAAAAGTCCCAAAGCACCTATTACTGGGCAGGGCAGAAGACCCGTGAGCGTTGGAGGCATGGGCTTCCGTTCTCAACAACCTTGGGGATTTGCTCTGTTTCTTGGGAGCTTGCAAACATTCAGACTTTTATAGTGGCAATAAAGAGCGTGAAACTACCTCAGAAGCCTCTCTGTCAGACAGCAAGTCCCCTAGCACTTCTTCTAATTAACTTCTAACCTGCTGGCCACTGGGTTATTTTTTTTTTCTTCTTTAACTGCTAATGAAGTCCAGAATCTCAAAGTCTCCTTGATTTTTCTTGAGCCTCCTAGCCATTAATTATGATCCCTGTGTTTTTCTTGCTCACTTAGACTTTATAAGGTGCACCACCACAGTGGGAATGTACCAATTTTTTTTCCTCCTTAGAGTCCATTGTTAACTTTATTCCAGATTTATTTTGCTTGCCTCTGTAAGATCAATAGAAACCCAGGAAAAACAACAAGATTAGAATATGGATAAGTAGATTTTGGGATGGGGGCAATCAGAGAAGTTCGACTCATGTGCTTGAGTGTCCTTTCTCGCAAGTGACTGTTACATTTACCTTAATAGTCTGAGACATTAAAACAGCTACTCTCAGAAAAGAAACTCTGAGAAAGCTTGTCATCTTTCCATTCTCGGTGATATTTTACTGATGGGTACATTTTAATTCTAATAACCTTTGAAGTCTCCAGAATAAACTTGGGTAAAGCATGCATGCATGTATGCATACACACACACACACACACACACACACACACACACACAGACACACCAGCATTTCCAGTTAGAATGAGTGACCAACTTACTTTCTTTTCCAATTGACTTTTGATGGCTATGGTTTTTCTTATTTTTAGAACTTGGCTTTATTCTGGGATTCAGAGAGCTTTACATTCTTCCCTTGCTTATCCAAGGTCCATTCCTCCCATCACTTCCTCTAATGAGGCCAGATGTCCTTACTTCAATTCTGTGAGATAAGCAAGTGGACCAGAAACATGACTCCCCTTCATGTATAAGACAGAAAAATGAGTTATTAAAGGGTCAATTTTTAAAGGGAGAAAAGAAATCTATTCAACAAAGTATCTTTAGCCACAATACTTGAAAATCAAGAAATCACCTGGTTTATCCTCACCTTTCTATGGGGTGGGTGTATTAGTGGCTTTTAAAATACAAAGCATGATTTTCAAAAAACTTGAAAGTATGACTCTCATGTAATTATAATATTGACCTGTTTCACGGACTTTATTCAACTCATTAATTAATGAGGAAACCAGTAATAAAGTCAAGTGTGATTCAAAAGCATTTTGGGGATTTAGAACTTTATAGGCATTTTGAAACAATGATAGAACAGAATAACAGGTTAAATGGAAATCTAAGTCCCTTAGGCAACCATGAATGAGTATTACCTTTCTTACCTAACAGAAATTATGTGCATTTCAATTAAACCAAAATCTTAAGTTAACAAGTATTTTACTAAGTCTTTTTTCAATAACAAAAAGTGAGTCAAACCAAGTATTTTCCTCTAGAATGATGAGTGTACCTGTTAAATGATACTTCAGTACAACATTGAAAGAACATGCTCCATACCTTTTTGCATGATTCCCATACGTTCAATAATGTTTCTTATTATAATGAAGTGGCATCATGCCCTGAGACAGTGCTAAGAACAACTTTCAGGTAATGGGTCCAGGTTCCCCTTTCTTCCCAATGTTACTCCTCTGTTTGTGCATACAGGTGTACACATATGTGCATGAAACACAGCAAGTCTGCCATTCATATGCAATGTGAAAAACATTTTAACTTCCTCTGAAAAATAGAATTTGCAGACAACTTAAATTACCCTGCTTTTTCGAGCCAATCTTACCAATTTTCTTTTTACATTATCCTCTTCACCTGAGAACTCTGTGATTTTATCAAGTAGCAACATTCTAATCAGATCAGACTCACTCTTTGGGACAATTTGTGGAATGCATTTCATTGTCTCAAGAAACTTTAAATGGGTGTTAGAAATGTAGACAATAAGAAATGGCCTCTCCCAGATGTATAACAAGGGGGTGAGCTTTTTCTTAAGACCTTTGCAGTCTATTTTTAAATATAAATTTAGATTTAAGTTCCTTTTATTGATGCCAGTTACACTTTCTAAGAGGGTTTCTGGACCAGAGAAGAGTAATCCTCGCTTTCATATTTCCCAACATCTGGAGGAAGGGAATATTAAAATTAACTCATATTTGCATTTTGTTTCCTCACTTTCCTGTTGACAGTTCCCTGATCATCAGAGAAGTCTTTACAGGTTCTCTTTGTAGGCTGAGAGGACCACAATGATATCAGGATCACACTGACTAAACAAAATTGTAAGTTTTGGAAATCACAGGCTTAGAATGTATTTCCTACTACAGAATATTCAGAATAAAGAGCCAAACCTTTTGGAACTGAGTCAGACATGATCCTCAATGTGGCCAGTCTGTGGGCACATTTATTACATCTTATGGTGGCATTATAATTTTCCCCAGTTTGCAAACGAAGACTAATTATCCAAATAATTCAGCCTGGCTATCTGCTCTTGACCACTGTGAATCTCCCTGCTGTTCCTCAAAGCTGTTTGTTCCCCGTTTCTCTTCTTGTTTTATACCCCTCACTGTTCTGAGTGCCTTTTATTTAAAGAGAAATTGGATACCTACTGTGTAAATTTCTGCAGGGAGTCCTTTAATGTAGACTGTTGCAATTTTCTCCAGGAATATGCTAATAATTACATGGGCTAGGGACCTGGTCTTTGTTATCTAAAGAAGAGGAACTGTGAGAAAAAGAGAAAAAAAATCTCAACTTTCTACATCAGTGAAGAGAAGAAAAAAAGAACAAAATAATATAGGAGAAAGGAAAACAAAGTTATTTGTTAAAATGCAGGCTGGAAATAGATGCTCAGAAGTAGCAACTGTGGCCTCTGGTCTTTGTGGAGGCTCTTAAGAAAAGCCATGTTTGAAGGGAGAATGGTGAACTTTGGTCTCAGGGGACAACAGCCTTCGTAGTCATGGCAACAGAACATCACCTTGTGCTCCTGGGGACCTACTAGAGTCCTCTGTAGCCTCTACCAGAGGTATGGGTGTCTGAACAGCAAGAAATGCTGGTTAAGATTGATTTAAGGGAGCTCTGCATTTTGTTTCTTGTTTCTGTTTAAAAGATAACTTCCTGAAATAAATTGCATAGTTGTGCTTCAGAGGAACGTTTCTGGGAAATAAACATGGTTATCTTAGAACCCAATGTGCACTGAAGTGATGCTGCAGTCACACAGTGTTGGATCAGCAGCCAGTTCTATCCTGAGATTACTTGCCAAGTGGATTATTTCAGGTGACCTGGGGTCTGTACTGTTATTAGCAGGCACCTTTCAATAGTCACAGTCTGACTCTGTCTGACCCTTTATCACAAAGTTCTTTATAAGCTTGTTTCAGCCAAGAGGTTTTGGAAAAATAAATTTCTTTTTAGAATTCCTATATGACAATGAGGTCAAAGAATTATTTCCACATACTGATGTGAAAACTAAAGCGTTGGAAATGAGAAGAAACTTGCCAATGATGAAAGCAAAATCAAGTCCTGGCAGGACCTACGATCCTTAAATTCCTTGTTTATTTTTATTGGCTGGGTTTCTGAAGCTCTGATTGTAGTGATTTCTTTAATGGTTTTTTCTTGGGTAAAGGTGTTAAAAAACTAAGAAATCAAATTCACTTTAATTAAAATAATAAGACTAATATCCAGCAGTACTTTTTGGAGTTTCACAGAAGGAGAATTTCTCAACAGCAACCAAAAATGGATAATGATAGTAACATCCTATACAATAAAAGCCTAATATGCTAAGTGTCTGGTCCTCTGATCACCAATTCAACCAATCAAAGCATAATATGCTAATGATATGCCAAGGCTGCTCAACTGCTCACTATGACGTGCACTGACTACCAGGGGGCATCACTCTGACCAGTAGGTTAGCTTGCTGCTGGGGTTTGGCCGATCAGGACTGAGCAAGATGGGCCAAACATGCCCTGGAGCCCTCCTTTGGTCCCTCCCTCACTGGCCAACCTCCCGCATCCCTCCCCGGCCCCGATTGTGCACCAGTGGGGTCCCTTGGCCTGACCTGCACCCTCTCACAATCTGGGACCCCTCAGGGGATGTCAGAGAGCCAGTTTCAGCCCAATCCCACAGGCCAGGTCGAGGGACCCCACTGGTGCATGAATTCATGCACTGGGCCTCTAGTTATTAATAACAGAACTAATATTTATTGAACTATGTATATGAGTTCATAGCACTTTATAAGAATTGTCTCATTTATTTATGTCTACTTACCTGATGAGGAAACGGAGTTTAAAGATCTTCCCCAGAGTCACATAGCTAGTCATTGGTAGAGTCAGAATTTAAACCTAGGCCATCTAACACCAGTGTCTTGAGTTTCTAATCACTCCACCAAACTCTACTATGCTCCTATGCCATAATTTTGTGCACCGGGCCTCTAGTAGAATAATAAAATGCTTATTAGTATTTGTCTTTTTTTTTTTAAATCTACTCACTGTATCACTGTACAGGAAGAAGAACTACTAACCGCAGTCCTTTGCTGAGCTCCTACTCTGTGTCAGGTACTCTCTGGACACTGCATATATAGTTTTCGTTCCTCACCACAAACCTGCACTCAAAGAAATATTATCTCTGATTTATGTATGAAGACATGAAGCCCAGAGATTTTTTAAAAAAATAATTTACTCAGGTTGTATTTTAACAACAGTCTGAGCAAGTGTGCTTGATTGCAAACCTTTTTATTTTCTTTCTCAATGCAGCCATACTGTGTGTTTTTTAAAGTTATTTTTGAGGTATAGCTCTAGTTTAATTCAAAATGACTTGGGACCATGTCTATCTTCTTAGTCCTTGATCTCACTTTTCTATTAAATTTGTTAATGAGATAGAAGTATTATTTCCAGAAAATCTGAATAAAATATGCAGATTACCTGAGGGGAAGACTGTGGTCTATCTTTTTAACTTAGGTTACTATCAGTTGATTAATTTGACTTTTATTCTTTAGTACTTGAATAAATGAAAAATGAATGAATGAATGGGTGAGCAAATGAGACAACCTAACATCTACTGAATATCTAGTAGACTAGACAGTAGGCACTATGCAAGGTGATTTCATATTCTGATATTTTTGTCCTTTCCATAAAAGTTCTGCAGTTAAGTGTTTTATTACTGCTACATTAAGAAAAAAGCTGTGGTACATCTATATAATGAAATACTATGCAGCTATAAAAAAGAAGATTCTCTTATCCTTTGTGACAATATGGATGGACCTGGAGATTATTATGCTAAATGAAATAAGTCAGTTAGAGAAAGACAAATATCACATGGTCTCACTTAGGTGTGAAATCTAATGAATCAAATAAACTGACAAACAAAATAATTCCAGAAACATGAATGCATGGAACAGACTGATAGAACTCAGAGTGGAGGGAGGTAGGGGAAATGGGAAAAGATTAATGAAAGAATGTATATGCATATATACATAGCCCACGGACACAGATAATAGGGTGAGGAAAGCCTGGGGTGGGACAGATGGGTCAGGTGGAATGGGGCAAAGAGGAGGAGAATGGGTAACATCTGTAATACTATCAACAATAAGTAAATAAAAATTAAAGATTATGATTTAGGAAAAATCTTTAGGCATTTGTACAAATTTAGAAATTTATATTACATGGTGTAAGCTTTTATAAATTATAAATAGCTTTTTTAAACTAAAAAGAAAAAAGTGAGGGATCTGAGTCTTAGATAGGTTCAGTCAATTGCTGAATTTCAACTAGTGAATGAGACAGTTAGGAACAGATCCCAAGGGCTTTTGGCTTCAAAGATCATGTTCCATCCATGTTTAAATTTCTTTTAAAAAATTTAGAAGTGCTTAGATTTTAAAAAAACAAACACATTTTAGATATATCTAAGAAATGCAGAGCCATATAAGTAGCATCCAAATATTTATGCCCTATATTCATAAACAAAATATTATCTTAAATTTTCAATTTTCCTGAGTACCCTTCACATTCCATCCCTACCTTTCTATCTTAGAGTGTCTTTATAGTTGTACTAGAGGCCCAGTGCATGAAATTCATGCCGGGGAAGGGGGGTGGTCCTTCAGCCCAGCCTGCACCCTCTTGCAATACAGGACCACTGGCTCCTCACCACTCATCTGCCTGCCTCATTGCCCCTAACCACTCGGCCTGCCTGCCTGATCACCCCTAACCACTCGGCCTGCTTGCCTGATCACCCCTAACTCCTCTGCCTGCCTGCCTGCCTGCCTGCCTGCCTGATAGCCCCTAACTGCCTCCACCTGCTTGCTTGATTGCCCCTAACTGCTCATCTGCCTGCCTGATTGCCCCAAACTGCTTGCCTGCCTGCCTGATTGCCCCAAACTGCTCTCCTGCCTGCCTCATCACCCCTAATCACTTCTGTCTGCCTGCCTCATCACCCCCTAACCACCTCTGCCTCGGCCCCTGCCATGGCAGCTTTGTCCGGAAGGACACCCAGAATGATGTCCAGAAGTTCGTGCTGCTGTCTGGTAATTAGCATATTATGGTTTTACTATTATAAATACTTATTTATATTCCTAAATAAAGCATCATTTAGATATATGTGCTTTAGATCTTTAAATCAATTGAATCAAGCTTTTTTTTTTTTTTTATCATATTTGCTCTTTTTGCATGACATTGTTCCCGAGATGCATCCATGGCACTGAATAAAGTTATATTTAAATTCTTCTCACTATGGCATAATATACCACTATAACAACACTGCCATAATTTGTATATTCATTCTACTTTTGATGAATATTTGAGTTTGTTTAATTCTTTTGTATTTTTTTTGCTACTACAAAGAATGCTAATAAGAACATGTGATACGTTTCTCTCAGAGAATATCTTAGAGTGTAATAAAGTTATAAGGTTTATACATTTTTGGTCTATTAGCTAATACCATATTGTTTTCCCAAGATGATGAGAAATTTATACTCTAACTCATTCTGGATAACATTGTATAATTATTCAGCTTCCCCCATATCCACACCAAGATTTGATATTGTTATACTTTAGTTTTAATTAATATTAGTTTGAAATGGTATCTTATTGTGATTTTTTAAATTTTTAAAAATATTTTTATTGTTTTCAGAGAGTAAGGAAGAGGGAGAGAGAGATAGAAACATCAATGATGAGAGAAAACCACTGATTGGCTGCCTCCTGCACACCCCCAACTGGGAATTGAGCCTGCAACCTGGGCATGTGCTCTGACCAGGAATCAAACTGTGACTTCCTAGTTCATAGGTTGACGCTCAACCACTGAACCATGCCAGCTGGTGTGATTTTTATTATTGACTAGAAGCCCAATGAATGAAATTTCATTCAAGAGTAAACCTTCCTTCCCCCAGCTATTGGCATCCTCTTCCCTCCGGCATCCAGGACCCAGGCTGCCTCACCGGCTTCCCTCCAGCACTTGGGACCTGGGCTGCTTCCCTCCTCTGGCCACCTGCTGGCACCCAGGACCTGGGCTGGCTTCCCCCAGGGCCACGCGCAGGCACCTTCCAGCCCCGGCTTCGTCAGAAAGGACATCTGGAATGATGTCCGGAAGACATCCAGTTTAATTAGCATATTACCCTTTTATTATAATAGATACACTAGAGGCCTGGTGCACAAAAATCGTGCATTGGGGGGGAGGGGTGTGTCCCTCAGCCCACCCTGCACCCTCTTCAATCCGGGACTGCTGGCTCCCAACTGCTCACCTGCCCGCCTTCCTGATTGCCCCTAACCACTTCTGCCTGCCAGCCTGATTGATGCCTAACTGCTTCCCTGCCAGCCTGATTGCCCCTAACTGTCCTCCCCTGCAGTCCTGGTCACCCCTAACTGCCCTCCCCTGCAGGCCTGGTCCCCCCCAACTGCTCTCCCCTGCAGGCCTGGGACCCCCCCCCCCCCTCAACTGCCCTTCCCTGCAGGCCCAGTCATCCCCAACTTCCCTCCTCTGCTGGCCTGGTCACCTCTAACTGCCCTCCCCTGCAGGCTTGATCACCCACAACTGCCCTCCCTTGCAGACCTGGTCCCTCCCAATTGCCCTCTCCTGCTGGCCATCTTGTTGCAGCCATCTTGTGTCCACATGGGGGCAGCCATCATTGACCACATGGGGGCAGCCATCTTGTGTGTTGGAGTGATGGTCAATTTGAATATTACTCTTTTATTAGATAGGATTCGGCATCATTTTATTTCAGTTTTTTGGCATTTCCTCATTGTGAAGTACCAATTCATTTTTTTACTTTTGCCCACTTTTTCTATTGGGTAATTTGCCTTTTTCTTCTCAGTTTGTAGGCCTTTTTTACATTCAGGATATTAAATATTGCCATTTAAACTACTGCAAACAACTTCTTCCAGCTAACATAATGCTTTCACTTACTTATGGGGATTTCTGATGTATGGAAGTTCTCAACTTTAATATATTCATATTTGTTGATCTTTCCTTTATGCTTTGTACACAAAGGCGATCTTTCTAAATCCAAAGTAATGAAAAGATTTTGCTCAAAGTTTTATAGTTTTGCCTTTTGCATTTACATATTTAACCCAGCTAGAGTTGATTTTGGCTTATGCTGTTATACAGGGGTCTAATTAATTCATGTTTTTTTCTGTGTAAATAACCAGTTGTTCCAGATTTATTTATTTTTAATCCATTTGTTTTCTCAAGGCTCTGCAATGCAAGATCTATATAAATCTCATCTACACACACATACGTATGGATGTGCTTCTGAGCTCTGTTTTTTTCAGTTCATCCATTTCTGTAATAGTACTATACTATCTTCATTTTTACAGCTTATAGTAATACTTGCTATCTGGTAAGCCCAATCCAATTACTTTGCTCTTCTTAAGCAATGTTTTTCTCATCTTCTATCTTTGATCTTCTTTATAAATTTTAAAATCAGCTTGTCAAATTCACTCAAAATCTGTTGGTATTTTGACTAGAGTTGAATCATATCACTAGAGCAATTTGGTAAGAATTTACATCCTTAAGCTATGGCCTTTTTCTTATTAATTTTCAGACCATGCCTGTGCTATGGTTTTTCTATTTAAGTCTTTGAAAAATTTTTCTTCAGTTTAATTTTCTCCATACAAATTTTGTACATATATTATTAATTCCTCGGTACTTTATTTTTATTTGAAGCCAGAATTAATAATTACCTTTATAAATACTTTCTTTTGAGCATGTAACGAACTGCAACTGATTTTTTATACTTTTAAAATAAGCTTCATGTTTTACAACAGTGTTAGTTTACCAAAAATTTTTAAAGATAGTACAGAGTCTCCATAGATTTTGTACCCAGTTTCCACTATTCTTATAATTTCTTATGTTAATATAATGCGTTTGTTATAATCAGTAAAGCAATATTAATACAGTATTATTAACTAAAGCATATACTTTATCCAAATTCCTTTAGTTTTTACCTAATGTCCTTTATCTGTTCCAAGATGTCACCAGGGTACCACATTACATTCAGTTTCCATCTCTCCTTAGGTTCCATTGGCTCTGACAGGTTCTAGGGCTTTCCTTGATCTGATGGCCTTGACAGTTTTGAAGAGTACTGCTTAGGTATATTGTAGAACCCTTGTTGGGACTTGTCTGGTGATTTTCCTCATGATTATAGGTGTTTAGGAGGAAGACCATAGAAGTGGCGTGCCATTTTTATTCTATTTTTTTTTGAGAGTACATAGTGATTGCCTGGCTGAAGTAGTGTTTGTCAGATTTCACCTGTAAAATCACTCTCTCATGTCCCTTACCATACTGTACCCTTAGAGGGAAGGCACTATGCCCAGCCCATGCCTGAAAAGTGGAGAGTCATGCATGCTCTGCCTTCTTGAGGGTTGAATGTCTTCACAAATTATTTGGAATTCTGCACAGGAGACTGTCTCTTCTCCCTCATTTATTTATTGCATCATTTATTTATATCATGTGGACTTACGGATATTTAATTTATAATTCAATACTACTTTATTTATATTGATGCTAAATTGTTCCATCTTTGGCCGTGGGGAGTTCTTTCAATTGGCTACTGTCCCTTTAACATGTACTGTGATTGTGAACTTTTTCCCTGAGCATTGTCTTTATAATTGATTTTTTAATATATTGATTTTACTTCCAGCTACCTTGCTAAAATCTTTTAGCAATTCAAATAAATCGCTTTTCTAAACAACCATGTTTTCTACAAATAATGACAGGTTTGCTTTCTTTCAAATTATTATAATTCTTACACATTTTACTTTTTTTTTTTTTGCCTTGTTGTACTTAACTGGGACCTTTAGTGTGAAGCTAAATTAAAGTTATAATAGAGAACACACTTGATTTGTTTTGGATAGTATAGGAAATATTTAATATTTTTTTTCAAATTAAATACTCTAAATGGGCTTTGTTTTTTATCCCATTCTTACTTAAATCAAACTAAGAAATGACTCTGACAATAATGAGTGCTTTTTGAAATCAAATATTGAGACCTCTTTGGCCACCTATTTTGTTTTTGTTCCATTCCCCCCAGCATCTTACTTCATGGCTCTTCCTTCCCTGATGATTGGTTTCCTGTGCCTTCAGATCTGGATACCTTCCTCCCACATCACTGTGCAGTCTTAAGGTATTTTTCATAAAAGACTAGTTACTTCACTTTCACAATATCCTCTCCCTGGCATTTAAAATTTACCAAAAAAATCAAAGCATTAAGCTGAAGCTATACATGTGTAACTTAAGGTTCTTAAGTATATATCTTGTAGTCCTTTGAAGTGGCATGCTAAATTATTACCTATTTGGCTCATCTGCCTAAGCCTGCACGTACAAGTGGCCATGACAGACTCAACCAGAGGCCCCAAACTCCACTAAACATAGGCTGTTATTCAATGTCAAACTAATTTATAATCAGATCAACATTTTGTTATTTTGGACACTTAAAAATAAATCCCTTTCCTGCTAATATTTCTAATTTTAAAACCAAGATCCTGACCAAAGAGAAATAAAAAGTATCACGTGGTTCTGATTCAGCATCTCATAGAAACCAGGGACTGTTTTTGCCTGGCAGCCTTGCTGAGACTCTCAGGGACACACAGAAGTTTTTCAAATTTCAGTGTATATAAGAGTCAACTCAGGAGTTTGTATAAAATGTTAATTTCTGCTCATCTCTCCATCCTCCATTAAGATTCAGCAATTCTTAGAGGGGTCTCTGGAGTCTGTGTTTCCACCAAGCGCCCAGGGTGATTGTGATGCAGCGGGTCCACTCAGCTGAGTTAGAGAAAACCCCTGTGGTTGGTGAGAAAATGAACTGGAAAGAGGCTCTCAAAGAATTGTCTGATGATTTATGGGCAGTGTGATTTATAGCAAGTAGGACTTTATCCTAATTCCGTTCAGTTTCTAGCTGCTGTTCTGGGCTGTGCAGTGCAGAACAAATGGGCATGACCCCCTGAGCACTGCTCCTCTAAAATGCCCTGGCAACAGTCCTGTCCTTGGCTGCAGAGATGAGAGGGAGCTTGGAAAAAAGTTAGCCAAACCCTCACTGTATCATTGTTCTGTTTCAACCCCAACTGGAGGGCCCTGCAGTGTACTTCTTTTGCCAACCACTGGGAGTCAGTGCCGATCCCCCAAGATAAGGCTCAGTCCTCCACAAAATTGCCCTCCTTTGAGATGCCAGACACAAGTGGAACCCCAGCTCATCAGCACTTTTGATCAACTGGATATAAATTCAAGGATTCCACAAAAACCTTAGGTTTGATTTTCCCTAGAATGACTCACAGAGCTCACTATTACAGTCTTATTATAAAAAGTGTACTTAAGGTGACATTTGGGGGTCCAGGAAACAGACCTTTTGGGATACTGTGATTTATAATAAAAAATACATATTTGGTTTTCATCCCCTTTTTGGCACAATTGGAATTTCCTGTGTTGAGAGCAATAAAGGTGTCTTTTGTTATGATAATTAGGTGACTTTGGGAGGTACCTAAGAATGGGGGCTGGTTGCAGGAGACCCAACCATGTGATTAGAGTGTTGGAACTTTCAATCCTAGTTCACACATTTGGGGAGAGGACAGGGGCTGCAGGTTGAATAAATCACCAATGATCCATGACTTAATCAGTCAAGACTGTGTAATGAAACCTTCATAAAACTCCCAAAAGGGGGTTCAGCGACCTTCTGGATTAGTGAACATGTGGAGATTTGGGGAGAGTGTTTGGAGAGGGTATGGACCAGCCCTGTGCCCCTTCAAACACACATTGCCCTATGCAACTCTTCCATCTGGCTGTTATTGTATTGTGTCTTTTTATAATAAACCATTAATCTAGCAGGTAAAATGTTTTCTTGAGTTCTGTGAGCCCCTCTTGCAAATTAATTGAACCCAAGGAGGGAGTCATGGAAACCTCTGCTTTATTACCAGTTAATCAGAAGCACAGGTAACAACCTGGACTTGCTCACAATTGGATCTGAAGTGGGGAGCAGTCTTGTTGGACTGAGTTCTTAATCTGTGGAATCCAATGATATCTCTGGATAGATAGTGTAAGAATTGAGTTGAATTATAGGACACCAAGCAGGTGTCAGAGAATTGTTTGGTGTGGAAAAATCACATATACATGCACTCATTGGAACTGGAATCAGAATTGTTACCTCCTAAGCCTTCTCCCTGTGAATCAAGGCATGTCATCCTCCCAACATAATAGTGTGTTCACTAATCAGAAAGCTCCACTGAGCTTCAGTGCCCAGAAATTTTATTGGTGTTTCATTATATGGTATAGGCATGATTGATTAAATAATTGGCTATGTGATTGAACTCAAGTTTTCCCTCCCCCTCCTTCCTGGTGGTAGGGGTGGTCTCTACCAACCCTCTAATCAAACGGTTGGTCTTTCTGGTGACTAGCCCTCATCTCGCACACCTTGGGTCATTCATTAGCATAACAAAGATACATCCATCCTTCTGGAAATTTAAAGGGTTATGAAACTGGGTCAGGAACTGGGGACATCGTTATATTATATATTCTTTACAATATTATATATTCTTTACTAAACCACAGTAATAAAAGGCCACAATGTGATTGTGTACCTGTGAGCAAGCACCTCAGTGTGCACTATACACCCTGATGGAATCTGAAAACACAGAAACAAGATTGATGGAAAGGGGGCTGGAGCATCTTTGTGGCTGCAATGCACCCAGGGTGTAAAGTCTGAGAGCTCCCTGACAAGCACTGCAACAAAGAGATCCTTTCACCTTGAGAAAGTTTTGCAGAATTCCTATAAGAAACCTTTTCCTGCTTCCCATTTTCCTATTCATTTCCTTTTTTCCTTTTTTTTTTTTTTTTTGGCTTTTTCTTCAGTACCATAATTGGTTGGAACAGACTGAAAACCGTGTAAGTCCATTAGGACCTTAATCACCTGTTAAAGATGAGAGCATCCAGTGAGGAACAACAGCATTTAAACCTCTGAGGGGAACTAATTGAAATTTCTCTTTTGAATCCATGCCCGAATGGGTTCTGTGAGGACATCAAGCACAGAAACCCGAGCTCAGACTGCAGCCATACTAATGGGCTTAGGGATAAGATAGGAGACAGAGTCTGCCCACTGCCAGGAATGAGAAGTTTAAGTCCAGTTCAGTGTGTTTCCTTCCTCCTGAGCAGAGACCTGTGTACTATGAATTTTTAGAATTGAAAAAACTATACAAATGCAGAGAAACATTATCATAATTACTTTGGCTTATGAATATTTTTAGCTAATGTTATTTTAATAAGAGCTGCTATCAAGGGGGAAAGGCAAATAATTTAAAGCAAAAGTTTGTTCTGATGTTATCTGATTTAATGTTCCCTGCCTGTCCTGCTGGATATTTCACAGCAACTAAAGCAGAGTGTTAGGGTAGAAAGCCGATTACTCCATCCCAGGGAGAATAATGGGCAACACTCTCTCCCAGACATTGTGCTTAATGTTGTAGGAAATAGAGGACAGTCTCTGTCCTCAAGGAGCTTACTAGTACAGTCTATAGAAGTGTGGATACCTAGGCACCTGGACAACTAACAAAATACTAACAGAATGAAATTTGGGTGCAAGTAAGTTATGGTGCAAAAAGCAGAGCTTAGATAATTCCAAAGATATAGAAAGTCCTTCCTGCAAAGGTGCACTTGAGCAGGTGTTAAGAAGGATTGTGTAGAATTACCATTGGGTTCCAGAGGCAAGGGCATTTGAGGCCCAGGAAAGAGCCTGAACAAAGTCAAGGTATCTGGCCAATTCATAAAATAAAACATGTAAAGGTCATGACATTTTGCCACATAAATTAATCTAATAAAATTACATACTTTAAAGAGCTCTGCAGAAAAATTTCCTGGGTTAGAAACACTTTTTTTTACATACACCCCCCCCCTCCTTTTTCTTTTAATAACAGCAAATGTGGTCCATAAACCATCAGCATCAATATCAACTGGGAACATTTTAGATACGTAAATTCTCAGATTCAATTTCAGTCCTACTATGCTAGACTCTCTGGGGGTAAGTCTAGCAAATTGTTTTGACAAGTTCTCCATGTGATTCTGATGCATGCTAAGGTTTGAGAACCACATGACACAACTCAGGAATTGTTTTCCCTTTCTCTGGTCAATTACCCATTTTCCTGATTGCATGTCTATTATAATTCCTCTTCTTACGTTTTTAATCTATTTTTGTTGTTCTTTAAGACAACTCATTGTGCAGAGGGAAACATGTCTCTTTTTCAGTCTGCTGATTGTCAAAGTCCTTGATCTCAGGAAAATAATATTGATACCTAAATTCAATAGTAAATATTTGGTTGTAATGTCTACTTGAGTTGTGTACAGTTTTTATTATTTTGAACTCTTTCTGCATTTAAGTTTGGTCCTCTATACTCTTGCTGTCTCTTGTACCTCATATATTACTGACTCTTCTCCATTTATTATCTTAATTGTTTGGCTCTTGCTTCTTTGCCTTTTAATCACTGTTTTACCTGTGTTAAGTGCTGCTACCTTAGATGGACTCCAATATTGACTACATCTTGTTTACTATAAAATCTATAGGTAAGTCTCTAACCTCCATTCTGAAGTGAGATCTTACAGCTGTCAGTTGGACATTTGTATATCAAAACTGGATTCTTTATCACCATAAACTCATTTTTAAAATCTTAACTCATGAAAATTTAATGTGTCAAGCCAAATGCTTGGGAATTCATGCTATATTCCAAGAGAGAAAAGGCAGGGATATTTAAGAATTGATTAAAACTACTAATCCTTAGATTTGGAGAACTTAAAAATCCTAAGAAGTAGAAATAAGAAACCTACACCTAAATATCATGGTACACTAAACAGACAAAGACATATTTTTAAGAGCAATCAAATGGAAAGATAAATTAACTTAAAAGGAAGCATCAGAGTGACATATGATACTTGGTGCATACAAGCCCAAGTTCATATATGGAGTCATAGATGGAAATTTCCTCATACCAATTAAGTAAACAGGCCTGACTGAGAGGAAGTTGCACTTGTCATTCTTGAAATATAAGTAGAGTCAGCAAACAGGGGCACAATGAGAGCCCCTCACTCCACCATTCCCAAGTGAGGGGGCTATAGGCCACAGGATTTAGCAGACAAAATATTTGAAAATCATGGCTGGAAAACCCCCAAATTTGACAAAAGACAAGATAGTAACATTTAAAAACTCAACAAATTCCAACTAGAGAGAACTTTGAAGTATCCATACCAAAACACATAAAAGACAAAAACTCAAATTATGAACAAATTCATTGCTAAAGTATAATTTTAGCTCATGGCCTACACATAATTCTCCCTCTGATTGAGCTAACATTGTTATCAGTGCTCTATAATCCCTTTACATGCTAATTATAACTCAGAAAAAATGCACAAATCACAATAACCATCTTGTCGCTCTCCCCACTTCTTAGCTTCATTTATGCCTTCATCACTTCCCACCTGATTTATTTTACATTTCTCAATTCAGCCCCTCATTCTGCCTCTTTACATTGCATTCCACCTTGATGCCCATTGTATCATTAGGACATACTTGGAAAGAACCTATTAAAAATAATTACGTTCATCTTCTAGTTAACATTTCTTTGGGTTCCTTATCATAACATAAATAGTTGCAATGTATTTAACATTCAAAACCTTTCCCAAACCATTTCAGTAATATTTTCTCTTTTTACAGTTTGCTTCCTTTCCCCTGGGCTCCTGGGAGGCTCACTAAACTTCTCACCATACACTGAATTTCCAGCAACCCCTCTTCTGGGTATCTACCCGAAAATTTTGAAAACATTTATTTGCCAAGATATATGCTCCATTATGTTACTGCAGCATTAGTCACAGTGGCCAAAACATGGAAACAACCAAACTGTCCTTTGATAGATGAGGGGATAAAGAGGATGTGGTACAAATGTGCAATGCAATACTACTGAGACATAAGAAAAGATGAAATACTGCCATTGTGACAACATGGATGAATCTTGAAAATATCAAGCTAAGTGAAGTCAGACAGAAAAAGTTAAGAACCATATGATTCCACTCATGTGGGATATAAAACTGAAAGCAACAAATAACAAGAAAAACAAACAAAAACTCATAGACACAGACAACAGTATGTTGGTTACCAGAAGGAAAAGGAGTGGGGGAATGATAAAGGGTAAAGGGGGTCAAGTATATGGTGACAGAAGATGATTTGACTTTTGACGGTGGACACACAATGTGTATCATAGAAATGTACACTTGAAACTTATATAATCTTATTAACCAATGTCACCCAATAAGTTTAATAAAAAAATGAAATACTGTCTGTTATAAGTTTTCTCCTCCACATCTTCTAAAGCTACTCTTCCTTCTTTGCTTATGAGCCTTTGTATTAGTTTGCTTGGGCTGCCACAAACAACAACAAAAAAAGTCCCACAGACTGGACAGCCTAAATAACAGAAGTTTCTTTTCTTGCAGTTCTGGAGTCTGGAGGTCCAAGGTCAAGGTCCTCATAGCACTAATTTCTAAGGTGTCACTCCTCGGTCTGCAGATGGCTACCTTCTTGCTATGTCCTTGAATGTTGGGTTTTGTTTCCTCTGTACATGTGTACTCATGGTGTCTCTTTCTTTTCTTATAAGGACACTAGTGTCCCAGTGCATGGATTAGTGCACACCGAAAGGAAATTAATTAGAAGAAATATTTTCATATAGCCCATGGTCGGCAAACTGCGGCTTGTGAGCCACATGCAGCTCTTTGGCCCCTTGAGTGCGGCTCTTCCACAAAATACTACAGCCTGGGCGAGTCTATTTTGAAGAAGTGGTATTAGAAGAAGTTTAAGTTTAAAAAATTTGGCTCTCAAAAGAAATGTCAATCGTTGTACTGTTGATAGTTAGCTCTGTTGACTAATGAGTTTGCCGGCCACTGATACAGCTATTCGCCCTTTCTCTATAAGTGTCAACCAAATTCACAATCGACAATGACAGAAACACACGCGTGTGATTGGTAGCAGCAAATCAACTTAGCCTTTTTTATATATAGATAAACTTGCTTAATTAGACCTGCCTTCTAATTTAGCTAAACTTTTTCCAGCCCAGTGAAGGACCCAACTTCTCTTTCAGGTAATTGTCTGCAACATAGCAGTAAATATCAACATAAAGCAGATTATTATTGTAGATCATGCAGGGAGAACAAAGTGTAAAATATTTAACTGCAGCAGTGTTTGACTATATTCTGCACAGTGAGAAAACCTGAAGTCATTTTCAAAGTCCACCATTTCTAAATTCTTTTCAGTCGGGTCAAGTTTCTAAACTTTCTAAATCTCCGTTTTCTAGCTAATGAAAATAGGATTCTACTGAGTCTCCTACCTACCTACTCCAGGACTTCTATCAAGATCAAATGAGATGAGGTATGGGAAAATGCTTCACAAACATTTGGCTAAACTGTAAAATGTTTGCACCTGGCCATAAAGCAAATCAGGTTCCTGGGCTGAAGAAACTGCAAGGAGGCTAGTAGCTAGGGAGAGGAAGCCGGGCTTTGCTATGTGACATCATTACCCGGCACCCACAGCAACCATTTCTGGGCTGGGCTGGTCTGTGGGCCACATTTTGCGCCTTGGGGTCTTGGCAACATTGGCAGTGATTTGGTGGGGTGTAGTTCCGGGGTGGTGGCAGGGCCTGTGTCCCACTTGGGGGAAGCCCAGTGTTGGTTTGTTGGCACCAGGTCTGTGGCATCATTTATTTTTAAACAGCCAGCACACATCATGTCAGCTCCTGTGTTGAGTGTCTGCTCCCTGGTGATCCTTGCACATCATAGCTACCGATCGGAGGGAAGGACAGACATTCAGCCTTTTATATATATAGACTAGTTCTACTTTTATGACTTCTTTTAACTTTACCTCCCTAAAGACCCTATCTTCAGGGTTTGGTGGGGTGGGGGAGACACAATTCAGTCTATAATAATCTCCCCTTATCTTTTAGAAACCAATTTCTCTGAAATATCCTTTGAGTTCTTTGTAAATACAGTTCTATCATTCCCTGTAGGCTTACAGAAAATTTTCCATAGCAGGCTGACTGTACCCATAGCACTGAGTTATAGTGTACATGAAAGAACTCCGGAACAGTGATCCTTTTAGGGACAGAGATCATATTCCCCAGTTTGAATCCACAAAATCTAGAATGCCTATCTTATAAAATTACTCAGTAAAAGTAATAGATAAAAAAAGTATTTTGAAGTATTAATTTATTTATTGTGGTGGTGCTTATAGTTTAAAATAGCACTCTCCTTTAGGCAAAACCACTCTTATCAATATATGCTAACTTCTGTGAAAGTGATTAAAATTTACCATTCATATATGCACACCTATCAAATCCCTAGTTCCTATGGTAACTGGACAACCTTTATATTAGGTATGTAGACACTGTTCTAAAAGGGGAAAGCAGTGGTGTGAGTAGAAGTAACTCCTGTAGGCAGCATATTGTTTGTTCCTTATACATAATGCATGGGGATTATGAAGGATTTTCTCTCTTTGGATGAGGTAACTATAGGCAGTTACAGTGATTGCCCTTTAGGATGTGTTTGCCACTAATATACACCAAGTAGCCTTCCAAAGTAGCTTTTCTGCTGGCATATGTCCTTCTTCCATCTGTGATCCTTCGTTGTGTTTTTTCTTCCTGTTTGTAGGATTTCAGATCAAGATGAAAGAAACTTGGGAGTCACTGTTAGTTTACTTCTTCAGGAGATTCTACAAAGATATAATTTAGCTTTTGGAGCAGAGTTTTTGAAAGTGAGTTCCATGAGAAGAGGTGCTTTTATATGTAGAGAGGTGGAGAAGACCAAGATACCCCTCATTTACATTGTAACTTATGACAAACTGAAATTAAAGGAGCCTGCAACAGTCTGTTTTAAAATACAGGGTTTATATTAGACTAACGGGTGGTCGTTTGGTAAGTTATATAAATGTCTAATTGCCATGTTGTCCACCTGAAAGTAACATAATATTGTATGCCAAATGTAATTGAAAATTTTGAAATCCTATTTAATAAAAGGCTAATATGCAAATCAACCAAATAGCGGACTGACCGCCACTATGATGTGCACTGACCACCAAGGAGCATATGCTCAATGCAGGAGCTGCTCCCTGGTGGTCAGTGCGCTCCCACAGGGGGAGCGCCACTCAGCCAGAAGCGGGGCTCCTGGCTGGCCAGTGCAGTGATGGTGGTGGAAGCCTCTCCCACCTCCACAGCAGCGTTAAGGATTGGGCATAAGCCATCAGTTGGACATCCCCTGAGGGCTCCAGGACTGTGAGAGGGCACAGGCTGGGCTGAGGGACCTCCCCGCCCGGAGTGCACAAATTTTGTGCACTGGGCCTCTAGTAAATAAATAAATGCAGGTTTCATTATTATTTGGGTGTGGTGAGGCCAACAGATCAGCAGATGACTGCCCGTGGAAAGATAATTTGTTATTCACAAGACCCCATCAGGAGGCAGAGAGAATGAGGCAATAACCTGGGGAAGAGCCTTTATTATTATTTTTATGGCAAGAAGTGGGAGTAGTGGATGTACAGGCATAGGCTTGGCTAGTTTGGATAATTTCATCAGACTCAGGGGCATAGGGACTGCCCCTGATTGTCTAGTAGATGGCTCTTAGGTGATTAAGGCAGATGGATAGTGGCCCTGAGTGTCAGAATCTGACAGAGCAGGTTGTTGGAGGTGTGTACTCTAGATTAGTTGGTTTATATATGAAGGGTGGGCTTAGAGGCAACTCATTTACTATCTCTATCTAGGAATTAGCTAGCCCTGGAGGTCCATCCTCAATCAGCAAGGTCCCAGATATCAAAGCATTAGAATAACAAGACACGCTCAATATACAACCCATGAAACTGAAACACAAATCCATTTAGGAAGTTTTCAATCTTTGTCAGAGAGAAAATGAAAGATAAAGGAAAGGAAATCGGCAGAATGAGACATAGTGGGTTGAACAATAATCTAAACATTTCTTACAAAAAAAGATTTTCTATCTTCAAAAAAGGGTTAATAAAAAGGTCCATGCGGGGAGAAACTCAATGGCCCTATCTGCTATGGACAGCAACAGCACCCCCACCTCATTAATCCAGCTGATGCTGCTAGTCATGGCTTCATCTTCCGTGAGTGACCACTTTTAATCTTATAGGGAAACTAGAGGTCCAATGCATGAAATTCATGCATGGGGGGGGGAGGGGGAGGGAGGTGTCCCTCATCCCAGCCTGCACCCTCTCCAATCTGGGACCCCTCGAGGGATGTCCGACGGCCCATTTAGGCCCGATCCCGATAGGGTAGGCCCAGTCCTACCGGGATCGGGCCTAAACGGGCCGTCGGATATCCCTCTCACAATCCAGGACTGCTGGCTCCCAACTGCTCACCTGGCTGCCTTCCTGATAGCCTCTAACCACTTCTGCCTGCCAGCCTGATCACCCTCTAACCACTCCCCTGCCAGCCTGATTGATGCCTAACTATTCCCCTGCCAGACTGATTGCCCCTAACTGCCCTCCCCTGCAGGCCTGGTCCCCTCCCCCCCCCCGCAACTGCTCTCCCCTGTTGGCCTTGTCACCACTAACTGCCCTCCCCTGCAGGCCTAAGTCCCCCCCAACTGACCTTCCCTGCAGGCCTGGTCATCCCCAACTTCCCTCCTCTGCCAGCCTGGTCACCTCTAACTGCCCTCCCCTGCAGGCTTGATCACCCCCAACTGCCCTCCCCTACTGGCCTGATCCCTCCCCACTTCCCTTTGCTGCTGGCCATCTTGTAGTGGCCATCTTGTGTCCACATGGAGGCAGCCATCTTTGACCACATGGGGCAGCCATCTTGTGTGTTGGAGTGATGGTCAATTTGCATATCACTCTTTTATTAAATAGGATAGTTGCTGTAATACTTTGGAGCCTTAGCTTCCACTGAACTTGAAGATTAGCAAAACCCGATTTTGTTTTATTAAACAATAAACTGAAACACCAAAAGTTAACATCCTGATGGGAATTTAGTAGGATAATGAATGAATTGATAAAGCTCACCTTGGACCATCATTTGACTTGATGAAGGTGATATCCCATTTCCCTTCCATGCAGATCCTTTCTGGGCTGGCACATTTCTTCTCTGCTGTGTATCTCTTTGGCACCCTATGAAACAGATGCTTATCTGATTCCTTCTGCACACTCGTTGCTGCTAAGAAAATACATTGCACATTCTGCTTGCACGAGCTGCCTGGAATTATCTTGTCGTGTTACCACTTGCTGGAAAAACTGCATCTCAGTAGTGCCCCACCCCCCTGGGAAAGACATCCATCAACACAGACCTGTTTTTCCCTAGGTGCCCGTCCATTTTGGTGCCTCTTATTAAGCCTCATAGGGTCCTATTCATCAAAATTATGCCAGGGAAGCCTTGAATTCTTTCTGAGGAGCATATTCAGCAGAATGCCAAGGAAGTGCACAGACTCATGTGGTAAGCATTGAAAGAATGTGCAAATTAGGTTACCTATTTTTATTCCAGAAACCCCAAAAATGCAAAGGCACAGATTGGAGTTTTAAATAAAACCCATTTCTGACTTATTAGCAGCTCCTTACCTATCCACCTCTGTCATTAACTGCCCAAGGAAGCAGAGACGTTAGTGACTGAGTCATAAGATTAGGGATATCCTAAGGGTTGTAAATCAGCAGGGAAGGGTGCATGGACTTTTGGTTATTAATCTATCTGCCCATCTCCATAGACTGTCTAACAGGTTTGGAATAAATGTTAGAGGGAAAATGTCACTTGTCATGTGAAAGAATGTCAGAAAAAAAGGATTCTGAGATGGGAACTGTGACCTGAATCCACCTTAGAAATCACTTTGAACTTAAGTATATGCCCAATGTAATAGATTACCTAGGAATCGAACTATAATTAGGTTTGGGAACATGTTAATCATTATGCTATTTTTAGAAGAAATAATTACCTGGCAAAGTGGGCATGTAACTGCAACTTTATAGAGGCTGGATGGGGAGCCAGATGACAGGATGCTTCTCCCGAGAGGAAAAGTAATAAATATACTTGGCCTGTTAAAGAACAAGGGCATGGAGTCACCTGCTAGAGCTAAGGATGTGCACGTGTGTGTTTAATCTCTGAAGAATATGCTGGCCTTGATTAAAGTCTCAAGTGGAAAAGCATGGAGTTGTGTCTCAGGACAGATAGGCCTACTAGTAATCCAGATGGTCATCATATGCAGGGTTCAAAAAGTCACTGGGCTTAGTGGTTGACCTAAAGAATGTTTATTCCCTGAACTGGAAGAGTGGCTTTGGACTATAGACCATTAAGGACTGTGGTTACCCAGGGAACAAAGAAACAGAAAGGAAGAGAGTTTCAAGTGGAAAAAAGGTGGGTATAATCTTGGCTCTCTCTTTGGCAAAGTTTAATAATTGCTTTCTATACCTAATACTCTTTGTGCTCGTAGAATGTTACCTTGATAAATGAGGTGATGATCGTTGGCAATGGCGCCCAGACTTCCCTTGGAGTGACCAAGGAAAAGAAGCAGAGAGAATGCACCTGGGTCCATGTTGCCAGATACTAGTTTTCCAGGGAGGTTATCTGGCACAGAAGAAAAGCAAGTCTATCACAGATTTTTTTTTTTTTTCCATCTTGACATAGCCTGGTTTTTCTAGAATTTGTTTTCTGGCTATGTGGTTTTCAGAAGATTCTCTCTCCATTATGTTCTTATAAATGGCATTGGATATTGGCAGGACATGCAAGTAGTTTCAGCACCCAGAGTCTCATTGAAGGTGGCCTGTGCCTGGATCCACCTATTGTCCTCAGTTCAGCTATAGCAGTGGTTGGCAAACTCATTAGTCAACAGAGTGGCAAACCGCAGCTCACGAACCGCAGTTTGCCGACCACTGAGCTATAGACTATGCTTTTTGAAAATACATATGCTGTGATGATACAGGTTAGTCAGAAGCAAATATAGGATTCACAAATAAAGGGGCTGTGAGATGCAATTTGAAATTCTAAAATGGAGTCAAGCAGAAAAGGACTGAAAGAGATAGTTTGGTTGATTATATTCATAGCAGTTTAAAGGATTAATGTTGGAATGTGTGCCTGTATTATCCCTACCCAGAACATAGTCCAAGATTATTTTGCTCAATTGTAAAGATATCTGTGCATTTAAAATTCCTAAACTTGTGTCATAATTACACCAGATAAGTAGGGTAATAAAGAAAGGGAAAAACATTGACAGAAAAAAAATGTCAAAGCTAAAGAAATGTTTTCTGGGAATAAACTTCCTTTTTATTTTCTTCAATTTACTCTAGTGGGAAGTTATTTACCTTAGAAAAATGGTATTTAAGGAAGCCCTGGGTGGATGAGAAGGGTGTCAGAGATATCTCTGATTCAAGTGTACACTCTAATTTCCCCCTCACCAGTCTCCTTTCTAACATCACTGAATACTCAACTAACATCTTGTAATTAGTGCTTTTTAAAATAAGGTAGATGTAGGTATAAGCTTGGCTCTCTCTTTGGGCCAAGTTTGCAGATTGCTTTCTTTACCTAACTCTAACTCTAACTCTCTCTCTTTTCTTTTCCTTTTTTTTTTTTTTTTTTTAGAATTTTCCTTAAAAAACAAGGCAGCTTTCTTCTGTACATCACATGAAAAGAAAGTTTTCTGTCTGAGAATCAGAGATCACTTCGTTTTCTGGCATTTTCCTTACTCTCATCAAATGCATTCATGTTCTGAACAGTTCGTTCCACTGTCAGGCATGGGAGTGGACCAGATGTCAGGAGGCTGGGCTGGTCCTCACCATACCTAACCGGCTGCATGGAGCTGCCTTCTCAGAGCCCCTGCTCTCTCACCTCTTCAATGTACAGGTTTATGTCTTAGGTTTCTCATGCTGGATGTTCTTTCAGACAAACGCCAGAATTTAAAGAGTAATAATAGAACACTTTTTAGATAAAGTCACATTCATGAATGGGGTTAAAATTTGCCATTTCAGTCCACAGACTTCATCAGAGTGGCTGAGAAAAGATTTCTTGTTCCTAGTCTTTTGAACGATGGCTTTTTTGAAAGGAAGCAAGGTCTTTTGCAAGAAAATGGTTGCTCAAAGCATGTGTATAGCACCTTATTTTAAGACAGCTTGTGAGGCTATAGGTCACTGGAAGAAGACATGAAGTTTTCTTATTCTATATAAATTTGTTGCTCTGATGAATGTGTGTAAATAGGTGCGTGCGTGCGTGCGTGCGTGTGTGTTCATTTGCAGATAGCATCATTTAAGATACTGCTGCTTATTTGGTGGTAATCTCTTTGTGGCATTTGCAAGGCTTGGAAATCAAAGACCAGCTTTTCAAATAGGTGTTTTATAAAAAGGCTGATAGAGACTCAGACACACAAAAGTTTGATACAAACCGTGTTAGTTGCCTTCTAGCCAGCTATGCACACATTTACATACACAGATGCAGACTCCAAAGGGAACCCTGCTTCCAGTGGTCAAAATTAATTTCCAGAGTGCTGCTTTTTAATTTGTCATTCAGTATGGAACCCAGCTATCGAATGGATATCTGGGCAGGAGGGACATACCACCTTCCCAGCCCCTGCTGATTGGCAACACACTAGAAGCAGAGAGAAAAATGAATCCAAAAGGAAGAGGAGTAGCAGAGGGGCTGGATTTCAAATTCACTTGGGTTTCAAGATCCCATGTTTTGATAAAGAGCAGTCGGAGACTAATAGATGCTGTATTTCAGTCTGATTTTTCTGTGTGCTTGCTTCTGTTTTTTGTTTTGGTTTTCCATGTAAAACATTTTACTCTTTTCTGAGAAAACTAAGGTGTAAAGCTTTGGAACTTGACATAAAGGCTTAAGATCAAGTGAAAGGATAGACATTTAGCAGGTAGTCCACAGGTCTGAAAATATAGTTTTGACTTACAAAAGAACAAGTCAGGGAAATATTTTGAAAAAGAAAATGCTTTGTCCCTTTTTCTCCTGAACTAATTCATATACAACCCTTTCATTTGAAAAAATGGTTTTTTATTTAAATCATTGTTTATTCATATTGAACTAGCAACCCACTGCACAAATTGCTGCACATTGAATGGAAATTAATTAGAAGGTGGCCAGTGGGGCAGGACTGGGCAAGATGGGCCAGACATGCCCTGGAGCCAACCTCCCATGGTGCCTCCCCAGCGTCTGCTGAGTGAGCATGGTCCCTCTGGCAGGTAGGGTCCCTCGGTCTGGCCTGCAAGATCGGACCAAAACCAGCTTTCCAACATTCCCTGAGCAGTCCCAGAGTGCGAGAGGGCACTCTACAAAGTTGCTGTCATACAGGGTGTGCAGCAAACCAGGTTCTGGGCCGACATAAGCCACGGTCAAAGGTGGAATCGTGTGGCCCCATGAGGAATCGTGCTCCCTCCTCTCTGGTTTCAGGGTGCATCACCCAAGAACCACTGCTGCCAAGTCACTGCAGCTTGGCAGCTCCTGCATTGAGTGTCTTTCCCCTGGTGGTCAGTGCACATCATAGTGACCCGTTGGATGGTTGGACACTTAGAATATTAGCCTTTTATATATACAGATTATTTAAGCATGTAGTTTAAAGATTCAATTTTGTACTTTCTAGAAGGCTTGCCACATAATACAACATTCTGGCTTTCTTCCATTTTTTTTCCCTCCAAAACACCAACTATCGACTCTTCAATTCATGTTCTTTAAATTTACCTACATATTTATAAATAACACACACATATTTCTGATTATTGATTTTTCAGATGTAGGTATATTATCAATTAACTTCCCACTATGACAGATTAGCTCTCTCTAGCACCTCCTCAAACGTACACTATAGTCTTCCCTGTTCACACATTCTCCAATACACTTGCATTATACTTTTGGTTAGATCACTATTCAGCATTTACATTTTAATATTAAGGGTAAACAATCTACATCTGAACCATGACTCCTTTTATTTTCCTCTACACCATGTTTTCTTTCCTTAAAGTTAATAGTTATTTGTCTTTTGCTTAGTTTCCTGTTTTATTAAAAATTAAACTTGAGCCTCTTATCCAATGGTAAATCTCTATACAACACATTCAATGTATTAGGTATTCTATCAATTTTATATTTTTGAAGAAATTTTTCCTGGAGTTTTCTTATTTGTTCTTGTGTGATTGGAATAACACTGTCATCTTGATATTTCTCTTCATTTTTCTCCTATTTCTCTTTGTATTAGGTTTCCCATTTTCTTGGATCCCATGTATTTTTACTTTTGAAAAATATATATCTGCTTAATATACTTAAATGAATACAATTTCTGGTAGTTTCTTGAGAAAAAGTGCATTGAAGGTACATTTTAGGGACACATTTTGTGCATGCCTAAAAGTATCCTCACATTTATTTTCTAACTTGGTTGAATTTTAGATTGAGAATTATTTGATAGTGTGGCAATTAATTTTTTAAAATATGTTTTTGTTGATTTTTTAGAGAGAGAGGAAGGGAGAAGAATAGAGAGATAGAATCATCAATGAGAGAGAAGCACTGATTAGCTAACTTCTGCATGTCCCCTACTGGGGATCAAAACTGAAAACTGGGCATGTGCCCTGACTGGGAGTTAAACCAGTGACCTCTTGGTTCATGAGGACTCTCAACCACTGAGTCACACATGTCGGGACCAAAATGAATTTTTTAAAAGGCAGAACAATAACCAGATGTAATAGTTAGCTTGTGTTAAGCTATGCCACAGTAACAAACACCCCCAAAAATCTTATTCATTTACAACAATGCTAGTTTATTTGCTGTTAGCTATGAGTCATTTGTAATTAGGCTCACTGTGCCTTCTCACTTTAAGATTTAAGAGGAAGAATTATCTCCTGTCTGAGCCAGGCCATTATGTGGCAAAGAAAAAAGTAAAAAAGGTAACAGTAACATATGTATGACCTTTAAAGCTTTTGCTCAAATCACTGGCTAAAGAATGTCCATGTCAAACCTGGCAATGGAGTAGGAAATTACATTTCCAATGCAGGAAAATATTAGAAGTTATATGACAACTGGAGGGTACTTATGTTTTTACAGGAAGAAAAGTAAATAATTAGAAACACTATTACAACTAAACAGAGTAACATTTATGTTTGTCCTCATAGAGGACTTTTCTAGCTTGTTTTTTAAAGAGCTTTCTAAAAACTAATAAAATGTGAATTTTAATATCCCATTTAAATAATATTTAATATCCTCCATTTATTCTCCTGTAGTTAACTAACTACATATCCTTTCACTGTTGTGGGTATAATTAAAAGAATATGTTAATGTTTGCTACCACTCAGCTTTAGAAATGTGTTAGAATGAACTATTGGGCTATTTGGTATAAACCATTTATTAGATACAAATAACTAGATTGTGAACCCTGGTTCTGTCACTTAAAATTGCTAATTTACATGTTGGAGTTTGGATTACTCTTTTGTAAAACAGGAATACTGATAGTTGCTGTACCAGGCTGTTTCGAGAACTAAAGGAAAGACCATAATATGTTCAAAGAAACATAGCCAAATGTCCAACATATATTAGGTGCCCTCTTCATATTAGTTAAATGTGAATTTACCTGGATTATGAATCAGTAGAAACTCAAAATTATAAACAGAGTATGAACCAAGTATTCAATAGCCCCAAACCTCACTTACGAGGGACAATTTTTATTATCATTATCAGTAAATTAATAGTGTGTTTTTATTTACAGTCAGCATGTTCATTATTAACCCACATAAGCACAGATTTCTAGAAAGGCTGAATCAAAGACTAATTCAAAAGGAAGTAAAAAATGCTACGTTATTTTGTACCTGCTTTCTATTTTTATTTATGTGCATGGTTCCACACCAATTGTTTGTAAATATGTGGCAGCCAGCCTGTGCATATATGCTTGGCTTCTTAACATTGTGAGGATGTTATAAAAATTACCACTATCTCATGACAGCCCAGCCTATTTTAAATCAGGTCCAGGTGGACAACGTAAGGAAGCTCCTGGGGCTATGCAGGCAAAGTTTACTTAAACCAATCTGAGATGCAAGATAGTAATTTTCAAACTACTCCCATCATAGAATGTTAAGTTAGATTTTATTTTTTAGATCTGTGGAAGTCAGAGAAATTTTATTACTTTTATGGGAATTTTTCCTCAAGCAACTTTGATTTTGACCTCTGAACGTACTTTGGGCTTATTGGAAAAAAAGCCCCCAGCTTAGTGCATATTGCCATCTTGGTAAAACCAAAGGTAAATCATGTCTGATGGTACACTAATGGCTATTGCTGCCCCTTAGTACTTTCCCCAGGAGAACCGTATTTCCTGAGTGGGAATGATGAAGCTGTTATTTATAGTTCATAATCTCCATAAGGTACCGTCAACAGATCTAAACTCTATTTCTTGATACATAGGTACCATTCTCTTCCTCTCTCTGTCACTTTTTTTTTCCCTTCAAGAATTCATATGGGTCTCTATCTTCTCTTCTGACATTTGTCTCTGTCTTTGGAATGACAGTAAATAACACAGAACTTAACAGCTGCATAAACACCACACTCAAGTCAGGATCAAAAATCCTATACCCTTGACATTTTTCTTTCTAATAGAAACCTAGACTTATAGTTCTTGGGGGAAAAAATTACGTTGGTGAAACTTAAAAAATATATTAGCTTTTGATAAATTAAACTCCAAAGCCTAGGGTGTTTATTATTACTAAATCTAAAATGTGAGGTGTGAATGGAAGGGTGTTAAATTGGCCCTCAAGGACTGTAGATTTTAGTTTTTGTTTTAGTTTCCTAGGGCTGCTATAACAAATGACCAAAAACTGGGCAGCTTAAAACAACAGGAATTTGTTCTCTTGTAGTTCTGCAAACTAGAACTCTGAAATCAAGGCGTCAGCAGGGTTGAGCTCTTTTCCTCCCCCTACCCTCCTATGCTCTAGGGCAGTGGTCGGCAAACTGTGGCTCGGGAGCCACATGCAGCTCGTGAGCCCTGGTTTGCCGCTCTGCTGACTAATGAGTTTGCCGACCACTGCTCTAGGGGAGAATCTCATTGTCTCTTCCAGCTTCTGTTGCCATTGGTGTTCTCTGGCTTGTAGTGGCATCTCTCTGCTTCATCTCACATCTTTCTCTTCTCTCCCTCTCAAAAATCCCTCTGCTTCTCTCTTCTAAAGATACTAGAGGCCCAATACACAAAATTCGTGCAAGAGTAGGCCTTTCTTCCCCAGGCTGCCAGCACCGGCTTCCCTCCGGCACCCAGGACCCAGGCTACCCTCAGGCCACTGGCAGGCACCCAGGACCCGAACTTCCCTCACAGCCCCAGCTTCTATCCAGAGGGTCATGGAGTCTAATTAGCATGTTACGCTTTTATTATCATAGATGTGTGACTTCATTTGGGGCCCACCCAGATAATCCAGACAGCTCCTCCTCTCCAGACCTGAAAAGTAATCACATCCTTTGCCATAGAAGATACCATTACAGGTTCCAGGGATTAGACATGCCTCTCTTCCAGGGTGGGGATGGGGGGCATTGTTCAGCCTACCACATTTCTATTCTAACTACTCAAGGCTATACAATCAGGTGATTTTTTTTCTTCGGGGGGGGGTGAGGGCTGCTCCTCTGTCAAGCTCTCTCCAATGGGTTTATAACATCCTCCATTAGATTTCTTTCATTCAAGTTCAGTGTGAGATCATTGGTCTGCACTCTCTTCTTGGCTTCCTCTGGTTCCTATTCACTTTTTTTTTTCTATTACAAACCAACAGGGATTTTCCTGATGCACTGTCTCCTTTTTCACATTCATTGTAAATCAGTAGATCAAGGGCCTTTAATCTAAACACAAAGAGAGTTAGTTGAGTTGAAGGGAGCACACAATTTGAAGTGTGTGATGGATGGCAACCCCTCCAGGGATCTCCCATGAATGATTTCCTTCTGTATTTGGTTGTTGAAAGCTGCAGGGACTTCCTTTGGGGATTAGAGCCTCTTATCCCCACTGGTCTTGGTGTTCGGAGAAGCCCATTGGAATCAGTTTTTGCCTTCTGGTCTCCATTTCTCAGGGATGAGCAAGGATGTGAAAAGCCCATTAGTAGGTATGAGAGAAACTAGACAAGAGAAGGGTAATATTTATGCCTCTTCTCCATTACAATAGTTGTAAATAAACAATTAGAACAATTCGGATGTGTGTCCGCACACTCAATCTCTGTGACAACAGTAGCTATACCCTGAGCACTAAGTGCAGAACCAGAAGTTTTCTGAATCTCTCTGCATTGGACTTGGTTTAGGGCTGTCAGTTGTTTTTCAGAGGATAATCACAACTGTAGTTTATTCAATTCATAACAGTGTCCTGTTCATTTGCCCTCTGCTCCCTCTTGCCAGAGTCAGTCCCTCTTTACTTTAAACCACAGAATGAATTGTTTGTGCCCTGACCCACTAGTAGGAAGAAGCCTGGCAGGGGTTTGAATGAAATGACTAGCACAAAGGTACAAGCTCTGGTGGGTTTGCACTGAAAGGGAGAAGGGTGAAAGTGAAGTGCAGAGTGCAGGTTATGTTCTGGTGGGTAGCTATATGTATCAACTTCTATGTCCTCTGGTTCCTCTATTTTCATGCCAAGGGGACTTATAGCGTATTGGAAGAATTATCATATATTTTGGAAAAATCATTCAAATTTCATGGTTTATGTATAGCTTGTCACTAACATCTTTTACCATCAGCAAGCCTCTCTATATCATAAGGCAGAGAAAGCCGTAGGTTGCTTATAGCTGGTATATTCAAAGTCCTCTTATACAAGCTTATTGCCAGGAAAACCACACCCCCTCAAAAAAACAAAAAAACAGAAGAAAGATATAGTACCCCAAATGAGGGTATTAGCTTCCTAGAGCTGCCATAATAAATTACCACACACTGGGTGGCTTAAGACAACAGAACTTTATTGTCTCACTTCTCTGGAGGCTAAAGTCTGAAATCAAGGTGTCAGCAGGGCTATGCTTCCTCTGGTGGATCTAGGAGAGAATCGTTCCTTGTCTCTTCCAGCTTCTAAAGGCTGCTGGTTTTTCCTTGGCTGTGGCAGCATAACCCCAATCTACCTCTGTCTTCACATGGCTTTTCCTTGGCTGTGGCAGCATAACCCCAATCTACCTCTGTCTTCACATGGCTTTCTTCTCTGTGTTTGAATATATATGGATACTTTTTCCATTGATGTTTTAGAGAGAATGGAAGGGAGGGGGAGAGACAGAGAGAGGAAAACATTGATGTGAGAGAGACACATCACCTGGTTGCCTTCCACATGTGCCCCAACTGGGACCAGGGATCCAGCCTGCAACCAAAGTACATGCCCTTGACCAGAATTGAACCCAAGACCCTTCAGTCTGTAGGCCCATGCTCCAAACACTGAACAAAACTGGCCAGGGCGATTTCTTTTATTCTCTTATAAAGTCACTGGATTTGGACCTACTCTAATGTAAGATGATCTCAAGATTCTAGACATTTCCTTTTATCAACAAAAACGCATTTTAAAAATAAGATCACATTCACAGGTTCCAGATAACCTATCATTTTGGGGGTGTATGGAGGGGGTTAGTAGTCAGCACACTACAATTGGCTCTTATTTCTCATGGGCTACATTGTTTTTTCTATGCTATTACTTTGTGTCATTAAACCCCAGGCACTAGACTGTTAAAGGAATGACTTGAAAATTTATTATCTAATAAGAAAGTGCATATCTGTCTCATAATGTGTTGCTGTGAGTTGCAGTCAATCATGATGGATGACAGTAAAAGACAATATAAGAACAGATGATAATATGAAAACTGGATACCCTTTATTCCCTTTGGATTTTAATGTTGAAGTTTCAGCATTTTATTTTTCTCCAGCCATATAACCCATTTTTGTCCCATGTGAATTTTTCTCTGATGTCAAAGAAAGGGATAATATTTTCTTGTCAAAAGTAGTAGTGGTGCCTTGGCCAATTTTGCTCAGTGGTTAGAGTGTCGACCCTTGCATGGAAGGGTTTGTGGGTTCGATTTCTGGTCAAGGGCATGTGCCTGGGTTACCAGCTTGATCCCTGGCCTGGTAGGGGTACATGCAGGAAGCAACCAATCAATGTGTGTCTCTCACTCTCTCTCTCCCCACCCCCTCCACTCTCTCTAAAAGTAATGGGAAAATATTGTTGGGTGAGGATTAAAAAAAAAAAAAAAGTGGTAGTTGTCCTGGGGACTTGGATTTTGCTAATGTGAACATAGTTTGGTGAAAACAGTATTTCCACAAATAATGCATTCCTAGACTTACAGGTGATACTTCACTACACACTTTCTTATAACCTCCAAATCACATGGAAATACTATTTCTAGCACTACAAATAAATATTTGGCTAGTTTTCACTTTAAATAACACTTAAATTCCCTTAAGCATCTACTAGCCAACACATTGAGTGACTATAGTTTTACTTTACAGTGATTTGTTTTTTTACATTTTGTTTCTTAAAATAATAAATCCTACTGTGATATAATCTATGTGAAAGAGTGTAGGTGTTTAATTTATAATCTTCTTGGTTGTGTAAATGAATTCCCATTGGAAAATGCCAGCTACTCTTCCATGAAATGAATAAGTTTATTTGACTATCAGCTTTGAGATTAATTAAAAATATGACAGTATCTTATCCCAAAGACAAAATTACCATTCCCCTTTTAAACCTGGTCAGACCTAATGGATCCCTTCCCATCATATATTTCAGGGGTTCAGTTTGTCTCCACACAGAAGTGCTTCTCAAATGTTAGTGTGCATACAAATCAACAGGGGATCTTGTTAAAATGCAGATTCTGATTGAGTTTGACATGAGGTCTGAAATTTTACATTTCTAACAAGCTCCCAGGTGGTGCCCATGGGGCTGGTCTGTGGGTCACACCTTGACTTGCAAAATTTTAGGACACACCATATAGTAAAAGGCAATAGAAAGATGGCATTTAGAAAAGAGAGAAAAAAAGAAGGCTTGGTTTGGGAAATAATTGATTAACTTCAACTCTAGATTCTTGGAAAATTGAGCACAGGGCTTATGGCTGTCTGGCTTGTGGAACCTGAACCCTGAAATTATGGAAATTACTTTTGCCATGTAATCTCTTGCTTTTGCCTGATCTGCATCCATATTTTCTTTAAGAAACTTCTCCAGTTCCATTGCATGCACTCCGAGAGAGAGTGATAATTACAGGGTTGACATCCTATCCAACCACCATTACCACTTTTTTTTTCTACTGCAGGGGTAATACATGCCCCAAGGATGAATGTACATAACCCTCTGGATGAATATATGGATCTTCAAGAGGGAAAACCCTTTTCTGATGAGAATATTAAATTGGAAGGGTTGCTGTTCTGGGCTCATTGATAAAAAGGAAGCCAATAGAAGTAAATGAACCAACAATATTTTTATACTTGAATGAGTTATAACTAAAGTCAGCTCTTCTTACTACATAAGCTTACACATTTTCTGAGATATTTTCAGTAGTGCTTGTTTATCCACTTGTAACCAAAAGCAATTTGATTAAAACATTTATAGAGATTTGGGTCAATTGGTTTACTGAATAGCTGTGTCTTAACTTGCATTTCCAGGAAACAAAACCTTTTGTGCTGCTACTTTATTAGGAAAGTCGAGCCAGGGAAGGAGGGGTCAGGAAACAGGGGGGCAAGGCAGGGAAGGAGAATCATTGTAAAGGTGTGTTACTGAGCTGACCACCACTTGGTGGCAAGCGTATCTGATTGCTAAATCCTGTAGGATCCCTGCTGAGAGGGTGTATGAATTCTCTGAGGAAAGTCTGCTTGGTGGAAGGAAGGCGGAAGAATCTGCTGTCCTTTCTCCCTTTGAGCAAACGTTTGTTCTATGGTGTTTAGTAAGTGGCCAAGCTAAGATTCAAACACCAGATGTATAGGACTTCAAGCTGCTATAACAAAATACTATGTGACTTAAGTATAGTATTAAATAACAGGTAATTATTTCTCATGGTTCTGGAGGCATAGAAGTCCAAGGTGAAGGTGCTGGCTGATTCAGTTCCTGTTCAGAGCTCTCTTCATAGAGTACAGATGGTTGTTTTTTGCTGGGTCTTCAGATAGCAGTAAGAGCTAGCTCTGGTGCTGCTTCCTCTTCTTATAAGCACACTCATCTCATCCCGGGGCTCCTCTGTCATGATCCCATCTAACCCTAATTACCTCCCAAAGGCTTCATCTCCTGATACCATCACTTTGGGGGTTAGGGCTTTAACATACAAACTGGGGCAGAGAGATGGATACAAACACACATTATTAAGTCTATAATAAAACCAGAGCACATGATCTTAATAAAAAGAATGCAGTTTAAAACAAATATATATATAATTCTGGGACACCTAAGTTTATGGAGTGAAAGCCATACATCTACTAGAAAGTACAGATGCAGACACAGTGCGACATGGTGCCACCATACAGTGTGCCACGGATAAACTGCATGCACCACACACATAGAACGCTCAGTGGCTGTCATCTAGGGGCTAAGGAGAAATTGTTCCAGCGATGTTTCCCTTATGGAAATATGGACCTGACTCCATTCCATCTACCACCAGTTTTGGTTTAATTGCCACAGGGCAGAAAGCACAAGGAATGGCAGATTACCTAGGCTACTTCACCATGTTAAAAAATTGGAAAACTGGAGGGTGGAGGCTGGGGTGGGGACAAGGACATGAAATGAAGAAGCTAAACAAGGAGAATGTCTCTGCATTGCAGAACTGTAAAGAATGAACTTATGTGGAGGAGAAAGGGCACAAATACCATCAATGCTTTACAGCCAGGGAGTTTTAAGCCAAATGAAGCTGAATGAACCTCTTTCATCTCAGGTGTTGCTTATTAAGAAACATTATTTTTACCTTTGCATCACAGCAAGGGCTTCTCCCTGCATCTGTTCTCCTCCCAGAGCCCAGAGCTGTCTGACTGGGGAAAGCAGAGATCAAAGCTGGCACTCAGAGAAAAGTAAATGAAGCGCTGCAGCAGGGAGCAAGCTGGGGACATGGCCGAGTTCCTGGCAGCAAGCTTTCCCTCACTGTGGGGGATAATGCTAGTGGAAATAGGGTGCTTCCACAGAGTCACAAGAAAAGCATCTCAGGGACCCACACATTGGAGGATGACCTGCAAAAACAAAGGACTGCCTTCAGGTGCCCAGTGTCTCATCCATGAGCAGGTGGCTTAGCTACATCCCATTGTGGGAGAAGTTCATCTTCTGGGGCTGCAAACCCATGCTTGTCCTCATCAAGCCAAAGAGGACCAGGACCCAGAGATGTAGAACTTCTCTGTGCCTCATTTCCCCATCTGCATGTCTGCCTAGGCCTGATGGTGCCCTGGCTGACGTTGGTGCAGGCCTTGGACCTGTGCTTAGAGCCACAAGGCTGTTATGGAGAGAAAATGCTCAGGAAGGAACAAATGAACCTTTGTTAAGTTTTGGTTATATTACCTTGGGTATGGAAAGGAGTAAGTTTTCTTTCAAACTAACCCATCTCTTTTCTGGCTTTTTGCAGGCTCCTGCTGGGCCCTCCCAATCCATTTCCTGGATCTTCTGGGGTTCTGTGTCCCTTATCCAATCCCATCCTTTAGCCAGACTAGACATCTCACTTTGTGTCACCATTTTGGCTTCCACTCCGCATGACGCAGAGTTTTGCTGTCATCTGGTTCCTACTACATGTGTGCTTACCTCCCTCTGCACCATCTTGGTTTCTATAGAGCATGTGTCCAGAAAAATAATTTTTCCTGTTGTTTTACTGTCTTTTCTTCCTCCTGCCCCTATGATGTTCTGAGTGGACCAGTTGTCCTCCTAGGAGTTTGGAGAGACAGTCCTTCCTCCTTACATGGTGTGTGTGGGGAAACAAAGGGGTATTAATCCCCTTGGCAGAAATTTCAGCTATCCCCTGGTTGGCTGAAGCTATAACTTCCAGACTCAATCAGGCCCAGCCAGTCTAGCTCCTTCCTCTTTTGTTAACTCCTGGCTGCCCATACTAACACTACTTATGAAGCATTACACTTTGCAAATTATTTACCTTAAACATATAAACAAAATAGAGTAGATTCAAGGTAATCTCCATAATAAGATCTCTCTTACTTATTTGTGTTCCTCAGAAATAGGGACACAAGTATTAATTTGTAGTGATTCAGTATCTCTCTCCCTTATCCCTACCCTATATCTGAACTCCATCCCTAGGCTACATAAGACCCAAGAGAAGTCTGTTGATGACTTGATCTCTTCTTAGGTTCCATAATAAGGATTCTTCCTGACTCCATTGATTATTTATTTGCTTCAAAATTAAAGTAAAGCATGTAATTTGGAGAAAGAGCAATAACAGGAAAGTCCAGTGGCTACTTGTCTATTATTTTGGGAACAGCAAAGAACTACAGCTGGGAAAATTTTTTGTTAAACAAAGGAAAGGAAAGAAGTGTGAACGGAGGAAAGAAGGATGATAATAGCATCTATATGGTCAAGAATATAGGCAAGGATTTGGGTATTTGCAGAGTAGAACAGGGTGTTGTCTGTAGCTTGATGTGAGATATCAACAGAAGTGGCTGAATGGCGAAATAACATGTTAAGTAGCAGTGATTTATGAATTAGACACTCTTTTAGAGATTTCAGAAAGAATTTCTTACAGATTTAATTTGCTTTTGAAAGTTAATTCTTTCAACTCCAAGCTAATGAAATCCAAGTCTACTAGCATACAGAGCTCCTTTAAAACAATAGGGGGTGAGTCTGAATATTTGTGGGTTATAGCTGAATGAGAGATAAAGGCAAAGTTAGAATCTGAAATTGTGTATATACTCTGGGCTTTTATATTCACACAGAAGCCCAGAACAGATCCCATGGGCATGCATCACACCAACAGTCATCTTTAGCGAGTGTGTCAAGGCTGGCAGAAAGTCAAGAGCAGCTCTCCAAGGCATGCTGACTTGTGTTTGAAGGACAAGGGGAGGAGGGAAATCCAGCAGCTCCTCATTGCCTGGTTTTCTCCCCTGGCTGCCTTGTTCCCTTCTTTCCATGAAGGTAGTAAGACCAAGTTCTTCCAGTGGACCCTGTATCCCCTCAACTTCCTGAGAAACAAATCCTCTTGCTGCTGGGCTGTGTGGAGAGGCCGGTTGTTTACAACATCCTGGATAGCTTGGTTTTGTTTTAATGGCATCTTTGTCATCCTCAATCCAGAATTCTGTCATAACAATCTCCTATAAATTACTGCCAGCGTTCTGTTTTACCACCTCTAGACTTTCAGCTGTGATATAGTGCCCATAAATATTTTCAGGACCCATCCCACCACACTGGGTGCTGGATCTGCATTCCCTTCACCTCTCCTGACACTGAGTGGCTCAGCCAAAAGGGGGGCTGCAGTGGAGTTTAATCAGACTGAAGATGGATGGGACTGAGGCTTAAGAGAGGGGAGGGAAGGAGGAGAAACAGGTCAGCAGCAGTTGGTTCTCAGAGGAGGTAAATATTTCAGACCCTGGAATTAGCTAGAGGTAATGGGAGAAGGAGGGATAGAGGGAGGGAGAGGGGGAGGGAGGGATAGAGAGAGAGAGGGAGAGAAAGGACTTTTTACTGATACACAACCTCAGCCGGTTGCAGCAGCTCAAAAGATAAGACTTGTTCATTATTGATTTTCTTCCATGTTTGATTAGAACTAGAAATGGAGGAAGAAGGGAGAGAATAACTAAGCCCCGGGCATACTTAGATGGTTGCAATAAAGAAGTATCTTAATAGTTTAAAGGAAGTATATATTCTTTTCCTCCCATAGCAACTCAGGGTGCATTCTTCATCTTCTCCTCACTAAGGAAAATGAGTATCAAATCTGAGAACATAGGAAATACCACCTGACTCAAAACAAAATAAATAAGTACATCAGTAAATAATGTATAATAAAAAATAACTAAATAAAAACAGCTGCTTCCTATGGAGTACATTGCTGTTCAAAGCTGCCCTCCAAGCTCTCTCTGGCCTGGATTCCCCTGCCTGGTCAGCTGAGACCTTACACATTTCCCTCCATCCTGCTCTAGTTTTCCAGCCAATATATCATCTTATCTTTGCCTTGACTTTACTGAGTCTTTGAAACAAAGGAGAGGGAAAAAAGAATAGGAAAGCTAAGGAATCAACTTCCCCTGAATGGTGTGGGGTCTTTGCAAGTTTATAGTCACCATCAGCCAAAGCTAAAGTGGGAGGAAAGGAGGCAGGAAAAATGGGGAGGGGCATTAGAAAAGTTTTGGAAAATGTGCCCTCTGCCAAATGTCTTGTGTGCGTGCCATCCACCCATTGACTTCATTTCCCCTGGGCACAGCTTGAATTGAATTTGAGCCCTCTCAGATTCTTTATCAACTAAATCCTAAAACCTTTCCCCAACCAAAGAACATGGTCATTTCCTTAAAGCTCCGTTTTTTTCAAAGTTCATTCCATTCCAATGCTCTTACTATTCCTAATTTCATCCTCCTCTCCCCATGCTTCACTACCTCTTCTTATGCACTCATTGGGTTTTTACAAAAACTCAGTCTGCAATTCTCTAATAGTTTCTTAGTATCTCTCTAAATTCTGCTCTCAACACCTCAGAGAATCTGTTACCTTGTGACTCGATTATCACAAATATTCAAATTATTTAGACATCCCCTTCTCTGCCCTATCAGTCACCTTAGCTCTGGTCCTGTCTTTCTGTGTCTTCCCTGGGTATTGGCACTGAGATATCCTATGATCAATAAAACACAGCACACTTCTGTTAGCAACACCATTTTCTTCAGTTCAAAGTCTCAGATACAGCTTTGATTCTTCTTTCACTTATATCTTCACTATGTCAACCAAAAAAAAGGTTTGCTATTAAAAAGCATAAAATACATTTATTTGAGCAAAAAGTGATTGCAACCTGGGAGGCACAGATTCAAGTGGAAACCTAAATTTTGCTCCAAAGAGGTAAATAAACCAGGGGTACATAAAGGCAAAAACTACAAATCCTGTTTCCATTTAGATCCTCCATGCAAATGAAGGATGTTGGCTAGATCAGCAAGAGATTCCTTAGGCCCATTGTGTAAATGCAGGATGCTGTCTGTTGAAATGGTTTGGTTTCTTTCAAGATGCGAAATGTAGATGCTGTGGTTGCCATGTGAGGTGGAAGTGAAGTCCATACATCTATGTAGCAGTCCTTGATATAAGATGTTTGCAGCTCAGTCTTGAGCTGTGTTTAGCAACAAGTTAACAACTTAGCAGTAGTTCTGAGAACTGAGACATAAACATGCAAAGTCCTCACTTCCTCAGTGGCCTCCTGACTCCATTTTGAGGGGTAGGATCCTGCTTTCAGCAATGCTCATTCCATTTTATATCCTGCATTAACACCTTTTCCACCAGTTACCATGTTTGGTGAATATTCTCTGTAAAATGTCTAGACTCTTTCTTCATTTCCATTCCCATTGCCACTTCCCTGGATATTCTTAACATCTTTGCCTCTTGATTAGCCAAATATGTATGTAGCCTGATTTCCTGGCTTATATAACCTCTAGTTCCTTCATATTTCAATCAATCCTGGACAGCTCTCATACACATTTGGCTTTCTTCCCCTGTCCACCCCAACTCCCAGAATGAGAAAACCCTTATTTATAGGAAATTCCAAAATAATGGAAAGTGGAACCTGACCTTTCACCATAGCATAGCTGCTGAAAGGAAACAAGGGTCTATCTCTCTCTCCTTTTTGGCCCCTTGGAAGGTAGTCATAGGCATGTTTCCTGAGCCTGGCCAAATTTATAGTCCTACCAGGCAATTTAAATTTTGAAGAAGCAGCAAAAAGGCACAGGAGGAGTTAAAGATAATTTGCAGCAGCAGAAGCAGAGCTCACAGCATAGCCAGGAAAGATCATTGGTAGCAGGGCCAGTGTAAAGACTACCCAGGGAAGGGCCCAACAGAGCTTCCTGACCAGGACGATCTGGGATGAGATTTCGGTTATGTGTGTTGTTGCCTAGCCTCTCTGGAATCTTGCTTGTTTTTCGATTTAATTTCATATGTTTCCTGTCAGATCTCTGAGGTATCCAATATTGTTTCAGCAAGTTCCTTGTTTTTTGTTTAAGTTATCCAGATGTAATAACCCTGTTTTCTAGTTTCTTTATTTGATGCTCAGACATTTCAGGCCTTGCTGACCCTGGAAGGACTGTGCCTTCCAGGGCTAGCCAATTCTTATAGATAGTAAATGACTCATCTGTGAGCATACCTTACATATATAAGCCAACCAATGGGAGTTCATAGCCAAGCCACCTTCTATATTGGCCCTTTACACTCTGGGCCACTTTATCCCTGACCTAATTATGACAAAACAACAAAAGGCAATCTCACAGTTAGCCAAGCTTAGGTAGTAAAAATCAGCCACAAGATTGGGACCAAGTTGGGATCCAAAGCTCTCCACTCAATGTTTCAGTTTTGATGACCTCTCTTCTCCGTTCCTCTTCATCAGTCTGCCCCTCTATCATTTTCTCTCTGATTACAAGCTTTCTCTGATTAATGCAGCATGTATGTGGCCCCAAATGGCTGCCTACTCTCTCAGTTTAAACACGTACAATGATGTAAGTCAGTGCTCAGTAAACTAAAGGTTATGGGCCAAATAATGCCTGGCAGCTGTTTATGTAAACAAGGTTTTCCCATTCAGGTATGTATTATCTATGGCTGCATGCAGGCTACCATGACAGAGTTGAGTAGATATGAGAGAAGCAAATGGCTGGCAAAAACAAAATATTTACTCTCTGGCCTTTTACAGAAAAAGTTTGCTGACTACTCCACTGATCGAACTAATTCAAACTCTCTGCTTCTCAGCTTCAAAATGCAGGTATAACAATAGGTAGATTCAGCTCTGGTCATATTTCTATGCCTGGTCCAATCACCTAAGAAAAAGCAGATGTGACATTTTATTGTTCACAGGAATATCTTGCTGAGTTTGTGGTAAAGGGACATGTCTCTAAGAAAAGGAGGCAAAAGGAAAAAAAATGAATTATCGTTGCTATGTTAAGGGTAAACCCATTGCCTTTATCTTCACTATACTATTTTTTTTAATTTTTTTTTATTGTTTTAAGTATTACAAATAGTAGTACATATGTCTCCTTTTTTTTCCCCCCTTTGATCTCCCCCCGACCTCCCCTACCCCCCAGGACATGCCTTCACCTGCCCACCCTCCCCCCCCCCCCGCCCCAGTGTCTTATATCCATTGGTTGTGCTTATATGCATGCGTACAAGTCCTTCGGTTGGTCTCTTACAGCCCTCCTTGCCCAACCACCCCTGTCTTCCCAATGTAGTTTGACAGTCTGTTCAATGCTTCTTTGCCTCTGTATCTTTTTCCCACCATTTCTTTCCTTTAAAAAGTTTTGCCTTTGCAGACTGGAAATAAACATATAATAACAAAACAAGACAAAACAAAAAATGTTTGAGTCCCAATTTCAATGTCAAACAGTTCCTTATGTGTACATGTCAGCCTTGATAGCTGGATGGTGGGTACATGGTGGCAATGCAGGTCCGACCCTCTCTGGTTTGGTCCTAGGTAACCTGCAGCGGTGCACAGCTGCTGACTGCTCCCATGGCAAGGCGTTGTCAGCGTCTTCCATCTCTGGACTGTTTTTTCCTCTTGTCTTCGTGGTTGGAGCACTCCTGTCAATTCCTCTCTGTTGCAGGAATCCAGCTGGTCTTGGGGTTGTTTTCTGAAAATATACAAATATATTCTCGACCACAAGTAATAAAGGAATCTTTTCTATATAATTGATTTGGGATCCTTTTTATTTTTGTTCAAACGATTTTCCTTTGTCTTATTTAGACACCATGTGTGTTTTTAATGGCCGTCTTGCTGTTAGCATTGCAAATGAACCTTAATTTGGTAAAGTAAAAATTTTCTAGATGTAATTTACTTATAGGATATTTTTCCTTACATGATATTGCCCTACTATCCCCCCCCTTTTCCTCACCCCCCCAACATTGCAGGGGCTTGAACCCTCACCCCCTTCTAAAGGAGGTCTCCTACCCCCATGGCTGCTTCGCGCTTCCCACACCCAGCTCAGATCGGGACCCAGGCAACAGAAAGAGACCTGGCCCAGCTCACATCGAGATACAGGTGACAGACAGAGACTTGGCCCAGCTCAGATCGGGACCCAGGTAACAGACAAGAGACTTGGCCGACAGCAGTTGCCCTATATCTAAATTCAGCTGAGCATTTGGAATGCTCAGGGCCCACTCAAGAATGCAAATAATCCTTCCCACTAATATTTACAGGGTAAACTAAGATTGTTGGTAGAGTATTAAATTTGACAGTAAAATAGTAATCGAGTTTTCAGATTAATTTAAATAGGCTAATTGAAATAAGTGAATATTCAAGTACTGGACAAAAAGCTGTTCTTAAAGTAATAACTAAAATTTCTATTGGTAGTTCAGCTCATGGTAAAATTCCTGAATATGCAATGAACCTAAAGCAGTCATATGTGTGGGGGGAAAAAATTTTTTTTTTTAATTTAAAGTTATCAAGACTGCATTATAAAATTCACTATACTATTTTTTAAAATACATTTTATTGATTTTTTTACAGGGAGGAAGGGAGAGGGATAGAGAGTTAGAAACATGGATGAGAGAGAAACATCGATCAGCTGTCTCCTGTATGCTGTATGCTCCCTACTGGGGATGTGCCCGCAACCAAGGTACATGTTCTTGACTGGAATCGAACCTGGGACCCTTCAGTCTGCAGGCTGATGCTCTACCCACTGAGCCAAACCGGTTAGGGCTTCACTACACTATTAAGACCACATGATAACTCCCCATTTCTCACTAAAATAATAACTAAATATGGCTGCAGAGTTTTTGAAGTGATTCTCATTCTGTCAATGGGATCTCATGTGAAAGTGTAAGCTCATTTGCCTCCCGTCCATGATAAGTCAAGAACAGATGTTAGACACTTTGAGCTCAGCAACCATAATGATGGGGAGGGGCGAAGATGAGCTGGTCAGGGTGCAGGCAGAAATATGGACTTCCCTCAAAAGCAGCTAACCCAATTAGAACTCTGTGTCCAAAGTTACATGGTGAGACCAGTGTCTATAGTTTGGGAAGGAGTTAATATCTAAGAAATCCTAAGAAAAGTTTGATCAGGCTATTGAAGAGAAAAAAACAAATAATTATTTGTCTCTAGAAATGATTCTAATCACTGAACTCACAGGGGCCAGAGCATATGTACAAAGCAGGATCCTAACCCTCACCAGACATGGCCAGCAATGGCTAAGCTCAGGTTCAGGAGAATGCAATGAGAAACTAGAGTTCTGGAGAAAAACTAAGATGAAAAAAAATCTGAATTTGTGAAACAGAAGTGAGGGAAAATTTTCAAAGACTAGTATTTGGTGCGCAAGCCTATGTTCAGTCATGACTCCAGTCATCTGGATCCCTGGCTGGAAAGAAGCAAGGCTAATTCCCAGTGCTGACAGGCAGTGGAGTTGAGGCTTTGCACTGAGCCCCAGTCAGGTTTGGCTGTGAAATGGAATGTTGCTGAACCCGTGGATGACAGGAATCAATGGCACCAGCTGAGATGGGCTGGAAAAAGTAACGTATTATATTACTTATTTTCTACCATTCCACAGTATGAAGCTTTCCCTAGTCTCTTATCAATATAAGCCATCATGTGCATTTCAACCTAATAAGCTATACTTCTGCTATTTCACTTCCTTCTAGTGCTCACTTCTTTATTGTTACCAAACAATAAAGCAGACATCAAGAGTCTACTATCTACAGGATATTAATTCAAGAGGCTAGGAGACATAGAAATGTGACTTGTAAGATATGAGTTAAGAAAGTCCTAAAGTGACAATGCTTTTTCATAATATGGAGTCTTTCTAATAAAGGTCATCTTATCTAAAGGCTTTTAGAAATGCAAATTATCCAGTAGTTTGCATTAGAGCTTTTTCTTTTGAAATCCAAATCAAATTGACTTAAGTAAAATATAATAAAAATATAAATATTAATGTAACTATAGATAATAAAAAATAGGTGACTGATTTAATTGATAAAGCTCGGGAATGAGTTATTTTCAGGCATGGTGTTCTCAAAGGATCAAACAAGACTGTGTTTTGTTCACTTTATTTCTCTTTCCCCTTTGTTTCCAACTCTTGGCTATACTTCCTTTTATGTTGGCTTCCCTCTTAAGCAGGTTCCTCTGAACTTGTACCCACAGTTCCAGGCTTATATCTTACTTGCTTTGCAATCCCAATGAGAGGTTTCCAGAAGTCCCAACAAAGTGCTCTGAGTGACTTACATTGGCCTCGCTAGGGTCATGTTCAGAACTCTCAGTCAATTATAAGACAACTTGTCATCAGGCCCAGGAAGAGAATCTTCATAAGGTTTAGCATAGCCTGTATCTTTGATTTTGGGGGTGAAGGTAAGGCATCTAATAAATTTATCTCTTCAAATATAAGGAAACAATAGATAACTGATAGACCCTATTTATATTCTTACTAAGGGACTCAGAACTAGAGACCAGGGATCATGACTTGGCTTTCTCTCAAACTGGCTTTCTCCAATTCCTGTTCTCATGTCTTCTGCACCAACCAATGGAACCACTTGCTTTTCATATGCCAGATTATTTCATTCTTGTTCTTGCTACTTCTTCCAACCAGGATTTCCCATTCAGTTATAGTTTCACATATCCAATCCTACCTACCCTTCAGATCATAGAGAGTCCCCTCCAGGTAGTACAAGTATTATAGCATTTGCACTGGATCTTGAATGCCCATATCATTGACCTATACCATTATTATGGATACCGTTCCTGAAATACCTTATGTTGTAGTTTTCTATAGCCATGGGTGATATCTTCTGACAGATTAAGAGCTCATGGAGGGAAAAAAAATCCATGGCTAATTCATGTTTCTTCCTTACTAGAAGACCCTTGTTCAAAGAAGACCCTTGAATCAACAAATAAATTTTTAAAAATGATTTTGTGTTCCTTCTGATAATCATTTTCTTCTCTGAAACTCCTTAACCAAATCCATATTTCTACATATCGCAATCCTTTCCTTAGGTAGCCTTGCACCTAACATTCTCTGAGTCTTCTTGTCTCTATAACTGCTATTTTTCTTCTTCTTTCAGATTCTCATAAGAAGGCTACACTCAACACTAAGGCATGGTGAGAGAGAGCAGCACCACGATTTGGAAAAAGGGGGAGATTGTGGGTTGTAGTGGAGTCAGGTAAACTGACTGTAGGGGCTGGCCCAGCCACAATCACTCTGCAAGTCAAGGCACAGAATCTACAGTGTGTTGCAAGCTTAGGTGAGGTCCAACTCTCTGTCATCCAATCTTATGAACAAGGCATGGAGTTGAAAGAGCTGAAACTGAGGTCTTCACATTGGAAAAGAGGAATAATAAGTAACACTGTGACTTGGTGGTGGTAGTCAATGTTGAGGAGGAGAATGAATTCCTCATTAGTGAATGTACAATATTTCAATTTTTAAAAATGTTTCTCATTCTCTAATTTTTTGATATATGTACTAGTATGCCTTGCATCCAATATGCTATTATAACCTGACAGAGGACAGACCCATATGTTGAGATTCCCATGCCCCGATGCACACAGCCTGCCCATTCTTAAACCCAGTGCATGCCATAGAACTAGGTATCAAATTGACTGAATGAATAATTAAAATGTTTATCTATGGCCAGATTCCATTTAGGCATTCAGCACAGTGTTGGCAAGTGGCCTGCCTGAGAGTTCGTTCTGGTTCTGTTTTTGTTCTAATTATCTAATCCTAAGCAAATTGCTTAATAATCAGAATTGCTGTCTTCTCATCAGTAAATGACATTCGAGGTTTTTGTGAGGATTAAATAATGAAATAATATATGCCAGCTGGCACTGTAATGCACTGCTCTAAAGAACTGTGGTACCGTTCCTGGCTCAGAGGAAACGTTTAATAAGTGGCCAGTCATTATTACTTAGTCTGAAATTTGACATTTGGAACTGTTTGACTTTGGCAATGATCAATGACTTTTCAATGTATAAGTTATTAATTAAAAAGATCAATCTAGGCCGGGCCAGTGTGGCTCAGTGGTTGAGTGTTGACCTATGAACGAAGGAGGTCACAGTTCAATACCTGGTGAGGGCACATGCCCGGGTTGCGTGCTTGATTCCCAGTATGGGGCATGCTGGAGGCAGTCAATCAATAATTCTCTCTTATCATTGATGTTTCTATCTCTCTCTCCCCCTTCTTCCCTGAAATCAATAATACACACACACACACACACACACACACACACACACACACACACAGTAAAAAGATCAATTTAGCATTTATAGAGAAAACAATGGATCTATATTAGCAAAATTAGAAATCTCTAAAGACAGAGTTTACTTATATTTTACAGATTTCTCAATGTTTTATTTTATAGAGATCCAGGAAACAGTAAGGCAGTTTCAATTGGGGTGCTTGCTCTTCCCTACCAAAAGGAATTCTGAAGTAGGAGGAGCAGCAGGTTATAAGAGGTATAAATTGTAATGGATGGAGAATTGACTTGGGGTGGTGAACACATAATACAGTATATAGATGATGTGTTGCAGAATTGTGCACTAGAACCCTGTATAATTTTGTTAACCAGTGTCACACCACTAATTTAAAAATGAATAAATAAATAGTAATTCTGAGATGTTAATTCTTTTTGCTCTTCTGTTTCCAGATTTTTGTGTTGTTTGCTATGTGCCTCTAAAAGAACTGTTTATTTTCAGTTTCAGTTGGAATTATAATTACTTTATAATTACTTCTTTTTTGATGAAATAACATTATTGGTGTGAGAAGCAAAGCCTTTTATTTTGTTCCTTCACAAATATGTTCCTATCACACATGTCTCAAAGGCCATTTACATCAATCAAGACACAATGCACATAAAGATAGCGTATTGCTAAGTCCTCATTTCTCTATACAGTGCTCTGCATCATTATGCATGAAGCAGAGTGTGTTCCTCCCCTCCTGTGATGTCACCCTAACCCAGCAATCCATCTGAAATATTGTGTTTTATTAAGCCATTCACCCACTATGTATAGGATTATGAATCAAGGTTATTTCTTAGAGACTTTTGCCTTTTGGTGGAAGTCACAGCTGTGATTAAAAAAAAAAAGAGGCTGATTCGTAGTTTTTGTTCTACATTTCCTTTGGAGTAAATTCAATAGGAAAGGGGGGGAGGTATACAAAACCTACAAATCCCTGTAGTGTGGAATTCATCAGAGCATGGTGCTATCTCTAGGGAGCATCAGTTTCTCTAAAGAGAATGTTCTGCTCAATGTAATCTATCTTAGCAACCAGGCAGGCTATAGACAGGCACCAACCAGGCAGCAGCCATCCGATGGGCTCAGTGCAACTGGGGCCTATGGACCTCTAAGAACAAAACACCTTCCAACTTGTCTCAAGGTTGTATTCTAAATTTTGGCCATTCCTTTCTGTTAATGCAATTTATTTATTTATTTTTAAAATAAATCTTTATTGTTCAGATTATTACAATTATTCCTCTTTTTTTCCCCCATAGCTCCGCTACACCCAGTTCCCACCCACCCTCTGCCCTTACCGCCCCCTCCTCCCCCCACTGTCCTCATCCATAGATGTACGATTTTTGTCCAGTCTCTTACCGCACCCCCACACCCCTTTCCCCCCCGAGAATTGTCAGTCCACTCCCTTTCTATGGCCCTGATTCTATTATATTCACCAGTTTATTCTGTTCATCAGAAATTTTTATTCACTTGATTTTTAGATTCACTTGTTGATAGATATGTATTTGTTGTCCATAATTTTTATCTTTTCCTTTTTTCTTCTTCTTCCTCTTCTTAAAGAATACCTTTCAGCATTTCATATAATACTGGTTTGGTGGTGATGAACTCCTTTAGCTTTTTCTTATATGTGAAGCTCTTTATCTGACCTTCAATTCTGAATGATAGCTTTGCTGGGTAGAATAATCTTGGTGTAGGTTCTTGCTATTCTTGCTACTCCTGTCTGGCCTGCATAGTTTCTGTTGAGAAATCAGCTGACAGTCGTATGGGTGCTCCCTTGTAGATAACTGTTTTTCTCTTGCTGCTTTTAATATTCTCTCTTTGTCTTTTGCTCTTGGCATTTTAATTATGATGTGTCTTGGTGTGGTCCTCTTAGGATTCCTTTTGTTTGGGGTTCTGTGCACTTCCTGGACTTGTAAGTCTATTTCTTTCACCAGGTGGGGGAAGTTTTCGGTCATTATTTCTTCAAATAGGTTTTCAGTATCTTGCTCTCTCTCTTCTTCTGGCACCCCCATAATTCTGATGTTGGTACGCTTGAGGTTGTCCCAGAGGCTCCTTACACTGTCTTCATATTTTTGGATTTTTTTTTCTTTTTGCTTTTCCGGTTGAGTGTTTTTTGCTTCTTTGTATTTCAAATCTTTGACTTGATTCTTGCGATCCTCTAGTCTGCTGTTAGATCTTTGTATAATAGTTTTTATTTCAGTCAGTGTATGTTTAATTTCTAGTTGGTCCTTTTCATATCCTCTAGGGTCTTGCTAAATTTATCAGGCTTTTCTAGAAAATTCTTGAAAAACCTTATAACCGTGGTTTTGAACTCTATATCCAGTCATTTGCTTTCCTCCATTTCTTTCATTTGTGATCTGTTTCTTTGTCTCTGCATTTTGGCTGCTTGCCTGAGTTGATAGAGTGGCTTTGTGTGCTAGGTGTTCTATAGGGCCCAATGACTCAGCCTCCCCAGTTACCTGAGGTGGACACTCTTGGTGTACCCCTTTGTGGGCTGTGTGCACAGTCTTGTTGTAGTTAAGCCTTGATTGCTGTTGGTATCACTGGGAGGAATTAACCTCCAGGCCAATTGGCTGTGAGGATCAGCTGTGTCTACTCTGGGAGGACTTCTGTGCTTGAGACACCCTTATGAGACAAGACTGCAAAAAGCCTCTGTGCTCAGCTTGGATGGGGCGGAGTCTCAGGGCAGAGCAGACAGCATTGGTTTCCCATCAGCCCTGCCCTAAGAGGCCCCTGTGTCTCAGTGTCCCCTGGTAATCGCTGCACGCACCTCTGAGAGAAAGCTGCCCATGAGTTCTGCCCGCTGCCAGACAGTCCAGTTTCTCCCCAAATGAGTCTGGATCCCCAAAGTCTCACCCAGAACTGGAGTTCAGTGCAGTTGGGAGCTTTTGTCTCCCTCCCACTTGAGAAAGCCAGCCGCGTACTCAGTTGCCTGCCCTCTTTGCGCATGCCTGGGTACCTCTGCCTTTGGCAATTCCTCTGAGTCTCAGTGTGCTTTTCTCTTTCCTGACAGTCCAGTTTCACCCCGTATGAGTCTGGATCCCCAGAGTCTCACCCAGAATTGGAGTTCAGTGCAGTCAGGAGCTTTTGTTTCCCTCCTACTTGAGAAACCCAGCCACACACTCAGTTGCCAGTCCTCTCCATGCATGCGTCTCAGTACCTCTGCCTCCTATAGCTCCTTTGAGTCTCAGTGTGCTTTTCTCTTTCCTTCTAGTTGTAGAATTTCCACTCAGCCATCCTTCCTGTGGTTCTGGAAGATGTCCGTTTTGTCCTTTAGTTGTAGTTTTGAAATTGTTGTGCGAGGCAGCAGTTTAGGTGTTTACCTATGCCACCATCTTGTTTTCTCTCTGTTAATGCATTTTAATACTGCTGCTGAAATATAAAAAGTCACTGTGACATAAAACCTCCTCTAGAAGGCTTCCCTACCTCTCCTTAGAATCACTAGGTGTGCCTCCTATGTGCCTTCCCTGAGCCCACAGGCTTCCCCCTAGAAGAACACAATTACCGCACTTTATTTAGTGTCTTTGACCCCCCAGTAGAGAGCAATAATTTTCAAGATTGATTTTTGGCTTTTGTGTCGGTTCACATATTTCTAAGCTACACATTCTCTAAAAGCTCTAAGGTTTGCTATCAATAGTCCCCCTTGCCCCCATATCAACAATCTCCTGGGGACTACATTTTCTGGGCTCTGTTTTCTTTCCTTCCTTCCTTCCTTCCTTCCTTCCTTCCTTCCTTCCTTCCTTCCTTCCTTCCTTCCTTCCTTCCTTCCCAATCCTATCTAATAAAAGAGTAATATGCAGATTGACCATCACTCCAACACACAAGATGGCTGCCCCCATGTGGTCAAAGATCCTGCCCCCATGTGGACACAAGATGGCCACCACAAGATGGCCAGCAGGAGAGGGCAGTTGGGAGGAACCAGGCCTGCAAGGGAAGGCAGTTATGGGCAAACAGGCTGGCAGGGGGGCAATTAGGCATCAATCAGGCTGGCAGGGGAGTGGTTAGGGGGTGATCAGGCTGGCAGGCAGAAGTGGTTAGGGGCAATCAGAAAGGCAAGCAGATGAGCAGTTGGGAGCCAGCAGTCCTGGATTGTGAGAGGGATGTCCGACTGGCCGTTTAGGCCCGATCTTATTTAGGCCCGATCCCAATGAGATCGGGCCTAAAAGGGCAGTTGGACATCCCTCGAGGGGTCCCAGATTGGAGAGGGTGCAGGCTGGGCTGAGGGACACCCCCCCCCATGCACGAATTTCGTGCACTGTGCCTCTAGTTCTGGAATATTTATGCCAATACTACTTAACCTTTCACACAGGTCCTCCATTGGAAAGTCTCAAACCACAAAGACTTGGAAGAGAGAAGTGTCATTTGTGGCCACACCTAAACATTAAGTTGGTGTGGATCACTAAAGGGGCACCCTGCCACTTCTAAAAGGCTGCTAATCCTTAAAGTTAATTGTGAAAATGTTAATTGTGAAAAATTCAATGTCCTAGGAATTAGATCCTGTCAGCTCAGAGATATGCAGCCGATTCTTAAAAACACATTTTCACTTGCTTTACATGGTTTGCTTTTCAATATTGCTTTCTCTGTGAGGAACTCAAACACTTCCAGCAAAGTAAACATGAGTACACAGAGCCAATTAGTAAGGAAGACAGATCCTTAGAGTATTTAATTAAAGCAAACCAAATACAAATCCCTCCCACGCACACAACCCTTCATTCAAAAAAAAAGGGAAAAGTGGCCCTTTAGGGTTTCTCACTCTTGCCTCATGGGGAAAGGCACTAGCCAGCTTACATCACATGCCATGTTACTAAACTGATTTTCCTAAATTACTTTGTAAATTTACATCTCTACTTTCTTTCTGTTGCTTCCTTTTTTAAAGGACCTGGAGATTAGGTGGACATCTTTAGGAGAATCATTATTCTGCCTACCACTGTCTGCCCTCCAACTTTAAAAGATTCACATCTGTACCACCTGCAAAATACATGGACCAGATCCCAATATCCCTGAAAGTCTCAAGGCATTAAGCATCAATTTAAAACCCAAAATGTTATCAACTTGAAAGCCCCAAATCTCATTATCTAAATCAGGTATGGAAGAGGGTCTGGCTATCATACCATCTGGGGCAAAATTAATTTTGATCTGTAGACCTGTGAAATTCCAAACAGGAGTTATCTTCTCTTGAAATGAAATGGCATGGTGGATCAGGCATAGGATAACAGTTATAGATATTCCCATTCAAAAAGGGATAAAATTGGGTGTAAATAAGTCTACAGTCCCCAACAATTTCAAAATCCATTCAGGCCAAAGCTAAATGGGTATAAAATCAAGGCTAAAATTGGGGTATCCATTAGACTATGCTCTACAGGGGAATCTGTTTTCTTAGCTTTTCTAATTCTTTGATGCTGCACACATCTTTTGGCTCATGGTCCCCTCTGATCAAAACCAGAAATGGCAGGCCAATCTTTCTTACATCATATCACTCTGACACTCCCCTTTCTGCCCCTTTCACCATTTATAAAGATCCTTATGAATATATCACACCCACTTGAATAATCTAGTATAATGGTTTTATTTTTAAGTCAAGCTGATTAATAATCTTATTTCCTGCTTCCTTACAACATAACATATTCATAGGTTCTGGGCATAAGGGCATAGACATCTTTGAGGGATCATAATTCTGTCTACCACAATAAATTTCATGCCTCAATCTAAGTTTCAATAAAGATTTACATATTACATTTGTTTTAATGTCTCTTAATTTTCTTTTAATCTAGAACAGTTCCTTAATTCTCCCCAAACCTTTCAACAATACTTTTATTTTAAAGACAGTGAGTTTTATGAAGAGAGCAGCCCAGTTATCTTGCAGAGTATCCCATATTTTGCTTATGTGTAATTGTTTTCTCATTATTATATTTAGGTTAAAAATTTTGGGTTAGAATCCACCATTTGATATATTACATATGTTTTAGTACATCACATTACTACTCAGTTTGATTACATGGTTCCAGTGGGCTGCCAACACTTTACTATAAATTAGTAAATAATTTGGAGAGTGATACTTTAGATTGTTTCAGTATCTGTTTTCTTCATAATATTGTGCACAATGGTTGTAACCTTTATTGATTCTTCTTTCATGGATTAATTCATAATTTTTGGAGTTGAAAATGGTAGTTTCCTACTTATATCATGTTTTCTGCCATTATTCTTTAGCATTCTTGTTTAAAGGAGAACATTGACTCCCTTTTTTTTCTTTCAAATGTTATTATGGCCTTGAATAGTTGATGATGATAATGATGGTGATGATGATAATGATGCGGAAATGTGTTATAGTCCATTATTGTAAATGTGTGTGGTTTTATTTTAATTCTCAAGGTACCCTTATATAGCGAATGTGAGCCCCTTCAGGTCAGCTCCTGCGTTCTCTTGATACAATTCAATAGTCTTTGGATATGCCCTTGCTTTCTGACACAAGGTGTTTAGAGCTTCTCTTGAGATTTTACCTGGAATCAGTTATTTCTCCAGGAATCCCTGGATCATTTTAGATGAAACTGGTATTTGGAAACAGAGATCTGATCACTAAAGATACTCATTGCTACTGTGGGAGTTACTCAAATACTTTAAACTCTCATACTACTGCAAGCTTAGTTCTGGAACCTGACTGATGAATGAATAAATGAACAATTGACAATATTATTAGTCTTAATACTAAATGAGCTATGGTAAACCAATATGCCTGGAAGATGTAATTCTCTATTCAAATACTAGGCGTTTTTTACAAAGATTTTTAAACTTAAGGTCATGTGGGAAAATTTGATAAAGTGAGGAAGAGAAAGAAAAATCAGTAAAAATTATTAAGGGGAACAGAGAAGGAGAGAGAACAAATATTTTGATAGCTTTATGAGTCCAGAGAGACTTGGCTTTGCCTGTGGATTTCAAATATGGCTGTGAAAGAACTGGAAATATTCCTTTAGATGTATTCTGTGTTAACCTTTTCACAAAATATTGGAGCTCTTTGCCAGCTGAGCCACCTGAGAGAGTGACAGTAGTAAGAAGATAAAGAGAAGCAGTACAGAATCCCAGTACTGTGAAGGGGTGAGCCCTCAGGCTTAGACAACGAAAAGGCTATCAGAATGAGCCTGATAGAACATGCAAATGTCAGCTCTACATCATGGGGATATTTCCTTACATTTCACCTTTTGAGCTCCTGTTTTCCTATACTGTTCATTTCTGAGCAACCATTCCTTGCTGGAAATGCCATCTTGAAACAGTGAGATGTTATTTAACCTCTCATTAAAAATCACTAGTGCTTTGTTTCTCAGTACATGAAGGTGTGACTGAAAAATATTGTCACCAATGGAAGTTCCAAACCAAGAGTCAATTTATAGAAAATAGAAGATATTCCCAATCAACTGAGATTTATTAAGTGTATAGCCCTGTACTATGTAACATCAATTTTCTTTCACTCTTCTCAAATATAATTGTAGAGGAATATTATTATAATTAATTTTTAAAATGAAACTATTCCTACTAATTTAACAAAAATAAAATAGAACTACTAAACACAAAAACAAACAGAAGTATTTAAAGGACCTCTGGTTTAAATCAATCAATTTATGTTCATTACAGCACCCTAAATACCAGATAAAACATTTCAATTAAGTAAAATTAAATTTTATAAAGAAAAATTGGGACTGTGGGTAGGGCAAAATAGAGAATGCATTGGTATAACATACTTTTCAGAAAAACATTAGGTTTTTGGAAAGAGCACAGCTCTTAACACCCTGCTGATTTCCCAGGGCCGGGGGAATTCATAGATCTATTAAGTTTACTTGCAAGTGACAGAACCTATGTTTTATTTATTTTTGTATTTCCATTTTCTTTCACAAGTGTTGGCACCCAGAAGATGCTCAATTAATACTTTTGAATGAATAAATGTGTTAATGTATTAAAGAAAGCATTGAATATATATATATATATATATATATTTATTTATATAAATAATTTTCCAAACTCTACTAATTATGTTAGAATCCATAGTGCACATTAGCTGTAATAGGAAACCATTTTTAATTATTCAGGCTTTTATCTTCCCTTTAAAGCAGAACAAAGCACATCTTCATTTCAATAATTAATTTCACCAATATAATAACTCAGCTGCTTCAGTGATTTGATGACATAGGAACAACCCAGCTTTGACTTTGTGGAGTAAGGAAGTATACAACTTTTCATTAGAGAGAAATTTCAAATATGTTGACTATGGCCCTAAGAGGAAAGAAAACCTTTCTGATAGAAAACACTAAAAACACTGTTTAAATATTGACTAACTGGGTACTTTGTTTTGATGGTTAAATCTATACCTAAGCTGCGTGAACATATGGCAGGCACCTAATACAAATTCCTCAAGATAGTTAAACAATGAGGATGAACCTGATTAAGCAGCACTATGAAGATACTACATTCCAATTAATAAAATAATTCAGTAAGCTAAGTGTATCATGGTTGCTTCCAATCTTCTGGTGCTTAACATGCTGAGGGACTTAGTGATTGGTGGTCATCTGCAATTAAGAGCAATCTTGTCACCTGAAGCTATACTTATATGCTGTAAAAACAGCTAAAGGGTGCATTTAATTGAACTCTGAACTGTCCACTTTGGGCCATACCTGTTATAATTGTAGAGGAATTGTAGAGGACCTAGGCACATGTTTTATGTGAACATTGCTCATGCCTGGGTTTCTGTTTAGTTTGAAAGGTCAAAGTAAGCTGAAGCCATCTCGTGTGTGTGTGTGTGTGTGTGAATAAGATGAAGTGATTAAGTATGCAATAGCAACAGGCATTGAGAATGATAGAAGGACTTGCCTTCTCTAACCCTGAGAAAGTCAGTGATTGTAGTGAGCTGTAGGTGCAGGCTTCCCCTTCCTCCCTCCAATAATTACAGCATGTTGTTAATTTGGCTACAACTCCAAAGGTTTTCAAATTCCATTGGTCATTGTATTCACATTGTCCAGTTAATTCTAGAATTATTTACTCATCAGGATAAAGAGTGCTCCTCTCTATGGGCAGAGCAAGCAATACTAAAATGATTGATGCCAGTCCTTCAGATCTGTCATGAAACCTGGGTAGGAGTTGGGCCCAAAATACCTAACTAAAAAACCCAAAGATCATGACCTTAGCCACATCAGTATTTCCAAACATGACAAGCCTTTCCAATTTCCATTTCCTACAGATGGGAAACAATATGGCAATGACAGGCTGGCTGATGTTTCCAGTGCACTTCAGAAAGTGTTTGCTTCTTTTAGGAGAGCAATCGGCAGATCTGGCAAACATTGGTGTCACAACTAACCCAACTGAGTGAGAATGTTTTTGTTTGTTATGAGGCCTGAAGCAGAGCCAACAAAAGTTGTGATTAAATTACAACATTTCAAGCAAAGAGAAGCAGCATTTGTCTTGTGGAAGAACACATTATTGATGAATCCCTGATTGGGATGGAGAAGATGTATAGGAAATGATGAAGTTGAATCTGTTCGTACCTCCACTTGTGAATGTGGGACAATCATTACGTGGCTTGGCAACTGTCTTCTCTGGATTTTTCCTTCTGTGAGCTCATTCTATGACCCCAGCCCAGGACCTTAGGGACACAAAGGCATAATTACAAAACGCAGAGAAATATCTAGTACAATTGTCTTGTATATATGGTTCAACTGGTTTCAAAAGCTTGCTCTTTCTTTCTGGCCTTGGGACTTCGGTGAATTCAGCTAGTCTTGACAGCCACATGCGTTTAAGTAGCTGGAGTTTACCCAGGCTTGGTTCCAGTTTTAGAAGAGCTATGCCTACACCCTTAATTATATTTCTACTTCACATTATTCTCATGAAGGTAATGTGAAATATAAAGGTGGGGTCTGGATACATGGTATGAGTAAGTAGTTCCTTCTCATTCTTCATGTCTCAGCTTAAATCATTACTGCCTACTTTGTAATTTTATTTGTTTTCTATTCTATGGTCCATATCTACATCTACAATGTAAGTGACATAACATAAGGTGCTAAAAAAGAGCCTGCAAGATGGCTCCCAATAATCCCTGACTCCTGGTATTCACAACCTGTGTAGTCACCTTCCACATTGCATCAGGGCTGTTCTCTGTGGCCAAGAGAATACAGAAATGATGGCATGGCATGTCATTCCCAACATTAGATTTTGAGAAACTGGCTTCTGATTTGGGTGTGCCCTCCCCTTCTCTCTCTTTCTCTCACAGGTTGTACTGGTGGAGAGCTTGCTGCCCTATATTGAGCAGTCCTATGGGAGAGGCCCGAGTGTCAAAGGACTGAAACCACCTTCCATCAGCCATGTGAGTCGCTGCAAGCTGATTCTCCATCTCTTCAGGTGACTGCAGCCTTGGCCAAAATTTAGATTGTAGCCTCATGAGAGGCCCTGAGTCAGAATGACTCAGATAAGCTACTTTTGAATTCTTTACCATCAGAAATTATATGTGATAATAAATGTTTGTTTTAAATTGCCAAGTTTGGGGTAATGTGTTCCACATCAATAGATAACTAACACAGGGAAGGTCTGTGTTTGATTGTATGCTCCATGTCCTAGCACAGGGTAGCATGTATATTTCAATAACTTGGCTGAATAAATACTTGTTTAATTAACACATGAATCCATCAGCTATAAACTTTCCCCAGGTACATTCTATAAGAAACACTTTGTATTTTCTCATGTAAAAGCAGCAAGCTTTTGACTGAAGTTGATGGGTAGGAAAACCCATTAGTCAATAACGTGAGAAGAACCTTTACTTCAATACCTAAGTAGTAATATGAAGTTTAGTTAATAATACCTGAAGCTTTACTACAGTATGAAGGACATACATTTTATTAAGCAACTGATATAAACACAGATATTTATAAAATAATGTATAAAAAGTCATAAAATATGGTTTTGTGCTCTTTCAATTTTGCCTCCTTGGGGATGGCTAGGCAGGTATGATGAAGGGACATGTCTTTCCTAACTCATCTTTGTTTTTGTTCTGGTTTTGCATCCTTTACTGAGCTTCCCATTGCCCACATTTCCCATCTATGCAAACGGTATGCTGTATGGGAATGAGTGCTTCCCTGTTCACACTAGTCACAACAAAATTCTCAGATCCTCTGAATTCTATTGTGCAAATTTTAAAAAGAAAACTACTACAAGTTTGTATATTTACTTTCATTCATAGCTTATTCTCTGAACAACGCTGGTTTAGTTATCACCTAGGAGTGGCTTCTCCCCACCTCCCCACCCACCCACCCCCTACTCCTCCAACCCCCTCTGGCTTTCCACTCTGACTTTGCCTGTGCTCCTCTGGAGTGGTCGGGGTACTTGGTAACCCTTACCTGTTGGCAGTTAGAGAGCAATTTCCAGCCTGAATAGAATCTGGAAAAGACTCCTTAGTGTGTAAAAAGTTGTTTACATATTATGTCATCTTCACTACCTAAAGCCCGCTGGTGTAGGAGTTTTTTGGGAAGAATCTGTAGTAGTTCCTACTTCCCAGTCCATATAAAGAAGCTTTATGAGGGAAGTGGATAGGTCCATACACTCAGATAACATCACAAAGTAAAGTAGACGTAAGCAAAGAAGTTTAATAATTGTTAAAAATCACCAATGAAATGGTCAATATGGCTCACTTTTACAGTCTTTCAATTTTTTAGTTTGGAAAACACTAGACATTTATCAGTTTCTTTTACAACACCTGGAATTTTTAATATTCCTATACACAAATTAAAAAAATTGTCATGGTTATATTTAGCTTTGATTATCTAACCATAGTTTTAACCATGCTGTTAAATATCTTCTACTTGAAATAATTCTCCATCCAATGACATAACTTATATTCAGGCATTTAGCAATTATTTTAAAACTTGATTGAATCATTACTGTATCCAGTTTGTGGCTGTTCAATTTACAAATATTCTCCCTCTTCCTGAACCCCACCCCCAAACCTATACGCATATAATCCATACCCATTTTCAACACATACTGTTTCCAAAACCAAGGAATAGTCCCAACATCTACCAATCAATCTGGTACTTCATTCAAAATGCACTTGAAGACTTTATTAAACTTTCATCAACTACAATGATTGTGTCTTTCATTATTTATTGGATTGTAAATAAACTCAAATATCTGTTCACATCACCTCTCTTTTTTTAAAGCCTCACCTGAGGATATGGTAGTTTTTAAAATTGATTATGAGAGAGAAAACCTCAATCAAAGTGAGAGAGAAACCTCAGTTGCCTCTCATGCACACACCAACTGGGGATGGAACCTGTAACCTAGGTATGTGCCCTGACAGGGAATCAAACCCACATTTTGTTGTATGGGACCATGCCCAACCAACTGAGCCACCTTGCCAGGGCAATCATCTCTTTATTATTTGGTTCCTAAGTGCTTCTACTTCTAATTTGTTAGTTTCTTTTGAGAAGGCATCAGTCATACTTTGTGCCTCTTTGATATTTCTTAGAGTAGCTGACCCAAGTGCTAGGCAAAGCATTTTAATGTATACTGTCATCAATCAAATATGGTTAATATGATATTCAATTAGGAAAAGAAAGCCAGAGGAAAAAAAATATTTTTTTCAAAACCATAATTAGTGGCATTTGTACCAACAGCATGTTTGGTGAACATGAGTAGGGGAAACTATAAAGGTCTATTAACTATTAATCCCCCAATGTCATACCTCAATTTCTCAGGCTTGACTTTCCATATTTTTCATAAGACAAGGGGAGAGACTTGTCTTCTTTCCTTTAAAAAAATTCCCTTTTCTGTTTCCCTTCCCTAACACTATTGTGAAAGTTTTTTCTTTGCTGTTTTCTTAATATGTCATATTTTTATTGAAAATGTTATAGCTAATCTTTAAGAGAATATACAGTAAAAAGACAGTAATGAACATACTATCTATACTGAGCATTTTCCCCCTCATACACGTATAGGTCCTTTGTTCATCCTGATTTCCCAGTTTAGATGGCATCTGGAAGCCAGATGCATTTCTATACTTCTTTTTTTTTAAAAAAATATGTATATTATTGATTTTTTTACAGAGAAGAGGGGAGAGGGATAGAGAGTTAGAAACATCCATCAGCTGCCTCCTGCACACACCTTACTGGGGATGCGCCTGCAACCAAGATACATGCCCTTGACTGGAATCGAAGCTGGGACCCTTCAGTCCACAGGCCGATGCTCTATCCATTGAGCCAAATCAGTTAGGGTGCATTTCTATACTTCTAAGATAGGAGCTCACCACATCTTTCTCTCACTAGCCTCCATCTCAAACATCTTCAGAGGCCTTTGATCTTCCATGTTTTCAAACTCTTTCCTACACAAAGGTCCCTTTACCTAGTAGGTCTAAAACCTGTGAATATTATGTCCCTTCAAAACTCTGCTTCTCTTTAGTCCGTAGTTTGTACATTTGATAAGGTCTTGATAAGCAGATTCTGACTTCAGTTAATGTCATTGCCTACATAAGAATCATTGCTTTGTTGTACATGTACTCCTATGTACTAAAAGCCTCAGCCCCTGACCCACCACCTCCCAACCAAGGATTAATTTCTTACCTGGATAATGCAGTACATTACTTCAATCACCCCTTTTGTTAGTATTACAAAAATCATGTTTCCTTATCCTTTTATTGCATGCCCTGCCAACCCCACTTTTGGACCATCTACCTTCTCTTCTTCTCTTCTCTATCATATGGGCTATGATACAGAAAGAAAGAAACAACACTATTGTACAGACTAGAGTCCCTATATTTTATGATCTAATCTACAGCTACACCCTCAGCTAGCTTCTCAGTTATACCTTAAAATCCTGTTATGTATCCCTGAATAGACTTCTATTCCATTTTTTATACTGCTTACATAAAACCTGTTTTTATTTTGACTAGTTTGTCTCTTTTTTCTTTAATCCTACCACTCTAATAGTTTAAATATCAGAATAAGGAATAAATAAGACATTATGTTATAAATAACTTAGCATGGTGCCTAGCAGAGCAAATATTTAATAAAGGTTAATAATTACTGTCTAATAAAAGAGTAATATGCAAATTGACCATCACTCCAACACACAAGATGGCTGCCCCCATGTGGTCAAAGATAGCTGCCCCCATGTGGACATAAGATGACCGCCACAAGATGGCCAGCAAGGAAGGGCAGTTGGGAGGGACCAGGCCTGCAAGGGAGGGCAGTTGGGGACAAACAGGCTGGCAGGGGAGCAGTTAGGCATCAATCAGCCTGGCAGGGGAGTGTTTAAGGGGTGATCAGGCTGGCAGGCAAAAGTAGTTAGGGGCAGTCAGGAAGGCAGGCAAGCAAGCAGTTGGGAGCCATCAGTCCTGGATTGTGAGAGGGATGTCCCAGATTGGAGAGGGTGAAGGCTGGGTTGAGGAACCACCCCCCCCATGCATGAATTTCATGCACTGGGCCTTTAGTTATTAAATAATTAGAAAATGCTGAAAGTAGAAAATGAAATTATACAAAATCCCACCACCTAAAGATATATACTGTTCAGCAGTTTTTAACAGACATAATAATTTAGGTGAATGTTTATTTCCTCAAAACATAAATATTAATTTATCAGTTATTTCTCTAAAGTTAAACTGAAAGCTTGCTAAAATAATTAAGCAGAAGTGTTACTAATATATTTTAATTTCATGTTTCTTAATGAGATTAAGTTTTATAGCTGTTACTAAAACAATAAAATGTCACATAAGTCAAAGCCTGAAAATATGCTATTTTTAAAAAATTTTAGTATAAAATTATGTAAACATGGACAAAAGTTGATAGAACAGTTCAATATACACCAACATTCCCACCAAGTAGATTATTGTTTTATAGGTAATATTCTATTTTATAGTTCTTTAGTTCTCTCGTGTGTGTGTGTGTCTACTGAAAGTTTTGAAATAATTTGCAGATATGACACTTCTAAATATTTCAGTATACAACTCCTAAAAATAGATAATTTTCGCACTTAATTTTATTTTCACACTTAAGAAAATTTAAAAGTCCCTGATATCAATTAACATATAAGTAGTTTTCAGAGTATTTTACAGTAGAGGCATAAAGCAAAATAAAGGATGGTCAAGAGAAGGACTATGGAAGCCTGATTAGAAACCTCAGAGAAGGGTAATCAGTGCACCAACCCAATGCTGTTGGCAGCAGCAGAACAGGAAGAATGAGGCCTCACCTTCTACCATCTTGTCTTGGACTATCATAGGAATTATTGTCTAATGGGAACTGTCTGCTGATATTAAAATGTGCTAGCCTTTCCAAGGCACCTGGCCCCCCTCAATGTCTCTTAGAAGTCCACATCATCACAAAATTGTGTGAGTTATTGGATGCACGATTCACCAAAAAACAAAGCATCACCTCTTTCTTAAGTTTCCTTATCGCTGAGGAATGGACCTTTGGTCTGATGCACTAACAAATGGGTGTGATTTATGTAAAGTTTCCTGCTGATGTTTTCTGCTAAGGCCGGGGTCAGCAAGGTGGTGGAGGTTAATGGGTACGACATCATTTTTAGACTTTACTTAGGAAATTTTTACTCCAATGTAGCCCTTAGTGACCCACATGAAATGTGTAGTCTTTGTGGAATTTGTATGCCCAGGAATAACCTAAAAAACAACTCTGGGAAGGTCTTCACCTCTCCCTGAGCACACTCTTCTTTGCTTATCCCAATGTGCATGACCACAGTACGTGGCCCCAGTGTGTGTGCATGGGAAAGGCATGTGGTTTGCCCTAATGGTGACTAATAAGGTTGTCCCTGCCTCAAAGTACAATGCTTTTTTTCCTTTGGTCAGAAGGAAGCAAAAATCTTACCTAAAATATTTGAACCATTTATTCCTAAAAGTTGCATGCTTGTTTTGTTATAAATTATGTAGTCCATTTACTACTGTACTATTATGATACACATTATAAAATCTACTGAAAAGATAGTATTTAAAAGGATGAGGTAAAATAAACATTTTAAAATAATTTTGTCTAATAATTTAATTAATAGGACAAAAGTTATAGTGTTATCATGAATACATTGATTATTTAAAACAGAAATCTGATCATCTGAATGAGTGTGGTAGATATGATTATATCTGTATTTATCTTTATAATTATATTACATTTAATTATATAAATTATATTTGCCTTTAATTTTTAATATAGTTAATAAGCTCATTCAAAGGTTAAAAGTATTATATGCTTCCTTGTATTGCGCTTTTTAAAATAATTTTTAATTGAGCTGTACAGAAAGAGGAAGGGAGAGGGAAAGAGAGGGAGAAATATGGATGCGCGAGAGACATTGATCAACTATCTACAGTCAGAGCATGTGCTCTAATCGGGAATCAAACCAGCAGCCTTTTGGGGATGAGCCAGTGCCCAGCCAACTGAGCCACACAGGTCAGAACCTGTATTGCATTTTTGTTTCATGTTTCTCTATCATTTGTTAAAATTTTTAATAAACCATTTATGATGACTGATTGAGTAAAATGTGGGTAATGTAATCAATAAATCAACTTATCCACATGTGTGTAAACTATGATAATCACAACAGCTAAAAGCAAATGAACTTGTTAAATTGCCATTTTCAATTCCACCACATTCTCTCGCCTTTTCCTCAGAACACATGGTCTCCCTATTTGAGACATGCTAGAAGTGCATATATATATATAAACCCACAAGTTAAATATTCTGAAGATTAATTTTGTTGTCATTTTTGGTGAAAATCAATGTAAATAAAACTTTTAGTAACTTATTTCAGCATCCCGCATGGTCGCTTTATGTGCTTAGCAAGCTCACACCTCACTTTGGAGGTCTTTATGTAGACTAACAGGGGATATTATTTCTCAATTTTTGACTCTGCTGATAAAATCAGGCAAGAATTTCTCAATTTTTGACTCTGCTGATAAAATCAGGCAAGAATAACGAGTGTAAGTGAGAGGGGATGAGGCAATGATTGAAGAAGGAGAGGCTTCAACAATTTCCTAGGGAGATAATAAACCATTTTCCAAAAACCCACAGTATAACGACCTCTTCCCTCTATAGCTACTATACTTAACAGGTAACTAAGCCACTTAATACCTTTAAGTTTTCTGCCTTAGAAAAATAAAGACAGAAACAAACTCTGAATGAGCTGAGTCAGTAAAGAAAGGTCAAGTGAAACCACTATGGCACATTTTGTTCTGGAGAGTCTTTTTTCCCCCTCCATACTGAGCAGAATAAAGAACTCAGTTGTGACTGCCACACAGTGGTTTCTTAATTGAGTCTTCCATCTTCACAGAACCAGATGAGAGAGTCAGTTAAAAGGGAATAAATTCAAAACTATGTGCAGTTTCAGAACAAATTATCCAAGCCTCCTCAAAGTGAAGTTCTTTGAAATCCTGCTGCTGCTTCCACTACATCAGGCCCTTTCTAACTCTAGCTAAAGAACTCCTGCATTTCAAGTGGAGATCCCCTAATGAAGTGACATTTGACTGTTCCCAGTGAATTATATAGTCTCTCCCATGAGAGTAGTATTCAAAATTGCATTTTCTCAGTACTGTTCAAGTTAGAAAACACTACATGAAGGGTCTGGAAGCCTTACATCTATTCTGGGAATCACAAGGTGGGACAGAGCTGAGCCTGGTCCATCATAGGATGTCAATGGAGGCCTGATCATTGAAGACGATTGGGGCACCTGTTAAAGAAGTATCAGGGAATGAAAACATACCGAGAACTGGACCTGTTGTTAATTTGGAAGTTGGATGAACGAAGTGATTTTACCAACAGAGCCAAAAATCAGGAAAGCCTGGAGTTGCCAGAGTTCCTACAGTAAGGAGAGATTATAATGAAATATTTAGGGACAGAAGCTGAAAATTCAGAATAGAATGACCTGTTACACAGTAAAGAGCTTTAATCCTATGATAGACTCAATTCAGTTTACACCTGGGAATGTGAAATGATCGAGCTGAGAAGCAATGAAATCTAAGTATAAGAGCATCACTAAGTGCTTGGTATGACATACACTAAGAGATTATCATGTGACTCAAATAACGTGTAGAAATTTAGCTAAGTAGTGAAATGGAAAGAAAATCTATGTATCCAAATACTGAGGCAAAATGGCTATTTGGCAAGCATGAAAGATCACTACAGTTGTAAAACTTGTTTTGCAGTTCTGGTTTTATCACAAAATTATTGAGTAATCTCAGGCAATTTTGGAATTTGTTTACTCATCAGTAAAATAAGAGAGTAAAAAGATGCAAATAGCATAAAAATTTTTTTAAAGATATTCATACCCTTAACTTTCCTCTGTCCCCATCAGCCCTCAGTCCAATTTCTCAGGGAAAAGCACTATTAATACTTTCTTTGAAGTCTTATGCAAATATATATGCAAATTCTTTAAAAGTATGTGAAATATTATTATACATATAATTCATACCTTGCCCTATTTATAGTATAATATATGTTAGGGGCAAAATTGTGTCTCTTCAAAATTCATATGTTGAAGTCCTAATCCTCAGTACCTTAGATAGTATTTAGAGATAGGTCTTTAAAGAGTTAAGCTAAAATGAGGCTGCTAGAGGAGGCTTTCATCCAGTATGACTGGTGTCCTTAAAAAAGAAAAAGAGATTTAAACACTGCCAACCACAGAAGGAAGACTACTAGAATAAGAAGGTCCTCTACAAGCCAAAGGGAAAGCCCCTCAGGAGAAACCAACACTACTGACACCTTGATCTTCAACTTCCAACCTCTAGAATTTTGAGAAAATAAACTTCTCTAGTTTAAGACACTCATTCTGTGTATTAGGTTATGGCAGTCCTAACAAACTAATACAATGTATTACAGATACCTTCACATATCAGTGCATACAGATATACCTTATATTATAACAGTTCTATTATATTATAGTAGGGGCCCGGTGTACAAAATTCATGCACTGGGGAGGGGGGTCCCTCAGCCCAGTCTGCCCCCTCTCACATACTGGGAGCCCTCAGGGGAAGTCCTACTGAGGCGACCAGGCTGATCAGGGGAAGGCACCAGCCCCATCACCCCGCTGCTGCAGCCACTGCCAGTCAACGCAGCCACCAAGGGGTTTTCATCAACATGGACTCCAGTCCCTTCACCATGAAAAAATGACAACTTTCTTTAGGCATTTTCAAGATGTGTCTTTCATAGGATATGACATTTCTTTCTTTCTTTCTTTTTTATCCTCACCAGAGGATATGTTTCCATTGATTTTTAGAGAATGTGGAAGAGAAAGGGAAAGACAGAGAGAAAGATCAAAGTGAGAGGAACACTTTGATTGGTTGCCTCCTGCATGAGCACTGACCTGGGCCCCAGCCAGGGAGGAGCCTGCCCTTGATCAGAATTGAACCAGACCCTGCGGTCAACAAGCCTAGGCATTATCCACTGAGCCAAAGTGGCGAGGGTAGGATATGACATTTCTTAGCCCTCCAGCAGTGGACCTTCCTTTTTCTCTCCAGGAGTGTGGTGGAAAAACCCTAGATCACCTGTTTGGATTCTTATACCCAAGTTACTAAGAATATTACCAGTGGCAAACAGGGAGCTTAGCCAATGAGTAGTCAGAAAAGGTATTTCCTCTGTAGTTCACACCAATCGCCTCTGATCTCTGGCTCTGCTCCTACCCAGTCCCCAAGTCTTTGGCCCGGGCTTGGGGCCTGGACAGGGGACCCCCAGCTCCATCCAATCTCCAGCTACACCCCTGCCAGTCCTATAGCCTCGGGGCCTAGGCAGGGGCCCCCAGCTCCCTCCAATCGCCTGGCTCTGTCCCTGCCCAGGCCCCAAGCCTCTGGCCCAGGCCTAGACAGGGGACCCCCAGCTCCCTCCAATCTCCCGGCTCCGCCCCTTCCCAGGAGCCCCCTGGTTCAGGCCCTTCCCAGGTTGCTCAGGACCCACGGGGTGACCTGGGTGCTGAGAAAGTTCCCAGGACCCAGGCTGCTGGGTGCCTATGTATGCAAATTAATCTTTGTAGGATTAATTTGCATATTTACTCTGATTGGCTGTGGGCGTAGCAGAGGTACGGTCAATTTACATTGTCTATTATTAGGTATGACTAGAGGCCTGGTGCACAAAATTCGAGCACTGGAGGGGAGGGTCCCTCAGCCCAGCCTGCACCCTCTCACAGTTCAGGAGTCCTTGGGTGATATCTGACTAATGTTCCACTCCTTGTAGGAAGTGGGCCTAAGCCAGTAGTGGGACATCCTTAGTGCTGCTGTGGCGGTAAGTAAGGCTCCACCACCACTGCTGTGCTTGTCAGCAGTGAGCCCGGCTTCTGGCTGAGTGGTGCTCCCCCTGTGGGAGTGCACTGACCACCAGGGGGCAGCTCCTGTGTTAAGCATCTTCCCCCTGGTGGTCAGTGTATGTCATAGTGCCCCGTCATTCTGCCGTTCGGTCAATTTGCATATTAGCCTTTTATTATATAGGATTATTATATAGGACTAGAGGTCCGGTGCATGAAATTCATGCTTGGGGGGTGTGTCCCTCAGCCCAGCCTGCACCCTCTCCAATCTGGGACCCCTTGAGGGATGTCCAACTGCCCGTTTAGGCACGATCCTACCTAAATGGGCAGTCAGACATCCCTCTCACAATCCAGGACTGCTGGTTCCCAATTGCTCACCTGCCTGCCTTCCTGATTGCTCCTAATCACTTCTGCCTGCCAGCCTGAACACCCCCTAACCACTCTCTTGCCAGCCTGATTGATGACTAACTGCTCCCCTGCCAGCCTGTTTGCCACTAACTGCCCTTCCCTGCAGGCCTGGTCACCCCTAACTTCCCTCCCCTGCAGGCTTGATCACCCCCAACTGCCCTCCCTTGCAGGCCTGGTCCCTCCCAATTGCCTTCCCCTGCTGGCCTGATCGCCCACAACTGCCCTCCCTTGCAGGCCTGCTCCCTCCCAACTGCCCTCCCCTGCTGGCCATCTTGTGGTGGCCATCTTGTGTCCACACGGGGGCAGCCATCTTTGACCACATGGGGGCAGCCATCTTGTGTGTTGGAGTGACAGTCAATTTACATATTACTCTTTTATTAGATAGGATTATATAGGATAGCCAAGATTTGGAAGTTGCCCAGTGCCCATCAGTAGATGAGTGGATAAAAAAAGCAGTGGTACATTTGCACAATGGAGTACTACTGCACTGTAAAAAATAAGGAAATCTTACCTTTTTGACAGCATAGATAGATCTGGAGTGAAATTATGCTAAGTGAAATAAGTCAGTCAGAGAAAGACTAGTACCCTATGATTTCACTTGTATGTGAAATATAATGAACAAAGTAAGTTAACAAAAAAAAAAAAAAATAGAAACAGAGGTATGGATACATGGAACAGACTGACAGATGTCAAAGGGTAATGGGGTTGGGAGACTGGGTGAAAAAGCAAAACAAAAAAAAAAACAAAAAATAAAAAAACAACAACAAAAAAACACAACCCAAACACATAGACACAGACAGCAATATGATGATTACCAGAGTGAAAGAGAGTTTGGGGAAGCAGAAGAGGGTAAAGGGGGAATAAATGACTTGGGGTGGTGAAAACACAATACAATATGCAGATGATGTATTATAGAATTGTACACTTAAAACCTATGTAATTTTATTAACCAATGTCACTCCAATAAATTCAATTTAAATAGACATCTTTTATTATGAAATATTAAAACTTCTCTATTGAGGTTAGTATTATACTGAAAGTTGTTGATAGAACAATAAGAGAAGAAAATTTCAATGTAGTATAGATGCAATTTTAGTTAACAGATTAAGGGACTAGAATGAAAAGTCTAGACAGACCCACATATACAGTCATTTAATTTGTGACAATGTGACATTGAAGTGTGATAGACAAAGAATGATCTTGTCAATAAAAGATAATCATAGAAATAATTAATCTTGACACAACTCCCATTCAAGGAAGATCACAGATATGAGTGTAAAAGGTAAAGTAATAAAGCTTTTGCAGAAATACCATTACTATCATAGCCTTGGGATAGGCAAAAGCTTTTAATAGTATTTATCATATTTGGACATAAAAGCACTCATTTGAGAATTTCTCTTTATTAAAATTAGGAAGTTTTGTTCATCAAACCAAAACAAAGGGAGAAAAAAGACAAGCCTCAAAGTAAGAGAATGTAACACAGACACACATAATAGTATACACACACACACACACACACACACACACACACACACACACAAACCAGGATTTTATGTCATCAAATATATTAATTTTACTCTTTATGGTGCTTAGTTTATATATTCTCATCAAGAAGACCTTAACATATTCAAACAAATGACCCATGGAACTATCTTTTGTATAAAGAATGATTTACATATCTAGCTTTAGTTTTCCTTACTACTAAACTGTCTTCCCAAGACTAATTTGTTAATTATCTTTTTCTATTTTAAAATATCATTATCATACCTATACTCTCTCCCCATATCTATTAAAGATAATTTATGAACTTTTAAAAACTATATAATTACATGTTTTTTCACATACTGCTCTACAATTTTAGAAGCCCAATTAACACTAAAGGGATCCAGTTACATTTCAGGTCTTATTTTTATGTTCTCAAATAGGATATGCCATATCTGTAGTTAAGTAGGAGATTTTTTGTGATTCACAGATTTGTAAGGAAGAAAAAAGAAACTTTCTTAGTAAAACATTTTGAGATTTTGCTAAAAATGTAGCTGCCCTTATGTATTTTAAAATTTTCTAAACCTATATCCTAATCTCTCCATTAATAATCTGATTTCAAGGATCCTTCAGCTTGTTCAAAGTCACTTAGAGTTCAGGTACATATACATAGATGTGTGAATAGCTTTTAAGTCATAATGGTATGCAGCATCCATTCAATAAAAGCTTAACTCTTAACTCTGAAAATGGGGAGTGAGGTTGGGGATGGTTTTCATTGCACTCAGTAGAAAAACATAAAAAAATTTTTTTTTTCGGTAAAGCTTACCTGACCTCCCTATTGAAACACAGAATGAGCAAACATAAATCAAGGCTGACAAGGTTGAATCTGGCTCCTCAGAGCTTTGAAAATAATAATATATCATCCTATAACAATATAACTTCCATCCTCTCCCGCTTTCTCTCTCATCTTGTTGGCAAGAAGTCCCTGTATTGAAAAACAAGCCTTCATTATACCAGATGAATGTAATTCTCATGCCAGAAAAAGAGTATCAGATTCATATTAAGGGGAAGATTGTTTTATACAAGAATTTGCCAGTAAAAGATGTAGAGATGAATTACGTTAAAGCTCTCTGTGCTCCTTTAATGAAAATTCTAGTATGTAGCCAGATGTTTTATTGGGGAAGGGAATCAAGAGAAACATAGATTGTCTTGCCACTCAGCTGAACTCTGAAGCTGAAATTAGAGTGATTCACAAATGCACATAATTGCCTGGAATATTTATCTAAAAAAAAAAAAGAGAGAGAGAGAGGAAAGAATCTCTGTTTCCTTCTATATTTTTCATTTCCCTCTGTAAAATAAAAACTAGATTTTTGGTGTGAGACCTTGAGAGACCTTGTCCCTGGGGTAGGGACAACTAATACTAATAGTTCTCCCAAAAAATGTTCTCTTTATTTTACTAACTGAATTTTAATCTTATTCAGGATGGCAATGGGTCAGCTTAAAATAAAAAAAGAAAAATGCCAACATACACACAACCAAAAAACTTACCTCCTTTAAAACAAGAAGTGCTTGTGTGACACAATCATGGTTAGTGAACTGTAAGGAGAAGTCACTGGGAGATACTTTTAGAAGCTCTTTGCAAAAGACCAACAGCTGGCATGAACTTCTTTCCTTCCCCATCCTCCCTCCCTCTCTCCCCCTCTCCCTCCCTTCTTCCCTACCTCCCTTTCTATTTCTTTCCCTCTCCCCCTCCCCTCCTTTGTTTCCAGGAAGGGTGCAAATAATGCTGGAAGTGGAGTAGCCATATTATGAGGATATAGCAACAAGTAAAAGCTAAGAATAGCTGAGAAAAAGATGGACTTTTCTGGTGATATTGAGTTGCTACTACATAGGCTGGACTAGTCACCAGCAGACTTGTACACTAAGAAAAAAATTAAAGAATAATTATAAAGGAAACAAATCAATTACTTTTAGTCAAATGGAATTGCAAATGCTTCCATATGATTTACATTATTTACCCATTTTAGCCTCACAATGATAACTAATATTATACTATGGTACTATAATACTGCATTATTAAACCTAATTTACAGAAGACTGATTTGGGGCTTGAGAGGTAAAAATTTCTCTAAGATTCTAAGCTTAAATAAATTGCAGAGGTAGCATTCCAGCAAATCAATCTAATTATACTTATCATGAAGGCGTCCATTTTGTCATATTGTCTCTGACATGCTGTCCAATATTATGAGAGGTGGAATTTGGAACTGACCAAGTGGTGTGATTTGAGGGTATCTGTGATGATTAATTACCATGTCCATTTGACTGGTCATGAAGTGCCCAGGTTACATGTTAGTTCTGGAGTATGGCCACATGAGATTAGCATTTTAATTGGTGGACTCCGTAACATCGATTGCCTTCCCAATGGGGGTGGACATCATATAATCCACTGAGGGTCTGAAAGGAACAAAAGGTAGAGGAAGAGTGACTTTGTCCCCTCTTTTCCTGTCTTACTGTTTGAGCTGGGTCATTTCATCTCATCTTTTCTGGCCCTTAGAGTGGATTTTACACTGCTGGCTCCTTTAATTCTACTCTAATCAGGCCTTCACATAGGTTTCTTGGAGAAAGACTAATATAAATATAAATATAAATCAGAATGCCAATATAGTAGGTACTGTTCTACTTAGTTCAGAAAATACTTAAGTATTTGCTATATATCTGATCCACTCCTCAATAAGCCACTTGTAGCTGAAACTATAAATATGTAAAATTAATTCCAATACAAAGTAGTAAGCTCTATAGAGGAAGCAAGCACAGGTGCAGTGGGATCATGGAATGGGACTTCTAGTCCAGCAGGACTTGGTTAGGAAATGCTTCTTTGAATAAGATGACTTCTGGTTACTTTAGTGCTCTTTACTATGGGATATATGTTTTTTATATCCCATCTCCTTATTTCTCTTCTTAAAAAATATTTTTGTCTTGATCTGGCCTGGTTAGGGACATTCCCCCAATACAAGGAATCTAATTTTTCTAGAGACACAGTATTTGCTCTGTAATGTTGAAATGTTTTTACAATATCTCACTAATCCCAAATCTGAAAATATTTACATGGTATTATTTCTTCATCCATTTACTTCAACCACAGAGGGATACAGAAATCCCTTCACCATCCTATACTTTATCTGGAAGAGTTGCCTTGGATCAATAGTAAGAAAAAGAAAGGAATTTGAGCCATCTGTTTTCCTGTTAAAGCCAGTGAGGATGGCTCAATGCACCACAAGGGAGATGTGGACTCCAATGTCTCAGGCGTGGTGGTGCAGAAATGGGGAAATATCAAAGCTGGGATGTGCAGACTGGCGAAGTCACCCCAAACCTTAGCTCATGGAGGATGTAGCAGAGAACGCAATCTGGTTACTGTGAAATCCATGAACCTATAAAATAGTTTCTCTCATGATCTCTGCAAGAATCCTAAGAAAGGGGAAGTAATTAATGAGGAACACTGATTAGAATAGAAGGATGTAAGAGATAAAAAAATTTAGTGATCTTATAAGTCACAAATTAATTATATAAAATGTATTTGTTATTCATAAAGAAAAATGTGTCATTATAGGTTATATATGCTTGAAACTGTTCTTTCTGTATGTATAGTTCATAGAAATAGGATATATTATATTAAGTGATTTTAAATCACTAAGTCAAATGGAGACAGGGACAAATTAGGAGTAAGAGGGCAAAGGCTGCTTATTGATTTTATTTATTATAACTACAAAAATGAAATATATGAGATAGATTTATTCCTGTCCAAACCTATAGGAAAATAATTAGAGTAAATACGATGAGAGTTCTGTGAAAGGCTTGTGCAAAGAACTGTGGGAGAATAGGAAAGACATAGGGAATATGATTGGCTATTGGGAAAGGATGAGAGAGAAATGCATTTATTATTTTTTTATCCTCACCCAAGGATATTTTTCCATTGATTTTTTAAATAGTGGTTGTTTTTTCAATGATGAGAGAGAATCACTGATCAGCTGCCTCGCACATTCCCTACTGGGGATGGAGCCTGCACCCCGGGCATGTGCTCTTGACCAGAATTGAACCCAGGACCCTTCTGTCTGCAGGCCAACACTCTATCCACTGAGCCAAACCAGCCAGGGCTCCATTGATTTTTAAAAAGAGTGGAAGAGAGAGTGAAAGACAAAGAGAAATATCAATGTGAGAGAAACACATCAATTGGTTGCCTTCTGCATGAACCCTGACCAGGGCCCAAACCAGGGAGGAGCATGCAACCGAGGTACCTGCCCTTGACCAGAATTGAACTATGGACCATTCAGTCTACAGACTGACACTCTATCCCCTGAGCCAAATCGGCTAGGGCGAGAGAGATAATTTAAATAAAGACTTACAGGATGCAGAAATAAGGATATTCCAAGTAGAGAAAAACACATATTTTAAAAGCTAATACTATATTATAAAACTATAGTAATCAAAAGAGTATAGTATTGGCATAAAAACAGATACATAGATCAATTAGATTCAAACCCTAGAAATAAACCTGTTCATAGACAGTCAACTAATATTTGACAAAGGACTAAAGAATAATCAATGGAGAATGAAATGGGATTTTTATCTTGTACCATATACAAAAATCAACTCAAAATGGGTTAAAGACTTAAATGTTAGACCCACCCCCCACCCCGGAAAAAAATAGGAAAAAATATAATTGACATTGGTCTTGGCAATAATATTTTAGATATGACACCAAAGGCACAAGTGAAAACAGCAATAATAAACAAGTAAACTAAAAAACTTCTGCAGAGCAAAGGAAATGATCAACAAAAATGAAAAGGCTACCTATGGAATGGGATAAAATATATACAAACTATATGTCTGATTAGGAGTTAATAGCCAAAACATATAAAGAGCTCATATAAATCAATAGCAAAAAATAAAACAAAGAAACAAACAAAAAAACAACAAGTAATCCAATTTAAAATGGGAAAAAGATATGAATATACATTTCTCCAAAGATGTGAAATGAAGGGACTAAACTACATAGACTCTAAGCTGCTTTTAGCTTTAATATGCTATACTCTGCAATTCTACTCTCCCGATTTTCATAAATCTTTCTTGAAAGTGAGTTATTCTGATAGAATCCTGGGAACTTCTATTTCTGGAGTGAGGGCCTATTGCCTTTGTATTCTTTAGGCTGTCCTGACAAGTAGTTGTTCACAGAGAAGGATGACATATACTGAGTCTTCAGCAGCTTTCAAAGTGATAACAGCATGTTCTGAAGCTTGTGATTTTCAGATTATTAAGCTACAAGTTTGAGCATGTAACAAGTATAAGATGGAGCATTGGTGTGGAAACATCTCTAAATATACTCAAGTTGCTGTAATTTCTATCATTTAGAATTGTATATGAAAAGTCTACAAGGAAAGGGTAATGGAGAATGGTTACCAAGATATAGTTTAACTTGCTATTTGAAGCTGAGAAGACACTGAGACTTTATTTCCCCATCTTTAAACTGGGAATGTGTAGTAGCAGGTACACTTCATCATTTTCCAAATAGTGTAAGGAGATATTAGACAAAACTTTACAGTATAAGCAGTGTTACTAATATTAACACAAAGCGGTGACAACTTCTATAAAACACATAAAACAAGCAAACAAAACAGATAAATAATGATATTCTATTTTAATATAATGGTCATGGAAAGCTTTCTGATAAAATGACATTAGAGCAGAGACCTGAATGAAGAGAGAAAGTGAGCCATGTGGGTATGGAGAGCTGGGGACATAATGTTCCAGGGAAAAGGAACAGAAGGTGAAATAGCAGGCATATTCCAACGTTTATAATAAATGTTAAATTACAGGATTAGAGAGAATGAGGGGAAGTGGCAAGAAATTAAGTCAAAGAATAACAAGGGACCAGATTTTAGAGCACGTTGACCTTTGTAAGAGCTGCAGATGTTATGCTGAGTGAAATGAAAGCCATCAGAGAATATGGCATCTGTGTTTTTGTAGACAATAAAATAATAAATATTCTGAATAATAGATATAAATAACATGTATTATATTCAATCATTTTTCTAATACTTTGTAGCATTTCTGCTTAAAGTCATAAAATGTCAAGGAAAGCACCTGCTAATGAGATATTAGTTCAATCCTTGTATGTTATCCTATATAATAAAAGAGTAATAATCAAATTGACCCTAACAGCAGACCACCGGGAATGACTGGTTGCTATGACGTGCACTGACCACCAGGGAACAGATGCTCAATGCAGGAGCTACCTCCTAGTGGTTAGTGCACTTCCATAGGGGGAGTGCCACTCATCCAGAAGCTGGCTCATGGCTAGCCAGCGCAGCAGCGGTGGCGGGAGCCTTTCCTGCCTTTGCAGCAGTGCTAAGGTTGTCTGACTAATGGCTTAGGCCCGCTCCCCCTGCCATTAGTCGGGGAGCAAGCCTAAGCCGTTAGTTCGAAAACCCCGAGTAGACATCCCCCAAGGGGTCCCAGACTGCGAGAGGGCACAGGCTGGGCTGAGGGACCCCCCCTAAGTGCATGCAATTTCTAGGTTTTTATAAAAAAAACCTAGAGGCCCAGTGCACGGATTTGTTCACCAGTAGGGTCCCTCGGCTTGGCCTGCAGGGATTGTGCCAAAACGGCTCTCCAACATCCCCTAAGGGGTCCTAGCTTGTGAGAGGGTGCAGGACAGGCCAAGGGAACCCAATGGTGCACATTGGAGCTGGGGAGGGAGTGGGAGGGCTCCAGGGCATGTCTAGCCCATCTTGCCCAGTCACAATCAGGACCGACTGGAGCCAGGGCAGGACCATGAGAGGGCTCCAGGGCATGTCTGGCCCATCTTTCCCAGTTGTAATAGGCCCAACCTCAGCAGCAAGCTACCCTACCAGTTGGAGCATCTGCCCCCTGGTTGTCAGTGCACATCATAGTGACTGGTTGAATGGTCGAACGAACAGTCAGACACTTAGCATATTAGGCTTTTATTATATAGGATTTTTTCACATCAGGAAACAGAGTTTGTCTCCCTGAACTTTTAGACATTATGTTTTAACTGTGTTCACTCTACAAGTTTTCCTTCTTACAAAAAATATTCATGTATTTTCACCATGATTTATCTTTAAAATATCCACCTTATTTTGATATGACATAGGACTAAATCTTCTGATTATTCTCCTCAGGTCAGTTTTTATCCATTTATATGTTTGGTGACTAAATGTAATATTTATTTCTACCCATCTTTATTTATTGCTATTATTCACATTAGTTCCAGGAAGTTTATTTTCCAACTTTTGAAATAAGTTCAAGCTTTCTCCTTGAGTAACCTATTTTTTCTCACATCAATTGGCTTCAACGTGATAACTCAGGAAAAGATTAGCACTTAGTACCTCTGCTCCAAGTCAGCAGTGTGCAGCCTATGAGCTGGAGTCAAACAGCACCTATGGCAATTCCTAAGAAGGTCCTACTATTTCCCAGTATAAGCAATTCTTTTCATTCTTTTTTTCTTTGTCCTCATTCTTTTCCTTTTATTTCTTTTTTGTTTTATTATTATGTTCTTCACTTTTATTTTATTCCTCATTTCTTTTCTTCTATTTACTTCTTATCATGCAACTCTGACTAATACTCAGTAGCACCCACAGACCTTTCTTGGCTTTATTAAAGACCAGAAGTAAGTTTCTAGTATGCAGAAAAGATGAATCAATTGGATTACACACTTTCCACGATTCTAGGAATCTGGATATACAAAATTCCTTCTAAGAGTTTCTTCCTTTGATCTACATATCCAATATAACACAGTTGTCAAAATGAAAAGAATCATGGATTTTACCCCATATCAAACTTTACTAATAATTCCAATGATAATCTTTTCATCATTCATGGTTAAACTCAGAGTCAATTATTCTATGCATGGAAAAATTAAATATTTTCTTGCATTGCTATAAGTTGATTGATAGATAAGAAAAATAATAAAAGCAACAATTTTTTTTGCCAAGATCCAAAAGGTCTTTAAGATGTGTGTGTGGATGTGTGTGTGTGTGTGTGTGTGTGTGTGTGTGTGTGTGAGAGAGAGAGAGAGAGAGAGAGAGAGAGAGAGAGAGAGAGAGATTTATCACCACACAAAAATAGCTATTTCAAACATGCAACCTTTTCATTTTTGTCTCTGATAACTACAAAGTTTATGATATTTTCCAGAGGGTCATACCCCTTAAATCCATAGATTTACTATAACAGTCCTAGTAGATCAGGTATATCCTGCTAAGAATATTCAATAAAGTAAATACTATCAACAGGTCTAAATATCATGCTTATAAAGAGATTTAACCAGCTTATTTACTTCTCTTTGTGTCTTGTTTTCTTTCTGTCCAACAGTTCCCAGGTTAGAAAAGATGAATTTCAGACTAGCTGGTAACTTTTATCTTTTAAGAAGAACTCAACCCACTATTGCTGGCTTTGGTGATAAGGGGAAAAAGCCAGGCATCAAGAAATGATGGTGGCCTAAAGCTAGAAAGGATAAGAAAACTGATTTCCCCTCCTGCATGCAAAAAGGGACACAGCCTTGCTACACCTTAATTTTAGCCCAATGAGACCCATTTCAGATTTCTGAACTACAGAATTTTAAGATAATAAATTTGTGTCATTTTAAGCCACTTCGTGATAATTTGTTAGGGCAGCGTCAGAAAACCAATACAAGCAAATAAAACTGGAGTTCATTCAGAGAAAGTTCATGAGGAAGGAAAACCAAATCATAGAAGCAAGAACAAGAAAAACTGGGGTATGTATAGGAATGATATTTTAAAAGTCTTCATAAGAAAACAGATTTGGCTGTGATGTTTTTCTTTTTATTTCAAGAGATAAAATTAGGACCAATTAATAAATGAAAGCAAAATGAGATAAATTTTATATTAAAGCAAAAACTTAATAGGAATCTTCAAAAATGTTCTGGGTTGCCTCAGATGATAATGAATTCTCTATTATTAGAAAACTTCAAACACAGTCTACTTATCCACATGGTCATAACTGAAAGATTACATGGATGGTTATATGAAGTATTACGTTCTCATGAAATCCAGGTAGGGAGAGTGGATCCCTTGAAAATGAGCTTAAATAGCTAGAGTAGAAATGTTAAATCTGAAAGCCCTTAGTAGGACCACCAGATTTCAATTATATTAATAGGCAAGTAATATTTAATTTTAGAAATTTGGTCTATAATTAAGAACTTTACAACCAAATTATAAAACTGAATACATTGATAATTCATCCTCTGAAGATTTTTTCAGAGAAGTGTACTATAAGGATAGTTTTTAAAATGATAAATGTCTACTAGTCATTTTTTTTTCTATTTTGAAAGCATTAGTAAGTTTTGTTCTAAGTTCATTTCTAAACAAAGTCATAAGGCAGGAAAACATAGATTCATGAAGAAATTTATTAAATAGCCTAATAAAAAGCTGTGACACTGCTGTATCTGAAAAAAAGGAGCAAAGATGAAACTGCTTTCCACAATTTCATGATCCCATTTATTATGTTTCTTCCTAGTTGTGGTACTAACATTAAAACTCTCTAGGTATTTCTTTTTATCTGGAAGTAATTTTTAAAAAGTCAGGTCAATGTAGTAAGCATATAGTAATATCTAATTTCACTTTGACTTTGTTGTTGTTAATCCTCACCTGAGGATATTTGTCCACTGACTTTTAGAGAGAATGGAAGGGAAGGGGAGAGAGAGAAACATCACATCAATGTATGAGAGAGACATATGGATTGGTTATCTCTCAAAAGCACCCTGACCAGGGCCAGGGATCGAGCCTTCAACCTAGGTACATTCCCTTGACAGGAATGGAACTTGGGACCCTTCAGGTTAACACCCTATTCACTGAGTCAAAACAGCTAGGGCTCACTTTGACTTTTAACAAAAGTTTTATTTCTACTACACTGAATCAGACACTTAACACATTAAGCGCCCAACCTGTTTTGTCTTCTGGATGGAAAGTATAGTGTCAGTCACCAGTGACTGACGGGTGCTTAATGTGTTAATATTAATAAAAACGAGTTTTTGTATCTTAATCTGGTAATAAGTATTTATAGATCAACTGGGATAAAGGCTGTTTAGTAGTGGGCTGGTAGATGATGAAGACAGAAAAGGATTATAAGACATGAATCCTGACTCTGGAATGCTTGACCTACTCAGGGACATAAGACATCTAATAAAGCATTATAAATAAACAAGATACCATGAGTCACCTAGGTAATTAGTGCTGTAAGAATCAGGTGGCTGTGGTAGGCTACCAAGTTGAGATATTGAGTCGGGGAGAGGGGTCGATAAGGTTAGAAGTTTGATGGGCCAGAAATAGGCATAAAATTTGTTCATTTAAGAGGAATATTTGAAGCAAAAAAAAAAAAAAATCTAGCAGATTTTAATTGCCTAAATAGGTGTGGTGGTAGAGAGCACAAGAAGTCAGGTCAGAAAGAAACCTTTGGTCCTTGGGCAGAAGCTATTCACGCATGTTTGAGGTTTATTTTCATCACTGTATGTAAGAACTAGAAAGTTTCTATTTCAGGCAGAGGGGAAAACCTGGATTCTCACAATTATATATACTCCTGAATAATGCAAAGGCCGATTTCCTGACCTCTTAGGGGTTTCTTAAACCAAAGACAGAACACAAGAAAAGTTAAGGTAGACCAACCAAAGCCAATTAGAATTTTTCAATAACCATAGAGCATATATTCTTTTATTATTTATTCATTCATTCAGCATATGTATATTGATATTGCCTATTATATGCCAGGCATTGTTATAAGAGCTGGGAAGACAGTGGTAAACAAAATATATAAATTTCCTCTCCGATTGGAGCTTATATTCTGGAAGTTGGAGGAAACAAAATAAACAAATGATTAAATATGCATGTTTTATATTAGATGGTAGTATACATTACAGAAACAAATGAAGCAAATAAGGAAAGTACATAGGGGAAAAAGTCCCTATCCTATATAATAAAACCCTAATATGCAAATCGATTGAATGGCTGAGTGACCGGTTGCTATGATGCGCACTGACCACCCAGAGGGCAGACGCTCAATGCAGGAGCTGCCCCCTGGTGGCCAGTGCGCTCCCACAGGGGGAGCACTGCTCAGCCAGAAGCTGGGCTCACAGCTGGTGAGTGCAGTGGTGGTGGTGGAGCCTCTCCCGCCTCTGTGGCAATGCTAAGAACCCCCTGTGAGATGTCTGACTGCCGGCTTAGGGGGAGTGGGTGTAATCCAGCAGTTGGACATCCCCCAAGGGGTCCCGGACTGTGATAGGGTGCAGGCCAGGCTGAGGGACTCTCCCTCCCCCAGTGCATGAATGTCATGCACCAGGCTTCTAGTTTTTATAATGCGGACATGGAAGGTCTTGCCCTTAATAAGGTGACATGACAATAGAGATTTGAAGGGTATGAGAGATGAGCTTGGATGATTTTTAAAATATGCTAACAAATATTTCCATATTCCTTCCTTAAACAAGTAGAGCTGAATTTCTCTCCTTTTTTGAACAATAGGGTAGACTCAGTGATTCATAGAACACAGCCTGAACATATAGCCTATCAAGTAGCCTATATTGGGAGGTACTGAAGCCTCTTGCCCACAAGATCTGGAAGCAGATCCTTAGCCTTTGTCAAGTCTTCAGAGGCCACAACTCTGGCCAACAGTTTAACTGCACCCTCATGAGAGACCCTGAGACAGACTCTCAGTCTCACAGATGCTACACTACTCCTATGTTCTTGATCTTCAGAAAATATGTGACATAATAAATGTTGATTGTTTTGAGCTGCTAAATTGTGGGATTAATAGATAACTATTTCACGTGCTATGGGTAAATCTGGAATAAGTGCAATCTAGCAAGCAGGGTGGCAAGTTACAGCGACCTCATGGAAGAAATCTGGGGTGTTTGAGTCAAGAAAGGAAGCTTTTAGAGTTGACACAGAGTAAATTGAGAGGGAGAAGAGAGGAATATGGTACCTGAAAGGTAGCCATTGTGAGTTAAGTTACCAAAGAAAGTAAGCTGAAAAGATTGGAGCTAGAGGTCAGAGAATGGATGACTGAACTCAAATTATGGAGGGGTATGGTTACTGGTCAAAGATAATGTTAAAGAAGGTTGGAGACAAGAATATTGATGAAGAGGTAAAAATTGAAGAAAAATAATAAAGTTTTTGGGTTTTCCTAGGAAGATTTTAACTTGTTTCCCTCCTACGTGTTTACTTACATATATACAACATTAGCCTCAAGGAGAATCAAGCAAAATGTTGAATGGATAATCTCAATTTGAACACATCACTACTACAAGACAACACAAAATGTGTTATTGTTATTGCAAAACCGACATGACCTGGGTTTCTAAGATGATTGCAAGTTAATAAACATTCTCATTTCCATTGCACATTCACTCCCATATTGATATATCCAGCTCTCTATCACTCTCTTCTGTTTTACTCAGTATAAATTGATTTTATTATCACTTCTTGATTCAAACAGATTTAACCAATTTAAGCTCTCAGAATTTGCTAATCTCTCAATCAAGTGTCTTTATAGAGTTTCCTTATTTAAAGTGTGGCTAATTTGTTAGGTGTAAATTGGAATTTATTTCCTCAATGATATTTGAAAAAACATATTGAATCCCTCTGTCTACAGGAGGGGTCCACTTCCATTTCCTCTTCATTCTTAACTGAATCAAATTATTAGTGGAGTTATAATTTCAAGACACTCAAATTTGAATGAAGATGGTAATAAACAATGGTAACCAGCTGAAAAAATAAAACTGACTTCAGAATTTGTATATTTAAGATAAAGCCATAATAAACATATTTTATTCTTTACCTTAGACTTTTTGATGAAGCATGTTTTATTTTTTCTAATATTACTCTTATCTATTGTTTAGTTATGGCCATGCAGCCAAATATTAAATAGCAAATGTTAATTTGACTACTCTACAGCGCCAATATTATTTTTTAGAGATATTGTGAGCACAGTAACCTCAGACTGTGAAAAACTTTTAACACTATTTCATTTTCTTAAACTGGGCAGTGTGTGACACATTTAGAAGTTATTTTGTAATCATTTTTTTAATCTTTTGAAGTTCTGAAAATCTTGATTTAGAATTATTTTTTCATGGGTAGTTATTGCCTCTTCTTTCTCCTCCTCCAGGGTTCAGTAAAGCACGGAATGTAGAGTCATTTAAGTCTTTGAGTTTTAGAGACTCAGGAATTCAAAATTGTGGGTTTATGGAGAACTGAGTGAAAAAGGTGAAGGGATTAAACAAACAAAAATATCGTATAGATACAAACAACAGTTTGGTAATTACCTGAGGGAAAGGGGAATAGGGGAGCTATAAGAGGTAAAGGGGTGATAATTGTTACTGAAAAGATTTTGGGTGGTGAACACACAATGCAATAGACAGATGATGTATTATAGAATTGTACACCTGAAACCTATATAATTTTACTAACCAATGTCAACCCCAATACATTCAATAAAAATTTTATTTTTAAAATTGTGGGTTTAGAGATTTTCTTAAAAGTAGGACTGATTAAGAGAATACCAATATTATTTTTGTAAAAAACTGTTTTTAACAGATGGCTAAGAACAATTGCAAACTAATATCTCACAGTACTTAAGTAATAAGTACTTATTTTGTGAATATAAAATTGGGTAGAAAACACACATTATCCAAATTGGTGAATGTGTGAGTGTATAATGTGTATCTGATTTTTTAAAAAATTTTTGGGGAAAAAAAGTAGCTGTATTTTCTTAAGGATATAACTTTTCACAGAAGGAATGTTGGTAATGTAACTGAAAAAGTTCAAAGTTTATAGCCTACCCAACAACATTCAATCTAAATAAGTCAATGTGTACTGTGTGGAAAATTAAGCAAATGGTAGAGTAATTTTCTCTGAAATAAGGGACTATTAACAAACAGAATATGCCATCAGCATTAACGTTCTAGAAACACTAAACTAATTTACAGGTTGGTCAGTGATTATATTTTTGTTTCTCATTTGTACTCAAGAGAATTATTTTTAATCAAAATAATACACAAAGCCCAATTTAACTTGCTATGTTATTTATATTGCTTTAATTTGGTGAGATTGTTTATCCCTTCATTTTCACATTTTCACAAGATCTCAGCTACAGAAGATTTATTGTGTTAACAGTACTAAGTGAAGAAGAATAATGGGAAGGTGATTTTGTTTTTGTTTTATTTTGTTTACCTTTCTTTTTATACCCCTGAGGAATTTTATTATATTCACATAAATTGACATAAGTTTCAAATTCTACTGCTTGTGCTTAAAATCAGCCTGGATATCTTATTTATCTGGCAAACAAAGCCAAATTCTCCCTATGTCTCACAAAATGTGAAGTTACATTTCTATAAAATGATTTATTTATTCATCAAATGTTTATTGAGATCCTGCTAAATATCAGTCAATCTTCTAGGCATTGGAGGTAATTTAAAGGTCAAAATAGACAAACATACTGGCCTTATGTAGTATATTTTTTAGTTGGGTAAAATATACAATAAGCAAATTGGATTTGAATTTTATAAAATGTTAGAAAGTATGGGAAAAAAACTAAGTAAGAAAGGGAAATAACTAAAAGAAAACATGCAATTTAAAATAATAGGTTTAGGAGAGAAACCAAGATGGTGGCAAAGGTAAACACCTAAACTGCTGCCTCACGCAACAATTTCAAAACTACAACTAAAAGACAAAACGGGCACCATCCAGAACCATAGGAAAGCTGGCTGAATGGAAATTCTACAGCAAGAAAGAAAGAGAAAAGCACATTGAGACTCAGAGGAGCTGCAAAAGGCTAAGGTACAAAGACGCATGCAAGCAGAGAGGACTGGCAGCTGAGTGCGTCCTCTCACAGAGGCTGGCTTTCTCAAGCAGGAGGGAGACAAAAGCTCCCGACTGTGCTGAACTCCAGTTCTGGGTGAGACTCTGGGAACCCAGACTCATTTGGGGAGAAACTGCACTGTCTGGCAGCGGGTGAAACTCGAGGGCGGCTTTCTCTCAGAGGTGCTTGCAGCGATTACCGAGAGACACTGAGACCCAGGGGCCTCATAGGGTAGGGCTGATGAGAATCCAAGGCTGTCTGCTCCGCCCTGAGACTCCGTACCATCCAAGCTGAGCACAGAGCTTTCGCAATTTTGCAAGTCTTATCTCATAAGGGTGTCTCCAGCACAGAACTTCTCCCAGCATAGACACAGCTGATCCTCACAGCCAATTGGCCTGGAGGTCAATTCCTCCCAGAGGTACCAACAATCAAGACTTATCTACAACAAGTCTGTGCACACAGTCCACAAAGCGGTGCACCAAGAGTGTCCACTTCAGGTAACTGGGGAGGCTGAGCCACTGGGCCCTATAGGACACTTAGCACACAAAGCTACTCTACCAACTCAGGGAAGCAGCGAAAATGTGGAGACAAAGAAACAGGTCACAAATGAAAGGAATGGAGGAAAACAAATGACTGGATATAGGGTTCAAAACCACAATTATAAGGTTTTTCAAGAATTTTCTAGAAAAGGCCAATAAATTTAGCGAGACCATCGAGGATATGAAAAAGGATCAACTAGAAATTAAACATACACTGACTGAAATAAAAAATATTATACAGAGACCTAACAGCAGATTAGAGGACCGCAAGAATCAAGTCAAAGATTTGAAATACAAAGAAGCAAAAATCACTCAACTGTAAAAGCAAAAAGAAAAAAGAATCCAAAAATATGAAGATAGTGTAAGGAGCCTCTGGGGCAACCTCAAACGTACCAACATCAGAATTATGGGGGTGCCAGAAGAAGAGAGAGAGCAAGATACTAAAAACCTATTTGAAGAAATAATGACTGAAAACTTCCCCAACCAGTGAAAGAAATAGACTTACAAATCCAGAAAATGCACAGAACCCCAAACACAAGGAATCCAAAGAGGACCACACCAAGACACATCATAATTAAATGCCAAGAGCAAAAGACAAAGAGAGAATATTAAAAGCAGCAAGAAAAAACAGTTAGTTACCTACAAGGGAGCACCCATACAACTGTCAGCTGATTTCTCAACAGAAACCATGCAGGCCAGACGGGAGTGGCAAGAAATATTCAAAGTAATGAATAGCAAGAACCTACAACCAAGATTACTCTACCCAGCAAAGCTATCATTCAGAATTGAAGGGCAGATAAAGAGCTTCACAGGTAAGAAAAAGCTAAAGGGAGTTCATCGCCACCAAACCAGTATTATATCAAATGCTGAAAGGTATTCTTTAAGAAGAGGAAGAAGAAGAAAAAGGTAAAGATAAAAATTATGAACAACAAATACATATCTATCAACAAGTGAATCTAAAAATCAAGTGAATAAAAAATCTGATGAACAGAATAAACTGGTGAACATAATAGAATCAGGGGCATAGAAAGGGAGTGGACTGACAATTCTTGGGGGGAAAGGGGTGTGGGGAGTGCAGGAAGAGAGTGGACAAAAATAGTACATCTATGGATGAGGACAGTGGGGGAAGGTAAGGGCAGAGGGTGGGGTGGGAACTGGGTGTAGGGGAGCTATGGGGGAAAAAAGAGGAACAATTGTAATAATCTGAACAATAAAGATTTATTAAATTAAAAAAAAACAGGCTTAATAACAGGTTAAAAGATATAATTACATTGTCTCTGGCTCCTATGCTTTCCGTCTAATTGTTGTTCAGAATTTATCTACATTATTTTAGAACTGCTCTGTGTGGGGGGGGGGATATGAACTATACTCCAGAACATATGGGTATTTAAAAAGCAATAATAATTTTCCAAAAGTAATTTTTCTACATGGCCAAATATTGACTATTCTGTTTTCTTGATTGGGACTTTTTGACTCCCAGAAAGTATAAAATAACTCAGGACCGTATTTTGGGTTTTCCTGGCCTGTGTTCTACATTAGTCACCACAAATATACTCAATTTCTAACACAATAGTTGCCTGAAGATACTCTGCATAACCTATGTTCAGCTCTTACTCTTATGTAGTCTATGCAGCCATTCCAATCTGAAGAGCTTCTTCGTGCTGTGAGAATGAGCTATTATTGGGATCTACTTCAAACCCTATTTACTCATGGATGGCTTTTCCTAACCTCTAGTTTTCTGCCATTTCTCTATACTTTTTCCAATGTACACTTAAGGAAGCTCCACAGTGAGTTGTACATACTAGAAGAAATGACATGGAGGGAGATGTTGTCACCTGTCAGCTATATTCCTTCTCTAGTCCATTCTTTTAAACTTCTACGTAAAAGTTTCCCAGTTAATTAGCCCTGTGGGATTTAGTTCAAATTGAATACTCTAGACAGCTCTATGCTGGGGCAATGTAATTATTACATGTCTCCTTTGATTGTCACAGAAACCAAGTAGTAGATAGAGTGGTAAAGTATTAGTTTACTTTATGGATGTGGAGATGAGGCAGATAAATAGAGGGTAAAGTGAGAGCCAGAGCCAGAACTAAAGCCAGGTCTTCAAGGTTCATAGTCCAAGGTCTTAATTATTTAATAAGGAGACAAAGAAATACTTGATCATGTAGAACAGGCTTATCAGTCCAAATTTCTTAGACAATTGCTTTTGCACATTTGCCCTCCCCTCTTCCCTCTAGCCTTGTTATTTCTCAACTTTTCAGTGTGATTTCCAGGTCACTAGAGTAGCACCTTTCGATAAGTAATGAACTGTATCCAGCAAGGCCAGTGGTGAACCTGAGGCGGGGTAGTGAAGGATTAAAGAAAACAGACAAGAGAATATAGATGGGGCCAGGTGGATCACTGCACCTGGATGAGGACACAGTGTCCCTGCCTGTAAGCCAAATCTTTATGTTATAGTCAGATCTCACAAACCGAAATAAGGGAGTGGTCAAGATATTTATAATATTCTTGCGAGTTTCAAATCTGCTTCTTTCCTGTTATTGCAATTCTCTGAACTCTATCAAGCTTTGTTTTGGCAGCACTTGCTGAACCTCCTGCAGCCCACATCCCTCAGCTAACCAGGACTACAAGGTCAGACTATAAGGTCAAGCTTGCATACAACCACAGCCTTTGGCTACAATTGTGCTGGAAAGGCTTTGCCCTCCAAGCTGGGACTTGTATGTGGCTTTGCCACAAGAGGACTGTGACTTCTCATCAGTCTGAGGATTGATCCTGTCCAAACGCTGTAGACACTCTCCAGAAAATAATACTAAAATTTCAAAATAGTACACAACAGTAATTCCTCCCTTGCTTCACAGAACTTGTGCACATTCCCTAGCACCTCTTTTTCCATGACCTTTATTTTCTCATACATGATATGCCTCTACATGGAAAGACTGTTTCTTCAAAGAGAAAATGGATTAATGATTATATTCCCTTGCACCAGTGTTTCTCAAACTATGTTCTATGAACAACAGGGATCTTCAGAAAAAATAGGTTCTTTGATAAAAATATGGTGAAAAATATTTGGTTCTTTGATAAAAATATGGTTAAAATATTTAAACAAATTTCATCAGGTCTTTTATTATAGAACTTCTCAGTGTGTTCCCTATTCCCTATGTTAATATACATAAACTCTCTAAGAGGGGAGAATACATAATGAGTTTTTCCAACTTTTTGCCAATAGAATACTTTCAAGCAGGGCATCAATCAACACTGTATAAGACACTAGCAACCAAAGAATCCAGTTTGAAAGATGCCATCCTAAACCCATCAGTAAGACTTTCCTTTGTCTAACTCAGGAGTCTTTGACATAGCTCAGTGGTCGGCAAACCACGGCTCGCAAGCCACATGCGGCTCTTTGGCCCCTTGAGTGTTCTAATGCCACTTCTTCAAAATAGACTCGCCCAGGCAGAAAACCGATTTCTGCGCATGGGCCACGAAGTTTCAGTCGCACTGTACGTGCGTGTCTGCACATGGTATTTTGTGGAAGAGCTACACTCAATGGGCCGAAGAGCCACACTCAAGGGGCCAAAGAGCCGCATGTGGCTCGCATGCCGTGGTTTGCTGACCACTGACATAGCTAAATGCGAGGCAGCTGCATTTCACACACCATATAATTTGGTTCTTTAAGGACCAAGTGAGAAAACTTAAGTTTTGGAGACATTAAGTTGGATTTCTGAGCCTTGGGTATGACAAATTAGGTATTCTGAATAAACTGTTGACCTTAAAAGAACTAACCTTATAGATAAATAAGCTTAAATATATATTTTTAAGTTGACACAAAATCAGAAATCTACAGAAATCTGGGAGGTAAGCCAATGTCAACATGCACTTTTGATATAAATGTTTTGAGCAACAGTCTAGAGACCTTAAAGCTTCTTTTGATGACTTCAATGATTTCAATGAGTGTTAGGAATCCAAGAGAAAATTCATGATTATAGCTGGGAAAGCACAAAGCTCTACCCTCAATTTAAGCATAAAAAACAAAAATTTCTATAGAGAATGAAATAGCAAGATACTAGTAAGTTGCTTATATTCGGACTCTGATCCTGGAAAGAAAAATAAAATGTATGCCCTAAGAGTTCATATTTATATGCTAGGATTGCAGTCTAATTAATGTTAGCATTATGGTGTGAAAATTTTCAATTAGAGAACTTAGGTCAAAGTGGTGTCAAGTTTGTAGTGATTATAGATGTTTGGCAGAAGAAAATGCAAATTTTTTTTGGATGGACTACTAGTAAAAGTTAATTAAGGCTTCAAAAAATCCCACAGGTAAAGTTCCAAGTAAAAAGCTTTTACCATAAAAACTTATAAAAATAGATCAGGACAAAAGTCATCATGAATGGAAACTACAGAAATAAGGGATAGTAGATGCATTATGACAAATACCTCAACTGTTGACTTTAGACACAAAATTCAAAATAACTATGTTTACGATCTTTAAAAAGAACAAAGAAGTTTGAAATTATGATTAGAGAATAAGCCTATGTGAAAAAATAAAACTGCTATTATGGAAAATATAATTGAAATTTAAACATTAGTGCATAGTTTAAACAGCAAGGCCCAAGGGATAGCTTTCTTATTTTACAAAAACTATGAATGGATTAAACTACCAGGTAAAAAGTAAAGATTGTTAAGCTAGCCCAGTGGTCGGCAAACCGAGGCTCAGGAGCAACATGCGGCTCTTTGGCCCCTTGAGTGTGGCTCTCCCACAAAATACCATGGCCTGGGGGAGTCTATTTTGAAGAAATGGTGTTAGAAGAAGTTTAAGTTTAAAAAATTTGGCTCTCAAAAGAAATTTCAGTCATTGTACTGTTGATATTTGGCTCTGTTGACTAATGAGTTTGCCAACCACTGAGCTAGCCTAAAGTAATCCAATTTTGTATTATATAAGGAAATTAAAACATATGGACACAGTTAACTAAAAGTCAAATGATGGAAAATATATACCAAGCTAATACTAGCCAATACAATGAACCCCAAACCATTACTCCAATACTAGGAAAAAAAAAACTTAAAATATAATAAAAGTTTCAATTCACCATAAAAATATCATAATTCTTATCATGTATTTATTTATACTTCAAAATATGTAAAATAAACTTTGACAGGTAAAGGAGAAATAGAAAAATCCATAATCATGGTGGGAAATTTTAAGATAATATTTTACTACGGACATTTTTTAATATTTACACAACTGAACAGAAGAGTATGTTCCCGTCACTCAGCTTTCTGTTTATGTTTAATGCTTATTTGTATCTGTTTGGGAAAATTATCTATTTATAGCCTTTGTCAATTACCCAAATTGTTTATCTATAATACTCATTTCACTCTTCCCCACTGTGTCACAGTAAAGGAGTTTGGATAGAATTAACTCCATCCAAGTGAATTAGCCAAAGCCAATTAGGGCAATCCTATCTTTTCTGCTGCAATAATTGACTCAGGTAACAGGTATATACCAGACGGTAAATGCATGGGTGTTCCAGTCAGTAAAAACTCAGGACTTTTTTTCCAAATCAGTACAAAGCTCAGGACATGTGAATAAGGAGTCATGTCACCCCAGATATTCCTGGTAATCATTTGAAGCCAGGGAGAAAGTGAAGCCAAGTTTGGATATCATCAAGAATAAGAAAGTAGCCAGAGCCTAATAAAACTGTATTGGAGGACAATTTATGTTGAACTTATTGTTTAAGACATTTGGGTCAATTATTTTGCTTATGATGATAAAAATGATAAAACATGATTTTTCTTTCTCATTTTGATTTGAAAGTTATTTTAAAAATTTGTTTTGTTTCCATAAATTAGTCAGGATTCTTTGATGCTACTCCTGTTATACCTGTTATACATGTAAAATGTGTTTTTAAAGTTTACCATTTATCTTTTAACTTGGTTTATGGAAACTTTTTTTTCACTCATAGAGGGTTTGTGGGACATAAAAGTTGTACTATCTCCAAGGCCCTCTTTTAAAAATCTACAATTATAAAAACAATTTTAAATATGAAAGTAAAAATTTTAAATGAGATGAGAAATCACAGCCCAGCCAGCATGGCTTAGTGATTGAGCACTGACCTATGTTCAATTCCCAGTCAGGGCACATGCCTGGGTTGTGGGCTCAATCCCAGTGTGGGGAGTGCAGGAGGCAGCTGATCAATGATTCTCACCATTGATGTTACCATCAATGATTCTTTCTCATGGTTGATGTTTCTCTCTCCCTCTACCTTCCCCTCTGAAATCAATAAAAAAATATTAAAAAGAAGAAATCAGAAAAAACTGAAAATATGAGACAATAAATGTCATAAGTATCACAAATCTTTGATGTTTTGTCCATTTTTCAAAATTTTTGTAGCATTTTCCACAGAGAGGATAGAAAGTTAATTTAGTCTTTTCTATAGCTTGACTAATTAAAATTTATACTTTATAATTGAAAAGTGAGATGTATAAGACCTGAGACTTCACTCACAAAGAAACTCACCTTTTGAAGTACTGTTACAAATTTAGGCTATACCAGCATGGGAATTCTGATAAATTTTACTTCACTGAATTGCCAAGGGAAAATGTTTTTTAAATTTATGGTGTGATTATAATTATAATGCTGAATTAATAAGTATATTTCTGGCAGGAGAGAACTTTGATGAGACATTAGTGAAAACCAAATCCTCTGTAAATGTTATGTGTCTGATATGTGGAAGAATTTTCTGCAGGCTAGCTTCTGGCTCTTTAATTTCAATAATGTTCTGCTTCCAATCACCTAAATATATGCAACTACATCTAAATTAAATATATATCCCACTATATACCAAATCTTCTTTAGTCAAACCTCAAAATGTCCCTGGTCTAAATCCAATGCTCATCATATGGAAGCAAATGTAACAGAGGAAAAGACAGGAATATATATGAGGACTTGGCAAACTTCTGCAGAGGGTCAGATTGTAAATGTTTTAGAGTTTACCAGTAGGGATCAGAAAACCTCTGTCCCAGATATTAATCTCTGTCATTGTAGCATCAAAGCAATCATAGGCAATAGGAAAATGGATCTGTATGGTTGTGTTCTAATAAACCTTTATTAATAAAAAGAGTGGACTGATCTAAACCACCCTGTTCTAAACCAATTGAAATGAAAATACCATGCCAGTGAACATTTCACATAAATATCTGACCATGTGAGCTCATTTTGGCTCTTGAGGGAGTGCAAGTCAGCATACACTATGTTAAATTTTTATAATCATTAGTATCAAAGGAAATCCTGTGATCAAAAACATTTACACTTTTTATACTTTTTAAGTTTTACTTTCTATTACTTAAGGTATTCTCTATACAGAGGCATATAGTTCCCTATATTTTCTTTAAAAAAAAAGAATTATTTTCTTTTTATGTTTATGTCATTAATTTCCATGTAATTTATTGTTTTGAATGGTGTATTGTAGGTGTCTATTTTTAATAACATTTTACATTTTCTTAGAAACATTTACTGAATAATTTGTCTTCCCACTGACTTGAACTGCCAGTTCTATCATAATATTGAATACTGAACTATGATTCTTTTTCTTCCTTTTATTAAGATATCTTAATTCCTTCAGTAAATTTAATATTTTCTCAATAAGGAATAAAGGTCTAATAATTTTTGTTAGGTTAATCTAAATATAATGTGTCATATTTGTAGCTTTAGTGAATAAAATCTTTTCTTTTGCTTGCTTCAATTTTGAATTAGTTTCTGTGTATATACAGAGCTTTTGGCTTTTGCATGTTGATTGCATGTTAAAGCCATGTCTTAATGCTAATATTTGTTAGTTTATTCTTTTGAAGTTTCAAGGTAGATGATTATGTTGTCTGTAATATATTTTTACCTACGAAAGCCTATATCTTAATTTTTCATCTGTTTTAGTATCAGGGCTATGTTATTTAATAAAATAAGCAGGGTGGTAGTCCATCTTTTTGTGTTTTCTGAAACAATTGTAAAGCTTAGAATTATCTGTTTTTCTGTTCTTTGAAGTTATTAGACATAGTTCATGTGTAAATTATGAATATTAGGTGCCTTTTGAGTAGATTTCCCACTACCACTTACATTGATCTTAAAGAGATGATCTAAGAAGAATAAAAAGGTTGACTATACCAATTATTATTAGTAGAGTCTCATATTCTTACATATCTGTTGTCCATGCACATTGTGACATATCAGTTGTGCATGAACATAGTGAGATTTCTATTCTTGCTGTTGTTTACTTTTGTTCTTCGTGTGTGTGTGTGTGTGTGTGTGTGTGAATACTTCCTAAGAATTCCTTAGTCTTTTTTTTTTTAAATAGGCAGTTTCTATTGATATACTCTCATGTCTATTTACTCAATTTTTTATTTGCAGTTTTCTTCTTTATTTGGGTTTATTTCACTAAGCTTTTTTAAATTAATAGATTATCATTTATTCCCCCCCTTTCATTGAAAAAATTGTTATACATTTTCTTCTGAGTATTGCTTTGTTTTCATCCTACATATGTTATATCCCTCGTCCACTTTTAAGTATTTGTTACACTCCATTTTCCATTTATTGTCGACTCTTGAATGATATAAAATAGTGTTTTAAAAAAATGTTAATATGAAAATTTTAAGCTCTCACTTATTGGTTGATTTTTAATAATATTTTACTAGCGGCCCGGTGCATGAAATTTATGCACGGGGCGGGGGGCGGGGGGAATCCCTTAGCCCGGCATGCACCCTCTTACAGTCCAGGACCCCTCGCTCCTTACCACCCGCCTGCTCGCTGCGCCTTAGTGCAGCTGTGGAAGCAGGAGAGGCTCCTGCCACCACCGTTGCGCTGGCCAGCCATGAGCCCAGTTTTTGGCTGAGACATTCAATGCAGGAGCTGTCCCCTGGTGGTCAGTGCACACCATAGCAACCAGTTGTTCTGGTCGTTCTGCCGTAACGGTCGCTAAGGCTTTTATTATATAGATTAGATATCTCTGGTGTTTGTCCATACGATAGCAATATTTTAGAATTTGTTGACATGCCCATTATTGCTAAAATGTGCTCAAGTTTTTCAAGTATTCCATGTGTATTTGAAAATATATGTGCTGTGCGTGTTAAGTTTGGTAGACAACAAATTGTTATGGGTAGTCCTGCCAATATTTCTGAGTCTCTATTCCTCCTTGGTACACTGGAAGACTGCATTTCCCTACCCATTTAAACTCAGTCATGGCTACATTACTTGTTTGAGAAAATAAAATGGGAGTGAAAGTGGCAGGTGTTACTCCCAATAGAAGCAAGAAAGAGCTAGTGCCTAATTCACTGTGCAGTCTTTCCTTGCTGCTGCAATCCATGGAACTTCATTTTAATATGGTAGTATTAAAAGATGGTGGAGCCTCAATCTGCCTGATTCCTAGAGCATTGACTATGTAGAGCATTCACCCTGCTAAGCCACTGGCATAAGTGAAAAATAACTTCTTTTTTTTAAGCCCTGAGGCTTGGAAATTATTTGTTAGTATAATGTACCATCAATCTGCTCGAACCAATTTATGTCATCATAACAAATAACCCCAAGATTGTGGTGGCTTGTAGCAACAATGCCTTACTGACTTATGTGACACAGCCTGTGGATCTGACTTTGTAAGTTCACCTAGGACCCAGGATGAATGAACAGTCCCTCAGAGAATTGTTAATGCCGTGGCAGAGGGAAAAAAAGAGATGGTGATACACCCAATGTCCCTTAAAGCTTGTGTCTAGGAGAAATGCATGTCCCTTGCACTCATGTTGCTTGGACAAAGAGTACATCATATATAGCCAAGATTGGTTACAATGAGGTAGACATGATTACACGTTCTTTAGGATTGGCCTATTAGGGAAGACCTAGTAGGGAAAGCAGCATATATTTCAATAAACAACTCTAAGATATGCAGCACAAGTAAGTCTATTCTGTTCAATATACCTCATTGTCTATTTCTGTTTGATCTATCAGTTTATGACAGGAATGTATTAAAATTGATTGTGGGATATTTCATCTAATTGTATTAGTTTGTCTTTATACATTTCAAAGCAATGTTGCAAAAATGCATACTTGTTTCATGACTATGATATCTTCTTGATGAATTATTGTGTTTATAATTAGAAAATATACTACTTTGTCCTTTTTTAAGGTTTTTCCTTAAAATTTTATCTTAAAATGTTATTGCAAAGGCTTGATTTTATTATTTTCAACAATATATAAAGAAATTGAAGCCAAGGTTCTGAAGCCATATTTTGTCTTTGTCTTGCTTCAAAACCTGCTTCTGCTACTTACTATCTATGTGAGCTTGAGCAAGGTAAACAAACCTTTCTGTGCCTCAATTCCCTTGTCTGTAAAATGAAAATAATAATAGGTCAACTTTCTGGCATTGTTGTGAAGTTTGTAATTATGTCTAGCATGCAGTAAGAACTCTGTATTTACATTGTTTATAATTATTTTAAAAATTATTTACTCACTGTCTTTTGTAAACAAAACAAACCAAAAAACAATGGCAGGCTTTGTTTTTATTACTGAAATGTTTAGTAAATTAGCTAAGCCCAATTACAACTATTGTGATTACTAATATTTTTGGACAAATTTTTATTTTATTAGTCCTTACTTACATGCTTTCTCTTTTTATCTTTGTTGAGTAGATTAGCTTTCTTCTATTCCATTATTTTTCTATATTGGTTTAAATATTTATTTCTAGTCTTCTAAAAACATTTTTAATATAATACAACTTCTTACATTGACATTTTTGTAGTAAAATTTGTCTTAATATCTCTAGTTTCTACTCTCTACTTCACCTCCAATGTTGATGCAATTTACAATGTTTGTTCTAGTTGGTAAAAATAAATCATTTCTTTAAATAAATCATACTTTATTAATACTGTAAAATTCATGTATCGATTTCCTTACTATCACTTTTAGCATGCCATCTTACATACTTGTTATCGTTTTTCATTTTTACTAGAGTATGCTACTCTCAACTTTTAAAATAAAACTCTGCTAAGGACACCCACATGCTTAATAGCTGCCAATTCTTCAAATCAATTCTATCTTTAGCTGAGTTTACTCACAATTTATTTTGCTCTAAAATTCCCACTTCTATTTTTTAGCATAAATACGTATTCACTTATAAATTTTACCATCATGTAAAAAGTTTGATAAGAGGGGACAACTGTCTTATGTTTTCCCTACTCTATTTTGAAATCACAATTATATCTAAGTCTATTTTAGGAGTATGTAATGACAAATGATGGATGAATTTGAAGACTACTGATTAGTGAATATAAAACATTTATTATAAATAATTTACTTTAATTCATGAGCCATTAAATCTATTTCAAAATTTTCACTCTTGTGTTTTCTGAATGCTAATAGTACCATCAGATTAGGTGTATAAAACACCCAAATTTTCTGAATTTTTAACAGTTAACCAAGTCATAGAAGTGACCATAGTTACATTTATTTTAATTTCTTATTAGCAAATACCTTAACCTTAATTTGGTTTCTTTACTGTGAGCAATCTAAGAATATGTGAAGCTATTTAGAAACAAAAGGAACATCCTATATAATAAAAGCCCAGTGACTGAACAGCAGAACAACCAGAACTACCAGTTGACCAGTTGCTATGACATGTACTGGCCACCGGGGGCAGACGCTCAATGCAGGAGCTGCCTGCTGGTGGTCAGTGTGCTCCCACTTGGGAGCGCCGCTCGACTGACCAGGATGAGCAGCTGCTCCCACTGCAGGACGATCCCCGCAGGCCATACCCCCCCTGGTGCACGAATCCAGTGCATCAGGCCTCTAGTTATCTATAACAAATTAAGTGCCAATAAAATGGGATGTGAACAAAACGCTTCTCATCTAAGCTCCTTGTTTTTTCCTAATCTAAAAGAAATTTATGCTGAGCAGAATCATCTCATTCAGGTGATTATTCTGTTGTACCAAAATTCTCATTGGTTCCCACAGACACTTTGAATTTATCTCACATTACTCACCATGTCAATCAATATATGGTCCCAACTTATCTTTTGACTTGATATTAAAACAAATTGATATTATTGCTCCCCTGACCTTGTCCATACAAACATGTGTTCATGTCTTAACTAATGCTATTAAGAATTCCAGGCATGGATTCTTCTAATATTTCTGATAGTGCAAATCCTATAAATGGTTTTAAATCCCATTATAAAAAGACTTACCAAAAGAAGCCATTTGGCTTTCCTCAACTGCTTCTAAATTCTCTGTTTTGACAATTCTACAGGACCTTGTATTCATCTCTATATAATAATGTAATTTTGTGTAATTATATTTTCTACACTTCATTCACATACACCACTTTCACATTATACACTTCTTAGAAGCCTACAGAATTCTAACTCAGGTTCAGTGGCTCCCGCAGGAATTAGCACACTTTTTTCTTCATAAAACCCTCAGTACATTTACAAAATGAATTAAATTGAATCATATTTCTTACTTATACACTATTATATATGTGTACAAATTTGACTACTAGATTAGATAAGACTGGCAGGCCAATGTTTCTTCTGATTTTAAATTTAAAAACTGGGCTTTATCTGTTTAAGCCTGTGCTATCTACCTTCACTCAAATTTCCTACAGATGTCTCTATTGGAATTTAAATCACCATCTATATATATAAAAGGATAATATTCTACATACTTGATAATCTCTGAACATTTGGTAATGATGTCACGTAGCAACGCCCAGCTTTCTCTCTCTAGCGACTAGCCTCCTTGCAGTTTCTTCAGCCCAGGAACACAACTTGCTTTATAGCCAAATGGAAACATATCACACTGTAAACAAATGTCTGTGAAGCATTTTCCCATGCCTCATCTCATTTGATCCTCACAGAAGTCCTAGAGTAGGTAGACAAGAGAGTCAGTGGAATCCTATTTTCTTTTCATTACCCAGAAAACAGAGATTTAGAAAGTTTTGAAATTTGACCCGACTGAAAAGAATTTAGAAATGGTGGACCTTGAAAATGACTTCAGGTTTTCTTACTGCACAGAATATAGTCAAACTCTGCTGCAGTTAAATATTTTACCCTTGGTTCTCCCTGCATGATCTACAATAATAATCTGCTTCGTGTTGATATTTACTGCCGTATTGCTGACAATTACCTGAAAGAAAAGTTGGGGTGCTTCACTGGGCTGGAAAAAGTTTAACTAAATCAGAAAGCAGGTCTAATTAAGCAAGTTTATTCTATATCTATAAAAAGCTAAGTTGACTCACATATGTGCAATACATATAAAGCTCTCACTGGTGCCAATTGCACACATGTGTTTTGATCTGTCATTGTCGATCATGAATTTGGTTCACACTTCCATTATAGAGAAAGGGCAAATAGTGATATGAAAATATTTCTTCTAATTAATTTCCTTTCAATGTGCACAAATCCGTGTACCAGGCCACTAGTTTTATAAATAATGACCTCAACATCAGCACCCTGAAATTAACCCCTACATAAAAATGCATAATAAATGTAAAGCATCAGAAGAATCTCACTGCAAAAATTTATTGGTAAAGAAAGAAGGCTTTAGAAGGAAGATCCCACAGAAATGCTTTATTTGTTGATGAGTGCTAAATACAATTGATAATCTCTGAACATTTAGCAAAACCCATTTATTTTGCTGATTAGCCATTTCTATTAGTGTTTAGGGAAAAGAGTCTCCATTCTAGTCTCCACTCTAAAGTTGTATTCAAATGCATACTTGATTTGTCAAAATAAGTTTAAACTAAACTGCCAAGCCTTGGCCTCTTGCTGTTTGTGAAGTTTCAGTCCTCCTCTGGGTGGCCCAGATGAGATGATAACTAATTTTACTTGGGCAGAACTATATAGAGAGATAATGTTAGAAGATCCAGAAGAAATCTGAAACAAACTAATTCTATTCTCTGAGCTTTAATTTAGTAAATTCTAAAATGAGAAATTTGAACTATAAAAATCATGAAAAGCTTATATTAAGGAAGTTTGAGAGTCAAAGCAAAATTACCAACAAGTAACTTACCTTTGTTTCATTATAAAATAAATCTTCATCAAAAATAATTGTACAACCTGATTTCCTTAGGTATTACAAGATGAGACACATATTTCAATGGCTCTAACCTTTGCTTTCTAATGCTGGTCATCCAGCCTTCTTCTTAACTTCACTGTTATTTCTGGAAGTCCTTCAGAATGTATCATCAGAGTTCTTAAACTGGTCTTTATGTAATGTCAATCCTGCCCTACTCTGGGATCCCCTGTTGATGTCTCCTCCATTGAAGCCTCTTAAGAGCACTCTGTCCCCCACTGCATCACTGTACACCAGTATAGAGCTAGATCAACCCTAAGGGTGATATCTCCCAAGCTCATAAATCCAAAACCTTTGACGTGCCACCTGGAGTCCCCAAAGCACCTCCTTTTCCCCAATTTCTGTCAACATGTTTTATTAAGAACTAGAGGTCTGGTACATGAAAATTCATGCACAAGTGGGTCCCTCAGCCCAGCCTGCACCCACTCATAGTCCAGGACCCCTTGGGGGATGTCCACCTGCCAGCTCAGGCCTGCTCCCCAGGGGATCGGGCCTAAGCTGGCAGTCAGACATTCCCCTGGCAGCCCAGGAGCCCTCGGGGAATGTCCAACAGAAAGCATAAGCCACAGTCAGACATCCTTAGTGCTGCCGAGGAGGCGGGAGAGACTCCTGCCACCGCTGTTGCACACGCAGCTGTCAGCCCAGCTTGTGGCTGAGTAGAGCTCCCACAGTGGGAGTGCAATGACCACCACGGGGCAGCTCCTGCATTGAATCTCTGCCCCCTGGTAGTCAGTGAGTGTCATAGCAACCGGTCGTTCCTGATCATTCCACTGTTAGGATCAATTTGCAGATTACCCTTTTATTATATAGGATAAAGCACACTGTTTCTCGGCTAAAGTAGCAGAATAATCAACAAATGATTAATTACATAATACAGATATTTAATACATCCCATTCTGTAGTGTGTGTGTATGTGTTTAAATTTTTATTATTTTGTTGTTGTTTTGGTGTGTGTTTTTTTAAGTCAGTGGGCAGTGTATTCTCTTTTGGTCACAAAATGGCCTCGGGTCACAAAACTTCCCATTATCACATGACATCTATCAGGAATATTCCCAAATGACTTTAAAATGTCTAGGGTCCTGGGTAGGGGAGGACCCTGCAACCAAGTACTGAGGAGCCTGCAACCAAGTACTGAGGAGCCTACAACCAAGTACATGCCCTTGATCAGAATCAAACCCAGGAAGTCTTTGGTCTGCAAGCCAATGTGCTATCCACTGAGCAAAACTTGATATGTTTGTCTTGATTTTTAGAGAGAAATGAAGGGAAGGAAGGAGTGAAGGAAGGGAAGAGGGGGAGGGAGGGAGGGACGGAGGGAGGGAGGGAGGGAGAGAAACATTGATATGAGAGAAAAACACTGACCAGTTTCCTCCCGTACATTCCCCAATCAGAGATGGAACCCTCAGCCTAGGTTTGTGCCCTAACTTGGAATCAAACTTGCAACCTTTTGATGTCCTTCCAACCAACTGAACCCCACCTGGTCAGGGTTGTTTTATTCTTTATAATTATCTACATTTTCCACCTTATCTACCCCAGACATGTATTAATTCTATGTTAATAAAATTAATTTGATATAAAAGAAAATAAATTAACAAAGAATAATTGTGAGAGAATAAGTTTTCTTTTATTAGAAAGTCTCCATATATGGTTGACAGGTGGTAGGGAGCTACTAAGACCAATTTATTTTTCAAGGGAAATTTATATATTATTGATGCTGTTGTTTCATAGGTATGGAATATTAACAGGAAATTTGGCACCAAAATATAAGATCAGTTGACTCTCGAACAACATGAGTTTGAACTTTGCAGGTCCACTAATGTGTGAATGTTTTCCAATAACTATATTAAAATTTTTTCTTATTTTCTTACCATTATGGAGAAATTGTATTGATTAAACTAAGCTACCATAAAGCAATCATATTGCTACTTCTTCATTATCATGCATGAATCATTATACCTGTAAATAAATATGAATTTATTTTTCACATTATCTTTTCATTTTTGATGTCTAGTGTTGTAATATGTATAATATTTACTGTGTTTTGTATCATATAAGACAATATTGATGCAGATACTGACAGACAACTCATCTTGTAGACAGACATAAACTTATGGCATTGATAAATACAGTAAGCACCATAATGAATTTTCTCTTCCTTTTGATTTTTCTAATAAAATTTTCTTTTCTCCAGCTTACTTCATGTAAGAATGCAGTACATAATAAAATACAAAATGTGTGTTAATTGACCACTTATGTTATGAATAATGCTTCCAGGTGATATTAGCTATTAGCAATTAAGTTTTGGGGTAGTCGAAGTTATATTTTTGACTGCCTAACCCCTGTATTGTTCAAGGGTCAGTGTAAGATTATGCCATTTTTTGATGCTCATTATTTTTGTACAACTTTAGAGATCTCTCTCTCTCACACACACACCCTCTGCAGATTCATAGAGCTATTTATTCTAATGCATTGGTGAAGAATTCACCTTCTTGGTCTAGTTGGTACCTACTAAGCCTTTCCTTCTATGTGCTTTACTCGCTTGCTACACAACTAGAGATGCCTTATTCTCACATCAGTGTAGAGGACTTCAGGATGCTAACAATGCTTAGAGAGAGACCACCTAGGGTTGATGTTAAACATTTTACCATGTGACTACTTAAATACCTAACTGTAGGTGGAGCATGCAAGTTATTTATGAAAAACTCCTATGGATTATCAATTTATCAGTATCAGCCTATGGGAATTTCTTCTCATTTTCCTTCAATTTTACTTCTTTTCTATTTTTTCCCTTGAGCTCTACATATTGCTTATAAATTATAAGTCTGTGATCAATCAGAGTCAAGGGTAGTAATTAATGTTATCCTAGGGAAAGACTGTGCTGGAAACACACCACAAATAAAAGTACTAATTAGAATAATAATGACCATTATGATTATAATGTCACAGCATGGTTTTGCAGTGTGCTAAGTATCCGAGCTGTCACATTTGCAAACAGCATAATTATACACATTAAATTTAAAATTCTTTCACTCACTATGGAAAATAAGCAATTGCTTTAAACCCTGAGAATAAGCATATCCATACACATTCAGAATATTATTATTTCAAAGAAGCCTGATTAATAGACAATTAGAAAGAACGTGGACAAGAAGAGTAAACTTTTTATTTTTCTAAATATATTTTTATTGATTTCCAAGAGAAAGGAAGAAGCAAAGAGAGATAGAAACATCAATGATGACAGAGAATCATTAATTGGTTGTCCCCTGTATGCCCCACACTGGGGTTAGAGACTGCAACATGGGCATGTACCGTGGCCAGGAATTGAACTGTGACCTCCTGTTTCATAGGTCGATGCTCAACGACTCAGCAATGCTGACTGAGTGAACTTTTTATTTTAAAAAATTTACTTAAAATCCCAAGGAAGTATCCATCTATGTTCAGACTGAGTTACTTCTCTTACATCTAGAAAAATTATAGTAGTGATAATATTAATTATAACAATGAAATCAGGTACTCTTCTGATTATTTGCAAATATCAAGTCCTGTAATCCCCTTAAAAACACGTATTAGTTACTCCTATTGCCCCGCTTTTGCATGTGAAAATATTGAAGTAGACAGAGATTCACTAATTTACCCAAGTTGACATGTAGGAGAGTAAAAGAGCTGCAATCCAAATTCAGGCAAATTGGTTCCTAACTTTGTGCTGCTACCTACCAGGCAACATGGCACCAACTGACAATCTTCTATTTGCCATATGAACCTATTCATACCTGATAGGAATTAAGTATCCAGGGAAAATTCTTTACCACTATTCCCCTATGGCTTCAATCTTAGAGGGTTTTCCCTTAGAGGGTGGCATAATATTTATGCCACCAAATACCTCATACAGAGAGTGTTGGCCTTATAGAACGACAAGGTCAATTTGACATAGAAACACCTTCTCCACAAACTAACACACACACACACACACACACACACACACACACACACACACACACACCTGGGATTTCATAGTTTTCTCAAAATCATACTATATATTTTCTATGTAAGGTGTGCAAGCCTAAATTCAGTATTGATAAATCCTCTGTCCTTTTAACTTCCTCTGTATAATCATAGCACATAGAAACCAAACTGTTACACAGACCTATAGGCCTACTAGTATATACAGAGAATATATATATATATATAGAGAGAGAGAGAGAGAGAGACAGAGAGAGAGAGAGAGAGAGAGAGGGAGAGAGGGAGAGAGAGAGAGAGAGAGAATATATATATATGGGTAAGTGACCAGCAGTCCATCCATCTGACCAACCAACCGCAGGTACATATGATGCACAATGGCAATTTAAAAATAAATGTTGACTTGCACATGCACAATATGTATAAAGCTCTTGCTGGCGCCAATCACACGCATGTGTTTTGATCTGTCATTGTCGACCATGAATTTGGCTCACACTTCTATTATAGAGAAAGGGAAAATAACAATATTAAAATATTTCTTCTAATTTATTTTCAATGTGCACGAATCCATGCACCAGGCCACTAGTATTCCCATAAAAAACGATGGGGCTAACATGGTTGTGGAAGAAGTGGAGGGTGGGTTAGGAAGAGGACCTCTCCGTGTTTAAGTTTCCTTTTTTACAGAAGGGTATCATAAGGACTCCTACCTCAGAGGCCTATGTGAGATTTCAGTGTATGTACCCTAAAGTGCTCCTGACTCATCAAACGCATGTAATACATGCCCCCTGCTGACACTGCACCACAGCTCCTCTCCTCCACCTTCTATTCAGCCTGGCCCTGGGGGTATACATTGAATTCTGCCTGAGTCTTGAGAAATTGTACTTTTAATGGCATTAATGGCCACTTATTTGGCCATAGAAGATCCCTAATTACCGCTTGAGTCCTATCTTGAATGTTTCAGCCCTCAGTGGGAATGCACACAGGCCTGTGGAGGCTGGACCCTGCCTTAGCTATTTAGTGACTCTTTAGCTGTTGTCTATGTAACAACCACCACCCTCTGCCCCCCCTTGCCACCTGTTCTCCTCATTAAAACAGATGAATCAAATGGCTAGCAGAAATTTCAGCTACATTTCCCTGTTTACTTGGCTCAGATGATTTGTGGCTTGCTAATATTAATGCATTTAAGAAATGTAAGAAAGCTCTAGTAGTTCTTTTTGTAGAGAAATATTACCTTGTTCAGGAAAAGTACCCAGTATGAAATTCATTAGTGAGCATGTGTGTCTGAGGAGTAGCAATGAGGAAAAGTGGGTAGGAGGAAGGGCTCACTAGTTCCCATGGAAACAAGCATAACCACCTGCCCAGTTAATTTGGGTCTGTAATTTAAAGGGATTTCACTCTTAAGTGGACTCCAAAATTTCCTGGGAGGGAGGTCTAGAACTCATTTATGTATATTGTGGGCTTTTCTAATTCTCCAAAGATCAAAGCTGGCTGAGCAGAGCACAGGTAAAAATTAAGTATTTGGTGAAGCATTGGGGATAAAGTGTGAATCTAACATTCCATGGGGAGTGATATTTTTTATTGTATAAAAGCCAGAGTGAAAAGTGGAGAGATATACTGAATTTCAAAATTCTTATATCTGCCTACCTTTTCACTTTCCCAATCTTACAGAGAGCTAACTAGTATCATAGCCCTTGATAGCACATGATTGAGCTGAAAGCTTTCATGGTTATTGTCTCAAATTATTTTCCTCCACTTGAGAAAATCTCTTGTCATTCTTCTTTCATTTTTCAAAATGTTACCTTATCATCAATATCAGATACTTAGTACATGAACATTGTAAAATTATCCAAATGCCACAGGAATGTAAGTAAATATTCTATTTTCTATTACTTTTTTTCACAATCCCTCTCCTTCGTGTCAGCATTTTTCAGCAGCCTAATGTATATCCTTCCAATACCTTTCCTCCATTTAATCACACACATACACATACAGATATTCACAATGTGCATGCACAATGTCCCCATACTTCCTATGTAGATACAACACAATTATTGTTAACTCAAAATTTAGTATTTTTATTAATATTGATGATTTAAATATTATCTACAGCTAAGTAGTACAGTATTATATGATTGTATTTCATTTGTTATAACTTCCTCCACTCCACTCCATTCCTTCATATTTTGGCTAAGTTATATACCTAATATACATGTGGCCATATAGCTATCATCCTAGAATCTCCTTTTTACCAGTGTTCTAGGAAATCCCTTCTCTCTCTCCCTTATTGAATTTATTTTTCCTAGATCCTGTTTCATCTTTCTTGGTTTACTTTTCTGTCCTAATGTAGGACAATCTACAGTAGTTTTTATGAAAGAATACATGACAGGTAGATTTTTTGACAACTTAAATATTTTAAAATGTCTTTATTTTCCCATAACATTTAAATTACTTTATTTTTGAGTAGGTATCATTTCACTCAGAATTTCAGAGATTATCTTCCAGTTTGTAACATCGATTGATGGTTAGAAGTCTAATGCCTTTCAGGTTCTAGATTTTCTTTCTCTTCCCCTCCCCTCCCCTCCCCTCCCTCCCCTCCCTCCCTCCTCCCCTCTTTATTTTTTCCCCTCCCTCCCTCCCTCCCTCCCTCCCTCCCTCCCTCCCTCCCTCCCTCCCTTCCTTTCTCCCTTCCTTCCTTCCTTCCTTCCTTCCTTCCTTCCTTCCTTCCTTCCTTCCTTCCTTCCTTCCTTCCTTCCTTCCTGGGAAGTGGTGTGTGTATGTGTGTCTTTATAAGTTTTTATTTTCTGGGCCTTCCAAGGCTGAAATATATTGGATTTTTGTCTTTGATAACTTGTCTTCATTTTTTCTCTTCTCTGTATCTGAAACTCTTACTATTTTACTAGATACCCAGTGCACAAAATTCATGCCCTCATGGGGGTGTGGTCCCTCAGTCTGGATTGTGAGAGGGCACAGACCAGACCAAGGGACACCACTGATGCATGATCAGGGCTGGGGAGGGACACAGGAGGCTATCCAGCCAGAGAGGGGCCGCAGGAGGGCTCCAGGGCGTGTCTGGCCCATCTCACTCAGTCCTGATCTGCCAGACCCGAGCAGCAAGCTCACCTACTGGTCAGAGCATCTGCCCCTGGTGGTCAGTGCACATCATAGCAAGCAGTTGAGTGCCTTAGCATTATCATTAGCATATTAATTAGTTGAACAGACGACCGGACACTTAGCATATTAGGCTTTTATTATATAGGACTAGTGGCCCGGTGCATGAAATTCGTGCACATTAAAAGGCAATTAATTAGAAAAAATATTTTAATATTACTATTTGCCCTTTCTCTATAGAAGTGTGAGAGATGAAAGGAAATTAGTAAAATGTATGTAAAAATAACATATAAATTTATTAATAAACTAGAGGCCCGGTGCATGAAATTCGTGCATGGGGGGTGTCCCTCAGCCCTGCCTGCACCCTCTCCAATCTGGGACCCCTTGAGGGATGTCTGACTGCCCGTTTAGCCCTGATCCCAGTGGCCTAATCGGGCAGTTAGACATCCCTCTCACAATCCAGGACTGCTGGCTCCCAACTGCCCTCCCCTGCAGGCCTGGTCCCCCACAACTGCCCTCCCTTTCTGGCCTGGTCTCCCCCAACTGCCCTCCTCTGCTGGCCTGGTCACCCCTAACTTCCCACAACTGCCCTTCCCTGCAGGCCATCTATGGTGGCCATCTTGTGTCCACATGGGGGCAGCCATCTTTGATCACATGGGTGTGGCCATCTTGTGTCTTGGTGTGATGGTAATTTACATATTACTCTTTTATTAGATAGGATAAACAATAACAAAAGGATGTAACAATAGCAGAGGCATGATATAAATACAACAAAACATGATATAAAAACAACAGTGATGCAAACAATGACTGATAAAGTGATTAAACTTATTCTAATATCTCCCTGTACACCACATTAAGAGTGAAAACACTTTCAGAGTGCTTGACTAATTTCCCTTGTGATGAAGTATTTATAACTTTAATGTCACATGCTCTTCGAACTTGAGAGAAAGCAACTTATAACTGACCATGTGCAAAAACGGGTTCAGGTAGGAATATTCCTACTCTGTCTAGAGTTTGTCCTTGTGGTTTATTAATAGTCATCACAAATGCTGGCATCACAGGAAACTGTCATTGAATCAATTTAAATGGGAAGCCAGTGTCAGATGGGGACAAATCAATTCTTGGAATCAGAACAGCCCTTTCCTCTGTAGATCCTGTTAATACTTCAGCTTTGATAATGTTAGGTCATAATTTTTTGATAATAAATCTGGTACCATTACAAAGACCCCATTTACTATTAAGATTTCTCAATAGCATGATGATTGCACTTACTTTCAATTTTAACTTATGACAGGGCATTCCTGAAGGAGTAATATTATTACAAAATTTGATGGGAAAATTTTCCTTTTCAGCATCATCAGTTGAGTCAATGGAATCATCACTCAAATATGGGTGAAAATCTACATCGAGTATATTCAAAATTTCTTCATTTAATTTTTGAACGTGCTCATTTTTTGGACAAAGAATTACACGTTTAGATATATTTTTAATATTATCTATAGATATACTATTTCCAAAGGTAGCTTCACTAATAGATCCATTACAAGTCATTTCACAGGGGATTTCAATAATATCCATTCCTAAATGAAAACTGCTATCAAGTTTGCCATCTCCAAGTTTTACTAACCATTCACTATAAGCAGAATCCTCTGATCTCATATTTGTTTTAAGAGACAACTTTCTGAAACATCCTCAAACATCACAGTACTTTAAACTCGTTTGTACTATGGCCGATCGTGTAGCATGTGGTACAATACTAAAACATTGACGAAAATCCCCTCTGAGAAGAAGAACTTTCCCACCAAATCCAACATTCAAATTCACAATTTCTCTTAGTAATCTGCCTATGGCATTTATAGCATGACTGGATGCCATGGTGTAGTCATCAATAATGAGAAGTTGGGCCTTTTTAATAGTTTTAGCAACTTCACTGTTTATATCAAGTCTAAAAATTGAAGTTTCATTTAGCGGAATTGGTAATTTATATTGGGAATGAAAGGTTCTTCCACTGAGAAGTAAATTTGCAGTAATTCCTGTAGACACTGAGGGTAAAACAGTACCACTACGACCTCTAATATAATGTATTGAAACTTTATACTGATGTGGGGAGCAGCTACAGTGTTTGGACAGGTTCAAGCCTTGGACTGATGAGAGGGCAAAGTCCTCTCATTGCCACCTGCAAGTCCCAGCTTGGAGGGCAGGGCCCTCCCAGCACAATTATAGCTAACAGCTATGGTTGTGGGCTTGCACCTATGGTCTGAACATGTGCCTAAGTGATGTGGGCTTGATAGAGTTCAGATGCACATAGTTGAGTAGGATTGAAACTCAGGAGAATGTTGTAAACATCCTGATCACGCCCTTACTTTGCCTTGTGGCATCCTATCTAATAAAGAGGGAATATGCTAAGTGACCATTACTCCATCACAAAGATGGATGCTCCCAGAGCTGAAGCCAAGTTCCCATAAGGAGCCTTAACAAGCAATTAGCAGGGAACTGAGGCTACACCCTCCCCTGCCCCTGGAAAGGCTTGACAGGGGACCTCAGGCCTCACCCCCCACCCTGGTGTCAGGCTGGGGGACCTCAGGCCACCCCCCCCACCCCAGCGCCAGGCCAAGGGACCTGAGGCCATGCCTCCTGCCCGGCAGGGCTTGACAGGGGTCTTCAAGGTGCGCTTCCCATCCTGGTGCTGGGCTAGGGGATGTCAGGCCGCACCCCCCACCAGGTGGGGCTTGACAGGGGAGTTCACGCCGTGCCTCCCACCCAGCACTGGGCCAGGGGACCTGATGCTGCGCCTCCCTGTCTGGTGGGGCTTGACAGGGGACCTCAGGACATGCTCCCCACCCAGTGGGGCTTGACCGGAGACCTCAAGGTACACCCCCAGTCCTGGGTCGGGGGAACTCAGGCCTCACCCCCCACCCAGCAGGGTTTGTCAGCAGACTTGAGGCTGCACCCCCCTGCTGGTGGGGCTTGATGGGGGACCTGAGCCTGCGCCAACCTGCCTGGCGGGGCTTGACAGGGGACCTCAGGCCATAACCCCCACCCAATGGGGCTTGACAGGGGAATCTCAGGCCATGTTCCACACCTGGTGGGGCTTGACAGGAGACCTCAAGGCATGCCCCCCACCTTGGTCTGGGCGGGGGGAACCTCAGGCCATGCCCCCCATCCTGGTGCTGGGCCAGGGGACCTGAGGCTACGTCCCCTGCCCGGTGGGGCTTGACAAGGGTGGGACTGGCCAGGTCTGGATCTAGCCCAGTGGGGGTGAGGGCCGGCCAGGTCTGGGTCCCATGCAATTTTGAGGTGCATGTGGATGGGCGGGGACTTGACTCTGGGCCCCATAATGTGCCCCAGACTCTAACAGGAGGTTCTCATATATATTTTACTAATTTTATTTTCATCTCTGACACTTCTATTATAGAGAAAGGGCAAATAGTAATCTTAAATTATTTCCTCTAATTAATCCCTTTTAATGTGCACGAATTTCGTGCACCAGGCCACTAGTCTGCTATAAAATAAAGACATGGCTTGTGGACACAATTGCTGTCTCTCAGAGAAGCAGTGCCCCACTGAGACCCAGCTTTCATTCTCTTGTCTGTCTTTTCTAAGCCTTTCACCATGCCCACTCAGGGTCACCCTTGGCCGTGCCAGGGCAGCACATACAGATATGCAGGTGAATAGGATTCCTAGCTGGCAGGCCCCTGACAGCAAGCTGGCCACCTGTCGATTCCATGAGGAATGGGGCTCCCTACTCCCTCCTGTCAGAGTCTGGGGTGCAGGTGAATGAGGTTCCTGGCTGGCAGGCCACTGACAGCAAGTTATCCAACAGCAGATTCTGTGAGGAAAGGGGCTCCCTCCTCCCTCCTGTCAGGGTCTGGTTTGAAGGCTGGCCACGCCCCCTGTTGGGCCAGACCCAGAGTTCTACCACGCATGGCCTCCACCTCGGCAACCCAGGACTGACTGCTGCTGGGCTCTCTTGGTGCTCCGAGGGAAACAGCTCACGGGGGGGCGGGGGGAGGGGAGGCGTGCAGCCATTGCCAAGGTGACCCAGGACCCAGTGCCTCCACATTCCCAGGGCTGGTTCCTGCCTCAAACCTCACTCTCGGCAGGAACAGCTCAGGGAGGGTGCAGCCATTGCCAAGGCAACCCCTGTAGGACTGACTTCCTTCTGGTTGGTTGAACTTCTACTGTGACCATGTTACATCCAGGGTTTTTATGTAAAGAGATTGTATGAGTCCTGAATTGAAACTAATGTTCTTCATGTGTCTATGTTTTATGTCTGGAAGGTCTTAAGAGCTTCATTTCCCAATGGTTCTATTGCACTTTTTTATTTATGCTAGTACTAGAGGCCTGGTGCACGACATTTGTGCACTTGGGGGGATCCCCTCAGCCTGGCCTGTGGGATCCCTTGGGGGATGTCCAACTGCTGGCTTAGGCCCACTCCCTGTGGGGTCCTTAGTGCTGCCGCGGGGTCCTTAGCACTGCCGCAGAGGCAGGAGAGGCTCCCGCCACCACCTCTGTGCTTGCGAGCCATGAGCCCTGCTTCTGATTGAGCGGCGTTCCCCCTATGGGAGCGTCTGCTCCTTGGTGGTCAGTGCGCATCATAGCAACCAGTTGTTCTGTCGTTCAGTAGATTTGCATATTAGGGTTTTATTATATAGGATTATTATATAGGATAGTTTTAATTTCAATAATTTTTAAAATTTCCTTTTAAGCATGTGCTATTTATTTCATGAAAACATTTTTTTTCCAAATTTCTCACAGGATATTTTGTGTTCATGCTTATTACATTTTATATAATTTATTTTGTTTCCTACAGTACCCCCACTGCTAGATGAAGTTTTAGCATTATCCTACCTTATGTCAATAAGTACTCATCTCTCTGCTTCAAATATCTTTTCTTTGATCTCTTCTCCCTGTGTTTTTCAATCTGTTATGTCATTTTAGAGGGTTTTAGGAGAAAGTAGAGATACGAACATGCTTTCAATTCACAATTTTTAACTTGAAGACGGAAACCATAGGATCTTGTAATATTACTCCTGAAGTTTATAGGACTCTCAATGGATCTTGTAGTTACGACTTTTGACTAGTATGTGTCTACTCATAAATAAGTTTCATTACAGGTGGTGGGGTTTGGCCAGGAACAGACTGTTAATATGAATTTCTTTTTTGTCTTTAGTTCAGTAAAAAAGTCTGGTATTTTTTTCATTGTATCCAGCCTCTCCTGTAGATGAATGTTTAACATCTTGGTTATATCTTGTTTCTTTGTTTATATTTCTCTCATATTTCTATCTTTTTTTTCTTTAACCCTGAAAGATTTTTCTGGATTTATTATTTTTGTATAATTAAGTCAGTACTTAATTATATCCATTTTATTAAGGATAGATATTTATATTTCTCATTAAACTTTGGTCTTGCATTAAATTCTTCTAATAGTAAAGGAAATGTGTTCTCATTGTCAAAAAAATAAAAATATTTTTGAAAGTACATATACTGAAATACAAATAATCTGTGACTTACATTTTAGAGTTAATATTTTGATTAAAAATGTTGATGCAGGCATTTTATATTTTTACAGAATAGAATTATGCAAGTTAGTCTTTTTAACCTTTTCACTTAGTAGTATAACATTGTCATTCATTCTCATAAATAAATACATTATTATTCGCATTGCAGTTTTTAATAGCTATATATTATATCTTTGCTTAGATGCACCATAATTTATTTTTCAATCCCTATTAATAGATATTAAAATTGTTTTCAATTTTTATTTATCTCTAATGTGTGATAAGCATACTCATAAATAATTTTTCTGGGATTTTCAAATGCTTTAAAATCTTTTGATATATACTAGCAGATGGCCTTCCAGAAAGGTTAGACCAATTTACATTCTTCTCTACAGTGCCTTTCTCTCTATACCCTTTTTATTTCTTCAATCAGTTGGAGTCAGGGGAGGTGGATGGGGGGGGGGCACAATTCATGTTTAAACTTGAATTTTTGTAACTGAATATTAATATTATTTTCAAATATTTATGTCTTTGATGTTGTTCCTATTGTGAATTATCTCTTCATGTTATTTGCTGATTTTTATCCAAATTTTCTTTATTAAAGTCCTTAATTACTAAATCTAGACTTTTGTGCAATTAAAGAAACAATGTATAAGTAAATATGTATAAATTACAATTGTTTTCCCTCTTCTCATCTACACACTCCTCTCCCAACCCAGGGCATCAACAATTGGATATGTACCCTTCCACAGCCCCCTTTGCACTACATGCACATAAAATTTGTGAAAGGACATCTATTCACCAAAATGGGCTTCTACACATACATAACTCTTCAACCCGTTTCACTTTTAACTTCCAAGTGTGAATAGTAGTACTAAAGAGTAATAGTAATCAAAATACCACCTCCAATACTCTACTGGCATCAGGGCTGGAGCAAATAACCGACAACAATACAGCAAATTATATTTCTCATGATGTATAAGGAAAGAAAGAGGAAATAGCAGGAAGGAACTAGAATTCTATATATTGAGGCTTATTTCTTTAATGATGTCCTCAAAGTTGTTGGATACATCTCCTAAGAAAGCTGCATAGCACTTCAAGGTCCTAGAGCTCAGCTGTGAATAGTGCTAAGAAAATGATGCTAAGAGAATAAAATTGGGCTCCCCAGCTGCTGAGGGACTTGATGATTTTTTTCCAGAGGTAAGGAGACTGATACCTGAAAAATGAAATGACCCCATGAGAACAGCCTATAGGAGTTTGGCAATGTTGGATGTCATTGCTTTGAGGGAAACTGTCACTGCTGCTGACAGAAAGAGCTGATGATCTGTTGCCCCTGGGATTTCTGTCCATCAAAACACCCTCTGAGCAACCCTACTCATGAACACATAGTTCAGAGTCATTTATTCATTCAATTATAACTGGTCAAACATTATTTATAGGCCCTGTTCTACCTAGGAGCTGGGTTTCTCATGAAGAGAACATAGATAATGATTCTATCTTCAAATAGCTTGTAGCTCAAAGAGAATAAGATGGAAAAGGCAAACTGTTACATAGACTGCTATAAATCTAATGGTAAGATACACAGGTGCTAGGAATGCAAATGAAAATTTACTGGAAATAGTACAAAAATGGGTGGCATGTCTTTTCAATGTTCACTGGGACATCCTATATAATAAAAGCCTAATATGCTAAGTGCCCAGTCATCCGTTCAACCAAAGTGTAATATGCTAATGATATGCTAAGGCTGCTCAACTGCTCACTATGACATGCACTGACCACCAAGGGGCAGATGCTCCAACCGGTAGGTTAGCTGCTGCTGGGGTCCAGTCAATCCAGACTGAGCAAGATGGGCCAGACATACCTTGGAGCCCTCCCACGTCCCTCCCCAGCCCCAATCATGCACCAGTGGGGTCCCTTGGCCTGGCCTGCACCCTCTCGCAATCCAGGACCCCTCAGGGGATGTCGGAGAGCTGGTTTTGGCCCAATCCCTCAGGCCAGGCTGAGGGGCCCCACTGGCGCATGAATTTGTGCACCGGGCCTCTAGTTGTTTAATAAGGCTTATACAGTAGTTCCCCCTTATCTGCATGGGATACATTACTAGACCCCCAGTGGATGCTTGAAATCTTAGCTAGTACCCAACCCTATGTATACTATTCTTTTTCCTATATGTATCTTTTCACTTAATGGAAGCACTTTACAGCTTCTATTTGGGATAGCACATTGCCAGCATCAGCTCTGTTGTGCTGTGGGAGCCATTACAGTAAAATAAGGGTGACTTGAACACAAGCACTGTGATACCATGGCAGTTGATCTGATAACCAAGATGACTACTAAGTGACCAATGGGCAGGGGATGAATACAGTGTGGATGGGAAGGAGAAAGGGATAATTTATGTTCAGGGAGGGGTAGAGTGGGATGGCAGGAAATTTCATCATGCTATTCAGAATGATATGCAATTTAAAACTTACAAATTGTTTATTTCTGAAATTTTTCATTTACTATTCTCAGACTGATGTTGACCATAGTAACTAAAACTGTAGAAAATAAAACTCTGGATAAGGGAGGATTATGGGGATGACTGCATATAATTTTCTATGGGAATGTACCTGTGTTTGACTTTGCTATTTACTAGTGGAGCTCAAATTCCACGAAGTTACATGTTAGCTTGTAGATTTCTGTGTAGAAGAGATGTTACTCTAAAGTCTACAATTTTATTGCTCTGTAGGAACTTAATCAATTTTGCCTCTAGCTTAGGAAATTTATTTCAAAACGCCTTACCTACTAGACTATAAATAACATATATCTCAAAATGCTCTTTGAATTAGCTTCACAAACTTATCATATTCCTCATTAATAAAGGAATCGATTAGAATCTTTGATGCATGTTCAGTCTATATTGGTATGAAAGTCATGTTAACTTTCTGAAAACTAATTATTTTATAGCAATAACAAAATTTTTGGAAGATGGGTATATTAGTCAGCTCAGGCTGCTATAACAAAATACCACAGACTGGGGATTTAACAACAGACACTTGTTTTTCACTGTTCTGCAGACTAGGAAATCCAATATCAAGGTGCTGGCATATACGGTTCCTAGTGATGGCCTGCTTCCTGGATTGCAAATAGTCATCTTCTCACTGTATCCTCACATGGCAGAGAGAAAGAGAGAGAGAGAGAGAGAGAGAGAGAGAGAGAGAGAGAGAGAGAGAGAGAGAGAGATCTGATTTATCATCCCCTTCTTATAAGGGCACTAATTCCATCATAGGGGCCCTACCCCCATGACTTCCTATAAACCTAAGTACCTCACAATGGCCATATCTCCCAATTTCACCACACAGGATTAGGATTTCAACATGTAATTTTTTGGGCTACAAACATCCCATCTATAACTATGGGGTTTGATTTTTATCAGACAACATTTGCCATATACAGTTGTGGTGGATACAGCAGCTGATGGAAACTAACATGGAAGACAGATGGCATAATGCAGTTGAAAGAACTTTGGAGTCAGACAGATATGAGTTCAAATCCTGTGTTCAGGACTTACTAGCTGCTAATACAACTGCTCAGTGCCTTAATTTTCTTATCAGTTAAAGGGAGCTGATAATAGTGACAATGAATATCAGAGAGATGTTGCACAGTACCTAGTACACAACGTACTTAGTGTTTAGTTTTCTTCCTAATCATTGATGGCTACTACTCTGGGAATTTCCAAAGAAATCAAAACTGGATGCTCAGTGCCACACTATCAGTTCCTCAGCTTCTCATCGTTGACATTCTAGATGGCAAGATTTTATTCTCTTCTATACAAATTTTACAAAAATTTCCACCAAAACACACTGATATGAAATGTGGAACTCAAGACAACTATAGAGACTTTGAATTTTTTCTCAGGCTTACAATGTTTAGGATATGGTGAGGCCTAAGGAAAAGGACTGCACAACAGATTTTCATCTCATTAAATCAAGCTTCATTCAGTGTTTGTCATAATTGTGATAAAGATCAGCCTTGCATTTACCTTTTCTCAGTAAAGTCTACTTCAAGGGTTAACAATGTAATGGAGATTTTAGGAAGAATTTTTAATATATTTAAGAAACCAAACTCTACTTATGCACCTACCTTAATTGCATTTAAAATATACACCAAATTATATGCAAAAATAAAACGTTGTTATTTAGTCTTTAAAGCAAGCCCCCAAGGGCTATTTACTAAGTTATACTTCATTACTTTCAAGTATGTGAAGTAAGTTAAATAAGCATAATGTAAATGAATGTTGCAAAAGTATTCTAGATTTCTTACCAATTTAAATCAACCTCCCCTATTAGTCCAAATTGGCTTTCAGAATAAATAAAATTTTATGCTATCTTACAACACACATAAATACCCAATCTATGGCACAGTCTAAGGGTAAATTATTTCTTTATAATTACAATATGCAGATTTATGTTTTGAGTCTCCATAAAAGAATGTGGTAAGGACACAAGATTATCACAGGTGATTTTAATAAATTTGCTTTTAAAAAATTTGGTTCTCTTGTGTTCCTTTACTTTCTCTCTTTTCTACACATCTTTACATATCCTCATGGAGACAAGTAACTACACCACTTATTGTTACCCCGTATTGCCTAGGCTTACTAGTATTCACTTCTAAAATATGATTCTAGATGCTATAATTAGTGTTTCTGACTAGGGTGAAATATTTCATGTTCTCTAGTTTTTCACATAAATAATAAAAATAACTAAGACTTGTCAAGCATTTAAAACATGTCAAGCACTATTTCAAGACTTTGATATGAATTAACTAAATTCTTAGAAACCCATAAAGCTATCATTATTATTAAGTAAGTTTGATAGCTAAACCAACAAGGCATTTAAATATGTCATTCAAAGTCCCATTGATTAAGATGGGTCAAGGCTTTGAACCCAGGAGGTTTAAGAGGAGGTTTAAGAGGTTCCACATTTATATGCTACCTTCATTTTTCTTCTTTACATTAAATATATATGCTTCACAATTACTGTCATAAGAAAATATAATTATGACTAGTGGCTCAGTGCATGAAATTCATACACATTAAAAGGGAATTAGAAGAAATATTTTAATATTGCTATTTGCCCTTTCTCTATAATAGAAGTGTCAGAGATGAAAGAAAATTAATAAAATGTATATTTTACTAATAAAAATCTCCCTCCTGTCAGAGTCTGGGGCGTGGGACCCAGAGTCAAGTCCCTGCCCAACCGTGCACACCTTAAAATCACACGAGACCCAGACCCGGCTGGCCCCAACCCCATCAAGCTCCGCAGAGCAGGGAGTGCAGCCTCAGGTCCCCTGGCCCTGATGCCGGGGCAGGGGGCGCAGCCTCAGGTTTCCCAGCCCTGGGGGGAGGGGCCACAGCCTCAGGTCCTCCAGCCTGGCCTCAGGTCCCCCGGCCCCGGTGGTAGGGCGCGAGGGCATGAGGGTGTGATGACCATTTGCATATTAGCTCTTTATTATGTAGGATTATATAGGATACTTTTCTTTGGCAAGAAGACTGTAATGGTTAATTTTGCATACTTGACTGGGCCACTAGATATCCAGATATTTGGTTAAATATTATTCTGGGTATGTTTGTCATGATGTTTCTGGGTGATATTGAAACATGAATTGATAGACTGAGTAAGGTAGATTGCACTCTCCAATGTGGGTTGGCCTGTTTTATCCATCAAAGGCCTGAATAGAACAAAAGACGGAGCAAGAGAAAAATGACTCTCTACTTGGTGGTCTTTGAGTTGGGACATCGCTCTTTTTCTGCCTTTGGACTTACACTTGAATTTACATCATTGACTCTCCTGGTTCTCAGGCCTTTGAACTGTAGATCTTGGAACATTTCAGCCTCCATAACCACATGAGCCAATTCCTTATCTATCTATCTATCTATCTATCTATCTATCTATCTATCTATCTATCTATCATTTATCTCATCTTTTTATCTATACCTTTATATATCTACTAGGGGCCCAGTGCAAGAATTCAAGAAATCACCTTGAAAGGAACCGTGGGCTGCAAGGCTGTGGTAGGCACAGGGGCAGGTCTCGGCCCATCCTCCGCAACCCTGCCTGGCCCCTCCCACTACAGCCCCTGGTCTCCTGTTGCCAGAAGCCCTGCTCCTGCTGCTGTCACTCCCACATGCTGAGGCGCTGGCCCCGCTCGTACCTGCTAAACGTGCAGAGTGATTGGGGCTGGTGCCAGCAGCGGGTGTGAGTGGGGCCAGCGCAGTCATTGGGTGCGAGTGGCAGCTGCCCCAATCACCCCTCAGGAGCAGAGGGAAGTGGAGAAGCCCTCGGGGGCAATCAGGGCCGGCAGCTGCCGCTTGCACCCGCTGATGTGCCAAGCGACTGGGACTGGTGCTGGGCACTGGTAGCGGGTGCAAGCAGCAGCTACAGCACCAGCTGCGGGTGCGAGCAGTGGCTGGCAGCCCTGATCGCCCCTCAGGAGCAGGGGAAGGTGGAGAAGCCCTGAGGGGCAATTGGGGCTGGCAGCTGCCGCTTGCACCTGCTGCTGGCGCTGAGCGATCAGGGCTGGCGCTGGGCACCAGTAGTGGGTGTGAGCGGCAGGTCCAGTGCCAGCAATGGGTGTGAGCGGGGCTGGCACCGGCAGCAGGTGCAAGCACTGGGTGGGACTGCAGCATGCAGGAGCAAAGAATTTTTCATAATCACCAGAGGCTCCTCCTGATGACAGCAACCAGCGCCCCACCTTGGTCTGGCGCTCCTGCTCACCTGCTCCATCATCCCACTGCGTCCGATGTCCTCCATGTTCCGCGTACACCCCCTGGTGGTCAGCACACATCATAGCAACCAGTTGTTTGGTTGCTCTGCCGTTTGGTCTATTTGCATGTTAGCCTTTTATTATATAGGATATCTATATCTATATCTATAGCTATAGCTATAGCTATAGCTATATTTATCTATCCCATTGATTCTATTTCTTGGAGAACATTGACTAACCTGGGTTCCCAGGACATATAAGATTTCCCCAACCAGTTTTACATTTTCCCCAATATTTTGTATTAAGACATGGAACATCTTACTTACCAAGATATTAGGTATACTCATAAGCATAAAAATATGTGAATTACTTCTCTTCTTTTTCATTACAAAATGAATGCAAGAGGTGGTATATCTCTCTATTTGTGTTTATATAATTTACCAATTTTATATAATTAACTAGTGACCCGGTGCACAAAATTCGTGCACATTAAAAGGAGATTTATTAGAGGAAATAATTTAATATTGCTATTTGCCCTTTCTCTATAATAGAAGTGCCATAGATGAAAGAAAATTAGTAAAATGTATATGAAAACCTTCCTCCTGTCAGAGTCTGCGGCTTACCACAGGACCCAGAGTCAAGTCCCCACATGCACCTCAAAATCATGTGAGACCCAGACCCGGCCAGGGCCCCCCATTGGGTTAGATCCAGACCCGGCCAGTCCCACCCTTGTCAAGCCCTGCCAGGCAGGGGCATAGCCTCAGATCCCCTGGCCCGGCACCAGGATGGGGGGCGTGGCCTGAGGTCCTCCGTCAAGCCCCATCAGGTGGGGGACACAGCCTGAGATCCCCTGTCAAGCCCCGCTGGGTGGGGGGCATGGCCTCAGGTCCCCTGCCAAGCCCCACTGGCAGGGGGACGCAGCCTCAGGTCCCCCATCATGCCCCGCTGGGCAGGGGTGTGGCCTGAGTTCCCATGACCCAGCACTGGGGGTGCACCTTGAGGTCCCCCGTCAAGCACTGCTGAGTGGGGGGCACGGCCTGAGGTCCCTTGTCAAGCCCACCCAGGCAGGGGGCATAGCCTCAGGTCCCCTGGCCCAGTGCTGGGGTTGAGGGTGCGGTCTTCGGTCCCCCAGCCTGGTGCCAGGGTTGGGGGCATGGCCTGAAGTCCCCTGTCAAGCCCCACCTGGTGGGGGACATGGCCTGAGGTCCCTGAGCCTGGCGCTGGGGGCGGGGGGGAACAGCTTGAGGTCCCATAGCCCAGCACCAGGACAGGAAGTGCACCTTGAGGTCCCCTGTCAAGCCCTGCCAGGTGGGGGATGAGGCCTGAGGTCTCCTGACAAGCCCCATGGGGGAGGGGGAGAGCATAGCCTCAGGGACCTGCTGATTGCTTGTTAAGGCTACTTATAGGAACTTGGCCTCAGATGTGAGTGCAGCAATCTTTGTGATGGAGTGATGGTCAATTAGCATATTCCCTCTTTATTAGATAGGATAACAGAGGGGAACTGGTATCTCAGAATTAGAAAATTGTTTCTGTGACAGGCCTCTCAGCTAGGCTTACCAGAGCAACTTAGTTAAGGTTCATAAATATAGTATAATACCTGTTACATGAGGCCTTACTATTAAGGGAATAACATGGGCCACATTTCAATTCTGCCAAATACTATGAAATAATTATTAAGTCTTATGCATTCTATATTTATATAAACTCAAGTACTATATTTAGTTGTCTCCTGTCCCCAACTTCATGCATACATATATATGTATGAGTATGAATGCATAAATATATGTGGATGTTTATTATTCAATGCTGAGTATCTTTTAAAAAATATTTCCCAGGCTTAATAATGTCTTGCTATATACATCAAGATGAATAATAGATAATACAGTGAAACAGAAATAACATGAACACTAGCGAAGGCCAGACATAGTTTGAATCTTAGCTCTGCTACTCGATAGCTACAGGACCTTAGAATGGCTACTTAAATGAAAATGGAAATGTCACAATAAGAAACCATTTTATTCACCAGGCTGACAAGAATTTTTAAATTTGGCAATACCAATTAGAAAAGCTCTAAAACAATAAAAAATAAAAATAAAAGCCTCCCATAGACTGTAGGAAAACAATATAAAGATGCACATACTCAAAATGTTTGTTAAGTCTACTAGTCTATCTCAGAAAATATCTTACACCACTGCTTGCAGAGTAGAAGACATCTCAGCAGTAACAGCCCAAAACCAGAAACAAACCTAATGTCCATGATCAAGAGGATAAATGAATAAATTGTCCTATATACATATAATAGGATAGTATTTTATACACACATAAGGATCTAGAGACACACATAAGCATGTATGACTCTCAATAATTAAACCCCAACAATAAAAAGATGAGTGAAAAGTCCCAGAAAAATATATGCATTACATTACTTATATAAAGTTTAAAATATTACAAAATTAAATAATATATTATTTAAGAATGTATTTATAACTAGAGGCCCAGTGCATGAAATTCATGCACGGGGGACGGGGGAGGTGGTCCCTCAGCCCAGCCTGCACCGTCTCCAATCTGGGACCCCTTGAGGGATATCCGAACGCCTGTTGGGATCGGGCCTAAACGGGCAGTTGGACATCCCTCTCACAATCCAGGACTGCTGGCTCCCAACTGCTCACCTGCCTCTGCCTGATTGCCCTTAACTGCTTCTGCCTGCCAGCCTGAACACCCCCTAACCACTCTCCTGCCAGCCTGATCAACGCCTAACTACTCCCCGGCCGGCCTGATTGTCCCTAACTGTCCTCCCTACAGGCCTGGTCGCCCCCAACTGCCCTCACATGCTGGCCTGGTTACCCCTAATTGCCCTCCCCTGCAGGCCTGCCACCCCAACTGCCCTCCCCTGCAAACCTGGTCCCCCCCAACTGCCCTCCCCTGCAGGCCTTGGTCCCCCCCACCAACTGTCCTCCCCCAACTGCCCTCCCCTGCTGGCCTGGTCTCCCCCAACTGACCTCCTCTGCTGGCCCGGTTATCCATAACTGCCCCCTGCTGGCCTGATCACCCACAACTGCCCTCCCCTACAGACCTGGTCCCCCCCAACTGCCCTCCCCTGCAGGCATGGTTCCCTCCCAACTGTCCTCCACTGCAGGCCTGGTCCCTCCCAACTGCCCTCCCCTGCAGGCCTGGGTCCCTCACAACTGCCCTCCCCTGCAGACCTGGTCCCCACTAACTGCCCTCCACTGCAGGCCTGGTCCCCCCCCCCCAAACTGCCCTCCACTGCAGGCCTGGTTCCCCACCCGCAACTGCCCTCCCCTGGAGGCCTGGTACCCCCCACAACTGCTCTCCCCTGCAGGCCTGGTCCCCCCACAACTGCTCTCCCCTGCAGGCCTGGCCCCCCCAACTGCCCTCCCCTGCAGTCCTGGTCCCCCCAACTGCCCTCCTCTGCCAGCCCAGTCATCCCTAACTGCCCTCCCTGCTTGTCTGATTGCCCACAACTGCCCTCCCCTGCAAGCCTGGTCCTCCCCAATTGTCGTCCCCTGCAGGCCTCATCCCCCTTAACTGCCCTCTTTTGCAGGCCTGGTCCCTCCCAACTACCCTCTCCTGCTGGCCTGATCGCCCACAACTGCCTTCCCCTGCCAGCCACCTTGTGGTGGCCATCTTGTGTCCACATGGGGGCGGCCATCTTATGTGTTGGAGTGACAGTCAATTTGCATATTACTTTTATTAGATAGGATACTATTTTATGTTCGTGAACAATTTTATTTTTTTTAGTTAAAAAATATTTGATAAAATATAATGATATTTTAAGTCAATCAATTTATTATTGTAAGGATACTTTCAGTCCAAACATTTCATGGTGTCATGAAACAACCTTCAATACCATTTGGAGAATCTCTTATTCCATTCTTCAGTTTTCAATAACATATTTTGTGTGTGTGGCTGGTGAAGTATGAGAGACAAAAACAGGGAGAAAAGAGAATGTAATTGGGGAAAAAAATGAAGGGAGAAAGAGAATAGTTTGCACAGGAAGATATTAGTGTCAAAACAGTGAAGGGAGTCCTGGCCAGTTTTCTCGGTGGTTGGAACGTAGGCCCTCAGACCATAGGGTCTCAGGTTCCATTCAAGGGCACGTGCTTTGGTTGCAGGTTCCCAGGCCCTGGTGGGGGCACCTGATAGGGGGAAGGGCAGGTAGCCAATCCATGTATCTATTGTCAATGTTTCTCTTTCTCTCTCTACCCCTCCTCCCTCCCTTCTACTCTCTCTAGAAATCAATGGGAAAAATATCCTTGGGTGAAGATTAAGAAAACAAACAAACAAATACAGTGGATGGAAAACAAAGGAAGAGAGAAGAAATGTATACAGGACACATTCACAAACATACAATATATAATCATGAAATAATTTATCCATCTCATGGTCTATTCAGATCTACTTTGAATATTCTAAAACGTTGTTATAGTTCAACCAGAAAAAATACTTGGAAATATCAAAACCACCCCAGCCAATACTTCTGGCCCCTCTACCCCCATTACAGCTTTGCATCTGATCTTCAGAAGTAACCTTGGTTCACATTCTTAAGAGCAATTATTTATGCCTGTGAAACACTCTTGAAAGTTTGTCTCTCCCGCCCCCCCCCCCCCCACATTAAATAAAAAGAGCTTCCCCAGCCCCGTGTTCTGTAAGGTTTTATGAGTATTAATCTAAGATATTTTGTGATTGTATTAAGCCTTTTGTATACTTAACAAGAGAAATAAAAATATAATTGATCTCTTTCTGAATGACAAAATTGGAAACTAAGCAAGCGAAGCCCGCCAGCTAGCCTTTAAGGAGACCACAAGCTGTTGTTTAGAAGAAAGCTTGAGGGTGAAGGCTGGCTTCCACGCTCAAGAACCTTTAGCAGGTGACAAATATGATAATTATCTGTGAGCACATCTGAAATGCATCTGCAAATGAGTAAAATTGCAAACACAGAAAAGAGAGTCTTTTTTTTTTTTTTTATTGTTTAAAGTGGTATTTTTCAATAGAGTTTCTAGCAGGTTGGTCAACAGTGCCAGCCTCTCATTATTCCAGAGGCAAGGGGGAAAGTGAACTTGTAGTACTCAGGTGTGGAGTACGGTCAGGGTGCTAACAAGCCCAATAGTCATTTTTTGTTTGTTTGGAGCAACCTAATAAATCCAATTCAATGATCTTAATTCATGTTGCTCTTTAACATAAAAACTCAGTCACCCTATTGTTTGTGTCCCTGGGTGATGAGGACAATAGGGTGGTGAAGGCCTGGGATAGGGGGCTGGAGCAGGATAGAAGGGGTCAGTGCGGAGTGGGGGGGGAGGACATATGTAATTTTTTCAACAATAAAGATTTAATTTAACAAAGAACTCAGTCACTAGAATTTAGTTTTGCAGTTTGTGACTTTCTGGACCTTTCAATTAAATACACATTGTAAAAATTACAGGCATCTAGCAAAGAACATAAAGTCACTCATCAGCTTTAGAGATTATTCCTTCCTCTCACCTTGAAAGGGGGTCTGGAGAAGTAGAGGGAATGATTGAAGGCTAGTTTAGGGTAAACCATTTCCTGGTCCAGAAATCCCACCCTAGCTCCACTGCTCCATATTATATGACACATGGGAAAATGCTTCCTCCTGTTTGTAAAGTGCCCCTTCTTCAAATTCAATCGCCAAAAAAGGCACAATGGACTCAAACTGTGGCTGAGAAAGAAAAGCTATGGTTTCTGGCTCCATTAGAATAAATGCTGGACAACACCTCAACTCTCTCAAAAGGCAAAGAGTATTCAGCTGGAGCCCAGGGGGCATCTTTACTAATTAGCATGCTGCCTCCTTCTCAAAGTAAAGGTTAAATGTTTGAACTTTACATATCACTTCTAAGCCAAACCCGTTTATATTGCACTTTAGGGAAAGGGGACAAACTATTTGACTTTTGAACATGAGTTAACAATATGTAAGGTGCCTTTCAGGGAGACAGTCACCTGCATTGGGGATCATTTGACCGGAATTTCACACCTATAGATAAACAAATTGACACATGTTTTATGCCAAATTCTGAGTTACCTATGAGCAACATATGGCAAAAAAAGACACCACCTCTGCTTTGTCCAATGGGAATAAAAGACTCCTAAAATTGTATCACTAGTTAACAAGCAAAGTAAAAGGATAGGGATGTGAGGAGAGCATAAAGGAGATACACCTGGTGGCCGAGGATTAGAAGGGCCTGTTGAAGGAGATGTCTCAGCTGTCCTGAAAAACAGTAGCCAGGTGAAGAGAGGTAGGAAGGACTTCCCATGCAGAGGGGGGAACAAAAGCAAAGACACAGAGCAGTGGAATATGATGGAGAGTAAAAATTCTGAGGAATTTTGCAAGACCTACATATTAACTGTGAGACCTGAGGTGACCTTTTTTTTTTAATTAAAATGAGGCTGAACCTCCCTGCTGTCAACTAATGAAGAGCCTTGAAGGCCAACTAGGGGTTTCAATGCTATTTTGAAGGATGCAAAAGGGCATTGTTGAACCTCAGAGCAAGAACACACCAGGTAAAAAAAAAAAAAAAAACACACCAGGGCGGAAAGACCCGGATGCCTAGCCAGCGGCAAAACTGGGAAAATAAGAACCTCACCTCCAGGGTAATCGTATCATTAGTCATGCAGTTTGGACCCCTGATCTTTCATATCACTAGTCAGGCCCTTTAGACAGCCTGACCTTTTCCTCCCTAAGATAACATTTAGGCTTCAGTTGTATTTCAGCTTCAGGCCTAAAATCAAACAAGTGACGCAGTGGCTTCCTCAGGACCAGCTACTGGTACATTGAGTAATGATTCCCCTGCCCTGGCACCGACCAATCAGTGGAGACCATGATCCTGAAAGAGCACACCTGGAAAGCTGATGAATATTCTAAGATTCCCTAAGATTTCCACCTGCAAGGAAGAGATAATAAATACACTCAGGACAAAGGACGTAGTGCACACTCTTCATCCAAAGAGCATACCCATGCCATTCCCTTCTCCTTCTCCCTCTCCTTCCCCTACAGGCATGTATTCCCTCTAACTTCTAAGGGACTAAATGAGACTTGCAGCCAGTGAAGCAATGGGCAGTGGCAGCTCATTCCAAGCTAACCCCCTGTCCCTGTCTCTAAGGCCCCCCTTTCTCTGACTTTTCAGTGAACCAAAGCAGCACAGTCTAGGCTTCCCTGTTGCTTCTTCGATGCCCTTCATTGTTTTACTGTCCTAAGTGTATTTTTGCTGCCTTCATGGACCCAATGCCCTTGGCTCAGTTCTGTTTAGCCCTTCCCTTTTGATATCCCCATCCCCCAACCCCTTTTCCTTACATACATTCAATTTTTCTTTATTCACCATCTGACATGGCTATTCAGCCTGTCCAAGCATCACCAAAGTTAACCTTTCAGGCATTGTTGGGGTCTAAATTAAAAAAAAAAAAAAGACCAGCTTAATTTACAGTGCTTGTAGATTACTCTGCCACATGGTTTAGAAATCTTATAAAACAAATGACAGTTAGGAGGCAGCATTTGAAGACTAATGAACTAGCTCACATCAAAGTTGATTCCCACCTACGCAGAGCCAATAGTGGTCAAGATGGAGAGGAGGAAAAAGGGAACAAAAAAAGAGATTTGGGGATGCATTGGAACCGAGGGGTATAATATTAGGAGGAAATTAAAATAATTTAACTAATCCTGGGACAGAGTTTTCTGTTTTCCATTTTTTAGAAGAGGGTAAACAAGTCATCCTATCTAATAAAAGAGTAATATGCAAATCAACCATCACTGCACTACACCCACAAGCCACGCCCACTAGCCAATCAGGAGTGACTATGCAAATTAGCCCCAACCAAGATGGCTGCGACCAGAGAGAGAGCAGGAGGAAGGCTTGGGTTTCCCAGGCAATGGAGGAAACCCAGCTTCCCGCACACCCTGGCAGGCCCAGGCCTCTGCTTAAGGCTACAAAGTTTCAATTATAGAAGACAAATAAATCCCAACAGAAATGGCTGCCACCATGGAGCCAGCAGAAGGCTTGGCTCAGCTCCAGGCTACAAAGTTTCAATTGTAGAAGATAAATAAATCCCAGATACCAGGGCCTCCTCTTGGGTCGCCGGCGGCCGCCCTGCAAACCACCAAAGGCCCCTCGCCCAGGCCTCCCCACACCGCAAGGGAACCCCACCGTGATCAGGGACACCCTTCAGGGCAAACCAGCTGGCCCCCACCCATGCACCAGGCCTCTATCCTATCTAATAAAAGAGTAATATGCAGATTGACCATCACTCCAACACACAAGATGGCTGCCCCCATGTGGTCAAAGATCCTGCCCCCATGTGGACACAAGATGGCCACCACAAGATGGCCAGCAGGGGAGGGCAGTTGGGAGGGACCAGGCCTGCAAGGGAGGGCAGTTGGGGGTGATCAAGCCTGTAGGGGAGGGCAGTTAGGGGTGACCAGGCTTGCAGAGGAGGGAAGCTGGGGGCAAACAGACAGGCAGGGAAGCAGTTAGGGGCAAACAGGCTGGCAGGGGAACAGTTAGACATCAATAAGGCTGTCAGGCAGCAGGGGTTAGGGGCAATTAGGAAGGCAGGCAAGCGAGCAGTTGGGAGCCAGCAGTCCTGGATTGTGAGAGGGATGTCCAACTGCCCATTTAGGCCTGATCCCAACATGCGTTTGGACATTCCTCATGGGGTCCCAGATTGGAGAGGGTGCAGGCTGGGCTGAGGGATCCCCCCTCCCCCTGTGCACAAATTTTGTGCACTGGGCCTCTAGTCATTTTATAAAAGGTAACAGTGCATCCAATTAAGCAAAAGCAAAAATGTATGATTGCTAATGTATGGAAGCTCCATGTGTGCCGAAGTGTGTGTACATGCTGACTAGCCAAACAAGTGGACTGCGTTGGTTTAAGCTGTTGTCTCTCAGCTTTAACTCGGTCCTCTGAGCTATTTCACGGAGCTGGGCTGCAACTCTGCTACCTATGGTTCTCGGTGGTCAGCTGGCTCCCTCTAAGAGGGGCCAGAAGGAAATAGAAGGTAGGCAGAGAAGGGAATCAGAGCCTTGCCCTTTCCTGACCCACTTGCTGTTTCTGTCTGGGACACTTTGCAATGGCCCTTCATCCTGGTTGTGGCACTGGCTCCAAATTCCCAGCCTCTTTTTATCATTTTTTTTTTTTTCCCTTTTCTGAAGCATGTAATCCAAGGGGATATGTTCCAAGAATCCCCGGTAGATGCTTGAATTCTCAGAGAGTACCAAACCCTATATACACGTGTTTTTTATTTTTATTTTATTTTGCATACAGACCTATGATACTTGTATAAACTGGGAGCAGTAAGATATTAACAACTACATAATGATAAAACAGAACCCTTACAACACTCTACTGTAATAAAAGTTATATGAATGTGGTCTCTCTTAAAATATTTAATTGTAACTGTACTCACCCTTCTTCTTGTGATGAGTGAGATGATATCTGCGTGATGAGATGGCGGGAGGTAATGAGGCATGACTTCCTAAAATACAAGTTACTTGAACAGAAGCACCGCGAGACCACAATTGGTTACCAGAACAGCTACAGGTGACTAAGGCAGGGGGCGTGGCTAGAGCGTGAGGACGCTGGATGCAGGCGTGGCTCACGTCCACGTCCACGGGATGGAACAGGACTGAGTGATTTCGGCGCGCTGCTCCCCACGGCGCGCAATCCAAAACGTATGAATTCCTTACTTCTGGATTTTTCCATGTAGTATTTCCGGACTGTAGGTTACTAAATCCGCGGAGAGCAGGACTGTGGGTTAGCGAGGCTGCTCTACAAAAACAACCTCCTTGTACCTCCTGAAAGGCACCAGTGGGCAGCGTTTTGCCTCTCCGGGGCCCCTCTTCTGTGCAACCCGGAGATTCTGATACTCCACGCGTGTGCCCGCTGCAGTGGCCTGGCCTCCCAGCTGCACGAGTTCTTGTCCCAGCGGTAAATTCTGAGGATCCACGGCTTTCCTTCGCTTTCCAGCCCCGGTGGAACCGCTCCCGGCAGGTACTGTCTCCATGGCTCCTCAGTGCCCTCGTTTGGCCTTTCCAGCTTAGCCAGTTCCTTACAGTATTAAAATCTCTCTGCTGTGGTGCGCAGTGTACTTTCCTGACTGGAGCCGGGCTCATTCAGGCTTGGGGTTGAAGAATTTAATTTTTTTGTCAGGTTATGGTCGAGGTGCCCTATTCAGATTAAATTGGTAAATCCAGCAAGTCGTTGGTTTTATGGGTCCGATACTCAAAGGAGAAAACAAAGGAAAGCCTGAGATGTTTATCTGAAATCATTATTATAGTAGAGACAGTTAAAAATTTAGAGAACGTATGAGATAACTAAAAAATCCAGGAGAGGAAACACTCTCCCTCCTGAATTCTGTGGCGCGACTTAGAATTCCTCAGAATCAGACACCTCTGAGAATTATAGCTTACCTGTGTATGTGTTTCCATGAATGCCTTGCGCTGAGTTTGGCACAGTGAACTTAGTATTTTTTGAGCGAGTGGAGCAAAAGGAATGAAAAAAGAGAAAAGAAAGCTGAGTGGGAGAATTTTCAGGTTGAAGGGCATAGTAGAGGCTACTAGTTGCTTGCTCAATGTATAGTCTCCCTGTGTTATTAAGTGAAAGAATCATGATTTGATTGAAGTTATTAATGAGTTTGTTTCCCAGATTCCCGCAGCTAAGGTATGGTTATGTGACTAAATTATAACAAATGGCAGAAATGTTGAGTATGTCTTCCAGGAAGGATCCCTAAAGGGACCTGATTCTGCTAGGAATACACTTCTTTTATCTTTTCTCCTTCCTGATTTCTGCTGTGTGGATGCAAGGGCAGCAGCTCCAGCCGTCATACTGGACATGAGGTGACTTTGAAGATAGTAGATTAGAAGGGAGTCTGGGGTTCTGAGGGCTGAACTGTCACACATGCTCCAAGCTGGCAGCCTGTCTCTAGATGTTTTTAAGTGACAGAAACAAGCTTCTATCTGTTTAGCCAATTTTAATTGTATGTAGTTCAATATAATAAAGAGTGATATAAATGGATCTAAAAGATTATCTGTAAGAGGTATTTCAATGCCCTATTTGACATTTTTAAAAATAAATATATTTTATTGATTTTTTACAGAGAGGAAGGGAGAAGGATAGAGAGTTAGAAACAACAATGAGAAACATCAATCAGCTGCCTCCTGCACACCCGTCACTGGGGATGTGCCCGAAACTAAGGTACATGCCCTTGACCGGAATCGAACGTGGGACCCTTGAGTCCGCAGGCCAACGCTCCATCTACTGAGCCAAACGGGCCAGGGTGACTTTTTTTTTTTTTGTCCATTTGTCACCCAATACATGCTGGCAAGAATACTTACGTAGGAAATTACTCTAGCTTCTGGATAGTTTTTTTTTATTGCTTAAAGTATTACAAATAGTAAGTAGTACATACGTCTCCTTTTTTTCTTCCCCTCATTGACCTTCCCCCGGCCTTCCCATCTGCCCCCCTCCCCCCTCCAGTGATTTGCGTCCATTGGTTTCGCTTATATGCATGCATACAAGTCCTTCCGTGGATATCTTACCTCCTCCCACAAACCTCCCCAGCCTTCCTGCTGTAGTTTGACAGTCTGTTCAATGTTTCTCTGCCTCAATATCTATCTTTTTGTCATCAATTTATAATGTTCTTTATTATCCATAAATGAGTGAGATCATGTGGTATTTTTCTTTCACTGACTGGCCTATTTCACTTAGCATAATGTTCTCCAGTTCCATCCATGCTGCTGCAAATGGTAAGAATTCCTTCTTTTTTACAGCAGCGTAGTGTTCCATTGTGTAGGTGTACCCCAGTTTTCTAATCCACTCATCTGCTGATGGGCACTTAGGCTGTTTCCAAATCTTAGCTATGGTGAATTGTGCTCCTATGCACGTAGGGGTGCATATATCCTTTCTGATCGGTGTTTCTGTTTTCTTGGGATATATTCCTAGAAGTGGTATTACTGGGTCAAATGGCAGTTCCAGTTTTAAATTTTTGAGGAAACACCATTGGATAGTTTTGATTATTAAAATTTTATTAAATGAGAGAAAGAATTTCTACTTGTTTTCCTGGATCTAATTTATTGAATGTCATAAAAAATATCAACTTCTTCAGTAGAAAAGTATGCAGATTTCTAAGAACTGTTACTATGCCTCACATATCTAGGCTAAACTCCCAGCTTTTTCTTGTTTTGCAATTAGACATGGTTTAAAATTTCCATCTTAACATAATTTCCAGATGATAGCCTACATATTGTTTCCCAATAGTTTTCTTGGGCGACTCCCATTGCTATCGATCCTGTGACTAGGACTGTTAGTAAAATCTTACTTACATAGTGCTGTTATCTATAAATGCCCTCTGCTTTACTGGAGAGCAAGAAGACAGTAGGGAGAAAGAAGGGTTTTCCTAGTGAATGTTCTCCTTAAGAATGTCTACATGTATCAATTAAAGACTTAAGTTTTGTTTTTTTTAAGCTATATTATCTATTGAAAGGCAGTGTCCATAGTTTACCTAGAATAGACCCTGGAGCCAGACTGCTTCTGACTTGGCCTTTTTTTAAGTCGGCATCTTCATCTGTGAAAAGAAACCCTAATAAGTATCACTTTCATACAGTAACTGGGAGGAGGAAATGTAAATTCTGTGTAAATTTATATTTAGAAGTGGCTCTGTCACATCAAAGTTTCAAAAATACAGAATAGTAGTTACTCCATAAATTTGTTCTACTTTTACTCCTATTTACTAGTGAAATTTGATACATTGGCTATGCCTATGTTCTGTGTTGTTTGAGGATCTTCATAGACTCTTATATTCACGTTTTAAATTTGATAATAAAAATATGTTTCTCTTTTCCTGGGATGGGTTTCCCCTTTTCTTCTAGTGAAATCCTACTAATACTTTAAGACTCAATTTAAGCATCCCACAATCCTAATTGACTGTCTTCTCCACTAACATAGCAAGTTCCCCCAAAACAAGGACCACATTCTATTAATTTTTAACTATGCCAGTATCTACTATAATATCTGGCATTCTGTAGGTGATTACTACAAGATTGTTGAATGATAATAAATTATTGAGTCATGAAAATAATAGTTGTTAATAAAATAATTGTTTATATCACCCCTCTTTTTAAAGAAGGCTTTATTTATTTTTGAACCAGTATATTTAATTTCAGACAGATTAACTCTCTTTTCAAAGTAACTAACATTTTCCTAATTATGTACCAGAGTATTTTACATATATTATTTCATTTAATCTTTGCAAAATTGAATGAAGTAGATATTACTGGCCTAATTTAACAAATGAGGAAACTAAGGCTTTAGAGAATTTCAGTACCTTCTCTAAAGTTTACATGATTAGTAAGTATTAATTGAGTATTCTAACTCAGTTTTCTTAATCCCAAGTCTGTACTTTCAGGCAGGATGGTATACAAGTGCTTTTTGAAACGGAATTATGAATTAGAAAAGTCACTCGGGAATGTGGTTAAATGCAGATTCTGATTCAATGGATTCAAGATGGGCCACAGGTTCTGCATTTCTAACACCTCCCAGGCAATGCTGGTGCTGTGCACAGACCATGCGTTGAATATCATGGTTCTGCTTTTCCTCCAGATGTTTCTCAGCTGCACTATTTCCCACTGCCCAGTTTCTCACTCATCATCCTGCCTTGACATCCAGTGCTTATGCTGCCTGTGAGTCACAACTCATTTTCAAATGTTAGCTGAGAGACCTTCTTTAGCTCTTGGCTGTTTGAATTTAGAATGGCTAAGAAATATCTTTAGCAACATGAAAGATTTAAAGTAACACAGACCCCCTTCTAGCTCTAAACACAGAGTAATCCTGGATTAAAAAATAGAAAATCAGAAACATATAGTCAGATTTGAAAAAATGGTGAAATTACTTTCTCAGAAATAACAGAGAATGCATAACCAAAGCAGTTATTGTACAAGCTAACTCAGTGGCAATCCAAGAGGGTGTTAGACCTAGATAAAGGCCTGAGCACTTTAGGGGGGTTGTTATTTAACATCCATCCAGGAGCAGTAACTGTATCCTGGGAGACTACATGAGAGAGAAAGCTAGAACTAGAACAGTTTACCAACTAAAGTTTCTAAAAGACTTGCCTCCTCCAAGATAAGGAGGTAGAAAATCTCTAGTCATTGCCATGAACAGCAACAAGAAGACATATCATCTCCCAGCTGGTGTGGCTCAGCAGTTGAGCATCAACCCTGGAACCAAGAAGTTACCGATTCCATTCCCAGTCAGGGCATATGTCCAGGTTGCAGGTCCGATTCCCAGTGGGGGCCTTGTAGGAGGCAGTCAATCAATGACTTCCTCTCTCATCAGTGTTTCTGTCTCTCTATCCCTCTCCCTTCTTCTCTAAAAATCAATAAAAATGTATGTTTAAAAAAACATATATCATCTTCTAGGATCTTTCAGAGGGAAGAACAATCTATTGTGAAAGTCAAGAGCCCAAGACTTCACCATGGACAGATGTGAAATTTTAATTAATATCACACATGCTACAAGTATCCCAACATGATGAGTTAACATATAAACTGAATTCAGAATATCAAATTACATGAGCCCTCCAGTAGAAGTGCATGTCATACTGCTCTATTTGGAAAATCTCAAAGAACATTGTGCACATTTCCCCTAACCCCCACCACACGCACATACACACATACTTTTCTGTGGATGCCAAAATAAATACCACAAACTGGATGGTTTAAAACAATGGAAATGTATTTTATCACAGTTCTGAAGGTCTGATGTTTAACATGCCTCACTGGGCTGATTCAGTTTCACAGGGCCACACTTCCTCTGGAGGTTCCAAGGGAGAGTCTGTTCTTTGCTTCTTCTGGTTTCTGGTCACTGTTGGCCTTCCTTGGCTTGTTAGTCACATTACTCCAATTTCTGCCTCCATCACTTTCTCCTTTATGTGTCTATCTAATCTCCCTCTGCTTCTAAGGCCAATTATGATGGAATTTAAGGTCTACAGAGACCATCCAGGATGGATCTCCTCATTTCAAGATCCTTTACTTAATCACAAATGCAAAGATGCTTTTTTCAAACAAAATAATACTTGTAGGTTCCAGGGACTAGAATGGGGCATTTCTTTGGGGTTATTATGTAGCCTACTACAACAGGAATAATGAAAACCCAATCTGTCCAACAAACAGCAAAGAAAGAGGTAATAAGAGCAGTACAGCTAATAACTATTTTTGTCCACTTTGAATATTTCTTGCCTGTTTCATTTCAGCTTACCTTTTTACTCTGACCCTAGACTGAAGTAATCGAAAACATTAGAAAAAGAGTCAGCAACCTGAAGCCAAAGAACCAAATCCAGCTCTCCACCTCTTTTTGTGACTAAAGATTTAATTGATCACAGTCACATTCATTCTTTACATATTTTCTGTGGCTGCTTTTGTGCTATGACAGCAGAGTTGAGTAGTTGCAGCAGACACCATATGGTCTGCAAAGCCTAAAATATTTACTATCTGGTTCTTTCCAGAAAAGTCTGCCACACTTTGAATTAAATGATCTTCTGTAAGTGGAAATAGGGAAAAATAGTTACATAGATTAATTGATTGTGTGTTATGCATTTTTGAATTAAAGTCCTTATCAATAGTCTGACACCTTGAATAGAGCTGAAGTTCTCTCGGAGAATTGACAAAGGAAGAAGAAAAGTTTTGCTTCCTTGGATTTGGAAGTTTGGACTCAGGATTTCCTTCAACTCTGCAGAATGTTCGAAGAAGAAAGATTTGCAATTAGATGCTAAGCATATTGGACTGGAGAGATAAGGGGCAGTAAATACTGCCACAAATTTTATGAGAAGTGTATGCAACCCATATTTTACTCCTAATGGGATGCACATTTTGGCCTCATTTTATTTTTACTTTTGTAAGTTGGCTCAAATCATTTTGGTGGAAGTAGATGTGGTCTAAATAAATAACCATACATGGACAGCACAAAAGAAAGGGAAAATGTGAGGCAGAAAAAATAAATCTCATAAGTAGTTGTATTTTAAGCAGAAGGTCAGGCTTTGCATTAGGTAGTATTTATACGATATTTGTGGAGCGTTTTAAAATGCCAGGAAAAACAATGATGGTCACCAGTCTTAAAAACAACAGTGTCGGGATCAGCTGATACAGTTTTTCCATTGCTGCTTGGCTTTCATTTCTGTGTAAGAGACAGCAATGCCTGTTCTCAAGGCTTCTTTAGAGATCACAATTCTCTCTGGCCTGGGTGCCATGACCGCATTCACTGACATGCTAGCTCAACAGAAGGCATACACTCGGGCTCTGTGACTTTACAATAAGCTTGACTAAATGTTTAGGAATCTGATGTTTCGAGGTTTTTGTTTCCTGTCAATTATAGGGTAAAAATATGAACATTTTTATTTTATAGAAAATCCTACATATTATTTACATTAACACCTGTCTGCGCTGCCTTGAAAGTAAGTTGGAGGAATTATCACTCTCTAGTTTGAGACAGACTTCTCCATAAGGATAGCTGACAAGGATAACAGGATCATGCCACCCCTCACTTGACCGATTTGTTATGCTTGGTCTTTCATCTGCCCTGACTATCTTGGAGATTTTCAGCAGAGGAAAAATTCTCTTACAGTGGTGTCAGTAGCAGCACCTGGAGGAACAGGTAGAGACTCAAGCCGGACTCTCTTAGAGCAGCGGTCGCCAACCTTTTGGACCTCACAGACCACCAGTGGTCCATGGACCACCGGTTGGTGACCGCTGCCCTAGAGAACTCCAGAAACTGCACTGATGGAGCAAGCCTGCTTATTTGGCCAACTTCAGTACTGGAGGATACAACCCTAAAAAAGCCTTAATAGTGTCTCAGAAGACAAAGTTCAGGGAAAGATATTTGAAGGGTTTTATCAGTTAAGGAAGATCATCCAAGGCAAGAAACCATAGATTTGCATAAGGTAAATTTACATGAAATTTTAAGATTGACGAGCACTGTGAGATGATGGTTTTAAAGTCAGTCTTGATAAGGAAATTATTTGTTGGATAAGTGAGCTGTTTGCCCAAGGGAACAATTTATCCTGATAGAAAAGCTATTTACCCAGATGAGCAAACGATTTGTTCCCATAAATTGATTCACAGAAATTCCCTGAAGCAAATAGTGAAATTTTATTGCTTTACAGCCTTAACTTTCTGGTCAAGAATTAAGTCAGTTTGACACAGGTGGTCTCTGTTTAATTCTGTACTAGGCAGCTAGACAGGCATAAGCAGAGCAAGGACAGTGGGCCAGGTAATGAAGGTCACCAGGAGGAAAGCCCCAGGTGCCTCCCAACAAATTGTAGAGTGGGACTTCACCCTCAGGGTGACCTACCATCCCCTAGTATATTGTTGGTCATGCAGTTTGGACCCTCCTCTTCCCTCTGACCTAGTGCAGACCATGACACTGAAAGGACACACCTGGAAAGCTGATGCATAGTTTATTGAGACCCTCCCCTGGGACCTCCTCTAAAATCCCCACCCTTAAAAGTTCATAGTGTGGGTCTCTCTGGAGCATGTCCTCACCTTTCCCCACCACCTTCTTTTCCCAGCACAAGTGCTCTCTCTAAAGCATGCCCAAGTTTTTCCCCCTCTTCTTCACCCCAGGCACATAGACCCTTGCTTTATTTCTCCTAAGTTCCAAGGGCCCTTTTTTGCCTTTGTAACTTGTTTCCTAAGCTCATGCAGCCCAGCTGGCTCGCTTCTTACATGGCTCACTTCTTCTATCTTTATGGCTTTCTAAATAAACTTTTGCTTGTATTTGAGTCTTGCCTCTGAATTATTTCTTAGCCAGAATTCAAGTGTCAAGGTTGCTGAACTGAGGTCCAACGGCTGGTAACATTCTGGTGCCATTGCACCGCTAATAGTTCTATAGTTATATGGGTTCAGGAGAGTCTCCATTCATAAAGATTTTGCCCTGAAACATGACACAGAGGGTCATTCCTGTTTTAACCCTATTGAGAATTCAGACTTGTTCATTATATCTCCAAATATATTCTTCTGAATCAAAGTATCTAAAGCTTATCATTGTTTTCAGAACTTTGTTACCATTTCTTCTTGTCTGGTCAAATTCAGGTCAATGACTAAATTCCTTTTACTGTCTGAACTTGCCCACCCTTCAATAGTATTGCAGTTCTCTTAAAGAACTGATAATTGTTCAAAGTCACTAATCATCCGAGAGATGCAAATCAAAACAACAATGGGGTACCATCTCAAATGGCTATCATCAACAAACTACTAGTGCTGGTGAGAATGGGGAGAAAAAGGAACCCTTGTGCACTGCTGGTGGGAATGCAGACTGGTGCAACCACTGTGGAAAACAGTATGGCATTTCCTCAAAAAATTAAAAATGGAACTTCCATTTGACCCAGTAATCCCACTTCTAGGAATATATCCCAAGTAAACAGAAACACCAATCCAGAAAAGATATATGCACCCCTATGTTCATAGCAGCACAATTTACAACAGCTAAGATTTGGAAACAGCCTAAGTGCCCATCAGCAGATGAGTGGATTAGAAAACTGGGGTACATCTACACAATGGAATACTATGCTGCTATAAAAAAGAAAAAATTCTTACCATTTGCAGCAGCATGGATGGAACTGGAGAGCATTATGCTAAGCGAAATAAGCCAGTCAGAGAAAGATAAATATCACATGATCCTATTCATTTGTGGAATATAGTGAACAACATAAACTGATGAACAAAATAGAACCAGAGTCATAGAAGCATCAGACAGACTGTCCAACCTATGAGGGAAGGCAGGGAGTGAGGGGGTAAGAGATCAACCAAAGGATTTGTATGCATGCATATGAGCATAACCAACGGACACAGACTGAGGTTTGGGGGGCATGAGGACATATGCTGGGGGGTGGGGATGGCCGGGGAGAAGTCAATGGGAGGAAAAAGGAAACTTTTGTAATACTTTAAACAGTAAAGAATTTAAATTAAAAGAAAAAACAGAATTGATAATTGAAGGGAAAGTATTTAATCTCTTTGCAATTGAAAATATAGAGTCAGGTTTCTTTTAAATATGCATTCTGGTTTCTTACATGAAAGATTTTCAGTTAGGAGCTAACCACATTGGATGAGAGAGAGAAGGAGTAATCTTTCTCAACATAACCCATACACTAGATGCCCAGTTTCAAGAAGAGAACAAATCAGAAACTTGGACAGATGACCATGATTTCAGAACCCCATTCTGCTCAAGGAAGATACACACACACACACACACACACACACACACACACTCACACTCTGAGTGGCCAGATTATTATGATCTCTGAACGCATAATAATCTGGCCACTCAGTGTATATCCTATATAATAAAGGGCTAATATGCAAATTGTCCCCTTGACCAGGAGGTCGACCAGCAGGCAGGCTGGCCAACCACCCATGTCCGCTTCCCCTGGCCAGGCTGGCTGGACCCCACCCATGCACGAATTCATGCACCGGGCCTCTAATATATAAATACACACACACATACACACACACCGAGTGGCCAGATTACTATGCGTTCAGAGATCATAATAATCTGGCCACTCAGTGTATATAGATATATAGATATGGATAGATAGATATATAGAGATAGATATAGATATATAGAAGCACAAAGCTCAGCCGAACACACCAACAGTGCTTGTTCAGTTTATAACATCTTAATCCCAAGGGAGTGCTGTTTTACTTTCATTTGCATCTCGGCTGTTTTTAAAATCTCCAGTCATTCTTATCTAGTCATTCTTTTGCAGCAACAATCATATGGGAATTCAAATGGCACTAAGGTTAAGATTTCCCAAGAGCTTTGTATCTTGAATTTTCCCATGTGAAGGGTGATGGTTTTTGTTGTCGGGGAAAGTCTGCTTGTGTCCACTGCCCCTCATCTGACAATCACTTTCATCCTGGGTTTTTTGTCAGATAAAAACTCTGTTAATGTGAGCAGAAGAAGCTGTTTTAGAGAAAGAGAAATCACAAAAGATTAACAGTATGGAAAGGGTTCCCAATTACCCTTTTCATAGTTATGATAGTGATGAAGAATAGATATGGAATAGGGATTAATCAGTAACCCTATATAATAAAAGGGTAATAGGCAAATCGACCGAATGGCAGAACAACTGGTCGCTGTGATGTGCACTGACCACCAGGGGGCAGATGCTCAACGCAGGAGCTGCCCCCTGGTGGTCATTGTGCTCCCTCAGGGGGAGCTCCGCTCAGCCAGAAGCTGGGCTCAGGACTGATGAGCACAGTGGCGGCAGCGAGAGCCTCTCCCATCTCGGCAGTGCTAAGGATGTCCAACTGTGGCTTAGGCCTGCTCCCCACAGTGTGTGGGCCTAAGCCATCAGCCAGACATCCTCTGAGGGCTCCTGGACTGTGAAAGGGTGCAGGCCCGGCTGAGGGACTCCCTGCCATGAGTGCACGAATGTGGTGCACCAGGCCACTAGTATTTATATAAAGCATTATAATATATGCTATATACATGTACATACACATATAAACTAAACATATAGTTCTGTCTTGATTTTTTACAACATCCTTATGAGATAGACATTCAGCTTGTTGATAGTATTAACCCCAATTTAGAAATAAATAAACCTGATGTTCCCAGAGTTTAAGTGCTTGCTTTGATCACAAATTAGTAAATCATAGAGGTATGTCTCTAAACCAGCAATTTTCAACTTTTATCATCTCATGACACACATGAACTAATTACTAAAATTCTGCAACACACCAAAAAATATATTTTTTAATGAACTGACATCAAAAATAGGTATAATTTTGATTCATTCACACTTGATGGCTATTGTTGTGTTGGCTGTTGTCTTTTTTTTTTTTTTTAATCTGACAATCTAAAGGAAAGAAGTCAGTGTCCCTGACTAAATAATCAGGTATTGCATGTTTTAAAAATTCTTGTGGCACACTGGTTGAAAATTTCTACTTTAGACTCTTGCTAACTAAAGGATGTCTGGGAACCGGCAACATCAGCATCGCCTGGGAGCAAGCTAGAAATGCAGACTCTCAGGCCCCACCCGGAGCTGCTGAATCAGAGCCTATACTTTCACAAAACTCCAGGTGAGTCATTTGCACAACAAAGTTTAAGGAGCTCTGCTCTAGATCAAGTCTCTGTTACATGTCATGGAAAAAGCTTTGTGATTTCCATCACTGGCCACTTCCTTCTTCCTCAAAACTTCTCCACAATATCATTTTCTAGGAGTCTGGCCATTAGAGTGATGAATCATGCAGTCTGTGGCCTCAGTTTATCTTTGGCTTGACTTCAGTCTGAGAAATCATTCTTCATCTTTTTCAAGGTTATCACTATTGGAAAACAAAAGTAAGCATAGCTACCAAAGGGCATAAAGCAGGAAAAAAAATAAAAAGGAAGTGTGCTCAGTAGATTATTCCCTGTTTTGTTTTTTTTTTCTTTTCCCTGCTTTGAAGAGCTGCTCCAAAAAGCACAGACCATTAGGACTAAATTTCAAGTAGAATGAGGAGAGCTGCAAATGGAGCCATTTTGCTGTGTCTATTGTCAATGTAATCAACCAGGGAGACAGACATGATTTTGCTCCATTTGTATCAGGGCTCTTGTATATTCTGTCTCCTATAAAATTTTCACAATGAAAGCTAGTATGGTTTAAGAATCTGAAAAATTCTGTCTGTCACTGAGTGGGAGATCTAGGTTTGTAGGACTGTGCACTTAGGCCAGGCCTCTACAAAGATGCAAAGTAGCAAAGACTGGCGGAGGAACCTGGAGGCTGAATTCTGTCCTGCCAGGCCTTACCCAGCCTGCCTGCTCCCACAGAGCATCAGAAGGTTTACCTATTACCCACCCCTCCACCCAAAAAAAAAGTAAGTTGATACTGTGTGTCAGTTGCTTTTGTTATGATCACAGGGTTTGGAATTAATTGATGCCTGGTCCATGATCTGACTGATGAAGCTCAGAGGGCTGCAATGTTTTTAAAGTTTGACAGTCTACAAACTCCCACCCAAACCAAACATCTACTAAGTCTTTTTAATTTCCCAAATTTTACTCCATTTCCAGATATTTCATTCTTCCTGCAGCTTTTTTTTTTTTGGGGGGGGGGGGTCTGGTAAATATTTTTTACTTTAAACAAAAAGATTGCTTTTATTGCTGTTTCCTTTGTTTTTATTTTATTCCAAAAAGTTAAAAGGTATAGTACTCAAATAGGATATGAAGGAACTAAATGGCTGGAAACCTGATCAGGGGCATGTTATTTCAGTAGAGATCTCAAAAGTTTTTTCCCAAACAGAAATAAGATCTAGTTAACAGATACAGAAATTTTCAATATTCTGGTATGTTTTTCTGTGTATTAATGTTCATCTTATTGGACATATGGAAATGTCGTTGGGAGGACATATGATTCTGAGAATTACCACTAGTGAAATGTGGATCTAACTGGCCAGAGGCCAGAAGAAAAAAGCCTTCACCACTTGGTGAGATAATTAAGTCAAACAACCTTCAAATCTGGGGAAGATCACTTTTATACAGTTGTTTTCCCATGTCCATATATAGAATGTCACATTGTTTATTATGGGGTACTCTTTCATCCAACTGATATTTATAGAGTGCCTCTAATGTGCCAAAGACTGTTAACCATTAGGTAAAGAGAAAACAGCAAAGCAGGCAAGGTTCCTGTTCTCTGGGCTCTTGTTTTCTAGTGCTGTTGGTCATTATGATGGCAGAGGAGGGAAGAGACTTGGGAGAACAATAAAAATGATATCCTCCTATATAATAAAGAGGTAGTATGCAAATTGACCCTCACGCCCTAACAAGATGGCTGCCTATGACCAGGCCGCAGGGGGGTTAGTGAGGGATGACCAAATGACTGAACAAGCAGGCTGCTTGGGGTGACCAGGCTGGCAGGGGTGGGGGCAGTTGGGGGCGACCTGGTTGGCAGCAGGGGGCCGTTAGGGTCAACCAGGCAGGCAGGTAGGTGAGCGATTAGGAGCCAGTGGTCCAGGATTGTGAGAGGGATGTCCTGGATTGGAGAGGGTGCAGTCTGGGCTAAGGGGACCTGCCTCCACCACCCGCCCCGTGCACAAATTTTGTGCACCAGGCCTCTAGTTTTTATATTAAAAGAAATATAAGTAATGCTAATTTTTGTGAATATATTTATGGGAGCTGGTTGAGTAATCAGTTTCCCTGATCTCAAGATGCCAGCATATAGCATGATGTGAAAAAGCTTTAAGAGATGCTGTATGCCAGAGAGTGTGTGTTCACTTTCCCCTTAGTGATCAGATAGAAGGATGCCACAACCACTGAAGGAGTTCTAGTCCCAGAAACATTTCATCTAATTATCAAGGTTAACAAATTACTTAGGTTATTAAAAACAAAGCATAAGAGATCACTGGATGACCAAGCCTACAGAGCTCATGTTTTGGCCACCAAATTGATTCACCCCAGGTATTCTACTTTTAAGTGGAATGAATTCTCACATTTACTCTGCTTTCCATGGAATAAACTGTACTAGCAGACAACCACAATGGCTGTCATCTGTCAGCAGTTATTACCTACCATTAAAGCTAAAGGGAGTGTTAATGAAAAATATTACAGCATGCTTTGCAAAACTCACAAGCTATTTTAATATTGACCCCAGCCAAGCTAAATATAATGGTCTACCTAATCGCAAATTTTTACCTCTCTCATATTCTTCTCTATTCTGCTTTTCAGATACCCAGCATCCATCCAACCTGCAGTAAGAAATGCTATATTCGATTACTTAAAGCAGAATTCAGTCTCATTTTACCAGAGGTTATTCTGCAAGAGTTTTTTGTGTTTAGTCTTTCCATGTTCTGAAAAGGGTGTGTATTGAAGGCTGCAGACCATTCTTCCCGAGTAGATAGCTTTAGGTAGATTCAGAAGCCTTGTGGTCACAGATCTGTAGGGAAGCTGAAACAATGCTCTTCAGTAAATAGGCTTTGTCTGCCCATGCTGGCAGCAACTGCTTCACAAAGAGTACATGGGCAGTATGCTACTGTGTATTCCCCACAGGCACTTAGCACTCCTGCACACAGCTTCCAAATCTGTCATTTTTCTTTTCTACTCTTGCCAAATTCCTGTTCTCACTGGCCATGGCCATACAACATAAGCTTCTTTTCCAGTCTCTGGGGCCCATGATCATTCTAGCCTTGTGACTGTTCACTTTCCAGTGTGTGTGTGTGTGTATGGGGGGCGTATTATGGGCCACATTCCCCATGGTTTCAGAATTAAATTGCATCTCAGGACTCACAAAGTCATATGCTAGTTGGTGGTTCTATCTGCAAAAAAATGAAGAATATTGAGTAAACTTATAAACAATATTTATAGACAAATATATTTCTGAGCTCCTTGTCATATTAGTGTTTCACCACTGTGACTTGTTTAGAGTGATGTGAACAAGCATGATACTGAGAAGAGACACACACCCAGTAAGGTTAGGTGGCATCTGCCTGGGTACATACAGTTAGTGTCCAAGCTGGGACCACAACGTATGCTTACTGCTCTCCATTTGACCAACTTTGAGTTAAGATAATACTTCAGAGAGGAGAATTTTAAGCTAGGTCTTGAAATAAATATCCATGATTAGGAAAAGAAAAATCTGTGAAAAAGTAAAACCACATAGGTGAAGGGAGACATGTGCTAAAAGTTGGCTTTCCAAGAACCTAGCAAGGTAAAACACAGAGTGAAGAAAGAGGGTGAGTGGCCACAAAAGACTACAGAAGTCTTTGGGACTAAACATAGAGGGACATTCAAGTGACACTAAGGAGTTTCTCTTTATCTCATGAACAATAGGGACATAATTAGATTTCAGTTTAGATAGATCATTACACACAGTTTTGCTCACACAGAAACAATTGTCCTTGCCCTGGCCACTTTGGCTTAGTGGATAGAGTGTGGGTCCTCGAACTGAAGAGTCATGTATTTGATTCCAGTCAAGGACACTTACCTCAGTTGTAGGCGCAATCCCTATAATCCCTGCCCTGGTCGGGGCCCATGCAGGACGTAACCTATTGATGTGTCTCTCCCACATTGATGTTTCTCTCTCTGCCTCCCCCCCTCCCTTCCACTCTCTCTAAAAATCAATGGGAAAATATCCTCAGGTGAGGATTGACCAAAAAACAAAACAATTGTCCTTGATATTGGAAATTAAAAATATCAAATGTAGGGAGCAGGTGTATACCAAAGTGTTAAGAATTTGTTGAAGAAATTTAGAAACTCCAGGGTTAATATGCTAGCTAGAAAGATAAAGACATATAAGAACACTTCTTTAGAAATGTAGATTCAGATTGGATTCAGCGTTTATAACAAGCATTGAGATAGGAGAGGACAAGTTTAAAGAGTGGGTTAAACAGATTTTTCTGAAGAAGAAGAATTTCATTTGGGTTTTGATGGATGTGACCAGTAAAGATCAAGGGGAAAGTAAATATTATAATAAAACACAAAGTGTTTGTGGGATACTTACGTGGTTGGATTATTTTTATTTCATTATTTGGTTGAATTATTTGCTTTAAAAAATGACCCATACAGATGTTAGTGAGAAATGACTGTGGGAAAAATTCTGAGGGTGAAAGCATTTGATTGGGACACTGGATGCCAGGCCAACAGCCTCACAGCTTTAGGAAGTTACCCCCAGACTAGGGTTCCAGGAGTCCACCTAGTATTATTAGATGGCTTGAATAAAGATTTTTGACACAGCCAGAGTTATTTGTCAGAAACAACTGAAACTAATGTTGGCTGGTTTAAGCAGCAAAGGGATATTTTGAAAGGATATCAGATATCTCATGGATTTGCTGGCAATTCTGAAAAGTGAGCAGGAATAAAGTGAAAACATTTGTTTAGACCCGTGGTTTGGCAAACTGCGGCTTGCAAGCCACATGCAGCTCTTTGGCCCCTTGAGTGTGGCTCTTCCACAAAATACCATGACCTGGGCGAGTCTATTTTGAAGAAGAGGCGTTAGAAGAAGTTTAAGTTTAAAAAATTTGGCTCTCAAAATAAATTTCAATCATTGTACTGTTGATATTTGGCTCTGTTGACTAATGAGTTTGCCGACCACTGGTCTAGACTATAGCTAACATCAACAGTGCAGAAATCATCGGCTGGGGAAATGTCACCTCAGTTGCTTAACACTAGGTTGTGACTCACACCCCATGTTTATGGTCATCAGAGCTTGATGACATCACTGCCACTGCTGCCAGGCAGGATATCTCCTGCCCTGACTCCTGTTTCAAAACCCAGACCAAGTGGGACTGGTACACCGAGGCTAGGTCATATACTCAAACATAGAATGAGATTCAGATATAAGGTAATACCAAAAGAAGTTATTGTTACTATAATTCTGTTATTTTCATTGCTTTTGGAGTATACATTCTTGCATTGTTGTTATTGGTTTCATGGGAATTACTGATATGGTCTCTAATTTCCTTAAGGATCTTCTAAATAACTTACCTATAGTCTTTATAACAAATATCAGAAATATCACCTGACCCTGCTGGATTCTTACTAGGCTTCACCGGAATACTTACTTATAATAGGCCGGATTCCTTATTTCTATTTTTTTATTGAGATAAAATTCACCATTTTCAGAATAAGGACACATATGTAATACCTTAATCAATAAAGAAGTTTTTAAAAAAAATCACCGTTTTCACCATTTTAAATTATACAATTCTAGTTTTTAGTACATTCACAGTATTATGAAACCACCTCCACTATCTAATTCCAGCATATTTTCATCACTCATAAAAACAACAACTCTGTATCAATTACCTAGTGATGCATTAATGTCCCTCCCTCCAAGCCCTGGCAATCACTAACCTACTTTCTGTCTCAATGAATTTCCTATTCTGATGATTTCATATGAACAGTAGTATATAATATGTGACTTTCTGTGTATGGCTTCTTATTATTGCCATAATGTTTTCAAGATTTACTCCTGTTGTAGAATATCTTACTGTTTTATTCCTTTTATGGCTGAATGATGTTCCCTTGTATGTACATAACACATTTGTTTAATTTATTCATCTGTTGCTGAACATTTGGTTGTTTCTACTTTTTGGCTATTGTGAATAAGGCTGCTTATGAACATTAGTCTAAAAAATGTCTGAGTCTCTGTTTTCAATTCTTTCGGAGATATACCTGGGAGTGTAATTGTTGTGTCACATGGTTCTTTTAACATTTTGAGGAATCTCCAAACGGTTTTCCACAGTTGTACCATTTTACATTCCCACTAACAATATGAGAGTTCCAATTTTTACATCCCTGCCAACACTTGCTTTTTTCCTTATTATTATTATTATTATTATTATTATTACTACAGGCCCGGTGCATGAAATTCATGCATGGGTAGGGTCCCTAGGCCTGGCTGGCGATCAGGGCTGATCAGGGCCTTCCGGCTGCTGGCCGGAGACTTCCTTCGTTCCCCCTGGTGGTCAGCACACATCATAGCAAGCAATCAAACTCCCAGTCCCCCTGTTGAACTCCTGAGGGGACACTTTGCATATTAGCCTTTTATATATATATAAATTAATATCGCTATTCTGGTGAGTTTGAGGTGGTATTTTATTATGATTTGCATTTTTTTTAATAGTGATGGAGAGCTTATTTTTATGTGCTTTGGCTATTTGTACATCTTCTTTGAGGAAATATCTATTCAAGTCCTTTCTTATTTTTTTAAAATATGTTTTTATTGACTTCAGAGAGAGGAAGGGAGAGGGAGAGAGCAATAGAAACTTCAGTGATGAGAGAGAATCATCAATCTCTGCCTCCTGCACTTGCACACCCCCTCCTGGGGATCGAGCCTGAAACCTGGGCATATGCCCTGACCAGGAATTGAACTGTGACCTCCTAGTTCAGGGTTTAATGCTCAACCACTGAGCCTGGCCAGGCCTTTCTCTATTTTTTAATTGGGTTGTTTTTTGTTGTTGTTGTAAGAGATTCAAGAATTCTTTCTATATTGTGGATATTAGATCCTTATTAGATATACTAGAGGCCTGGTGCACAAAATTCGTGCACTGGGGGTGGGGGTTCCCTCAGCCTGGCCTTTGCCCTCTCATAGTCCAGGACCCCCAGGGGATCGGACCTAAGCTGGCACTCAGACATCCCTCTCACAGTCTGGGGCTCTCATAGTCCAGGACCCCTCTCTCCTTACTGCCTGCCTGCCGCAGAGGCGGGAGAGGCTCACACCACCTAAGCTGCACTCACCAGCCATGATCCTGGCTTCTGCCTAAGGGGAGGCCCGAGAGGAGGAGTGCTGCTCAACCAGAAGCTGAGCTCACTACTCCTTAGTACTGGCCCCGCCCCCCACCTAGTGTTGTGGGGGTTGGTGATCTGGGGCTGCGCTGGCCGGTGAAGGGGCCGTGGGAGGTTGAGGCGCCGCAGTTGTGCCCCATACCGTTTCTGTGGAGGCTCTGGGACTCTGCTGTCCTCTGTTCCCCCCACCCTGCCTCTTCAGAAGGTGTGGTGCGGGGACCGGGACCTCGCAGTTCCCTCTCCTGCCGCCTCTACAGAAGAGGCAACGCTGGGCCCAGGACCAGGCCTGCACCACGACCTCTCCAGCCACCTCTGCAGAAGGGGTGACACTGGGACCAGGTGGTACAGCGGGCTGTCCCACTGCCTCTGTGGAAGGGGCAGCGTCACCTCTCCCACTGCCTCTGTGCAAGGGGTGGCTCTGGGACCAGGACCAGGCCCACGCTGCGCCTCCTCTCCCTCTGCCTCTGGAAAAGGGGGCACTGGGACCACCATGGCTGGCCTGCCAGCTCAGGATCGCTGGCCCCACCCCCCACCCACTGGTCTTTCCAAAAGGTCGTCCAAAAGGTCATCTGGAAGGTCATTCGGTTGTCAGGTATAATTAGCATATTACGCTTTTATTATTATAGATGACTTGCAAATATTTATTCTGTGTGCTGTCTTTTAACTTTACTGATAGTGTCCTTCCAAACACAAATGTTTTTAATTTATGAAGTCCAACTTATTTTTTCATGTTACCATGCATTAGTTGTCATGTTACCAATGCAAGTTTATGAAGATTTACTCCTATATTTCCTTCTAAGAGTTTTATAATTTTAATTCTTACATTTAGGTCTTTGATCCATTTTTAGTTCATTTTTGTATATGATGTGAGATACATGTCTAACTTCATTTTATTTATTTACTTGTTTATTTTGTATGTGAATATCCAGTTGTTTTAGCACCATTTTTTGAAAGGGCCATTTTTACTCCATTGTCTGCCCATGACAGCCTCAGCAAAAATAAAATAAAATAAAATATCAATTGACTATATACCTATGGTTTAATTACTGTGTTCTCAATTCTACCCTGTTAATGTAAATGTCTTTTCTTATGCCAAAGCTTTTTTGATAGCTTTTAGTAAATTTGGAAATCAAAAAGTGTGAATTATTCAAGTTTTGTTTTGTTTTTTCTAGATTGCTCTGGCTACTTGGGATCCCTTGCAACGTAAAACAATTTCAGGATCATCTTGACCATTTCTGCAAAAAATGGCTGTTGGAATTTTAATAGGGGTTTTATTTAATCTGTAAATTGATTTGGGGTGTGTTGCCATTTTAACAGCATTCAGTATTCCTATACATGAACACATAATGTCTTTTCATTTGCTTATGTCTCCTTTAATTTCTTTCAATAATGTTTTTCAGTTTTTAAATAAGATTTGTACTACACAAGTCTTGCACTTGCCTGAATAAATTTATTCCTAAGTAATTTATTTGTTTTAATGTTATTGTAAATGATTTTGTTTTCTTAGTTTTCTTTCAGACTGGCCATTGATATCATATAGAAATACAAAGGCTTTTGTATATGGATCTAGTAGCCAGAAACAGCTGAACTTGTTTATCTCTAATAGTTTTGTGGGGCATGGGTAAGAGGGTTCTTTGGGATTTTCAATACATAAGATCATGTCATCTGCAGTTAATAATAGTTGTACTTCTTTCCAATATTTCTTTCCAATCTGTCTTGTCTTCTCCCCTCCCCTGCCCTCCCCTCCCCTCCCCTGCCCTCCCCTCCCCTCCCCTCCCTTCCCTTCTCAATTGCCCTGGCTAGAACTTCCAGTATTGAATAGAGGTGGCAAGAGCAGATATCCTTATCTTATTCCTGATTTTAGGGGGAAAGCTTTCAGTCTTTTATCATTAATTATGATATTAGGTTTGGAGTATTCACAGATTTCCATTACTAGGTTGAGGAAGTTCCTGTCTGTATCAGTGATTGCCAAGACTACCCTCAGGCTTCATGATTCACTAGGAGGACTCAGAAGACTTAGAAGCTGTTATACTCAGAGTTTTGGTTCATTAATCAAAATGATACAGATTAAAATCAGCCAAGGGAACAAATGCATGGGCAATATTCAGAAAAAAAAAACAGGTGCAAGCTTCCAGTTGTCTTCTCCTAGTAGTATAGCATGGACATACTTAATTCTCCCAGCTATGATGGATGGTAATACACGCAGTGTTGCAATCAGGAAAGCTCAGCCAAGCCTTGGGCCTAAGGTTTTTATTGGGGGCAGGCATTCACAAAGGCATGTAGTGCCTACATGAATGACTACAGCTACTAAGGCTCTAGCCCCTCAGAGAAGAGCAAGGATTTATCATAAATCACATTTATTAGCATAAATTATCTCATTAGACCTGTACCACATAGCCCAAGGCCTGAAGTATACAAAAGCAAGTGTTCACTATAAATCACATTTGTTAGCCAAGAGCCAGTCCTAAAAACAGGCCTTACTTGGGGATAAACAGGATTTGAGCAATCCATGCCAGCTAACAACCCATTTGTACAGAGTCTACCCCCTTAGGCTTTGGCTTAGACTCTCTTAAAGCAAAATGATTATATTTTTCTGTGACATCGCATTTATATATCTAATACACCAATAGTATCTGCATGAGTATTTCCTAACATTTGGAAGAGTCAGTGTGGAGACAGACTTAAGGAAACAAATAATCCATCCTTAAAAAGCCATTACAAATGTTTTCATGTTTTTGTACTAATTTGATACTTATCTCTCTCTTGATTTACTATTATTTGTACCCCATGATAAACTTGTGCAGAGCTATTTAAAATAGAGGCTAGATGATGGTAAGCTAAATCTTATTCTTCAGGTGATTTATTTTCCATTAGCACTACATCTGAGGAGGCTTTATCTCAATCAATAAATTTGATCATCACTTTTTCATATATCTTATGTACATGAGTTGAGCCTTACCAAAATACCAGTGTTATGCCATGTCACAATATGGTTATGGTACAATTCAGTTTTAATAAAGAATTAATCAGTAGGAATCACAGAGGGATTTGCCATCCCTTCCCAACAGAATCAGCCTTTGCCCATCTATATATATAAAAGCCTAAGCAACTGGTCAACCAGTCGACTGGTCGCTATGACATGCACTGACCACCAGGAGGCAGACGCTTAATGCAGGAGCTGCCCACTGGTGGTCAATATGCTCCCACAGAGGGAGCGCCGCTCAACTTACCAATGAGCGCTAGATGCCAGGCTCATGGCTGGCAGGCGGCAGCGGTAGGTACAATGGGAACCGGGATGAGCAGGAGCGGCATGGCGCCCAGCCTGGGCTCGGGCTCCTCCCCAGCCACCTGCCACTTGGGCACACTACTACATCCCTTGGGGGATATTGGACTCCTAGTTTCAGCCAATCCCCACAGGCCACATCGAGGGACCCCACCAGTGCACAAATCCGTGCACTGGGCCTCTAGTCCTATATAATAAAGGTAATATGCAAATTGACCATCATGCCCTCTCACATGATGGCTGCCCCCATGTAGTCACAAGTTGGCCAGCAGGGGAGGGCAGTTGAGGGCGACCGAACCTGCAGGGGAGGGTATTTGGCGGTGACCAGGCCTGCAGAGGAGGGCAGTTGGGGGCAACCAGGCCTACAGGGGAGGGTAGTTGGGAGTGATCTGGCTGGCAGAGGAGGGCAGTTGGGGGCAATCGGACCGGCAGGGGAGCAGTTAGGTGTCAATCAGGCTGGTAGGGGAGTGGTTAGGGGGTGATCAGGCTGGCAGGCAGAAGTAGTTAGGGACAATCAGGCGAGTAGTTGGGACCCAGCAGTCCTGGATTGTTGTTAGAGAGATGTCCAACTGCCGGTTTAGGTCCGATCCCACAGTGGGTCTCAGATTGGAGAGGGTACAGGCTGAGCTGAGGGACACCCTCCCCCCTAGTGCACGAATTTTGTGCACCGGGCCTCTAGTATATTAGAACAGTGAAAAATAATTGTGTGTTGTTAAAGCCACCCAGTCTGTCATATTTTGTTATGGCAACTTGGACTGACTAATAAAATTTTAATCTGTCACTGACTATGCAAATTCCAGCCTGGAGTAAATGTCTACTGTCAGGACCCACTTATAGTTTCCTAGAGTTACTGGTAGTGATCCAGTGGCATCTAGTGCCCTCCCCTCTGGAGAATCTGCCCCATATCCATCTGCAGTTTCTGTCTCTCTTGCTCGTATTTTGGCCTTAGAAAGTGCAGGAAGCATATGTTGATCCCTTCATCTTGACATTGCTGAAGTTCCCCATGTACACTCACTGCATGGATTCAGGTGGCCTGACATAAGTGCAGGAGGATATCCACTTTCTGGTTCCAAACCCCTTTCCATCCTGGAAGGGGATTCATCTGCTGGGCATCCATATGTTCTACTTGAATGTGTCTCTTAAATTCCCATATTGGTTTCAATCAGGACTGTGCCCATACAGGCATATTATTCATAATCCAGTTTTCCATTGCTCATCTGCCTGACCATGTGGCCAGACCATGGGTCACCATCCATAAGTCTGTTTACTAGTATACTCCAGTATTAGAACTGTTATTGTTGTTCATTCATCTATCACTGCAAGGAAAACAGCATGCAATTTATCCCACTGAGATGGTTTGTTCTTACCTTCACCAAACAGAATTTTTCCATCAATCTGATAGTATGGTAGCCTTCTTCTGAATAGATGCTTTTTGTCCACTTTAGAACTTCCATCTCTAAATCAATTGTTTTGGTCAAGACTTGTTAATAGGGCTCTGCTCATGTGAAAATGGGATCTGAAAGCACCTCAGGTGGTTAAAAACCAGTCGTAGAGGAAAAGAAGCTACCTACTCATGAGTACTATGAGTACTACCCTGCATTCTTCCAGTGCCGTGTTCCTATATAAACCACCCACATTTTATTATGGAACTCTCCTTGGCACTACCTTTATTATTAGAGTGATTTCTGTAACATTACCTATGATGTTTTGGGTACTTTCTGTTTTAAGATTATTTTTGGCCTTTAGTCATATGGGCAGTTTCAATTAAAGCCCACCCAGTAACAAGCCATTGTCCCTCAAATGGTGTGTACCATACTGACATGTGAAAATGTTCTGGACCAAAATGCCAGTGGTCACTGCTAGGCAGCACTCACATATTTTTGCCATAAGCTCTTATTATTATAAGTGCGAGTTGCAGATACTTTCAAATTAATTTGAGTGTTAATTATAAGGGCCCAATGGAATTAACTGAATCACCAATTTTTGTGATTCTGACATAGCCTCCTATTATTCAGGTCCCCATTCAAATACGTCTTTCAGGTAGTTTTATGGATAAGAAAGAAGTAGCAATATCCCCAGATATGAAATATATATCCTCAAAATCCAAACAACCTGACTAAGTGCTTTTTGTTTAGTTCCAGGGACAGACAATGACAGTAGTTTATTTTTAGTTGCCTGTGGATTTTGTGTCCTGGATGGCTCCTGGCCAGGTTATTCTAAGAATTTCACCATTTCGGCAGGCTCTTGTATTTTTACTAAACTTATTAACCAGCCTCTGTTAGTCATGTGTGTCATTATTTCATTTAAGTCAATTCTCCATTGTTCTTCAGTTTCTAATATTATCATGATAGCATCAAAATGTAGTGAATTATCACGCTGGGGACCTGCATTAAGTTCAAATCCCTTCTAATAAAATGATGATAGAAGTTGGTGAATTCATATAATCCTGTGTAATATAGTAAATGTAAATTGGGATCCTTTACACATGAAGGCAAACTGCAGTTGGCTCTTTTCCAAGATCATAATTGAGAAAATATCATTTGTAAGACCAATAACTGAGTACCAGTCTCTCAGATTTTTGTGGACTTTTTTTTTTTTTTGCACTGTTGAATTCATATCATAGTCTTCTAATGCTCTAGAAGTACTACTTTAGTCAAGCTTTGAATATATACTGTTAGCATCCGTGAGCCCCCTACCTTTTCCATGGGCTACATAGGGCAATTTGTTGGTACCATTACTCCAACTTCTAACATGTTATTAATTAAAGTGATAATCCCTTTTGCCCACAAGTTATCCAATACTGTTTCAAATTAACAACCTATGTGGATTCAGGCAATTCTAAAGCTTCCCAGTTAGCATGTCCAATTAATACTGGCCAAAGTATTACAATAATAGGGTAGGGGAAGTGCTCACCAGTCAGGCATAATTTCCATCTCAATAATATCTATATTTATAAAAAGCTAATATGCAAAGGGTCCCCTCGGGAGTTTGACCGGGAGAACAGGAGTTCGATCACTCACTATGATGTGCACTGACCACCTGGGGGCAGTGCAGAACATGGCGGGTGACCAGCAGCAGCGGGCTGCAGTGGTGGGGTGCTGAGGGAGCAAGGGAAGGAGGAGGCAGGGTGGCAGGGAACCTGATCCATCCTGATCGCCAGCCAGGCCTAGACACCCTACCTGTGCATGAATTTCATGCACCAGACCTCTAGTCTTTAAATAAATGAAACATAGCCACCTCACATAAATTCTGTGCAAAGATTCCAATTTTTTTCAAACTTTTACCTAAATCTCATCACCTACTGTATCCCTGTATCCCCCAGGCTAATTGTAGCCCTTTTGAAGACTTCACCAATAGTTTTGGAATAACAGTGCATTATGTTTCTGTGCTAAGGAGCACCAGAAAGGTTTCTTCTTCACTCTTGGCCACTTTATACACACATCTTCATATGACTTTGGGTCCTCAGCCAGGAGTTGTACCCATAGACCTTGGTCACTTCATCGGTCTCCATCCTGATTATAACTGCCAGATCATTGACACTAGCATTTCAAGGTTAGGTTTATCCTTATTACTTAGTTGTCCAGCTTTGTACTCCTCCAAACTAAAATAAATAGAGTGGATTTGTTTAGAGCTGAATTGAGGAACAATCAGGGGCTCCCATCAGTCTACCCAACCTCTGATAGTGTTACATTAAGACCTTTGTATTGACTCCATCAATATCCACATTATTCACACAATTCCTTAATAACAGTTTAAAGTCTTTAACTGTACTAGATCAAGTCCCTTGGTATCTACTTTTTCTTTCCACATTCTCTTATGAATTAATGTAATTTTCTTAGCACCTGTAATACCCATAAGGGGAATCTGAGACAATGAAGTTGATGACTTCTTGAATCCTCGTTGGTTTTTCAGCAGTGAGGTGATATGAGATATTCATGCAAAGGGATGCCTTAACCAAAGCATTTACTATGACCTTAGAAATAAGCATATTAGGTGGGTGAAAATTATGATTATCATAAATCCAGCACGGCTGACAATGCAGCATATCAGCCACATTTTTCTGGAAAGTTCCACTTGGCATTAAAATGACAATTACCCTTCTCGGGGTTAAAAACGAAACAAAAACTACATTAACATTTATCTAGTTCACCAAGCTAGCAGTCAGTGAAAGAAAAGCAGCAGTTTGTTTGGATCATGAACAGTCATCTGTAATTGTCAATAGTAAGCTGTATAACCTGCATCAATCAACCCAAATATGCTTCTCTCCAATCTGCTGCAGTTAAAATCATGAAGACTGTTTCTATGTTAGTCACTCTCACAATCCACTTTGATAAAGATTATTCAGGAACTGATTATATCAATCCACAAAATTAGACAACTCCATCACACTGTAACTACTGGTTTCAATAGTTCCTTGGTTTTGTGCTCCCATGAGTTAGACTACATTTGTTGATCAGAGATGATAAAGGCACTATTTGCTGTTCCAGCATAAATTTTCCCTTTGGTAGTGGCCCATGGCTAGTGGTTATAGCTTAGACTGGCTGAAATCTGAGCTTGGCATAGTGCCAGGATGTGCCTCTTCTTCACTTTAATTTTAGCTATTACAGATAAGCATAATCAAGGTATTGTATATTTCAGCACGATTTTCATTATATTACATTCTCTTATGTAACTAGTGAACAATTTCTTATGAGTTGAGTCTATCATTTTTAAGTTCCATTGGTAACTTTTACTCCAGTAACTGATTACAAGGCAGCTGCTGTCTCATACCAGGGTGACTCAGTAGTCATACAGTATGAAGATGGATAATCCTCTTATCCCATCAGCTCTCATTTTCCCAAATAATACTTTTCCCAACAAATGTTTAAGTGAGTCAGAGACTGCTACTCTATCCTACTTCTGATGTTAATTGTGCCAATGTTCACAGCCACTATCATGCAAGGTAATTTGCTAGCAAGACTCATAAGGCTCAGAGCTGGTATAATCACAGTTACAGTTTATTACAGTTTTCAGTACAAATTCAAATCATCTAAGGAACATGTTACATGGGGAAACCTGGAAGAAGCTTCTAGGTGTTCTTTTGTAGTGATCAAAAAAACATGATTAATTTTTCTAGCAATGATGTGAACTGTTGCCAAGATAAGTGTTGCCAACTAGTAAAGCTCACTTGAGACTTGATTTCCAGAGTTTTTATTGAGGGTTAGTTATATCTGCATACATCTACCTGCATGACTGACCTCAGCTACTCAGATTCCAGAGCCCAGAGCAAAAATAGGTATTCACATCTCTCATTTAATCTGTGTAGCTTTTCCCAGCACAGTACCTGACCCATAGTAGGCACTCTATAAATATTTACTAAAGTTACATCAATTTTAGAAATTTCAAAATAAGGTGGTATTATTTTTCTGGGCTTTAAAACTATGCCTTCCTACCTTTGTATCTACTCCCCTTTATCTTTGTATCTACATTCTTTACACCCTTGTATCTTAATTTTTTTACAAAGAATATCTCAATTTTGATTGTGAAGAAAACTGAATGTTTTTTATCTATCCAATCTTAGCCTATATTGGAATTACTTAAAAGGCAACTGGGTTTAACAGCATTTCTTCTTGTTAGGTATTTACTGTATAGAATATAAATTTTAAATTATATGAATGGGAAGAGATTGTTTTTATCTGAGGGGATTGATTGTGGTGGGGGGAGAGTAATTAAGGTGAAGAACTAGTTTGAAAAAAGGATATATTCCTATCTAGTGGTCAGTCCTAACAAATGTAGTAAGAGGAAGCCAAATGCTGACTTTCAAATGTTAACTGAGGCAACAATCTAGATTTTTCAGTTTAGCCCCAGTTTCAGGTACAGTAATCCTTTGACAACAAGGTTAGCAAAATAGAAATCATTGCCGCCAAGGGCCCATTGGAAAGAGTTCGAGAAAAACAATTGAAAGTGTTGAATGCAAATATTTTAACACAACAAAGTTTTAGAAGACATCCACTTTCAAGTCAAGCTATCAGTGTTAAAAACCTGACTGATTGAAAACTGTTTAGGAAATATTGTAGTGATGTCATACTCTACTAAAGTGTTGATCGTCTCCCAACAAATTTATAATTTTCTCTGTTGTCAAGATAATAAAGGGAAAAGATAATTGTTGTCATTCTTTCTTTTTACACCTAACTGAATTTTAAGTGAGGTTTTATATTTTGGTATACAAATAATAAAAATCATAATTTATTAGCAAAATAAATAGGCATTCACCATAAATCACATTTGTTAGTATAAACTATCTCATTAAATTGACACTGTATGGCCCAAAGCCTCAGAAATACAAACACCACTCTTACCAGGCTGACTATTCCAAGTGCTAAAGCTCATCTCCTGGTAGTCAAAGAACTAGTCCTGAAGACAGCCCTTACTCCAGAATGTGCAGTTTGATCAATCTAGGCCTATGTTGATAACCCTCTACTGCACACCTTCACTTCCTAGTTTTTTTGGACAATTTTTTATAGCAAAAGGGTATTGGATTTTGTCAAATGCTTTTTTTCTGTGCCAACTGGGATGATAATGTGCTTCCGCACCCCCTAGTATATTCATATTGTGGATAATATTGATTGATTTTCATATGTCAAGACACTCTTGCATTCCTTAGATGAATCCTACTTGGTCATGCCATATAATTCTTTATACATGATGCTATATTTGGTTTTGTATTATTTTGTTGAAGTTTTAGATGTGCATTCATCAGATATATAGGTCTGTAGTTTTCTTTTCTTGTGATGTTTTATGGCTCCAGTATCAGCTTTATAGAAAGAGTTAGAATGTATTTTCACCTCTTCTATTTTTTGAGAAGTTTCAGAAATACTGGTGTTAATTCTTTTTCATTTGGTAAAATTTACCAGTAAACTGTCTGGTTCTAGGCTTTTCTTTGGCATTTTTAAAAGATTATTGATTCAGATATTTTAATTTCAAAGACATATTTACATTTTATTTTATTTTTAGTCAGTTTTTGATAGTTTGTGCTTTTCTAGGAATTCGCTCGTTTTTTGTAAATTTGGATGCACATCTTTAAGTACTCTATTTTTTTTTTTAATTTACATCAGGTCATTAGTAACATCCCCAAATTCCTAATTTTAGTATGTAATTTCAAATTACTAGTCTTTTCTCTTTTGTCCTTGGTCATTCTAGCTAAAGTTTTCTCAATTTTTATGATCTCAAAAAAACTTTTGGTTTTGTTGATTTTTCCTATTTTGGCTAGTCTCTATTTCAGTTATTTTCCACCCTAATCTTTATTATTATCTTCCTTCTCTTTGCTTTGGATGTAGTTCTTTCTCTAGTTTTAGAAGGTGAAAGTTTAGGCTATTGATTTGTGGTCTTCCTTTTTTAATGTAAGTATTTATAGCTTTAAATTTCCCTCTGATAACTAATTTTTCTGCATCTGATACGTTTTGTTATGCTATGTTTTTATTTTAATTTATCTCAAAATATTTTTTTATCTTGTGATTTATTCTTTGATCCATTGTTTATTTACTATTAAATTGCTTAATTTTCACACTTTTTGAAAATATATTTTTATTAATTTCAGAGAGGAAGGAAGAGGGAGAGAGTGATAGAAACATCAATTATGAGAGAGAATCATTGATTGGCTGCCTCCTGCACATCCCCCATTGGGGATTGAGCCTGCAACCTGGGCATGTGCCCTTGACTGGAATTGAACCTGGAACCCTTCAGTCCACAGGCTGATGCTCTATCCACTGAGCCAAATAAGGTAGGGCTAATTTTCACATTTTACAAAATTTTTTAATATTTTCTTCTGCTAGTGATATGTAATTTTATTTTATTGAGGTCAGAGAAGATACTTTGTATGATTTCAGTCTTTTTAAATTTATTGAGGCTTTTTTTGTGGTGTAATATGTAGATTATCCTGGGAATGCTCCATATGCACTTGAGAAAAAGTGTACTCTTCTGTTATTGAGTAGAGCGTTCTATGTATTTTGGTTAGGGCTGACTGGTTTATAGTATAATTCTAGTCTTCTGCTTTCTTGCTTATATTCTACTAGAAGCCCAATGCATGAAATTAGTGCAAGGGGCTTGACCCTGCGGCTGCGGCCTCGCCCCTGCCCGCTGTGGCTGTGTCCGGAAGGTCATCCAGAAGGACGTCCAGAAGGACATCTGGTCTAAGTAGCATATTATGCTTTTATTATTCTAGATTATTATAGATAGTTGTTCTGCTCATTATTGAAAGTTGGGAATTCAAGTCTCCACCTGTTATTGTTGAACTGCCTATTTCTCCCTCAATTCTGTCTTTATTTGATTCATATATTTGGGGGCTCTGTTGTCAGGTATGTGTGTTTGTAATTATTATATCTTCTATCTACTTTATCTCTTTTAACAATTTTGTCTTTGAGTCTAATTTGTCTGATATTAGTATAGACATTACACTCTTTTTTGCTTGAGATATCTTAGACTTTCACTTTTAACCTATTTGTGTTTTTACATGTACAGTGAGTGTCTTGTAAACGGTATATAGTTGGACTATATTTTTAAATTTATTTTGCCAATCTCTGCCTTTTAATTGGAGAGTTTAGTTTATTTACACTTAATGCACTTACTAACAAGGAAGTACTTACTTGTGCCATTTTGCTATTTGTTTTTATGTCTTGTAGGTATTTTGCTCTTCAATGTCTCTATTATGGCCTTCTTTGTGTTAAATAAATACTTTCTAGTTAACAACTTAAATTTTTTTACTAAATATTTAAGTTACTTTCCTATTTTATAACAATCTAGTTCAGATTCATTTAAATTTCATTTTAATGGTGAACAAATACTTTGCTCATGTATAATCCTACCCCCTATTTATGTTGTTACTGTCACAAATTATATTTACACATTATAGAACCATAAATATTGATTTATATTTATTATTTTATGCAGTTGTCTTTTAAGTCATATAAAACAAAGAGTTACAGTACATCCCCAAAACGTATTAGTTTTGATTGTTACCTATGTTGGTACCTTCCCTTTGCTCATTATTTCTTCACTAGGAGCCCAGCACGCGAAATCGCGTTGGCCCACCCTACCTTAACACCCAAACCTCTCCACGCAGAGCTCCAGTGTGCCTGGCCCAGCCCCCCAACCCCTCTGCCCTTCTCTAGCCACTTCAAGCCCCACTCTCAGCCCCTCGAGTCGCCTTGGGCTGGTCCTGCCTTCTCTGGGTGCCACTTCTGCCCCATCTCTGGAGCAACGCAGTGGCTCTGCCCCATCATGGCTCTGGAGGAGAGCATGGAAGCCTCCTGCCTGCTGTGCTGTGCTCCTTCCCCTGACAGGTGGATGGCGGGGTGCTCTGAGTGTGAGCAGTGGGTGGCAAAGGACTGGTGAGGGGGGTGCTACAGGCTCTCATCCCCACCCTCCCCACCATGGGATGGTCCTGTCTCCTCCGGGCACCTCCCCACTTCCGCCCTGTCTCTGGAGCAACACCCTGCCAAACACAAGCAGGCAGCCTCCTGCAGTCGGTCCTGATGTTATGGAGTAATGGACAAATTTACATATTCCTCTATTATTATATAGGACGTGGATTAAAGTTACTGTCTAGTGTTCTTATATTTCAGCCTGAAGGATTTTCTGTAGCATTGCTTATAACAGATCCACTAGGAACAAACTGTCAATTTATTAATTTTTCTTCATTTTGCAGCATAATTTAGGGGAATGGAATCAGGATAAATTATAAAGTCATAAAGCTTTCTTACTTAGATTTAGCTGTTGTTTGTATATGGGTGACTGGTAAGAATATGGCAGGTCCTTGGCCTGAAGGCAGCTGAGGCAATATGGAAATCAGAAGTGTGTGTCATGAAGAGAAAAGGCTACTGACAGACGTGTCTAAAATGCCCCATACAATTAAACACAAATTGGCAAATATTCTTGACTAAAAATTTTTCAGATAGTCTCAGACTTTTGGCTAATTTCCAGAGTTCAGAAATAGTTGATTCCAATAGTTTTGCTAGTTTATTTGCTGCTTTTGTGGAGGGACAGACTTTTGGAGTTTCCGACTCTACCGCTGTTGCTCATGTAGCTTTTTTTCCCCTCTGCTGTGAAACACATTTCTCCAAAGGTTGAGTGATTCCTTGAATTTCATTTAAAAAGTCATCTTACACCTGTGTCACCATGGAAGGTGATCAGGATTGGGCTAAGTGGAGGCTGGCCAACACCAGGCTTGGAGGCATGTAAATGTGCTGAAGCATAGTATGCAGCTGGAAAATCTGATCTGTTGACCAATCCCATGCCAGGTAAAGGCAGTTGATTCAACAGCCCACACAGAGAAGAGTCAGAGATCATATTGTGTTTGGATATGGTTCATTCAAACTTAGGATCCACTAATTGCAATATGTCAAGGCAACTGAATAATTAGATTTATGTTGGTTACTTGAAAATCATATGCAGGTAAAAAAAAAATTATGTCAGAAACTGGGAGGATATAAAGAAAAATAAGATTTAGAGTGAAAAATAGGTCATCTTAAACATAAGACTATGCCATGAAGTAAAGAGTGAAAATGGTTTATTTTTGTTCATTTACTTTTTGATTAATCATCCTTACTCATCAATTAATTGAATAAGAACTATTTACCAAGCCTATACTAGATCCTTTCCTAGGCACAGTGGATATTGAAATAAACACAGTAGTCATAAACCATATTTAGTGAATCTTTTAGCTTGATAAGGAAATCATGTTTTTAAAAAACAATCATATAAAACAACTATGTAATAAAAGACTAAGCAACCATTATGACCGAACAATCAGTATAACTGGTCATGATGATGCACACTGACCACCAGGGGGCAGACGCTCAATGCAGGTGCTGCCACCTGCTGGTCAGTGCACTCCCACAGGGGGAGCGCCAGGCAGCCAGAATCCGGGCTCATGGCTGTTGAGCACAGCAGCAGTGGCAGGAGCCTCTCCTGCCTCTGCAGCAGCGCTAAGGAGCAGCGAGCTGAGCGAGCAGTAAGGAGCAGCAAGCAGGTGATCGTTAAGGAGTGAGGGATCCCAGACTGCGAGAGCGATGTCTGACTGCCAGCTGCAGGCAGACATCCCCTGAGGGCTCCCGGACTGCGAGAGGGTGCAGGCCAGGCTGAGGGACCCCCCCCCCCCACAGTGCACGAATTTTGTGTACCGGGCCTTTAGTAAAATTATAAATTGTAATATCTATCTATATAAAAGCCTAAGCAACCATCACAACTGAACAGATGACCAAACAGGCTGCATGGGGCGACTAGGCCAGCAGGGGGGTTAGTGAAGGGTGACCAAACGCCTGAGCAGCAGGTTGCATGGGACAACCAGGCCAGCAGGGGAGTTAGTGAGGGGCAACCAAACAACCAAGAAGCAGACTGTGTGGGGTGATCAGGCCCAAGGTGGGGGGGGGGAGGAAGTTGGGGGTGACCAGGCCAGCAGAGGGAGGCAGTGAGGGATGACCAGGCTGGCAGGGGGGCAGTTGGGGGAGACCCGGCCAGCATGGGGGGGCAGTAAGGGGCAACCAGGCCAGTGGGGGTCAGTTAGGGTTGACCAGGCCGGCGGTGGGGGCGGGGATGGCAGTTGAGTGTGACCAGGCCAGTAAGGGGGGTAGTTAGGGGCAATCTGGCAGGTGAGCAGTTAGGAGCCAGTGATTCCAGATTGTGAGAGGGATGTCCGACTGCCGGTTTAGGCCCGATCCTGGAGATCGGGCCTAAACCGGCAGTCGGACATCCCCCAATAGGTCCCGGATTGGAGAGGGTGTAGGCTGGGCTGAGGGGACCCCCGCCCCCTCACCTCCATGCACAAATTTCGTGCACCAGGCCTCTAGTGAAAGAATAAGATGCTATGAGAAAGAACTGTAGGTGGCCAAATTTGGACTAAGATACAGAATGCTTAGGAAAGAGGAAGCTAACACAGGATGTGAAAAATTTGGCTCCATAAAGAATAGAAGAAGAACATTCCAATAAGAACTAATAGTATGGACTATTCTTATGTAGTTCCAGCTACTTGATGTGAAGGTATATGTAAAGCCAGTCCAAAGAGAAGAGTGTCTTTCAGATGAATAGTGGATCCAGAGATTGAAAAAAACAACAATTCAGAGCAGGTTACCATTAGAGTTAGGATCAATGTCCGCAAATACTGAGTAGACAGTGGGAACTCAGTCACTAGGTTGGGGTTTGGACCAGGCTGTATTTGTATATGGGTGACTGGTGAGAACATGGCAGGTCTTTGGCCTGAAGGCAGCTGAGGCAATATGGAAATCAGAAGTGTGTGTCATGAAGAGAAAAGGCTACTGACAGACGTGTCTAAAATGCCCCATACAATTAAACACAATTAAATTGGCAAATATTTACTTAGCCTACAGAGTAGGAGAAATAGATAGCCTGGTGATAAAAGAAGGATTATATAGAGTCTTTATTCTTTAGATAGTATTAGTCAATTTGGGAAGACAAGATATAAATATTAAAAAGTGTTACATGACAATACAAAAATCTCATTAAGGTAAAGTGCTAATATATGTCACAAGCTGGAACATAATGAAAAGATTTGGTTTTAAATCAAATGGAATTTTCAGACTAAACATTAATTTGTTAAAATTATTACTAATATTAAGTAGGAGAAATTATCAACATTAACATGATTTCCATTTATATTACTGAGTAACTTGTCATATACTTTGTAGAATTTTTGAAATGAGATATCCTGAGATGCCCTTCCTCTTACAATTACTTTTATCCAAGTTTTTCTGCAATAGGTCACAGTGAGAACTCCTTACCTGTTTCACCATTCCCCAGGGCTGGCTACAGACTGGTGGAACCCAGGTTTGGGCAGCCTGGCTTAGCGAGGGATGTTTTGTGCCAAGTTTACAGAAAGGCTCACTTTGGTTGTTATCACCGTGTCAATGACCGAGACTGGGGGAATAGTCCATCAATTATCTAGTTGCTATATTTCCATAATGCCGAGTGACTTATGTGAATGACTCTCCTACTTGTTTGATTACAATTACCTCTTTTTAAAAAAATTGTATTTTTTTTTTTTAATTTATCTTGCCCTAGCTGGTTTGGCTCAGTGGATAGAGTGTTGGCTTGCAGAAGGGTCCCAGGTTCAATTCTGGTCAAAAGCACATGCCTGGGTTGCGGGCTCGATTTCCAGTAGGGGGCATGCAGGAGGCAGCTGATCAATGACTCTCTCTCATCTTTGATGTTTCTATCTCTTTCCTCTCCCTTCCTCTCTGAAATCAACAAAAATATATTTTTTAAAAATTATCTTTATTGTTGAAAGTATTACAGATTTCCCTTTTTCCCCTCAATGACCCTTTCATTCCTATTCTCGCCCCTCCCAGGCCTTCACCACACACTTGTCTGTGTCCATGGGTTATGCATACATGCATATATGTTTCCTGGTTAATTATTCCCCACCCACCCTGCCACCCCCAACTTCCTAATGAGATTTAGCAGTCTGTTCCATGTTTCTATTTCTCTGGATCTATTTTGTTCGTCAACTTTTATTGTTTATGAGACTCCATATATGAGTGCGATCATGTTATATGTATTTTTCTCTGACTGGCTTATTTCACTTAGCATAATTACAACAAACTCTTTTAAGGTTAGACATAGTCCTTATTTCTGAGTTAAATGTATAAGATCATGACAATGGACTAGTTTTGTTCACCAGTGAAATAGCTGCATTAGCCATGAACATACTGCTTTCATGAAAATGAAGTGGCTATTGTTCTAGGGAAGTTTAGCAAGTAAGGTTTTTTCTTCTTCTTGATTTTCATTCTTTTCTCATTCCCTCAATTCTCAAAGGAAAAATGGAGCTAATAGTCATGTTAATGTGTCAAGTTCTCAGTCCTACAACTAAACTGTAATAAAAACACTCATGGGCAATGGTTGTGGAGGAAGCACCTAATATACTTTAAATTTCTCTCCACATACAGTTACGATAAAATATCCTGTTTCATCAATATTGGATTTTAATGAATTTTAGTATGCAGAATCCTTGTTTGAAAGTTTTAAAAATCTTCCTTTAATTACTGAGATCAGCTTGAAGACAGTATCTGGAAAGCTTTGCCAAGATGGAAAAGAAATAGTATTCTAGAAGAATCCAAAGTAAAGTGCTTTGACTTTATTTTTCTTCTGTTAAAATGGCAATATTATGCTAGCAATTATCATCATCTTTCAAGTCAAAACTTTAAGAGTTACTAAATATCAGCTAACCAAAGCCATTGTGCAATGCAACTAAGAAACATTTACTAAAGCCCAAGTGAAGGGGTAAATTTTTCAAATGGGTTTGATAAGCTCCCAAAGATCAGTCTTTATCTGAAAAATCTGATGGATTCAGAGTGGAATGGAATGTCATAATAAACCAGGACCATTTCTTCACCTAAATCATTTTTTCCAGTATTGAACTTAAATAAAACTAATTCAGTTTGAAGAGGTCACTTTGTGATTTCTACAATAAGACATTTTACAGGTCTGCATGAGACTGTCTTTCTGGAACTCAAAATTAGGTGTTTGAACTCCCGAATACTAAATTCAGGATCAGAAAACACCTTTTTAAGCATAATTTGTTATCCAGTTAAAATCAGACTCTTATTTCATTATAGTGCAGTCTTCATTGACATTCATTCCTTTCTGTAAGAACATGTTTACATTGGGGCCAGTTAACTTAGTGGGAAATTTTTGTCAGTCACTCCCAATATAGGACATTTCCCGAAGATGTAATTTTCCTTGAGGCAAGAAAACAAATGAGAATTCAGAGATGTATAATTGATTGTTTTATTATTATTAAGTTTAAAGAAAAATACTTTGAGTCACACTTTCATAATGGTGTTGTAATTATCTGACTTCATGACAGTTTCCCTAAAAGGCAAATGCTCAGGATAATAGATCATCAAACTTCTCTGGTTTTGTATTATTGTGACTAACATCCACCCTTTCTCCTCCATTGCTCTAAGTTGTGCATTTAGAAGTTATTTTAAGTATTGCTAGGATCAAAGCAATCAGTGTGTGCTGGGTTTTAAGTGCTTTAGTAATTTAAGAATCGTTTCTTTTTTTTTATTTTTATTAAGCTAACAATTAGCATTTAGAGACTTAGCAAGCTCTGCCACTTACTGGGCATATGACCTTAGAAAAGTCACTTACGCTCTCTGGGTCTCACTATCCTTGTCTACAAAATTAGACAAGGTGGCTATAACGATAATGCGGGAGATATATGCCTCAAAGAAGTGACTCCTGAAAGGATATTTGGAACCACAAATGGTAGTACTGTAGGGAATAATTCTGGGTGGGAAATTTTTGGATTAGGGGGAAAATAATAAACACCTGGGTAAGTGGAAATCAAGAGGCTTTTAGAATGGATAGGAGAGGGAGGACTTTGACTATCGATGCCTTTGCATGTAATTTAAAACCCTGTGTGTTTCAGGTATGGAGATACAAGTGCATAGCTTTCGGATTTTGTTCACAGATGTAGGTTCCAAGCAGTTGTGAAAAGCCCAGGAAAAGCCAGGGATTAAGAAGCAGTTCAAACAGCAAGGACTTTGCTACTTTTGATTTCACCCTCTGGCCTTTGCCAGAGGCTTGAAAGAGGCACAAGTTAGAAGGAGAATGGGAGCCACCTGACCTGTGGACCAAAGTGGGTATAGAATCCAGTTCTAAGACTAACAGCACACAAAACATCAAAGAGAGGTAACAATGGTTGAAGGCAGCAGTGGGTTCACTGTGCAGCCCAAAGAGGCACACAGGCTTTGAGTCCTTGGGAGCTACAGTGGATTACAGGGCTTAACAGAAAATGGGATTTGGGTGTCAGTCCTGCCCATCCACATTGTCTGAAATAAGCATCTACACTAATAAAAGAGAAACATGCAAATTACCATCACTCCACTACGCCCAACAGCCAATCAGAGTGAATATGCAAATTAAACTGAAGAGATGGCAGCAGCCCTGTCCCCCAGCCTCTCTGGGCCTGTGGGAGTTGGAGAAGTCAGGCGCCAGCACCTGAGGCTGGCTGCAGCCAGGGAGATGAAGAAGCTGCCTGCCCCGTGATCCCAGGCTACAGCCTGCTGGAGAAGCTGCCCGCCCCATGTCCACCCACCCCACATCCTGGGGGAGATGGAGAAATTGGGCCCCAGTACCTGAGGCTGGCTGCAGCCTGGGAGATAAAGAAGCTGCCTTCCCTTTGATCCCAGGCCGTAGCCAGCAGCAGAAGCCTCACATCCTGGGGGAGACTGAGAAACTGGGCCCCAGCGCCTGAGGCTGGATGCCACCTGGAAGACGAATGAAGCTGCCTGCCCCATGATCCCAGGCCACAGCCAGCTGGAGAAGCCACTCACCCCACGTCCTGGGGGAGACAGAGAAACTGGGCCCCAGTGCCTGAGGCTGGCTGCAGCCGGGAGATGAAGAAGCCACCTGCCCTGTGATCCCAGGCCACAGCCAGCCAGAGAAGTTGCCCCTACTGCATCCGAGGGAAGATGGAGAAGCCGCCCGCCTGCGGTCCAGGCTCCAGCACCTGTGGCTGGCTACAGCCTGGTAGACGGAGATGCTGCCCCCCCACTCTACGCCCCCGCTGCGTTCCCAGGCACCAGTACCTGTGGCTGGCTGTGGCCTGGGAGAGGAGAAGCCGCCCACCCCGTGGTCCCGGGCACCAGCACTTACAGCTGTAGCACAGGCGAAGCCACCTGCCCACCATCCCCTGAGGCTGCAGCCAGCCTGGGCATCTGTGGCTGACTAGAGGGAGGGAAACCCAGATCCAGGGTGCCTGTGGTTGGCTGGAGGAGGGAATCCTGGGTCCCAGGTGTGGTGCTGAGGCAGAGGTGATTAGGGGAAATCAAGCCAGCAGGGAAGCAGTTAGAGACGATCAGGTTGGCAGGCAGAAGCAGTTAGGGGCAATCAGGCAGGCAGGTGAGCGGTTAGGAGCCAGCAGTTCTGGATTGTAAGAGGGATATCCGACTGCCGGTTATCCCACGAGGGGTCCCAGATTGGAGAGGGTGCAGGCTGGGCTGAGGGACACCCTCCCCGCCGCCCCCCATGCACGAATTTTGTGCACCGGGCCTCTAGTCCAGTTATAGTTACCAGCCCAATATCTCTCTGTAACCAGTGGAGATCATCCTCCAAGGGTACCCAGGGCTCTTCCTTCTAAAATAACTGGTGAAAGAAGTAGTTTATTGTTTTGGTTTATTTTTTATACCATTCTGGAAAACTGAAATTTAAGGTAACTATCAGAAGTCTTGATGTTTCTATGGTAACATTCTATCACAATTTCTTCCATTTTTATATGTTGGCCTAAAGCTCCACCTCAAAGTATAATCTTCCCATCTGTCCTCCCTCATTTGCTTCCTGTGGTTTATCTACCATCATAAATGGTTTCTGATTCCTGAAGAGTCCTGCTTTTTGAGTGGTCAATCTTGCTTTATTGAATCAACTCACCAATTTAATAGCCCCATGTATTTCATTGAGTAATGCTTTAATAGTTTCCTAGAAGCCATCGCTAACGCTGGGAATGGAATTTAGAACTTAGGAGAAATGCCCAGAACTACACCACATACTTTCCCACTTACTCCCTAGTCAGGGATTGTAGCTGATTCTCCCTCAGCACATGTTTTCTTTTTTCTTTTTCTTAAATCAGGTTACATGGAGTTTTCCCTTGTTTATAACCATAAACAATCTCAATAATGAAATAGCTGTTCTAACCTGAACTCCAGTCTCCCTGGCCTGCCATTAACTTGCTGTGGCACCTGAAATTTATCTGTGTGGCATGGTTTCCTTATATATAAAATATGGAGATTGAACTAGGATACATTTGCAATCATTTCCATACCTAAAAATCAATGATGATGTCCATGAACATAGTCTCAAACTCATTTCAAAAAGTGAGTAAGATGTGGTAGAAGAATGAAGCAATACCTGAAAACCAAGTATCAATGAAATGGAACAAAGTATCTAGGATATACATTGATGGTTTTATTTAGAGTTTCTGCCATTGAGCCCTGGATGTATCTTACTACTGTGCTTAGGAAATACTTCAATATCAAATGGAAAATATGTCCACAGTGATGTGGAATTGTTGATGATTTAGAGATGTGAGCACAACTACTGAGACAACCTGACTGACATAAAACAATGAGGATACTTCTGGTAGAAGAGTTAAAGCAAATTTGGAGAGTAAGGAGCATCAAATATAGTCAGTCCTTCCTTCAACTTATCCATGGTGCTTTACGAAACTAGCACAGCGTTTGTGTTAACATCAATTCATGGGATTTATTTTCAGAGAATATTGTAATTGTTTTCTTAGTTCTTTCTCCTAACCACCTAGTCCAGCAACATTCCAGGAAATACCTAAAATCCAGGACTGATATTATGACTGCATTGTCATCTCAACAAAAACTTGCAACATGACAAAATAATTTGTAATTAAAATAATGTTTGCATTTTATATAATACCAACATGGTCTGAAATCAGACCTTTGGATGATACCTCACCCACATGAAAAAAGTGTTCATACTTTTTCTGGGGTCATCCATAATCTGAGTGAAGACTAGTAGAACCACAGGCGAGTGCCCTCTGCCACTATCTTCTCTGTTCCTTGAGTTATCTTTGTCTTTCATGTTACCCTCACAGCCTTCTCTGAAGACTCAGGGGAGACTTTAATTGCTTCTCTTTTTGCAATGTCACCTCTCCTTTCTTCTTCCCATAGTCATCATAGCTTACCCATCTTGCAGCTTTTCATAAACATGCCCGAGAAGTACTATAAATTCCCATTAGGCATCTTTTGCCTGGTGGTCCTTTAATCCTCAAATGACCAAGAACATTCCCCTATTTTAACCACATTCTTATTTTTTTAATGCCAAGAACCGACAATCTCAGTGTCTATTGTAGAGGCTAAATTGGTTTAATATATTAATGTGCTATAATGATAACTAGAATCACAGTCGTAAGTTGCTTTATATTTACTTTTATAAGCCAGATAAATTTTATTTAAACTCATTATGGCCTCTGTCCTTTAATCTATTTTTGAAATAAATAATATGTAAGTTGATAATATGGCAAGTATTTAGAAAAAAATGCTTTATAAACTATAGTGCAAGTTTGGTAGATGGCCAATCCATTGGAATGATGATTAAACTTTAAATATAAAATAATCGTCATCATTCCATTCAATTGGGTGCACATTTATTGAGCACCTGCTGTGTACCAAGCATATATTGAGTACTGTGAGAGGAACAGTGATAACCTCTGGTCCTTATCTTCCACAAGTTTTCAGAAAAGATCTGACCATCTTCCAGCAGCTTAAAAATATGAAAAAATTATTCTGGCTGGCCATGACAGAAATATAGGCAGTGTGTTTTGGGTAAATGGAAAAAAGTAGTGATTAATACTTTGTAGGAAAATTAGTACAGGCTTCCCAGGAGCATTAGAGAGTAATTATTAAGGAAGAAAAGACAGAGTAGGCCACGGAACCAGGTGAACAGAAGCTATCCACTAGAAATCCCTACTTTTGGGAATATATCTGAAGAAACCCAAAACACTAATTCAAAAGAATATATACACTCCTATCTTCATTGAAACATTATTTACAATAGCCAAAATTTGGAAGCAGCTATGTGCCCATCAGTATATAAGTGGATTTAAAAAGCTGTGGTACATTTACACAATGGAATATTACTTAGCCATAAAAAAGAAGGAATTCTTACCTTTTGTGACAGCATGGATGGACCTGGAGAACATTATTCTAAGTGAAATAGGCCAGTTAGACAAAGACAAGTACCATATGATTTCACTCATATGTGCAATCTAATGAACAAAATAAACAAGCAAGTAAAATAGAGACAGGCTCATAAATACAGAAAATAGACTGACAGTTGTTAGAGGAGAATAGTTGAGGGGCTGGTGAAAAAGATGAAGAGATTTCACACACACACACACGCACGCACACACACACAAATCACCTCATAGACACAACAGTATGGTGATAGCCAAAAGGAAAGAGGCTGGGAGAGGTAAAAGAGAGTAATGGGGCGATAAATGGTGAAGAAAGGAGGCTTAACTTGTGGTGGTGGAATACAGATGATATATTACAGAATTGTACACCTGAAACCTATATAATTTTACTAGAGGCTCGATGCACGAAATTTGTGCAAGAGTTGGCCTTCGCAGCCCCAGCGACTGCCTCTATCCCTTACAACTGCCACAGCTGCCCTGATGCCTCACAGCCAACATGGCTGCAGCCCCACCTTTGTCCAGAAGGTCATCTGGACAGTTGTTCCGCTGTTCAGCCATTTGGTCGATTTACATATTATGCTTTTATTATTATAGATTAATCAGTATCACCCCAATAAATTCAATAACATTTTTTAAAAAATCCTTGCTTCCCATTGTTTTGGCCTATATTAATGATAACTATCAGAATAATCCTATATAATAAAAGCCTAGGTGGCATCACGCGATGTCATCACAAGATGGCTGCCACAAGATGGCCAGCAGGGGAGGGCAGTTGGGGACAACCAGGCCTGCAGGGGAGGGCAGTTGTGGGCAATCTGGCCAGCAAGAGGGGGAAGTTGGGGGCAATCAGGCCAGTAGGGGAGCAGTTAGGCATCAATTAGGCCGGCAGGGGAGTGGTTAGGGGGCTATCAGGCTGTGAGGCAGAAGGGGTTAAGAACAATTAGGCATGCAGGCAGGCAAGCGGTTAGGAGCCAGCAGTCCTGGATTGTGAGAGGGATGTCCGAATGCACAATCCCACTGGCAGTCGGACATCCCCCAAAGGGTCCCAGATTGGAGAGGGTGCAGGCCAGGCTGAGGGACGCTACCCCCTGTGCACAAATTTCATGCACAGGGCCTCTAGTTAACTATAAATACACAAAATTTTATTTCATCTTAGGGCCTGCCCCCTCATTGAGATGGCACAAATCATGACAGGAGAATAAAATTGCACATAAGAATTTATAGCATCTCATTCGTTTTTAAGTTTCAACATGTCAAAGAAATTGTTTTTAATGCATATGAATGGGAATTTTTTGGAGCTATGAACTGTATTGCACCCCACCACCACCATCTTCAAGTCAGTCTAATAAAGTACCTTAATAACAGCTTAACATGGTATACACCTGCCTGTCTCAAAAATCTCACCTTCAGCCACTTCCACATACAAATGCCATTTTCCAAATTTACAAGCCTTTCCATTCTTCACCTTCATGCTATAGTCTCTCTTGACCTTGACTTTGTTTATATTATTTCCTTTTACAAGAATACATGCTTCTTTTCCTCTACCCTCCTCCTGGCTAACTGCCATTCATCATAGCTCAAGATCATCTGTTTGGAAACTTTCATTGACCCCTTCTTCTGGAATAAATACACTAAGAGACATCTTCCCAGATTATCAGGTTAGAGCAGCTTTTGATATTTCTCTCCCACTAGGCCATGTGATTTTTGAAGATTGTGTTACTTTGATTTATTTTTGTCTATTGGTACTTATCGGGAAATAACAAGTGCATGGCATATTTGTCCCTCTTCTCTCTTTCCTCACCAGACAGTAATAATCCATCACCATGTAATTTCTTACTGACCCCTTACTCAAAATCATTCTCATTCTAATTCTTCAGCCAGATACTGACAGTCATTCAGAGTTGGTACACAAGCCCACGTGATTCTCTTGATGTTAGTAGACTCTAAATCCTCATATAAATAATTAATATATCTAAGATTGCCTCCTGTTTTCCTAATTTCACACCTGGAAATGGCATGATAAGTACCTGTTTTGCACAAGCCATCTTGTTAGATTATTTATGCACATTACCTGATGTGATTCTCACAAGAATATGTGTGTTGTTACTTAATTTATTTCTTTCCCACATATGAGAATATAGACATAGAGGAGTTCAGACACTAGTCTAAGGCTATGCTAGTAACTATGCCAGTAAACCTGGATTATAAATCATAGCTATAAAGTTTCAGTTCTACAGATGAATAAATCCTAAAGCTCTACTGTATAACATAGTGGCTATAGTTAATAATACTATATTGTATACTTAAAATTTGCTAAGAGGCTAAATCTTATGTCAAGTATTCTTGTCACCCACACACAAATAATAACAAGAGTAAAATAGGGGGCAGGAGAAAATTTTGGAAGGTGATATTGGCATAGATTTTGATGATGTTTTCATGGATATATATACTTATCTCCTAACTCATCAAGCTGTATACATCAAATATATACAGCTTTTTAAATATCAAGCATACCTCAATAAAATAGTTTAAAAATAAATAAACCACAGCTATTTGACTTTCAAGTCTATGTCTTTTTCATTGTCTGAAGGTAACTTGGGTTTGTTTTGCTATTTGTTATAAACCATAGTGTCTAGCCACTTGTACTTGAAGAACCTCAAGTCAGGCATTAGCAGCTGCTGCCTTCTATCTCTTAACTGGCTAGCCCTCTGCCTCCATGCTATAGTAGAGAGACAGGTAGTTCTGCTCAGTGTCAGTGAGGCTATGAGAATAGCAGAGCTGTCCACAAAGAGAAAGTGGGTTCATGTCAGCTGAATACACATTCCAGGGTCCTCACAACTCTGTGCAATTGGCGTTTCCCTCACCTTTTTCCAATAATGTTTTAGGTTTTCTGCACTGTTCCTTAAAATTGCCCTGTGGATGTCTGAAACAGTAGCTGCTTTTCTCACCACATACACTCTCATCTTCTGTCACACACACAGACTGATCTGTTATTTCTAGGTTGTTCTTGAGTACTGGAGTGTTGTTGATCATTGATTTTTTTTCTATCTCAGAAAAAGGTGCTACAAGGCATTGCCTTTAAAAAAAAAACAGAGTGAGGGAGAGAGAGAAAAAGAACACACATCTGAAGGATTCCATGGGCTTTGTAAATAGATTTGTTTCCAAAAGTTTTTATTTTAACCCAATCAAAACATTTGAGCAACCTGAATGGCAACTCTGCCTTTAAAGGAATGTAGCTGCAATTTTGCAACAGAAACGCACCATTCTGAAGTTTAACTTGCGGGGACATGCCTTTAGATCCAGTCACTAGGAGTGGAAAATTATCACGGAAAGTGACAACATGTGTCTCTTTCTAGTTCCAGTTCCTCTTTTCGTCTCAGTGCATGATCTCCACATGCTTTCGCTTTGAACAGACTTCAGTTCTAAATCAGCTTGGTCACTTCTTTCATCTTTCAAATCTCAGATTATATTAATATCCACAGCTCTAATAGTTTAAATTTCTGCCCCCACCCCAAAACAAAACACCCTGGAGAATTAACTGTGAGGTTAGGAACTGGAGCTCAGAGCACAGACATGTGAAACTCTGTTCCACTCCACCACCATCCCCATGGAAATAGCCAGTGGTCATCTGGAGCAGTCCGTTAGGTGGAAGATGGCTGTTAAAATTATTTTCTATTTTTGCTAAGATGAGAGAATATAAGTAGGTGCAAAATAATTATCTCTTACTTTGCATTATGCTTTACTGCTAGTAAAAATTCATACATACATTGATAATTATATTTATCTTTATAATCCTTGAGGTGAAGAGGCAGACATTACTCTGTTTTGGAGATGAGACAGTATGGCTGGGGATTTGAGGGTATTGCCTGTGATGTATTGCATTATTGGCTAAATCCCTCACCCTTCCTTGTATCAATCCCTTTTTCCATGTGACTTCAGGTTCCTCCCACAAAAGGAATGGAGAATATTTGCCATCTTTAGACTGTGATTTTGCCTTTATCACTTGCATTGGCTAATACAAGAGGGAAGCAGTGTTATATCAATTCTTTTTTCAGGCCCAAGAAACCTGTATGTTTACATTCATGTACTGATCCTTCACCAACAATATGAGAAGAGCATGCCCCAGATGGCCAGTGGGTCCCAAAAGAAAGATGAGAGCAAGTTGAAGTAGAGCCACTCTGGCTAAGCCCAAGCTAGGTCATCTGACCAGAAAACCCATGAAAAATAATATGTGATTTGAGTTTTTAAACCACTGAGTTTGGGCTGGGTTTAGTAGTAATAAGTAACTGACAGATTGCCCAAGACCACACAGTTCTTCAGGAACAGTCAGAGATCAGTCATTACTTTTCACTCCAAAACCATTGCTATTCCATTACCCCAGGTTGCCTACTGAACAAATCATTAGAAACTAGACAGATTTTCAGTTACAAGGTTAAGAAACTTTCTTTCAGGAAGCTGTACCTTAGCTAGTATAATTTATCTCTCATTATTCCCTCACATAGTTCTCTGATAAAGATAGGCTGGTGTCCTTCCCACCAGCCATTCATACACATTATCTTTCCCTATATACTCAATCCTAGCGGCCACTTCTCCCTCTCTGCTCAATCAAATCTTTTACTTATTAACAACCACTTGTAATCCATCCATTCACTCCTGAGTTCTCCCCTATTCATTTATTCTCTGTTTATGTGGGATTTAACATTGATATATAGTCTCAATCCCACACAATGGCACTCTTAATCCCTGTTCTTGGTGACTGCATGACCCGCCTCCATAATTCAATATAAGAGCTTCCCACAGGGACCAAGACCTCTGCTCCCTCGTGCACCTGTGAATAAATAGGTACGTGAATTAATAAGTAATAATTAAACTCATAGCATATAAGCTACACTACAAGGAGGCTAAATTAGCACAGCATCTTTTTAACTGCTTGTATAATTGCTTCTCATCTCTAGAATGCTAAAAATGAATGCAAAGATTCATGATCTCTTATCACCTGAAATATTGGAAAGTAAGTACACCTTATCCAGAGAGAAAAATGCTTTCATTCTCCACCAGGTGTCTCCTCAGGTTCAGCCATTGTTAGCAGCATCCTCTATACAAGATGAGGCTGTGGCTGGGTGTAGCTAGTAAGCACAGTGTAGAGGAAGCCCACCTACTGAAAAGGACTGCAGGGCTTGTTACACACCGGAGCAGATACCACCTCAAAAGGTTGCTTCCCTGTGTGTGTGTGGATGTGGGTGGAACAACATTTCAAAGCACAGACACCTTTTGAAAACATAGCTCATGGATCATTACTTATAAAAGATTACCAGTTCTTTTTTTAAAATGGCATCTCCACCTCAAGGAAATACTTAACTTCTATGCATATTATAATCATTATCTTAGGTACATAGGTGGCATATTAGAAGATTTGGATATGCTTCAAGATTGCTCTGTCAGAACTTCTGTATTTGAAAGAAAACCAAATCGGCCACAATAAGTCAGTATTTGCTCTGCCCTTCTTCTTTCTAACTACTAAACTCCCAGTTGTAGGCATATGTGAGCCTGGCCCCAAACTATCAAACCAAAGAAGGGTTGTTTTAACCCCAAGTAGTTACCTTTGTCAGTCCAAAAACCAGAAGAGTTTCCTAAGATGCTTCCTGGGCCAGATCATTAGAGCTGTGTAGTCAGTGAAGGAGAAGGAGGTGAATCTACCGCTTCTGTACAAAAAGACACAGGCTTGCTAGGGTCTTTATATAACGACGCCTTCCTGGCAAGGAGCTTTTATTTTGTATTTATCATGTGTGGCATGTAACTATTTTCAGGGTTTCCCTTGGATATTTTCACACAAATTTCTTAGATGTGTGTATGTGTGTGTGGGGTGTACATGCCCACATGTACAAGCATCCTATATAATAAAGAGGTAATATGCAAATTGACCCTCACACCCTTGCATCACAAGATGGCCACCCCCATGTTGTCACAAGATAGCCACCACAAGATGGCCGCACCCCATGTCATCACAAGATGGCCGCCCCCACATTGTCACAAGATGGCCTGCCGGGGAGGGAAGTTGGGGGTGATCAAGCTGGCAGGATAGCAGTTAGGTGTCAATCGTGCTGGCAGGGGAGCAGTTAGGGGGCAATCAGGCTGGCAGGCAGGTGAGTGGTTAAGGAGCTAGCAATCCCAGACTGTAAGAGGGATGTCTGACTGCCTCTCCCAGACTGAAGAGGGTGCAGCCTGGGCTGAGGACCACTGCAGTGCATGTATGTTGTGCACTGGACCTCTAGTCCTGTATAATAAAACCCTAATGTGCAAATCGACTGAATAGCAGAATGACCAGTGGAAGGACCAGTCGCTATTGATGCATACAGACCACTAGGGGGCAGACGCTCAACACAGGAGCTGCCCCCTGGTGGTCCATGTGCTTCCACAGGGGGAGCCAGGCTCATGGCTGGCTAGCACAGTGGCGGTGGTGGGAGCCTCTCCCACCTCCGCAACAGTGCTAAGCTATAAGGAGCAGCAAGCAGGTGAGCAGTAATGAATGAGGGGCACTGGACTGCGAGAGGGCACAGGCCAGGTTGAGGGACCCCCCACCCACCCAGTGCATGAATTCTGTGCACCAGACCTCTAGTGCTCTATAAAAGAGATTAAGTACTGCTTTGTCCTGAGCACTGTATCTTCTAGTGGTGGTCTTAACTGGTGAGAGGAAAAAGCATTATTTGCCCACTGATTAGTTAATCCCCTTTCCCACAGAAACCCATGGGGTTGAATGATTTCATGTTAATATTCTACCTATAACCTAACATCAGGTAGATCAGATCAGAATGAGGATGGAAACTGTGCATGGTGAATGCCTGGTGCTATGGGTTGGAATTTGCGCCCCTCCTCCCCCCCAAAAAAAGATATGCTGAAGTCCTATATCCAGTCTCTCAAAATGTGGTCTTACTTTAGTAGAGGTAATGAAGTTAAAATTAGGTCATTTGGGTAGCTCTTATTCAATATAACTGGTGTCCTTATAAGAGGGGGAAATGTGGACACATGTAGACATAGGAAGAAGGCATGTGAACATAAGGAAGAGATCAGGGTAATGTATCTAGAAGCCAAGCAACTCCAAATACTGCCAGCAAACCACCAAAAGCTAGGGGAAAGGCATGGGACAGATTGTCCCTCACAGCCCCTAGGAAGAGTCAACCCTGCTGGCACCTGCATCTCAGATTTCTGGCCTCCAGAAATGGAAGAGAATAAATTTCAGTTAAGCCGCCCAGTTTACAGCTGCCCTCAGAACCCAGAACAAATAGGGAGGGAACAGAGATTCAGTGCTTCTGGCCTGATTGATAAAAGGAGTTTAAACCTTCAGAACTTTTCTTTAACCTGTGGTGGATGGAATGGAGGTCAAAGGAGGTGAGGAAAGGCATTCCTGGTTGAGAGTTATACTGTTCTAGTAATATTTATCAATCAACTTGGACTCTGACTCCACCAAAATCAGGGTGAACTTTATACAGTAGCAGAGTTTGTGTAGTAGAGTTTTCAGTAACTTACTAGCTATGTGTTTAATAGGCTTATTGTGAGATATAGAGTTCTGAATATAAATGCTTGATATTTCCTAATTTTATTGGATATTATTCAATCCATCGTGACCATAGTGTATAATGTGTCTTAGGGATTGGTCTCTAGATGGTCTATCCATTCTCAATTAGTCCCATCTAGTCATTAAATCCCCAGGAAATGATGTGGTTAGGGTTATCATTGTTACGTTAAACAAAAATTCCATAAAACCCCAAGGTAAAATAAAAACATCCAGTGACAGTTTTGTCCTGCCTTTTGCCTCGTACAATGTTTAGATATGAAGGCATTATTAAGCTGTGAACAATTAGAATCAAATAGACACTATTGCAAAGTTCTTTTTCACTCCACTTGCCATATTTCTCTCAACTCTGAAGCAGGTCTGCTGTATGATCCTGCAGTTATAATAAGGGCCTGGATACCAGCATTAATTTCTTTTGTTACTGCCAAGATCTATTTCACAGGTATCCACATTGTTTTTCTGGTAACATATGGAGTAAAATATTGTTATGGACATACAATAATGATACTGACTGCTCATGGTTCTGGTCTTAGAACTATATAATCTGTTCAAAACAGTTTAAGAGTTGAAGGGGGTGTGAGTAAACAACTCAATATATTCAGGAACATCTAGAAATAAATTATTATTTATCAATTAACCCCCCACCTAGTACTACCACCTAGTAAAGGTGGGAGTACTTTCCAGTGCACATAGCACTACTCAGGTTTCCCTTTAGCCCAAGTTAATTCAACATCTATTACATACCCACCATGCACAGAATGTTGCATTGGGGTTTATGCAATGTTTCTCTAATTTTATTTTCTTGCTTTAAATAAAAAAGAGTACTGCCAGATTGCCTCCCCAGTCATATTTCTTTCTTGTTAAAAAATGATTTTTAAAGTAATAGAGGAAACCAAATTTCCCTTTGATGAATGCATTAGTAAGTGGCCTTTTTCTTGGGACCTGAGACCCAGGGATTTGAAGCTGATACTGTTTTACATGTATAGGAGTTTAGGTTCCATAGTGCTTCACCGTGGGCCAAGTAATACTTTGATTATGACACTCTTCAAAAAATAGATAGTTTTGAATGTCTACATAAGAAGGCACATGGCTGGAAAGTACGTTATGATCAAAATGATGTGTGGGCCTTCTGAAGGAGATTCCATGAGGGCAGGGAGAGCATCTTGGCTACCTTTAATTCCCAGGAATGCCTAGCCCCAAATGAAACCTCATCAATGAAACTGAAGGAGTAAGAGTTGGAGTGTTCCTGGCTGGACTTTTAACCATGGGGCTGCATACTCACATCTGGACATTGAGATTTTCTACCCTCAGAATCTCTTGTCTGTGCTATTCTTTCTCACTCAGAGTCAGAGTGAAATTGTTAAATCAACAAATCTCAAATCCTATATTGCTTGAGACTTGCTTCTATTGGTTTGTCCTCTGTGAGCATGGAGGCGCATGGGTGGTATTATATTTGAGAGTGCTATAGTACAGTTGGGGAGCCTTTCTGAAAAATTCCTACAGAGGCTCAGTTTCCTTTTCTCCCCCTCTGCCCATACAACTCCCCCAACACTGAACTAGGGTTTTTACACCATTACAGTCCAACTCAGGGCAAGTTAGGGTGGGGTAAGTAACGGACCAAACCCTGAGAACTACATAGCACAGTATGTGTAGAAAATTCATTTTCAGCATAGCAGACTGTGCACATAGAGAAAAAAGAATTCACACTTCAGCTCTTGGCATTGCCTGAATTTGTGTAACAATCATTAGAAATGGCAGTAGCTATAGATACAGAAATAGTTGATATATTAATTATGAGCCAGCACAGAGACAAAATTCCCCGAAAAAAGTCCATAATTAAAATACAAAGAAACAATTAATTCCAGGCAGGCAATTTTAGGACACAGAGGATTAGCAGAGAGGCCAATATACCAGGATTCGTAACACAAAGGAAGGTCCAAATACACCCAGGGCATAAAGACTAGTTCTCTCATAGCGAGGCAAGATTTGATAATAACATTGGAATCACAAGTATACCATTTGCAGTTGTAAATACATGTTTACTCTTCAGCCTACTTTATCGTTAACTCAGTCATTTACTTCACAGTATGGACCTGGTCATTCTTAAGCAAGCCTTGAGTGCTTATTTAATGCTATTTTAAATAAAAGATCTTCTCAGTTATTATATATTTTTCTCTCTTTGGTGTCTTCCAGTTGATAATTACAGTCAAGATTCCAGCTTCTAGGTGAGGTAAACAGGTGAAAACACCTCTTAGAGAATGTTGGCTTCCTGCACTAAAGGTGTGCTCTTCACTGTATTGCTTCACAAATTCCAAAGCTGGTTGTGCCTTAATTGCTATTTGGATAGCTAGCAAAGCAAAATGCTGAGGAAACAGCATCTGCTTATAAAAACAAATTCTGGTTTTGAAGATCTAGGTAACAGAAATAGCTACCTAGTCAATGGTGAAAGCAAGTTATTTTCTTTTAACTTGTGACAAATACTAAACGTATACCTTTTAGTCATTCTTCCCTTGGGAAAAGGACTGCTGCAGGCTCCCTCCTGACTAATTCATTTTCCTCCTTTAACAATACAAAGAAAACGTTTTCCATAAATGGAAGTGAATTTGCTACATTATAACTCAATCACCAACAAGGAGAATTTTCCTTCTGCATCAGTTGAAAAAACATTTAAATCTTTCTCCATTCTTTGCAATGGAAAAAAATCTGTGTGCTTTTATATTCACATTTTTAATCCTGAAAAAAAGTGTTTTTTTTCATTCTTGAAACCCAGTATTTTTATAAAGTTGGCATAACTTACATGGATCTGGGAAGGCACTAACTCTGAAATTATTACAATTCTCCAAGTAAGGCAGGGATAGAATTAGGAACCAAATAGAAACCAAACTGACACCCAGGTTTTCTGGAAAGTCTTCTCTTAATTAATTTTTTTTTGTATTTGTAAGTATTCGCAACCTAGATTGGATGCAGTTGGGTAGAAGATGTATTAGAAAATAATATGTTTTCTTTTAAAATATCTAGGACACAAATGGGGCAAACATTTTAAACATATGTTGCATTCACAATGATCATTTAATTTAGAAGACAAAAATCAGTTATGTAATTAAATATCAGTTGATGCTGAAAGATTATTTTGGAGGATGTGTGTACCTAAATTTAGCTGTAGTTATACTTTTCCCACAAGTATCGATGTATAATTAGGGAAAATTGAAGGTCCTTGTGCAACAGGGATTTAAAATGGTGATATTGTGACTCTAGTACCAAAGAGAGCCCCATGCAGAAGACCAAAAGCAAAACCCACCACACCACAAAACATCTTGGGATGCTTTAACACAAGAGTGGTGTCTATGTAGTCAAATTTAATGCAAGTGTCAGCATCCCGAAGATGTCCAGGCTTGGCTCCATTGACATTCATGTCCCCGGAAATAACTGCAATAGGTTTATAAAATAGTCTTCAAAACTTTGCTGCACACTAGAATTAATTGGGCAGTTTTAGTGCTGACACCCACTTTACATCCCACATGAATTAAATAAGAATTTCTGGGAGTGGGGTCTAGACTTCAATATTTTTTGAAACCTCCCAACTGATTTCATTGTGCAATAGAATTTGAGAATCACTGAATTATTTTTTTAAAGTTTAAAAGATCATCAAAATGAAATTAAATGTTCAGGCAAATAATCACATTTTGACAGGATGGGCATAAGCATAGGCTCTCAATTCCTTATCTGAAATCTTTGGGAATGAATGTGTTTTGCTATTCAGAATTTTTCAGACTTTAGAAGTTATATAGTATATTTTATAGTATGTAACTCCCTGATCAGGGTATGGGGATAGAAGACCCTGTAACCACAAAGCTAGTATTTCTTCAGGAAATCATGCACACTAAATGAGAAAACTGAAACTAGCTACAATTACATCTACTAAAGTCAAGTTTTGCCACCAAATGAATTTACCCATTTTTTTCCAGACCATTTATGATTTCATAGTTATTGATAAGGGCATGTGAACCTTTACTGAGTCAAACTTTCAGCTAACCAAATCAAGACCTAAAGCAAAAAGAGTGCACTTTGTTGTATGTGTTTACACACCAATGTACATACAGCATACACACATGTGTGCATGTAATTAAAATGTCAACCCATTGGGTCACATATCTTAAACAATCAACCAACCATGTTCCATAAGAGTAATCAGTAATAACAGATTCCCTGGTTTGTATCTCTCAGGGCTGTCAAACACAATCTCTATGATCATTGACACTACCCTGTAGTTTAGTATCTGTAAACCACAGCTGTAGTTGGACATCTTACAGAGTCTAGCAGCCAATCTCATTACATCCTAAAACAGAGCATGCTGGTCAGTTACTGTAAATAACCTATTGGCTTTCTGTCCTGGGGAAGGGTTGCTCAGTTATTAATCAGATGAGGAGAAAACTCATAGATTTTTACTGGAGAAAGATGTATATGGTCAATGAGGACAGAACCAACCCAAAGATTGAAGCTTTTAATCTAGAGGCATCTAGAGAAAAATATAATTGCATGGGATTGTGTAGAAGGTCCAAACTGATTATTCAGTTATAACAATATTTAGCCAGTTGAAGACACCCCATGATGAGGCTCTAATAGGATAATCAAATGACAAGAACTGGAATCGGAGGTCAACTACCAGAGCTCAGTCTACCTGTCACTACTCAGCAACAAAAATTGACAGAAATTGGATTATAAGTGAGTGTTTAATAATGTCACATGCCCAAAATCTTGGAATATGAAGGGTAAAAACCCTAACATCTACCTTCCCCTTAAGCTTGTTAGGAATAATTATATAGGGGAATCAGGGGAAGGGAATAAGAGTAGAGAGCACAAGTGGGGTTCTGGTGATGTGCAGTCCTGGAATTTGAGCCCATGTAGGAGTCTTAGGTCTTTATGAATGTCTTAATTACTGGTTCCCAGAACAGGAGGGTCAGAGTTCTGAAACCAGTCAAGTGGTGATCCAGTGTGCATCATTCTGGTGTTTCTGAGACCTAATCGATCAGTCTCTGCATTCCTGGTGTCCAGGTGTGTAAGTTCAGTATTAAAAGTCTTTTTTGTTCTTGCCTGGTCAACTGAGAACTGCCAGATCCTAGCCAGAACATAAGGTTAAATACGTACATTTGATTAATTAATTATACATTCTGTTAGTGAAAAGGAGAGAAAGGAAGAGAAGAGGAAAAAAATAAAAATTGTATTTTTATTATATCCTTGTACTCCTATGAAAACTACATAAAGCTAGAAGGTTCCTCACTGTGGAGTAAGTTCCAAAGACTTTCTTCAGGGAGTCATTGGGAAAGAATCAGCTTTACCAGATGCCCTGGATGTTCCCCCAACCCCCAGGGACACCAACCCCAAGAATTGGAGGATGAAGCAGGCCTCGTTTTCCAGCATTGTTCCAAACAAGCAAGTACAGGTTTTATCAAACTAGGAGAACTACCAAGAATAAGAACTACCAACTCCATTTGACAACCACAGTTTGCTTTTCAGAAATGCTCAAATAATCTTTTACTTGTTGCTAATCACCTGTCTCTAAATGACCATAATTTTCAATACAAATATTAGTATTCTTCCAAAGTCCTCTAACTCCCTCTCTATCAGGAAATGAACCTACTTGATTGAACAAAAAATCTGTATTTGAGTTCCCTTAGCTTCCTCCCCAGCACCTACAAATTGATCTACATCCACACCCATTTTCTAGTTTTCTTCTTCTCTTCTAAGATTTCCCCACTATTTCTCCAGAAGCTCAGGGGTCTATCTTCTGTATCTTCTATGTCCCCCTCCCCAAAATATATCTTTTATTACCTATAAACATACTCAAATCTTTCCTAATCAAAAACAGCAAATAGGAGTTATGACCTTAACTTTTCAGACGCTTCACTCTCACTCTCCTCACTTTTATAGCTTAGCTTCTTGAAAGGGCTGAATGGAAGGCGAGAAAGTGAAAATATGTAACTTGGTTTCCCCTCCCACCAGGATACTGAATTTATCAATAAAGTGTTAATTATCCTAGCAGCTAAATTCAGTGGGTATCTTTCAACTATCTCATACTTCACCTCTCTGCAACATTTTTTATTCTTTCTGAACTGGAATTGGCCTTTTGTGACTCCACTCTTTCTGAGTTGTTGATTTTTTCAGCCTCTAAATAGAGGCTTCATCTCAGTTTTCTTCTTCCACCTGCCACTTAAATGATTGTGATGACATGGTTCTGTCAGTAATTTCAGCTACACCCTTAATGTCACCTAAACCCATCCTCTTCTCTCCAGCACCATTGACATTCATTGATTTAGAACTTCATCATTTCTACTTTGGATTTCAGCAACAGCCTCCTAACTGCTTCTTCCGTTGTTCCCATGGCCTTGCTTCACTTGCCACCTCTTTGATGGCAAATATGTGGCATTGTCATCTACATCCCTCCACTACTGAACCTTTGACAGCTACAGTTATTTTTGACAATGGAAAAATATTTTATTTCTCTCAGAAGCTGAATCTTTCCCTGACTTATACTTTTTATTAAATCTTCAATATGCCCCACATTTCCTAAATATTGAGTGGTGAAGTCAGATGTATTTTTTTGGAAGTGATGCATTTATAGGAGACGTCTTTTGGAAGTTGTCCCTGGAATAATGGCCATACCTGAATATGTAAAGATGGCCTTTATTCCAGCTTTTCCTAAATATAGCATCAGCATCTTTCTGAAGACAGTGCCAATTAATGGAAGCTTGATGCTCGTTGAAAACTATTTGTCATTCTTATTTTGAATATTCTCCACTGTGTTACAGTGTGGTCCTTCTAAAACAAACAAACAAACAAAAACATGCTGCCGCCACCACCCTGTTGAAATGTTTCAATTGTTCTCCTTTGCCGATAGGATACAATCTATTAGTTTATTCTGACACAGAAGTTCCTCCAGTATCTGGATTTGCCTATCTTATCAGTCTTCCTTCTAGCACTCTCAACCTTTCCTAGTCTAAACTGTATCTTTCATAACCTACTTACTGTTACTGAGAGTTCTATGTGCTCTTGTTTCTATAAGATGTTTTAAAGTTGTGTCTGGTGACTACAGTTAACAATACTGTATTGTATACTTAAAAATTTCTGAGAGAATGGATCTTAAATGTTCTCACCACCACAGCAACAACTAGAATGTGGTAACTGTGTGAGGTAGTAGATGTGTTAACTAACATTATTGTGGTGATCATTTTGTAATATATATGTATATCAAATTATCACATTGTACACCTTAAACTTACACAATGTATGTTATATGTTGATTATATCTTAATAAAGAGCGAGGGAAGAGAGCTCATTTCTAAGGATAGAATAAGTCAACAAAGAAATGAGCATTTAAATAGGTGACAAAAAGTCTCAGAAAAAAATCCTGGCAGAAATACATATAAAGGGATTCCAGAAAGGAGGAAGGCCAGAGGAAGGATGGGAAAGAAAAAGAGAATTTTCTGAAAAACTAGTAAAGTGTCACAGCAATAAATGGAAGAACAAAAGAAAAATTATGCACATGTTTGTTTTGTATCTGCTTGCACTAAAAATGCAGGGGGGGGGGAGGGGATGGTAAGGCAGGAAATAGATCAGAGGCCAGAAAGGTGATTAGTAATTTCAAATATCATAGTAAATGAGAACTGAGTACAAGCTATTCAATGTGGTGACTATATTGATGTAACTTGAATTAGGTGTTTCAGCTGAATAGCAAGGACAAAAATCATATTTCAAAGGATTATGGAATGAGTAGGAAGTGAGGAAGTAAAATCAAGTGAAGAAAAGATGGTCTTCCTCATGGGTCATTGGGCCTCTTGGAGGCAGAAACTAGCATCTAGAACAACACTTGTGCATAGCATTCTTGGATAAATATAACTTATAAAATATACAGCTCTGTAAAGTCTGCAAGCCAAGACCTGATTATTGTCATGAAGCTGAAAACACAGGATTAACTTTGACCTTTAGCAAAGCTTTTTAGTGGAGCAGGCAAACATCTTTGGCTCCAGTGGATCAGTGGATGGTCAGTTTTCATTCTGAAGCAAATCAGACTTCAGAGTCAATGGACTTGCCTTTGAAAGCAATTTAATACATTTGAATGATCCAAGAACAGAAGATATAACCTCTATAGGAGAATATTTAAATAACAGAACATTTAAACTAATTTTCTTGCTTATTTTTCTCTTTTTATTTCTTTGTGCTACTCTATAAACAGTATGGAGCTTGTCTCATTTCTTTCTTTCTTTTTTTAGATTCTTTATTGTTTAAAGTATTACATATAGTATTACATATGTCTCCTTTTTCCCCATTCACTCCCAAACCCTAGCATATGCCCTGACCCCTCTAGTGTCTGTGTCCATTGGTTATGCTTATATGCACGCATACAAGTCCTTTGGTTGATCTCTAACCCCCACTACCCCCACTCCTGCCATCCCTCTGAAGTTTGACTGTCTGTTCCATGCTTTATGCCTCTGGGTCTATTTTAGTTCATCAGTTTATGTTGTTCATTATATTCCACAAATGAGTGAGGTCATGTGATATTTATCTTTTTCTAACTGGCTTATTTTGCTTAGCATAATGTGCTGCATGTTTGTCCATGCTGTTGCAAATGGTAAGAGTTCTTTCTTTTTTACAGCAGCATAGTATTCCATTGTGTAGATCTACCATAGTTTTCTAATCCACTCATCTGCTGATGGGCACTTAGGCTGTTTCCAAATCTTAGCTATTATAAATTGTGCTGCTATGAACATAGGGGTGCATATGTCCTTTCTGATTGGTGTTTCTGTTTTCTTGGGATATATTCCTAGAAGTGGGATTACTGGGTCAAATGGGAGTTCCATTTTTAGTTTTTTGAGAAACTCCATACTGTTTTCCACAGTGGCTGCACCAGTCTGCATTCCCACCAGCAGTGCACTAGGGTTCCTTTTTCGCCACACCTTCCCCAGCACTAGTCCTTTGTTGATTTGTTGATGATAGTCATTCTGACAGGTGTGAGATGGTACTTCATTGTCGTTTTGATTTGCATCTCTCAAATGATTAGTGACTTTGAGCACGTTTTCATATGTCTCTTGGCATTCTGTATGTCCAATTTCAAAAAGTGTCTATGTAGGTCCTTTGCCCATTTATTAACTGGATTGTTTATCTTCCTTTTGTTAAGATGTGTGGTTTCCTTATAAATTTTGGAGATTAGGCCCTTATCAGAGATAACATTGGCAAATATGTTCTCATTGCAGTGAGCTTTCTTGTTTTTTTTGTTGATGGTTTCTTTTGCTGTGCAGAAGCTTTATATTTTGATGTTGTCCCATCCTATATAATAAAAGAGTAATATGCAAATTGACCTTCACTCCAAGACACAAGATGGCTGCCCCCATGTGGACACAAGATGCTGCCACATGATGGCCTGCAGGGGAGGGCAGTTGTGGGCAGTTAGGGGTGACCAGGCAGCAGAGCAGGGCAGTTGGAGGTGACCAGGCCGGCAGAAAAGGGCAGTTGTGGGGGACCCAGGCCAGCAGGGGAGGGCAGTTGTGGGCTATCAGGCCAGCAGGGAGGGACAGTAGGAATGACACAGCCATCAGAGGAGGGCAGTTAGGAGTGACCAGGCCTGCAGGGGAGGGCAGCAGTCCTGGATTGTGAAAGGGATGTCCAACCACCTGTTTAGGCCCAATCCCGGTGGAATTGGGCTGGGCTGAGGGACATCCCTCAGGGAGGCAAAAACACAAATTACTTATTTTAGTTCAAGAGGCCCAATATATTGACTTTCAATTACAATGCTTATGACTTTTGAAGGAAAGTTCTCTTTGTTTCCTTCCAAAATAATTTTCAGGCTACAGAGAGTTTCATTTAAAAATCTTTGTCACATGAAACAATTTCTCTTAAGGTTATGGTGACCACTAGTATGGTTTAGATTTAGTATTTTATTTTTATTTTATAATATTTTTAATTAAAATTTTTTTAAATTTTTATTCATTTTTTACTGATTAGATACAGCAAGCAACTATGCCAATGGAAAAGGACAAAGGACTGAAAAGTCTGTTTGAAGTCAAACTAATCTTTACTACACAGATTTATGTTGTAAATGTTTATTTTACATGCCAACCAAAGAATTAGCAACCTTAGGTTAGCTATGTCCCAAAAAACATTTTTAATATAATCTTTTAAAAGCAATTTCAAGAAATAGCTGCATTTCCTCTTAAAACATTTTTTCCATAAAAGACCTATATATATATTCATCTACCAAGCCTTTAAAAATATATTATTAGAACTAGGACTGGGATTGGAATACATAATGGAGCCAGCCAAGATTAGAAACAGGTCAATCAATTCATTGAAACAAGATGTTAATGAAGTTTGGATTACATAATCTCTACATTGATGAGTTTGCTGGACTCCATTCAAGTTCCAAAGTCTAAATTTTAGTCCCCAATCCAAGGAGAAAATAAAGCTGGATCAGCAAAAATGTATCCTCATTCTTAGAAATTAAATAAAAATACTTCCCTTGTGTAAAGAGTATCAGAATAGCCATGAAGTTATAAAATACAGCTCATTGAATTTGGGGCAGGTTTTGAAGATAGAGGAGTGGAGAAATCTTGGAAAGAAAAAAAGAACTGTTCTAGAGTTGAACAGGGAGCATGATAGCTATCGTCCCAAACGGAAGTTTAGAAGTTGAAGAATTGGGGTGGGATGGTTCAACGAACCTTAGTTTAAATAGAAAAATATTTTGAAGGAGATCTATGAAAGTCTGAGTGGCATAAAAAGCTAGAGGAGAGTTTTATAAATTCTGCTCTAGCCCCTTTCTCAATTGTATGTATTATTGCATGTTTATCACACTAGCTTATTGCATTTTTTGAGGGGGTAATAGAAATAGGAACACTATCAAAGGGTTTACTCTCAAGATAGTTATGCTGCTAAAAAACAATTAAGTGCAAAACACCATTACTTGTAGGATGCAATGAAGCAAACATTTTTTCCCTTTTATTTTAAATGTACCAGGGATTTTCTCCCCAAGGCAAATACTGTAGGTTGCTGTTAAAAGTAAAAAAAAAAAAAGAAGAAGTTGGGAGCTGGACAAGCAGTCAGAAAATGTTACTGGAATTTGAACTTTTCCTAAGCAAGTAACCATGCTTGTCTAGAAAACTCCTGCAAGTGAGAAAAAGAAAGGACAGTGATTGAGGCAAAGAAATCCACTGTGAAATGCTCATGTCTCCTTGGTGAGCAGCACATTTCAAAGTACTGTTTCCAAATTACTTTATCCTGGGTGTGTATCCACTTCCTGTCTCTCCCTGTATCATATGTGTGTATAATGACATATTGATTTCAAGTCCAGCTTGAAATGGAATGGAACCCGCCTCCCCCCCTCCCCGCCCCCCCCCCACCCCCACCACTAGGGAGAAGGGCATTTCTCCTGAGTAACCTCGTGCTGTGCACATTCTCAATGTACCATCTGTCTGCTGGATGATTGGTCATTTGGACCACGTGGAAAAATGAGGTTGAAGAACAGGGTAGGAGAGGGACAAGAAAGAAAATGTGACCTTTCTCATTTCGGAGGTGAATTGAGTTCCAGGCCTGGGTTAGTAGTTGTCTATCATATTTTGTCCAAACCCTTTCCAAGGTCAAACACTTTAAATCTAACAGCCTGGACAATACTGGATATACATTTTAAGCCACAGAGCTTACTCAGCATTCTGTCTCTGCATTGACAGCCACTGCCAGAATTATTATCCTGTCATGATTTGTATAGAGGCTCATGAATAAGACACTGACCAAGCAAACAGATGACCTCAGAGAGTTTCCATTCTAATCTCAATTAAATGAATGTCCTTAATTCCAAATAATTGGTAGTGAACAAAGTACACGGTAAAATACTGCAGCAGCAAGTCATATGAAATTACACAGAAAATGTTAGCCATATAGAGGTCAAAATAAAATGCATACAAAAAATAAGCCAAAATGATGGATGTTTAAAGGGCAAATACAGTTTTATTGCTTTCAGCTGCATAGAGTAACTATTATAGAAGAGTATTTACAGTTAGTGAGATGACTAGCTCCAATATAATGAACAGATAAGATGAATTGGTTTCAATAACCTTCAGTTTTCATAGAAATACAATGACATGTCTAAAATGCATTTTGATCTGAAGTAAGGTAAGGAGCAACTATGCATGGAATTATTACTAAATGTTGAAACCTATGTTAGAAAATGTACATATGTCACCTCTTTTAATTTAATTCTAAGGTGTATTTGATGTCTTGTTTTTTATAGATGAGAAAACTGAGGTCCGGGAAGGTTAAGTAGCATGTCCAAGTTTATACAACCAGTAAGTAGTAGAGCTCAAATTTAAAGTCAGTTTGAGCCAAAGAGTGTACTTGTTTCTATTATTAAAAGGCACCACAAGGTATGTGACGGAAAAATAAAGATTGGCTTATCAGATAAGTGAAATTGCTTCATTCATTTTACATGAACAAGTAATGCAGATAAATGCTTTACAGAAGTAAATTTGTAAGGTTTTTTTAACTTATTCCACTAACGTAGCAATCGTTAAAAATCTTATATATTTAGAATTTCTCTTTGGCATTTCCTTTACAGCCAGTATGAAACTATATTTATGACATATATATTGAGCACCTTCTAAGTCATAGTCACTAAGTTAGAGAGAAATAAAAACATATTTAAAAATCAAATAATGCAATTCCTGATCTCTGTTAATTTGAAATATAGGATGAATGAAATATTTATACATCTACCTCAACACAAGGCAGTATAGCAGTGCACACACCCTGTGAGTGGCAAATGTTTTCATATTGCACATGAGAGAACAGACCACTATTCTGTAATTTTACCTACTGGAGAATTTTGGCTTTAATTTATTTTAAAATTTTTTCTTGAATACCATTTCAATAATGTACAGAATGAATCTTTTACATACATTTGGAAGAATAGACAACAATATACAAATAGAAGAAGTTAGGAAAGATTTATTTTTTTCTTGCAGTCCAACAATGATTAGACATTATGTGTGTGTATTGAAAAGTAAAAAATAAATAAGTAAATTCTACATTAATTGATATGGCTTCATTTTGGGAATATTTTAACAATATTAATTGATCATCCTATTCTATCTACTGTGTCCTGGTTAAGATAATGGGTATCATTACCTCATGGTAAATATGGCCAAGAGTGGATTAAACTCCCATGTTAGTTATAAGTTTAAATTTCATCTTTTAAGGGTAAGTTTTGTTATTTTTTTAGAAATAAGCATAGTGTTCAGAGCTATAATAATTGAGAATTTTAAATATATCCTGTCATAAGCTCTGATGACAATTTTAAAGAAAGAGTCAAAATGTGTACATGGCTCCTGGGAAAGGGACCACCTGCCTTTGTCAGTGTATCAGACCTCACAGGTAGTATAGCACTTACCCTGAAATGTCAAGATCTTTCAGTCACTGGAGGCTAAACTAATACGATTTTATTGTTGCCATAAGTAAAAATATTTGAGGGTCAGGCTTTCTTTACCTTTCTAATGAGTATAGGCAGGAATTTTTGTTTTTTTCAGAGACCTTCCAAAACAGCCTTGGTATTATCCACTATGTCTTTTAAGCAATTGTTAACTATTTCCTCTTGCTTTAGTTCAATAAATGAATGTGTACTTATGGACCAAAAATGGGGACATTTAGTAATTAACTGGTTGCTTGTTGATGCAGAAATACATTGCAAATAATTCAGTCATGTGAGTGGTTTTTGGTGGGCCTGCACTTTTCAAATAGGCCATAGTAAGCCATTTGTAGCTATTTTCTCTTCGTTAGTGCTGTAAATCAGTGGCAAAATGAAAAGACTTCCTAGGAATAGTGTAGATAAAAAGAAGGACCCAAAAAACAATTTTGATACTGCATTTGCCTTCCTAAGGCTTTAACATTTCTGATTATTAATCTGCTATGGAAGGTTTCTATCTGTGCTTCTTTCCAGTTATCTTGCAAGCAGGTATTCCAGAAGGCTTGCTCTTTCTAAATCTAACCTTTCAATGGATAAATAACTATTCTAGAGGCTGGGAAATAAATTTGTTTTTCCCACTAGTCACCAGAAAACAAATATCAATAGCATATTATAGGATGGAAATGGCTCAGGCACCCCCCTCTTTGTGGTTGAACCACCCACATACACTGTGCCATGGAAAAGGAGAAAAAGTAACACTTCATTGCTGATTTCCTTGGTGCAGTATTGTAAAGATTTGCACAAGAGCCCTAACCAGTTTGGCTCAGTGGATAAAGTGTTGGCCCGTTGACTGCCAATGGACCAAGGGTTCCCTGGATCCATTCTGGTCAAGGGGTGTACCTTGGTCCCTCTGGCCAGGCCCTGGTCAGGGCTGGTGCAGGAGGCAAGCAATTGATATGTTTATCTCACATCAATGTTTCTCTCTCTCTCTTAACACTTTCCCTAAAAATCAATGGGCATAAAACTTAACAAAAGGAAGAGAAACAATCCAATAAAAAAATGGGCAAAGGACCTAAATAGACACTTTTCGAAAGGGGACATACAGAAGGCCAAGAGACATATGAAAACATGCTCAGAGTCACTAATTATCCGAGGAATGCAAATTAAAATGACAATGAGGTACCATCTCACACCTGTCAGAATGGCTGTCATAAAAAAAAAAAATCAACAAATGACAAGTGCTGAGGAGAAAAAGGAACCCTGGTGCACTGCTGGTGGGAATGCAGACAGGTGCAGCCACTGTGGAGAAGAGTATGGAGTTTCCTCAAAAAACTAAAAATGGAGCTCCCATTTGACCCAGTGATCCCACTTCTAGGAATATATCCCGAGAAACCAGAAACACCAATCAGAAAGGACATATGCACCCCTATGTTCATAGCAGCACAATTTATAATAGCTAAGATTTGGAAACAGCTTAAGTGCCCATCAGCAGATGAGTGGATTAGAAAACTGTGGTACATCTACTCAGTGGAATACTACACTGCTGTAAAAAAGAAAGACAGCATGAATGGACCTGAAGAGCATTATGCTAAGCAAAATAAGGCAGTTGGAGAAAGATAGATATCACATGATCTCACTCATTTGTGGAAGATAATGAACAACATAAACTGATGAACTAAAATAGACCCAGAGACATAGAACCATTGAACAGACTATTGAGCCTTGGAGTAAAGGCATGGGAGGGTTGAAGGATTGGGGGGTTGGAGGAGAGATCAACTAAAGGACTTAATATGCATGCATATAAACATAACTAAAGGACCCAGACAGTAGGAGGGCAGGGACATGTGCTGGGGGGATGAGGGGGAGTGCCAGGAGAGAGGTCAATGGGCAAAATGGAGACAGTAAAGAACTTTTTAAAAATCAATGGAAAAATGTCCTCAGGTGAAGATTAACAAGGAAGGAAGGGAGGGAGGGAGGGAGGGAGGGAGGGAGGGAGGGAGGGAGGGAGGGAGACGATTTGCACAAGATATGCTATGTGCTATGAAAACCAAGTTTATTGCTGGGCCTAGAACCTGGTGGTTTGGAATAGTTGGAAAAATAATATAGTAAATATTTCTATCTCTCTGGCCATTAACTCAAATATAAACTAAGCCAAATAGGAATTAAATCCCTGTTCCGTCTTTCCTTACCTCCTATACCCATGGTCGGTAAACTGCAGCTCTTTGGCCCCTTGAGTGTGGCTCTTCCACAAAATACCATGGCCTGGGCGAGTCTATTTTGAAGAAGTGGCGTTAGAAGAAGTTTAAATTTAAAAAATTTGGCTCTCAAATTTCAATCGTTGTACTGTTGATATTTGGCTTAAAATGAGTTTGCCGACCACTGTCCTATACCCATCCCTTCTTAATCATCAGGCTGCTGGTAGCGTGCTCTCTCCTTCTTCCTTCTCTCCTTTACTCAACTCCTTCATCTTCACAGCCTCCTTTTCGATTTAGAAGCCTTAGGTATGGGCTCTAAGCTGACTGTCAGTAATCTCAACTTGGTTTTCTCTGGGCAGAGGGGAGTGATGCTATTCTCATTGGCCTAATTGGTAAGGAGGAGGGGCATTCTTATTGTAGAGGAGAGATATGTGCTATATCCAAACTAAGACACATCCTTATTTTTGAATAGTTGTGGATTTGTGGCAATTTTACCATTTTCACAATCTCATTCTAATTATTTTAATAGAAATTTTAAAAAAATCAATTATGATTCCAAACTGATTAATTACTCCTAATGAACAGAATTCATTCACATGCACACATGCATATACATACTCTCATACTGGAATACGGCAAATAATTGCTCCCTTGATTCTTGTTAATGCATCTGAATATTGTTTAAGTGGCACCTGCTATTCAGGTAAATCAAAAAAGTATGCCATTTTTCTGAGGGTAAGATCTTCTTAAAAGTTTGACTTGTTGGATTGTATGATGTTCTCATCATATTCTCTTATCCACAGAGCCATATAACTAAAGGATCATTTTGGACAACCACCTAGGCAGTGCATGGATTTTCCTTCACAATATCTTCCAGCTTCTGATTGAAGTTTCCAAAGGGATTTGAAACTAACTGCCTTCAATTGCATCTTGAATGACTCCAGACATTAGACTCTCTGCTGACATGAAATCTCCTTCCTATAAGTCCCATCCTCTGGTCCTTTATTCTTTGTTACCATGTCTGTCGTTTAATTCCTCCTTGGGAAAATTTTGATACATGTTACAAATGAAAAAAAGTTACCATTTATTCCTATAATTCAGAAGGAACAGATACAGAAAAGCTACCCACTTGCCACTTCATGTGTATTTTTTGTACATTTATGTTGTGAAGTAGTTTTCTGTTAAAAACATAGCAGGATCACACACATGGGTAGCGAGTAGGGTTTCCCTGAAGGGAGTAGATATTCAGACTGTTGACTTTCCTGAAATGAATCAGAGCCTAGAAAAAAAAAGATTTATGACACAGAATAAGGAAAAAACTCTATTTTCTCTAGTCTTGACTATTTGGAGACCAGTCTGCTAGAAATACAGAAAAACTAAGTTCATTTCTAAGTAGTAGGGGGCTCTGTAACAAAGCATCCCTATGGTTGGGCATGAAGGTTGCTTTGCAGTTACTTAGAGAAATCTTCTGTTAGAGACTCAAGGGCATCTGGGTCCTGAAAACAGCCACGACCAGTAGTCAATTGCAATATTTTTCTGGCTTAAGAAATTCTTTAATCTTCAAATGTCCTTTACTGTCTTAACAATTGTGCAGTCTGGGGTTAGGTAGGTTGAGAGTCAGACTTTGAGGCCAGTGTATTAAAGGTAGCAACCTCTAAAGCAGTGATTCTCAGCCAAGGCAAGCCATTCTTGCCCTGCCCAGGGATATTTGGCAGCATTTTTATTATCATAATTAGGGGTTCTACTGGAAACTAGTGGTAAAGGCCAGTGATTCTGCTAAACATCCTATAATGCACAGCAAAGCAAAGAATCATGTCCAAAAAGTTAACAATGCCAAGGCTGAGAAACCCCGCTCTTAAGAGAGCCTGCTAACTCAGACCTGTAGGAAGTACAGAGTGAGGCCTGTGTGTGAAGGCAAAACTGGCCACCTGGAACCAAATAAAGTGAGAGGGAGAAGCAAGGGTTGGGAAGATATCATGGGTGATACTCACTGTGGATACAGTGGATTTTCCTGGAGTGGAGAAGAACATTTGAAAGGGCGATTGAGTTCCTTGTATCATTCTGGTGACTCTGAGAAATTAGGTTCTAAGAGTTAGCCACTTCAGTCAGCAGTACTCTTCTAAGATTCTGACTCCTGGACCACTCTGAAGCAGGCAACTATGACCTGGACTTGGATGTCAGTGCCTCAGGCCTTAATCTGCTACAGCTTTTAAGGCAAAATATCAGCACCTCATTGTCCAGAGCCTAGCTGTGGTCATTGCCCTGTGCATGTGTCCTGCATGAACTTTCACAATGATTTACTGAATGACTTCTCAGTGTCTAACAGGAAAATGTTTCACCTTCCTCAGCCTTATATAGTGTTTGTTAGTATTTTTAATCCTTTTTATCTAAAACTAGTGGCCCAGTGCATGAAATTCATGAAGGACGGGAGGTATCCCTCAGCCCGGCCTGCACCCTCTCCAATCTGGGACTCCTCAGGGCATGTCCAACTGCTGGTTTAGGCCCAATCCCTAAACAATCTGGGACCTCTCCCAATCCGGGACCACTGGCTCCTAACTGCTCACCTTCCTGCCTGCCTGATCACCCCTAACTACTCTGCATGCCAGCCTGATTGCCCCCAACTGCCTCCCCTGCAAGACTGATTGCCCCCAAACTGCCCCCCCTGCTGGCCAGCTTGCACCTAACTGCACCCCCCTGCCATCCTGATCGCCCCCAACTGTCCCTCAAGCCAGCCTGCTCACCCCAACTACCCACCCCCCAGAACCTGCTCGCCCCCACTGGCCCCCCTGCTGGCCTGCTCGCCCCCAACTGCAACCCCTGCCGGCTTTCTTACCCCCATTGCCCACCCCCCCTACCCCCCGCTGGCCTGATTGCCCCTAACCTGCCTCTGCCTCAGCCCCACCACCATAGCTTTGTCTGGAAGGACATCCTAAAGGTCTTCCAGTCTAATTAGCATATTACCCTTTTATTAGAATAAATATCTGATTCTTAGGCTGATTTTTAACTTGCATTTTGCTGAGTCTTTGATTCCACCTCAATACATGTCTGTATATTTTCTGTTATTTTGGCACAGTAGATATTTTCCTGGATTGAATCACAATGACAATAGCTTTCTTTAGTGTTCTAAGGTTGATTCTGAAGTGTTACTGTGTCATTTAATGTCGTATCATTTCTATATCCCACATTATAGTTATTTATTCGTTAACAGGGCTATGCCCATTGCAAATTAAAATGCAATAAATATTATTATAGTGTTGATAATGTTTAGGACATGTATTTGCAATAACAATGAAGTGTCATAAATCATCTGCCTTGTTTATAAAATAGATGTCTTTTCTATAACCATTTAATTATTAATATCTATATATCCTGTCCTTAGTAATTTTTCAGTTTTCTTGAATAACTAACCCACTTGATTTAAACATTTTGCCTATCCTTTTTTATATCAATGAGTATGTTTAGGTAATCATTATCATTTATTTTTTGACATCTCCTAGGGTTGTAGAACTTTATTTATCACTAACCAGACTGAATGGCTGTCCACTATGTGCCTGGGATTTAAAGGAGGAAGGTTATAGCTACAAATGGTAAATAAAATCCACCATGGTTTAAATTCAGGGGAATTATAATATAGGTTGAAACCAAACCCAGATTCCTCATTTCCTGATATAAATTATTGCTATGTAATAATTTTTATGCAACTTTTTGAGATAAGATTCACCCTGGATTTAGGTTTATGACCTCTAAAAGGTCATTTGGGAAAAAAGGGAGAATGAAGATGCTTGGTCTGTATATCTTCCTCAAGCATTACAGAGTTGTCCTGAGGACTCTTAAGGGTTGATAATGCATGAATTGCCCCCCCTCCCCCTTCTAGTTGATTTGGTAAACTCAAGGTTCTATGATGCAGTTTGAAACAGAAGAAACAAAGAGAATATGGAAGAGTGGTTTATTAGGAATGTATTATATTCCATGCTAATGTCAATATAAATGCAAAATGAAAAGCCTTGGAAAGATTTTGTTATTCTTCAGAATTTCATTAATCCAGTCACAAATAACAGAGGGCTGGTCTATCTCCCCATTCCACCTCCATTCCCCCACCTCTATTCATTGTTCATTTTAAACAGTTTAATGGCTTTGGAAGTATTCATGAATTCCAGTTGCTTTGCTCTCCTAATCATGTTGTCGGCTTAAAATTCACATTTAATTAACCTCTTCACCCAAGGCATAAATCAATAATAAAACTCCAAATGCTTACCATGCCAATAGTGATTTTCATTTGGAGGAAAACTGTTGAAAATTAGACATTAGAACACCCGAAGAAAACAGAGAGCTAGTGGCAGGGGGCAAAAAGGAGCTAACATAAATTGTGGTGATAAAAGCCCTGGAATTGAGAGAGAATATTCATTTATTCAGATTTCAGAGACAAGTATACATTTAAGATGGGTTCAGAAAATAATCTTTTATCTAGAAAAATTAGAGGCAATCTAGCACTGACAAAGGAGTAATGTAACACTCAAATTCTTAGTAGAGGAAATGCTAAAAGAAGAGGTGTTGTTTTGAGAAAGGAACAAAGGCTTGACACACTCAGTTCAAAATCTGGCACTAACATTTTAGATATATGACCTTCATTATATATTTTAACATCTCTACATGATCATTTTTCTGTATGTGACATGGAAATATTGGCATCTACCTCATAGATGTGTCCTAAGAATTAATTAAGATTAAGTAGATTAATAGATGGAAAAGAGATTCCATGTGTGTATGTGTGTAATTAAGAGCACACACACAAAACACACACATACAGTATATGCAATATAGCAGAGAGAATCTCACCTAATTGCTGTTGATTATTGGTTGATACAAGGAGCATTCACACCCAAACCAAGATAATTGGAGTTTTTAACCAAGTAGCAAGTTAGTTTCAGCCCCTCACCACTAAAATGCTATTAAATATAAGCCAAGAAGCCATGTTTCCTGACCATAAACAGTGTTATGTAGGAAGTTTAGATGAAATACACACACACACACACACACACACACACACACACACACACACACAAGTTGAGATGGAGGGTAAAAGATTGATTCATGGTATTCAAATTAAGGGTTACTGTGGTTCCCAAAGGGTTACTGTGTGCCTCACTTGTGTTTGATTGAATGACCTCTCCCCTTCATTCTTATTTGTTTTAACAGTTTTATTGAGGTACAAGTTGCATATCATAAAATATGCCCATTTTAGGCATACAATTTAATGAATATTAGTAACATTTTAGAGTTACACAACTAGTAACATATTTCAATTTATACCATTTCCATTACTCCATAAAGTTTTCTTTGGCTGTATTGCAACCAATTTCTATTCCTACCTCCAGTTCCAGCAGCCACTGATCTGCTTTCTGTCTCTTATAGATTTTTTAAAATAAAATTTTATATATATATATAGAATCATACAGTAACTGATCTTCTGAATCTAATTTCTTTCATTCAGTATAATGTTTTTCAGGTTCATTCATGTTGAGTCATCTATTAATATTTTGTTTCTTTTAATTGCTGAATAATATTCCATTATGTGAATGTACCATATTTTGTTTGTCCTTTCATCAGCTGATAAACATTTGGATTCTTTTCAGTTTGGGGCTATTATGAATAATGATGCTAAAAAAAGTTTGTGTACACATTTTTGAGTGGACAGGTTTTCACTTCTTTTTCTTGGGTAGAACTTAGAGTATAATTGTTAGGTTATATGATAAATTTATGTTCAAATTTTTAAGAAAACTGTTTTTCAAAGTGATTCTATCATTTTATATCCCTATCAATAACATTTCATCACATCCTGGACAGTGCTTGATTTGTCAAACTTTTAAGTCAGTCATTTTGTTGGGTATGTGTGTGGTGTTATTTCATTGTGGTTTTAACTGGCATTACCCTAGTGACTAATTATGCTGCGCTCCTTTTGTGTTTGTTGGCCATTCATATATCTCTTTGGTGAATTGGCTGTTCAAAGATTTTGCCCATGTTTTAATTGGGTTGTTTGTCTTCTTACTATACTCCTGTAGTAAGAGTATATTGTACATTTGGGATACAAGTCCTATATTAGAAATATAATTTGAAAATATTTCATTATATTCTATGATTTGCTTTCCATTATTACAATGATGTCTTTTGAAAAGGAAATATTTTTATTTGGATGAAGTTCAATTATCAATTATTTTCTTTTATGAATTGTGTTTGTGTCCAACAATCTTTGCCTAACCCAAAGTTACAAAGATTTTTTTCCTTTATTTTCATATTTAATTCTATGATCCATTTTAATTGATTTTTATTTGTGGTATGAGTTAAGAAGCTAAGATTAGTTCTTGTGTGTGTACACATGTGCGGTTGTATATATGTGAAAATTCTATGGTGAAAAAAAGCTTGCTGGGATTTTATTTCAAATGAGTATTTTGTTATTTTATTTTTTAAATTTATCTTTATTGTTGAAATCATTATGAAGTCCCCTTTTTTCACCAGAGATTGCCTCCCCCTTCACCCCACCCCCATGCCTTGCATTAAACCTATACATCAGTTTGGAGAGAACTGCCATCTTAAGAATATTGAGTCATCCAAAATGTAATCTCCTTTCAAATTTTGTGTTTGAATTATATTTCTGTCAGTTAAAACTAAAAGATTTTTTATTTATACATCATTGTTTCACTTTCTCTTTCCAATTTCTTCTGATCGGTAACTTCTACACAAAATTACCCTATGATCAAATACATTATCAAAATTTCTAAAACCACCAGAAGCGAAAAAATCAGGATGGTAGAAAATAAAACAACTGTAACTATTGCAGAGGTAGATGGAGAACAGACCACTTGAGGTGGTAAAACTTGTTTCTGTATCACTCTCTGGTGATTACAAAAATACCACATTAGTCCATTATTATAGGCCAGGATTTTCTTCTTTCAGACACAATTAGGTAATCACTTATTTATAAAAGTGGGTTCTAAGCAGGCATGTATTAATAGTTTGTTCCTTTTAATTTCTGAATAATACTCCATTATATAAATGTACCATGTTTTGTTAATTCTTTCACCAGATGATAAACACTGGATTATTTTCAGTGTCTGCTGTTATGAATAATGCTGTTAAAAAAATTGTATGCAAATCTTTGTATGGACATGTTTTCATTTCTTCTCTTGGGTAGAACTTAGAATATAATTGTTAGGTTGTATGGTAAGTTTATGTTCAAATTTTTAAGAAAAGTAAATTGAGTATAGAATTACAGAGTGATAATAATAACTCCCTTGATCTGATCATATATTTTTATGAAGGTCTTTTTGAAGATTGCATTTTTAAAAATAATCTTCTTAATAAAACACCCTGCACAGAACTTTTCTAAAATTATCAAAAGCTGAGCAGTATTTTTACATAAACTGCTATTAAACCAGAATTGCCATACCTTGCTTCCCTTTCCATTTTTACCTGAACAATTGATTTAATTGAGCCTAAATGATGAAATTGATATTTACCAGTATAATTCTGATATCCTTGAATACTGATTCTATTGTTCAACTTCTTAGCTATTCCTCTTAAATTTTGTAATTTGCACATTTAATGACTGTTATATTTTATGTCTTCGCTCCATTTAAAAGCTTATTAAGAGAAAGAAAAATTTCAGACATGAAAAAATATTATGGACCAGATTTACGCTCACAACATACATAGATGGAAAATTGGAAAAAATATATAAAACAATGGTTGTCAGACCTCGGACACTAAGCAATTGTAGACTGTGGTTCCTGAAAGAAGAGAAACAAATGAAATAAGGTCTATGTTTACCCCAATTTATTGTCTAGACTAAGTTTTCAGGCTGCAGCACAGAGAGGGAATACATAGTTGCAAACTACTAGCTCTCTTCAGCTAAAGAGATTGAGATCAGAGTTAAAAACAAACACACACACACACACACACACACACACACACACACACACACACACACAAAACCCTAGACTTTCTGAAGCAGATTACTCTAGAGATCTGCGTAGTAGAGTCCCCTTCTCTCTCTCCCTCTCCCTTCCTCTCTCTCTAATGTCAATAAAACATGCATAAAAGGAAGAATGATGACATATTGCTCATAAGAAACAATGCAAGGCAGACATTGAAGGCAGACAATTAAAATATATTTTAAAATTTGTCAACCTAAATTCTATATTCAGTGGAAATATTTTTTTTCAAATGAATGTGAAACCCTTTCAGAAAAATAAAATCTGAGACAAGCAGTTGCTGGCAGACTTGTTGTACATAAAATGTTAATGAAAGTTTTTATTAGGCAGAATCATATACACAACACAATGAAGAATGCTGGTGAGAAACTGGCCAACAATCCAAACAATCTAAATATATATTGACTATAAAATGAATGAACTAATTATGGAATTGTGGTATATGCAATGAAATACTCATCAGTAATCCTAATAAAAGGGTGATATGCAAATTAACCATCACTCTGTCACAAAGGTGGTGGCTCCCATAGCCACAAGATGGCGGCGCCCAGTCCTCTCAGCCCCGAAGGAGTCCTCCAGTCCTGGGGGCGGCTGCTGAGAGTGTGCAGCTTGAGTAGCCTGGTGGAATGCTTGCTTTGTCACTGCAGCAAGTACAATAAAAGTTGGCTCCAAAACAGCTTGTTTCTTGGCCAATCCGGGCAGGAGTGGGTCCTGAGAGCTCTTCTGCTGGCTGCTCAGGAGCCGTTGGGGAGGAGGTGGTAACTGCCGCTGCAGAGCTAGAGCAAAAGAGGTGAGGGAGCCAGAGCAGAGGAGGCAGGGGAGCTAGAGTGGAGGAGGGGGGGAAGCAGAAGCGGAGGAGGTGGTGATGCCTCTGCTCCCGCAGGGGTGGCGGGTGAGCCGCAGTTCAGGAGCCTTGGGGAGTGGCGGCACCAGGCCATCCAGCGCCGCATCCAGTCCCTGAGGCATTCCCACCAGTACCGCAATACCACCTGCCCGCAGCAGCCGTCCTGCCAGAAGATGAGGTGGGTTGTGCAGCACACCAAGGGTTGCCAGCACAAGAACAATGGAGGTTGCAGAGTGGGCAAGCAGTTCATGGCCCTTTGCTGCTACCATGCCAAACACTGCCAAGAAAACACTTGCCCCATTCCCTACTACCTCAACATCAAGCAGAAGCTCCACCCACAGAAGACACAGCACCTCCAGCAGCATGCATAGCTCATGCTCCAACAAATGCCACCATCAACACCCCCGCCGTGCCTCAGCCGAGTCTGCCTTCCCCCTCCTTCAGCACCACCCTGGCCCCCCACACTGCATCCCAACATACCCTGGACACCACAGCCCTTGACTCTGCCCCAGACCTCGCCTGTGAGCATGTGACTAGCTGGCTTCTCCAGCGTGGCCAGAACTCAACCAGCCCCCCACCACAGTTTGCACTGGGAAGCCCACTAACCAGGTGCCAGCCCCACAGCCCCCGGCCCAGGCCCACATGCAGCAGTGGAGGCACCCGGCAGATTGCACATGAGGCACAACAGCAGCAGCATCTGTACTGGGTGAGCACCAACTATAGTATGCCCCTGAGGCACAGTGACCCCTGAGAGCCAGATGGCCCCCATGGGCCTGAATGTGACCCAACCAGGTCAGTGGGCCTATTACTCTGCCCCCCCCCCCCCCCCGAGCCCCGGCAGTGGCAGCCGGCACCCATCCCCTAGAAACAGCCAATGTGAGGCATGCCCAGACTCGTGATGTCTATGCAGACCCAAGGTGCAGCCACCTCAGAACATCTCTGCAGGTGCCCTGCAGGACCTACTGCGGACCCTGAAGTCTCCCAGCTCCTCCAGCAGCAGCACATGCTCAACATCCTCAAGTCAAACCCTCAGCGATGGCAGCTCTCATTAAATAGCACACAGCCAAGTAAGTGGCCAGCCAGCCCGGCCTTCAGCTCTAGCCCAGCCTGCTGAATCTGAGCGCCGTGCAAGCCAGCGGGCCACGACCTGCTGTCCCTCTGCAGCAGCAAGCAATGGGAGGCCTGAACCCTCAGGGCCAGGCCTTAAACATCATGAACCCAGGGTGCAACCCCAGCATGGCGAGTATGAACCACAGTACAGAGAGATGCCATGGAGCAACAGCAGCAGCAACAGCAACAACATTGTGAGAGGCATGTCCGAATGTTGGTTGTGATGGGGCATCGCCTTCCTCTGATCACCGGGTCGCCTCCCACCCCTGAGGGCTCCCAGACTGTGAGAGGGGGGCAGACCGGGCTGAGGGACCCCCTCCTCAGTGCATGAATTTTTATGCACCAGGCCTCTAGTAGGAAATAATGAACTACTAATACATTGAATAACATAGATCAATTGTGAAAAAAAATATTCTAAATGAAGGCAGAGAGGGAGGGGGAAAGAGAGAAAGAGAAGAGACGGAATTTCCATGCTTTATGATTCCATTTATATGAGATTTTACAAAAGTTAAAATCTGGTGCTCACTTCAGCAGCACATATACTAAAATTGGAATGATACAGAGAAGATTAGCATGGTCCCTGTGCAAGGATGACACACAAATTCGTGAAGTGTTCCATATTTTAAAACAATTTAAAATCTGGTGACGGAAAGAAGTAGATCAGCAATTTCAGGGTCATAGGCTGGTTGGGGAAGCAATTGATTTCAAAGACATGAAGGGGTGCTAAAGAGTGGAGAAATTATTCTGTATCTTTGTATGTCGATGGTAGTGATGGCTACATATCTGGATCTCATTATATAGTACTGTCAAATTGCTATTTTTAATGGTATGTAAATTTTATGTCCATAAAATGAATTTTTAAAAATTATTAAGTATTTCTTAATCTAGGCCTTGTGCTAGATAGCAAAATAAACATGATACAGTTCCTTCTTTTATAGTCTAGTTGGAGAGATAGACAACTAATTTAGTAATTGCAATATATTATGTGATATGTGTATGCACAGGGTTCTACAGGAACAGAATATTAGAGTCTCAGGAAAAATCACCAGATGCGGGGTTAAGGGTGACAAAGCACATATCCCTATTTGAGCAACCTATTAAAGCATGTCTTTCACTAATATACCTCATACAAAGGCAAAGAAATTTGTATATCAGAATTTTGAAATTCTGGTATACAAGAAAACATTTAAATTTAAATTCTTAAGAGAATGCTCTATTTTGCTGTGCTTCTCTTGTAGTCTTACTAGTATAGTCTTATTTTACCTTGATTTTTATGAATGATAAAATAGACATACTAAACCACAGAAAATTTCATTGTACCACACAATGAATATTTACATATATGTGGTTCCTTATAACCATGATCAAGATTTAGAGCATTCTTAGACTCTTCACTTTATTGAAGCCTTTGATTGCTGGTTGACTATTTATTGGTATTTTGGAATTTGAGATAGCAGGCAATGCTGTCACTTTATGGAAAAACTGCAGAGGAAGATAAAAATTGTCATTACTACTTATAGGAACTGTTCGGGTTGATCAATTTTGACTATGTCAGTTTCATTATGAAGATCACTAATTTAGATTACATTTGTAAGCACTCCCAGGGTGAAGCATGTCTTTGTAACAGAGGTAAATATCAATATTCTACCCCTGGGAGAGCTATAAGAATTGTCAAGTCATTTTACTGCAGCTAGAAAATTATACTTTTCAGTGGGAGCATGTAGAACACTGAATAGGATGGATGCTTTATAGCAAGTCTCTCCTATACTTTTGTGTAAAAAGAAAATATACCTTTGTGAATTGACCTTAAAATGCACTTTATGGCAATAATATATGGCTAGCCACCTGAAATAATAATTAATGCTAATGAAATCAATAATTAGGAGCCGTTCTCAAACTTAATTAGACATACAAGTATTGTAATTAACCAGTTTTGGACTTGGTCTTGAAGTTGAAGGTCTTCTATACCTTGACAGAGGATGAGAACAGCTCAGGAAAAAGATCAGTTGATACCACAAACTCTCTTATCAGTCCCAAACATTCTATCTTCAGACTTTTATTAGAACTTTTCTGCTTCTAGATCTTAATTGGAACTATTTCTGTCATGAATCACAAGCTCACAGTGAATGAGAACTGGGTATGTGCTAAGGTCTGAGGAAGTGATGAAATATGATGCTGGCAAGGTAGATTAGGGAAATGTCAGAACTGTCCTTGGCTTCAGGGTTTTCCTTTCCCTAATCCCCATGATTCAAAAGTGATTTGAGATTCTCAGTCTTAATCTTGCTCTAGTAATGACAGTGTTTGCCAACACATTGTTTCACTGAAGCAACATTTTAAAAGATGCTTTTTAGAATCTATCCTAACCCAAAGGAGTAAGTAATGAGAATTTCAAGCCCTTTCCGGCTTTAGTAAGGCAGCCTTTTGCCTTCCTTCAGATTGCCTTGTGTGGACAATCATCTGTCTGTCTCCACACAATTTGGGGCTTGCTCTGGTGGCCCAAATGCCTCAGTACCTGGGTGGCAAGTAGATGACATTGAGGAGGTCATGTCTAACACAGGGAGAATTATATGTCTCAACCAGTCTCATTCTGAAAATAGCTTTGGACAATTTACCCTGCTTTCTTTAGTGGCAGGGGACTCTGGGGCACCATGTAGGGTAGTGTCTTTTCATAGAATCTTACTGGCTTTCTCTGAGTTCACTTAAACTCTATCAGGACATGAAGGTTGCCTCACTGCTTGGGATTCAAGCAAGTTAGTTTTCATAGTGCCATCATTCTAGTATCTCTGCCTTGTTCACTGAAAGATGATGGTCTCAGTATCCAATTCCAAAGACACAAGCCTCCAGTTACAAACACCCCAGCCGCTGAGCATTCCAACTGTAGTTACCAGTATTACAATGCACATCATTAGAATGAGAGAGGTTTGTTTCATTTTCAAACAAAAGAGCACAGCATGCTGCCCAGTCCCCTCATTCAAGAATCTAATAGATCTTTGGGCATCCTCTTTGCCAGACAGGCTTTCAAACTGCCCTGGGCATCACACAGAAGGAGACTGTGTACCTGCCTCCAGACATTTTTTAATGGGGTATTTATTTAGAATAATTGGGGGGATAATATTTGTGTTAATTTTAGATGTATAATACAGAAAGTTCCTACATACCCTTCACCTGGTTTCAATGATCCCTGGTGTTTATATTACGGTGGTACATTAGTTAAAACTAAGGAATTAACAGTGATATGTTAGCTGAATCTCAATTTTTTTTTTTTAATTTGACCAGTTTTTCCATGAATGCCATTTTTTCTCTTTCAGGATCTAATTCTGGCAGGTTTTAAAATCAGTTCTCTTCCCATCTAATGTGAAGTTCTTTTTATCTTCAGATATCAATGTTTTCTGCTCAATAATTCTTTGGCATGCCTTAGATCTTAAATGGGAACAGTAATTAAGCCCTATGCTCTATGTTGTCCATTGTTTCATTCCTTTCACTGTCTAACACGCCTCCTAACACTTACTGCTCTACATTAAACCAAAAAAGTGTTAGAAGGCTGATAGATTTTTAAATGCCCTTCATTCAGTTTTTACCAAGGACACAATGGATGTAAGCCAGTCTTATTTCATTCTTTCTTCCTTTCTCTATTTCTTCTGAGTGAAAACATTAGGTCAAAAATTTTTTTATCTGAACTGAAAAGCAGCTGAAATTTACTCTGGAATCAATAGAATGCTTCCACAGCATCCACACTGCAACAGAGAAAAATCCCTAATGCACACACCCCTGGCTTGCCAAGCATTCCCTCCTCTCTGCACCTGCAGGGCCACTCTTAGGCTGCAGCCTTTAATAACAGAGCCCTTCTGACCTCAAAGAATAACAGTAAGGGGAATGGTTCCTCGGTGTGGGAAGTTATATTGCATGTTAATAGATTCCGTTTGCAAAACCATTCTTGCTAAGATAAGCTCATCAAGTACGCAGCTCTGGTGGTATCTCTTTGAAGCTTATATAAGCAGAGACATTTAGTTGCTTTTTTTTTTCTTAAACTCTGAACCTGAAGTTTTCCTCCCCTCTCACCAATGTCGGCTCACAGACAGTAATTCAGTTTATTGGTGCATGTAAAAAGAAAGAAGGCAATTATTTCTGAGAGTAGCCAAACCTGTGTTCATGGGGCAGGAGGAAATTGTGATGAGGATTTTAGTACATTTAATTCACTTACTCATCAAGTTAAGGAAAGGGCAAGAGTCAGGAGGAAATTAAATTATAGAGGGGTTTTCTTCTTTTTTATGTCCACTGCCTAGAGAATTATTACAGGCCTATGCTAATACACAGTTGCATGATCATCACAACCAGTTAAAACAATCACATAGAATTGATAACAAACTATTCTGGTTGAAATTTAAGTATGGGTTGGGTTAAAGCTTAATTGGCACTACTGTAAAGGCATGTTTTTTTCTTATTAAATTAATACTATAAACAAAAACTCCTGGCAGTTTAACCCTGACAAACATTTCACAAATGCTTGAATAAAATAAAAACAAACAAACAACAACAACAAAGACCATGTCATCAATTTCAAAATTTAGTTGTGGGTATTTTGTTTGGTTGGTTGGTGGTTGTGGTTGTTGTTTTTTATCTCATTAATGTAAAAGATTTCAAGAGACAAAGTATATACATATTTTTAAAATTGTTTATGAATTAAGCCAAAGAAGTCAGGGTTAATATCCAAATAATCTGCTAGCCTAAATCTTTTAGCTATGTTTTTCTCTTTATCTTATTTATTGTAGTAATGTAGCAAGGTGGAAATGAATACAGTTCAAATGAAATTCAGTTGGTGATAATAATAAAGCTTTTTTTTATTTAATACGATTGATTTAATTATTTTTATTTTATACTAGAGGCCTGGTGCATGAAATTGGTGCAGAGCCTTTCTTCCCCAGCTGCTGGCCGGGGCCTTCCTTCATTTCACATTGCCCTTTGCATTCCATGCTGCCCCCTGGTGGTGCACACATCATAGCAAGTGGTCAAACTCCTGAGGGGACAATTTGCATATTAGCCTTTTATTATATAGGATGATTGAATTAATTCTACTCTCAATCTCAGAAGCCCCAAGGAGAGAGAAATAAAGACACCCACTGGGACTTTCTCAGGACAGTCTAGATGTTTCTAACCCCTTCATTCCAAAAGGATTTTTATTTTAAGGGTAAAAAAAAATAAGAACTGAACTCTGATTTCTTGGTGCTTGTACTGTTTTGCCATTTCCTCTCACCACTAGAAGCTCTCTTCTTCCCCTTCCTGTGCAGCCAGACCTCCACTTCCGTCATTTTTCATCTTACCTCGTATAGATTTTTTTTCACATATTCTTATTCCTTTCCCTTGGACCACAAACCTCATGTCTAGCTTTCATGTTAGATATACTACTGAGGAAAGAAAAACATGGATTGCTAACCAGTAAAATATTTCCAAAACATTATTCTCACTGCAGAAATATTTGAGAGTAAGTTCACGGTCAAAGAAGTGTTCCCAACATAATTCTTTCTTTAATCCTGTGCTATTATCAGTGACTATGCTATCATTAAATTGGAGCATGTGGATGATATTTGCACTCTAGGTCTTTTCCAAAGTGGCTGATAAACTCAATTTTCATACAAATGATGATTGTATTTTGCTACTTATTTATCTAGGAGTCACCCTGCTATGTAAATCAGTGTTTTCTAATCTTTATTTCATTTAAAAGGCAATAAAGATACCTACTCAGTACACTTACAGGACCACAGGGAACACTCTCAGAGCCACTATAAAACATTGCTAAGCAATTGGGAAGGTAGATGGTAGCCTGGACATAAATTTGCATAATGTTTGAGTGGAATTCACTTGACCATATTAGAACAACCATATGCAATGCTGCCTGTGAGGGAAAAGGTTCCTGGGTAGTGTAAAGTGTCCTATTACAAATTAGAGAGTGTTTGTTCCTAATAGAATTACTTTTCATTGCTTCTCAAAGTTTATAAGTTTACTACACCTAAATGAGAATTGAATATATGAATATAGATCTTAAAAGTTCTCAGCTCTCATTTGTTTCCTGTGATTTCAATAAAAGGCATTTAGCTGCTGACATGGAAGCTTTAGACAGAAATTGAAACTGCATTTATATTTCTAAATACATATATAGTTCTCCTCCATCATAAAAAGTCCATCATCTTTGACCAAGCTCTCAGCTTTGGGAAGGAAACACATGGAAAACCGGAGGAAGTTAGTGGCTCTTTGGTTGAATTGAGCCATACAACATCTGGGGACATAAGCCATAATAGAGAACCCCTGAACCCATAGATTCTTTATTTTTAAAGTCAATATTTTAATGATCAATTTATTCTAAATTAGGGCAATTTAACGATATCCCCTAAAAACAGACTTCTCTGGGCACCAATATTTCTTATATTCTAACCTCAGAGATTTAAAGTTCATCTTCTTAAAGAGATACTTTCCAAGACCACATCAGAGATTTATAAAAGCAACCTAAACTCTCTAGGTGAAATGAAGGGGGAAGAGAAGTGAGGGCTCCATCTTTAGCTTGTATCATAAAGTAACAGACAGATCTTGAGCTTATATTTTATGACTGATTTCCTTCAACAGCAAAAGGAGAATAGGGCTCAATGGAAATCAATGTTCTGCTAAGCATGTACCTTGATGATTTCTCCTGTTTCTCCTCCTGCCTTAAAGATGAAAGAGTTTTGCCAAAGGTTGGAGTAGTCCCCTGAGAGGTATCCAAGGGAAGAAATAACAAGAAGACTTTGCATGTAGTTAGTCTGGGTGAGAGGTAAACTTACATTTAAATTAATTTGAGCTTTCTATTATTAAACAAAAGAACATCTCACTCTATTAAAAGATCCCAGAGAGAGCAACTTAACCTTGACAGGGAATTTTTTAACGATGATACCATGCATTCGGCCTGAATGGCTAGAGATTGGGGAATGGCCCCAATAGAGTTTGTGAGAAGCACCAGCAGCATATTGGACATATTTTAGGGAAAGTTCACATATCCTTGATTGGTTCTGGTAGTCTTGGACAAGTAATTTGTGGGTTTTCTTGAGCCTCTCTTTTATCATCAGTAAAATGAAGACGCAGTTGGCTACTAAGGACCTTCCCTTCCAGCCTCTATTATAACAGGTCATAGACTCAGCATTAGAGTCCCAATTGTTGCTTTAACCCTTTCTTTGACTAACACAGACAATTCCATGGAGAGTCAAGGGATGACATCATACAGACCAGTTCTCAAGCAGGAAAAGAGATGAAAATTCCATCCATAAAAAGTTACTAATACCCCAACCATGACAGCACAAAACACTAGGAATTCATAAGGGACAAGACATAACCACGTGAGCCAAAACCGGTTTGGCTCAGTGAATAGAGCGTTGGCTTGCAGACTGAAGGGTCCCAGGTTCGATTCCGGTCAAGTGCATGTACCTGGGTTGCAGGCACATCCCCAGTGGGGGGCATGCAGGAGGCAGCTGATCGACGTTTCTCTCTCATTGATGTCTCTCTCTTCCTCTCTGTAAAAAATCAATTAAGTATATTTTAGAGAAAAAAAAAAGACATAACCATGTGAGTTCAGTACCCTAGCACTTAACACACACACACACACACACACACACACACACACACACACACACAAATATAAATACTTTGGGACAAGGTGAATTTGAAATATTAAAAGGGATAACTTTCAGGGTATTTTCAAATTAATAAAATTTTATTATGCATTCAAACTTATAACAATTTGTATTACAGGGGCAAAGTGAAAATCTTTACAGTTTAAACAATTCAAAAAGAGTTCAAAAGCATAATATACTTCTTATAAAAAGTTTATTCTCTCAAATATTTTGGACCTTTTGGTACCATTTAATGAAGATATATATTTTTTAAAGCAAAATAAAATACATGGAGTAATATGAAGGTAAATTAGAGCTAGTCTTGTTCCATTTATTACCAATTCAGAGTCAGTATAGTACTACTTAACAAAACTACCGAAGGAAAGTATTAAAACAAAATTTTGATTACAGGAGATCTCATGAAGGAAAGAGTAAGCAAATCATCAAATATGTGCCTTAAATATCCTATTTATCTTTACAATGTAGTATAGTGTTCTTTTCAAAATCAGTTGGAAATGCTTTCCTTCTTCATATATCTTTTTCTTGCTGTCATCCTTTACTTCAAGCCAGTATCCTCCCTCACTAGGCACATATTTCAGTCTCTCTAACATGATTGCCAAATATGGCTACTGCCCTGAGATTTCTGCCTTTTACCACCCACATGGTAACAGTTTCACTAATAACCCTACATTTAAATAGACCACATCTCACAAAGCTCCTGATAGTTCATCACTTACTCATCCTTCCAACACTTCAGAGGTGAAGACATGGTTTGGCTAATCATACCCTGAAGTGGAGAAATTAGAGATCCATGAGGATAAAGTGGTGACAGGGAAAGGCAATGTAATCGAATGTTACAAAGGAAGCCACCCTAAGAAATCAGAAATTCTGAAATAAGATTTCCTTCATTTTTACAACTAAGTAGTATTCCATCATGTAAATGTACCATAGCTTTTTTATGTACTTGTCTATTGATGGGCCCTTCCACTGATTCCAAATTTTGGCTATTGTGAATATTGCTGTAATGAACATAAGGGAGGTTAAATGGTGGCAGAAAGAGAATTGACTTTGGGTGGTGAGTGCATGATGCAGTAGACAAGTGGTGTGTTACTTGAAAACTGTATGGTTTTATTAACCAATGTCACCCCAACAAATTCAATTAAAAAAATAAGTGCCGAAATATTTCCAAGGTCAAAATTATACTTCTAAATATATTCCCTTTAAAATCTTCTTCTTATCCATCATTATTTAGGAATGGAAAGGAAAATTCACATTATACCATTCTTTATTTGGTATGTTGTTTTGCTTGAAGGTATTTGAGAAGCCCTTCACTCTTGAGTTTCTGCCTGTAAGAAAATAGGCAGATCTCTTTCCAAAAATCTTGCCTAGTTTAACCCTTGAAGTAACCCTGGTACCAGGACTTGCAGATAGTTTATATCTTTCAAACTACTGCTTTCTGGGCTGAGCCAGGAAGCAAGGACTATGGATGAGTTTGCTTAATCTTTGACACTGCAAATTAGTTACAGTTAGTATGTAGAGAGTATTGACAAGCAACATTTGCAATGAAAATATTTTAATAGACTTATAAGATGGGTTTATGCACTATTCATTCAAAATTTTAGAATTGTTTTGAGATCTGTAAAGTACTTTTCCATAAGTACAGATCATAAGACTGTACTTATGTACTTTTGAGGTTTGTAAAGTATTTTTCCATAAGTACAGATCATAAGACTGTACTTATGGAAAAAACAAGACTGATTTTTATACCTGTGCAAAGATTTGTTTCTACTTATTTATCTGGAGAAAAAATAATTAAGAATTGTTCCCTTTGTAATCAACATATATTGAGAATTTCATGTTTGGTGCTAGGAAGATTAGTGAAGACTGTCAGGAAATTGAGAATGCTATAATGAACTCTGCTATAAGTAACAGATTTCTTCCAGCTCTAACTCACAAAGGAATAATACTTCAACGACCAGATATTAAAGTCATAGAGCAATAAAAAGCTAATATGTATAATCTAGTCCAACCATGTCATTTTAAAATACTTAAAGTTTTTTATTTTAGTGTTAAATGTACAAAAAGATACAATGATGGTACAGAGAGTTCCCATATACCCACCTAATAGTCCCCTATTATTATCTTACATTATTATGGTCCATTTGTCACAAATAATAACTAATGCTGATACATTATTATTCACTAAATTTCATTCTTTATTTTGGATCTTATTAATGTTTCCTTAACCTCCTTTTTCTTTTCCAGGATCCTATCCAGCACATTACATTACGTTTAGTTGTTATGTCTCCTTAGGCTCATCTTGGCTATGTTGATTTCTCCCTCTCCTTGTTTTTTATGACCCTGACAGTATTGAGAAATATTAGTACTGGTTAGCTACGTTGTAGTATGCCTCTCAGTTTGTGTTTTTCTGACGCTTTTCTCATGATCAGACTGGAGTTACAAGTTTTGGGGAGAAAGATGATAAAGTGAAGTGTCCTCTTATTATGTTATATCAAGGGTACCTGCTACCAACATGGCTCATCACTACTGATCTTAACCTTGATCCTACCTAGAGTGTTTGCTAGGTTTCTCCACTTTAAAGTTGCTTTTTTTGTTTCACTGTCCATATACTCTTTGGGGAAAGTCACAAAGTATAGTACTCATTTAAAGGCTAAGGAGCTATGCTCTATCTTTGATGGGGAACAATCTATAAAAATTACTTATAATTCTCTGTATCGATGACTTGTCTCTTATTCTCTACTTATTTATTTATTCAGTTACTTATTTATATCAGTATAAATTCATGAATATATATTTTATATTTTGGCTTATACTTTTAATCTAACATTATATTATGTATAATCTAATATTAAATTATGTATTTTGTTGTTCAAATTTCTCTAGCTTTAGCCATTGGGAGCTTTTTCAATTGGCTCCTGGGCCCTATTATATTATTTTTGAGATCTTTCTTACTTTCTATCAGTCTAAGATCTTCCTGGCTCATCTGATATATTCCCTGCCTCAATCCTCCTATCAGACATCTTTTTAAAGTGGCCCTGGTTTCTTGTATTGGTATTAGAAATCAAGATCTGAGCACTGGCTATCATGTCCTTTTACAGATTATATAACTGAAGATCAGAGACGTTAAGAGATTCGTTCAAGTTCAAAAATGACTAGCTGCAAAGCTAACACTGGAACACAAGTATCTTTATGCCTGAGTCACTAACTTGCCATTACACCATTCTGCCTCTCCTTTCACATTCTGGGACATGCAGCGTTCATGGGCATATAAATGAAAATAATATGTCCTTTGTTCCTATAGTCTAGACATTTTAAGTGTCCTGCAGCTACATGCATTTTTATTTATGCAAGACTGAATGCTTGCCATGAAAGAAAAGATGAAAGTAAGAAAAATATAGTTATGTTAATAATGACAAAGGAAATAATGAAGGGTCCTTTCCCCAAGCAGGTTAAGGTTTAGGTTACACAGAGAATATCAGCATGTCATTTTATGCTCAGAAAATCTGCTGTGTCACATATGTGTGTGCATGGCCTATCACTTTCAAGATTTTCATCAGATTGCTACATTTCTTTTATTTATTTATTTACTTACTTATTTTAGAGAGAGATGAAAGAAGAGAGAGAGGAAAATAGAGAAACATCAATGTGTTACTCCACTCATTATGGAATGTCAATTGGAAGGAGGAGTTGACCTGGCCTACTAGCCAAATGTGGCCCACTGCCTGTTTTTATAAATAAAATTTTATTGGAACATAGCTATGCTTATTCATTTACACATTACCCATGGCTGCTTTGGTGTCACAACAGCAGAGTTTATTAGTTCCAACAGAGATTGTATGGCCCAAAATGCCTAAAATATTTCCTACCTGATCCTTTACTGAAAAAGTTTGCTAACTCTGAACTGAAGGATCAACTGAAAACTTTGGATTTGCAAACATTACAGTATTTGCTGGCTCAAAAAAGCCAGCATAATCATATATATCACATATTTCTTCATTAAATGATACACAGTTCAAATCTTAGATCATTTTCTCATTTTCACTCTGCAAAGAGAACTATATACAATATGTTAGTGACAAAAATAAATAGCCCAGCAGGAAGGAAATTCAGAATATTTTATCTGACTTCATTACTTTTCTCCATATTAGTGACTTGAAAACCATGCAAATATTGAGGACAACAGCATTTCATATTTCCTTACAACTTATCATTACAGGGGTTGCAAGAATGCACAGATTTCTCAAGACTTCATGGCAGAGTAGGGTCCCTTTGTATGCATACACACACAGATGCACACAACACACACATATATACACAGTGTGCATGCACACACACACACACACACACACACACAAACACACACACGGCTAGCCTGCATGGATAGCCAGCTCCTTCTTGTTTTGTACATCCACTCAGATACTGACCAACATCTGGCATAAATGACAGATGATCCTAACTTTCAACAGATGTCTTTGTGATCCCAAAGATAAAGGAAATGACAAATAATAACGTGGTAATTACCTTAACTACAACCAAAACATAAGATGAAAAATAACCAGATGAGAGCATGTGGGGATGACTTCCCATTTAAGCCTGTTTAAGTGTTCCTGTGCTGTGCAGCTCAGGAGGAACTGTGCCAAGAGAGCAGAGAAGGCAGCTAAAAATGCACCCAACCATAAATCTTCTTGGCCCCATGATAAACAAATAAGATTTCAGCATCTGCAAGCACAGCTGACAAGAAATGGAAAAATGAAGATTAAATGGGAACTAGGGCAGTCAGAGCATGGGGTTTCCCAGTGCTTTGGATCAAATAAAAGTCCTCTAATTTATTTATTTTTATTATTTTTTATTTATTGATTAAGGCAAAAGTCCTCTAATTTAAAATACATAAATGTTCACATTGTCTTTTCTGTTCTCTGGGTCTAGTCCTTGAGAAGAAATAATGAAAGACTAAAATAGCAATATGAATTGATGAGAAAAGAGTTTGCCTGTTGCTGATATTCTTGGTTTGGGAAGTGGGTGAGACAACAGTTGTGAAATGCATTGCACTATTTCTATCCTTGACCAATGTCCTGGCTGTCTGGGCTTCATGCTTAGAGGAGAACAGAGAGGCCTCTGAACACGGTGATACTTTTCTTTATTTTCAAGGATCTGGAGTTTTTTTCATCCAAGTCTTTGAGTAAGCACCCAGAAGTAAATTTTTTTAGTTGGACTCAAAATCCTAATCATGCTGTCTAGAGATCAAACAACCCATGGGTATAAACCATTTTTACTTGTGAGGGTTCATTTTCTGTACCAATATGGTTGGTCCATAGGGGTGTCCAGATATTTGGTCTGTCATTATTCTGGGTATTTTTGGGTAAGATAAACATTTTAATAGGTAAAGGGAGTAAGGCAAATTGTACCCTCACTGCAGGTTGGTGCTATGAGCATCTTCTGCTGTCCAAACAAACATCTCACCTTGATGTATCCATACCTCATTAGATATGGTATAAGTTCTTCCATCCTCATAGTTACTATAATTTGGTACAGAGTCTTCGTTAGGTACAAAGTAGCATTATCATCGCATGGTTTCTAATGCTGTATGTTGCTAATAAAACATGTATTGGCACAATTTTTCTCTGATTGTGTTAGTTTTGATCTACATTATCCTAAATACTCCTGCTATATAAAATGTTTCTGCTAAATTACATCTTTCTGTGTAGTAAAAAAAAAATGTTTACGTACAGAAATGTAGTAAGCCATGGTTTCAATTGTTACCTCTAAGTTGTTCTTTATTGGATCATTTCTAAACCAAATCTCTCATTTAAGTCCAGTACCAATTCAGTCACCTGCTGAAGTGTCCATAGATATACTGCTATATGTAAGCTATTTGAAGGCTACGAATGTTGTTTGTTATATTTACTGCTATCTCTGCAGTGACTATAGTAGTCTCTGGCATCTAGTAGGTAGGGTCTCTACAAATATTTTTAAACAGATATGTAAATGAATCTTAAAGTGAACATGTTCTTATGCAGTCTTGTCAAGGTATTCTACTTTCTATATACCCTCTCAGGAGAGTGGTAACACCATATACCAGTATACATGTATTAAAACCAAAAATTTGAGAGTCATTCTGTATTCCACTCTTAGTTTCAACTCATACATCTAATTAGATTTGAAGGAACACTGATTTTTCCTGAATGTCTCTCAAATTGATCTCTTTTCTCTTTTTCACCACCACTCCCTTAGTTTAGGTCTTCATCTTCTCCCTATTGATGTTATTCACTAGCCTTCTAAATAACTTAATGACTCCATTCTTCCTCTACTCTTTTAATCCATCCATTCTTTATACTTCTGTAAAAATTGTCTTTCTAAGATACAAATCTGGTCCTTTATGTGGCTTTCCATGATGGTCACAAATTAAAATCCTTTAGCAAGGCACTCATCATCCGTAGCTCTTTAATGATCTGACTCATTCCTACCTTTCCAGGTTTATTTTTATTAGCATGTCACACTCTCACCTCTGTCCTGTGCATATGTTATTGCTTTTGTTTCTTCTCTTTACGTATAGAGTTAACTTTAACTCACTGAACTATTCTGGAGGTAGTTGCTGATTATCCCTAGACTGGGTAAAATACTTTGTCTACGCTCACAGAACACCTTTGCTTAAGCGCTATTGCAGACAATCATCATAAAGTGTGATACCTCACACTTGACTGTAAATTTGTGTGAATTTGTATTGTCAGTGTTAAGGGCATATTAAGTGCTCACCTGAATGAACTGCACTCTATTCAGCGTGTTCCAAAAGATGGTTGGTAGAGGAAAATCCCATGTGCATGGGAGTCATTCTGGAACAAGTAATCCACATGAGAAAAGTCACAGGGGCAAGAGAACTCTGCTTATGTCTGGGAGAGCCAAGCACATGGAATTCAGGAAGGGAATGGGGAGCAGAGGGCTAGAAAAAATGTTCTTGGAAAAGAGAATTTCTGAGGTCAGTGAGTTGCCATCTGGCTGTCCTGCTGACCTAGTGTTCCATTCTAGTCTTCCAGTAAGCAATAAATTATGTGCAGCACACAGAATTCCCTCTGAGTGTCTCATGTCTCACATTTTGCACTGTCTCCTCTTCATCAGCAATAACAGACAAACTGCTGAGTTCAGCACATACTATCTTGTTAGCAAGGTTTTCCCTTCAGTGCTGCCTCTTTGCAACCCAGTCTCTCTAATGCTGACTTCTAAAACGGCTTGATGTCCAGATATAGATTTAACATCAGAGTCAGGAGCACTAAAATCTGTGCCAGCATTGTGCAAATATGCTGGCATATGTGGTAATGATTTATCTCTTGTACATATATTGGAACATTCCAAAGCCCTTAGTCAAAATGACTTACCATTATTGACTACTTCCCTTGTGCTAGGTATCATTCTAACTACTCTACATGCATCACCTTGCAGCATTTATATAAGATATTTACTATTGTTAACCCCATTTTACAGATGATGTCATTGAGGCACAGACAAGTTAAGAAAACTCTACAGGGTCACAATGTTGACAAGGTTTGGAGTTAGAATTTCTTTAAAAAATATATATATATTATTTCAGAGATGAAGGGAGTGGGAGAGAGAAATAGAAACATCAATAATGAGAGAGAATCATTGATCAGCAGACTCCTGCAAGCCCCCCACTAGGGATTGAGCCCACAACCTGGGCATGTGTCCTGACCAGGAATTGTAAGGTGACTTCTTGGTTCAAAGGTCAACACTCAACCACTGAGCCATGCCAGCAGGGCTGAGTTAGAATTTTTTAAATGTAGCTCTAAATTCCATGAGATTAATCATCATCCTGTGATGCATCTTTAAAATGGGCAAGAAATTCAGGACCAAGAAAGAGAGCATGACTTCTAATATTGACTTTGCTATAACTAATTTTGAATGTCAGAAACCCATGAAACTTTATTTCTCTGTATGATGGCAGAACTGGTATAGAAGAGCAGACTTCTAACATTTTTACTTCCACAGCCCCTAAAGAATTTAAAAAATAAATATTGTATTCCCTTGTACATTATAAAGTGGCATCTATATTTTCAAATATGCTTAAATATTTGCCAAAAAAGTACATTCTGGCATTTTATAAATACTGATTTTAAAATAAAAACTTTTATTATAGGTACTTCAGCTCTCTCTGGTGACTGTGTGCATTGTATATATTTTCCATCCTTTAACTTTCAACCTATGTCCTTAAGTCAAAACTTTAAATCAGAGCATGTAATTAAATCTTCCTTTTTCTTATCTAAACTGATGATTTGTGCCTTTTGATTGGAGTCTTTAGTGCATTCATATTTAATGTAATTTTTATATGGTCAGATTTATGTCTGTCATTTTGCTATTTGTTTTCTATATGTCTCACATATTTTTGTTGTTATTATTCCACTATTTTTCCTTTATTGCCTTTTTTGTAGTAAATCAATATTTTTAGTAAACCATTTAAATTACTCTGTTGAGTTTTTTGTATTAACTTTCAAAATGGTTTACACTATAGATTACAATATTCATGTAAAATAAATTTATATATGTTTAAGATATACAGCATAATATTTTGATATACAGATAATAATGTAATGATTATAACAGTCAAGCTAATTAATATATCCATCTCCTCACATACTTACCATTTTTTATGTGCACCTAAGCACCTGAGATCTACTCTCTTAGCAAATTTCCATTATTCAATACAGTATTATACTGTTGAACATTATTATACATTCAATCTCTAAACTTATTCATCCTACATAATTGCAACTTTGAGTTCTTTAACCAGCATCTCCCCATTTCTCCATCTTAATTTATCAGAATCTACTTCAAATTAATACTGACCTAATTCTAGTCAAATATAGCTCAATTTCCTCCTCCTTTGTGCTAATATTGGCATATATATCACATGGACACAGTAATTGTGTTTTAATCATTGCTTTAAACAATATGGATTTTTTTAAATTAAGAGAATATATATGTAAAGAGTATATATATATATTTATATATACATATGTATACATATATGTATATATATGTATACATATGTATACATATACATATGTATACATATACAACATATGTATACATATACAACACACAAGATGGCTGCCCCCATTGGTCAAAGATGGCTGCCCCATGTGGACACAAGATGGCTGCCACAAGATGGCCGGCAAGAGAGGGCAGTGGTGGGTGATCAGGCTAGAAAGGGGGGGGGGGCAGTTGGGAGGGCCCAGGCCTGCAAGGGAGGGCAGTTAGGGGTGACCAGGCCTTCAGGGGAGGGCAGTTAGGGGTGACCGGGGTGGCAAAGGAGGGCAGTTGGGGGCGATCAGGCCTGCAGGGAGGACAGTTGGGAGGGACAAGGCCTGCAGTGGAGGGCATTTGGGGGGGACCAGGCCGGCAGAGGAGGGCAGTTAGGGGCAACCAGGCTGGCAAGGGAGGGAAGTTAGGGGTGACCGGGACAGCAGGGGAGAGTGATTGGGGGTGACAAGGCCTGAAGGGGAGGACAGTTAGGGGCGACTAGGCCTGCAGGGGAGGGCAGTTGGGGGCAACCAGGTCAGCAGGGGAGGGCAGTTAGGGGTGACCAGGCCATCAAGGGAGGGCAGCTAGGGGAGTCAGGCTGGCAGGGGAGTAGTTAAGTGTCAATCAGGCTGGCAGGGGAGTGATTAGGGGGTGATCAGGCTGGCAGGCAGAAGCAGTTAGGGGCAATCAGGCAGGCAGGCAGGTGAGTAGTTGGGAGCCAGCAATCTTGGATTGTGAGAGGCATGTCCCAGATTGGAGAGGGTGCAGGCTGGGCTGAGGGACCCCTCCCCCCCCATGCATGAATTTCGTGCACCAGGCCTCTAATATGTATATATATTTATATATAAAGAATGATATTTAACCATAGATTTAACATTTCTTAATCTGTTTTTTCTTATGTATTTTACTTCATACCTGGTGTCATTTCATTTCAACCTAAAGAACTTCTTTTGTAGGACAGATGTGTTAGCAAAAATTCTCTTCTTTATTGTTTATCTAAGAATGCTTTTCTTTTGACTCATGTTAAAAGGATAGTTTTGCTAGATAAAGAATCCTTGATTGAAACTTCATGAATGTCTACAAATCCATTAAATTGGGGCAATTAGGAGTTGGAGCATAATTCCCTAAGGAAGTATATCCTTTGAAAGTTCAGTTGCTATATTCAGGGTCTTTAATAGTTGGAAAACACTGGTTTCTTTACAGTAGGGATTCTTAGAGTCTTTCAAATGATAATGTGTGTCTTGATTCTTGAAGGAGAAAGTAGAGCTTGAAATGCTTCTAAAACTTTTTTTGACTATAGGAAATTTTTCCTACTGAGTATCTCTCTTTACTAGTGTTCTACAAACAACATGTTGAGCAAAATTAATTTAGTTTACTGTAGATAAGTAAACTGAGGCACAGAATGGAATTGGCCTAATGGATCAAGCAATGGTACAGTGAAAAGAAAATCAAGATGATTATATTTCTATCCTATTCACTCACAGCATCACAGCCAGGATTATGTTATTGGAGCATCATGGGTTATGACATTTATTGACAGTTAAGAAAATACATTGTTATTTATTTATTATTAGAGGCCCCATGCACAAAATTCATGCATGGGGATGTGTGTCCCTCAGCCCAGCCTGCACCCTCTCCAATCTGGGACCCCTTGAGGGATGTCTGACTGCCCATTTAGGCCTAATCCCAGTAGGATCCTGGTAAGATCAGGCCTAAATGGGCAGTTAGACATCCCTCTCACAATCCAGGACTGCTGGCTCCCAACCACTCACCTGCCTGCCTTCCTGATTGCCCCTAACCTCTTCTGCCTTCCAGCCTGATCACCCCCTAACCACGCCCCTGCCAGCCTGATTGCCCCTAACTTTCCTCCCCTGCAGGCCTGGTCACCCCCAAATGCCCTCCCCTGCAGGCCTGGCTCCCTGCAACTGCTCTCCCCTGCAGGCCTGCATTCCTCCCCAACTGCCCTCCCTTGCAGGCCTGGTCCCTCCCAACTGCCCTCCCCTGCTGGTCTGATCACCCACAACTGCCTTTCCTTGCAGACCTGGTCCCTCCTAACTGCCCTCCCCTGCTGGCCATCTTGTGGCAGCCATCTTGTGTCCACATAAGGGCAGCCATCTTTGACCACATGGGGGCAGCCAGCTTGTGTGTTGGAGTGATGGTCAATTTGCATATTACTCTTTTATTAGATAGGATAGAGGCTTGGTGCATGGGTGGGGGATGGCTGGTTTGCCCTGAAGGGTGTCCAAGATCAGGGTGGGGGTTCCCTTGGGGTGTGGGGCTGATGGGGTGAGGGGCCTGTTGTGGTTTGCAGGCCTGCCATGCCCCCCAGCGACCCAAGTGGAGGCCCTGGTATCTGGGATTTATTTATCTTCTATACTTGAAACTTTGTAGCCTTGAGCGGAGGCCAGGGAAGTCCAGAGTGGGCAGAAAGCTTGGCTTCTTCCATTGCCGGGGAAACCCAGACCTCCTGTTCACTCCATGGCCGCAGCCATCTTGGTTGGGTTAATTTGCATACTTGCTCCTGATTGGCTGGTGGGCATGGCTTGTGGGTGTAGTGGAGGTACAATCAATTTGTATATTACTCTTTTATTAGATAGGATTGGGTTGTTTTATTGTAAACTATTACTGTATACTTGACCATACAGGTTGATAAGTGGTCTGAAACTTAGTTTTATCTTCACCTTAATGCAACTACATGCCTAACTATTATAGTTCACACTGAATAGAATATATATACATGCATAACTAAATTTTTTCAGTTGAAACATCCTTGCTTTATAATTACATTTTGATTGCTGAGGCATTATCAGGGCTCCTGAAAAGCTCAACTAATGCAAACATAATTCTCCTTTAATACCAATCCCAGGAAGAATTTAGCTTGAAAACAGTAAGATTTATTTTGAATCTGTAGATTACTTATATACTTAGTTGCTAGATTTTATGCACTGTATACAAGGAAGAGAATAGATAATCAGAGAGTTTATTGTTTCTACTCTTCAGAAGGGGGCAGGGAAAGGCACAATGCTTACAGCAGTAAGCTGTGTAGTCTGGAAGATGACTGTAGGAAATCTGGAAGGTAATTGCAGAACAAATGAACAAGTGTACAATTACACACAGCATCTAACTCCTCAGGTAAGATATATGAGATTAGGACTATATCTTTTATATAACTATAATTATTAATATGGTTAACATTTATTGAACTCTAGCTATATGTTATTTCATCCACACAATAATCTAATAAGGTAACTGCCATTAATTATCTTTTATGAAGGTTAGGAAACAAAGCCAAAAAGATTAAGTGACATGTTTAAGATTCATCCAGTATCTTGCCTATGACTTAGTGGTATCTCTGCTTTTAACCACTGTTCTGCATTGTAGATAACTATTATAGCAGTGGTTCTCAAAGTGTCCTCCCCAAAATACACCAACATGACGTGGGAAATTGATAGAAATGAAAATATTTGCAAATACCCCAGACCCCACTGAGTCAAAAACTCTGGGAATAGGACTCAGCAATTTATGTTTCAACCAGCCTTCCAGATGAGTATGAGGATCTCAAAAATTTGAGAACTGCTGCTATTTAGCATGATACTTGGTAAATATATTTTTGGTTGAGGTATATTTTAAGAGACCATGTAAGGAATTATTTTTATGACACATTAGAAATTTATCTCTTAAATTTTTACTATCAAACTACAGAGCACATTATAGCATTTACTTTAAGTTATGTTTATAAAGGTACAGTACAAGATTTTGTTTTTGTTTCTTTTTTTTCCTGCTTCCTATATCAGCAAGTGTTCCCAGTGCCACTGCATTATATGGACATCTGACTGCTATCTTTGGAAAAGCCAATCCTACTTACATTCAAGTCTCCTGTGCTTTAATTTCCTCATGTACTTACCTCATCTATTTACTGGAATTCATCTGTATCCAGCACAGTCTGTGGCACATAGAAGATCATTAATAATCACTAATTAAATAATTTGTTAAACTGCTGTAAGCTCTGACACAAATTTTATCTCCTGTTGACTGTCTGACTGGTTTGGTATAACAAGAGTCTCCCAAAGCCAGGCATCGTCATATATTAATAAGGTATCCATGATAAAGTTGGTCATTGGTCTTCAAAGATGGATTACCCAGTGAACCATGCTTCCCAGAAATCATGTACTGTATGGTGACATTATGTTAATTTCAAGACTACATCATTAAAAAAGCACTTAGTTTCTGCATTGGTCTCTTGGAACACATTGGTGTGTTCAAGGGAAAATCAGCCAATGTGTAAAAAGTCTAAACTGAGACCTCCATACAGTAAGGAAGCTGAAACTAATGGAGAGGCTCTACAGATAGGGAGAAATGCCCAGTCATCCTCAAGTGTTCTGGGCGTCCCAGGTGAGGCACAAGACTTGTGAGTTAAGAAGCTATCATGGACATCCAGTTTCGCTGAGCCTTTCAGTTGGTCCCTAGCTTCCATCTGACTGCAACTCTGTGAATGACCTCAGGCAAGAATAGCTCAGGTAAGCTTAGTCACTCATAAAACAGTATAATGAATCTTGTTTTAAGTCACTATATTTTGGGATAATTTGTTATATAGTGATGCATAACTCTAACAATAGGTCGGGATTTAAAAGTATCCCATATATTGAACATCTGTCATAGTGCCTAAATATAATACAATAAGCTGAGGGAGAAGGGTCAGGTCTATGCATAATTTATTTCCTTTTGCTAGCTTTAGGAACACCGTCATCTTGCTTAAATGTGGACTGTAAGTGCTCTTGTTCTAAGTATAAAAACTAAATTTGCATGACAGGCAGTGTTGCATATTGCATATTTCAGTTTAGTTAGATATTTCATTAACAGCACAGGGAATATTTTTATGAGTGTCCATGAAAGAAAGAAGGATAAAATTTGTATTCTGCTTAAAATTTTATATTGTGAGTTACACTGTACATTAAGTTACCTCAGTTTCTAATACAGCCTAAGAAAAATGACTAAATGTTAACTGAGACTGCTTCCATAAGGCTGTGAAGACTTGTATTATATGAAGTAGTACCCAGTTCTTATGTGATCACTTGCTTGTGGAGTCAGATAGACACACATTATACCTTCCACACTGGGGCTTTCTCTGTGACAACTGGAAAACCCATCTAGTTAGCATACTGCAGCTTAATATTTGTCAGATCTCTGACCCTGCAAAAACTATCTTTTATATTAAAATTATTTTTATCTACCTCCGTCCTTCTCTGATATATAGTGAACTAAGTACATACCTTTATATATCACTTATCATTTACTACATAGTATATATGCTAGCTTTATCCTATATACAAATAAATTTTAATGTATTTATAGGCAAAGATTATTTTTTCAAGCTGTATTAAGATATATAATTGACATATAACATTGTATAAGTTTAAGTTGTACAATGTGCTGATTTGATACACTCATATATTGCAAAATGATTACCATCATAACATTACCTAACACCTCTATCATGTAACATAATTACTATGTTTTTTATGGTGAGAACATTTAAGATCTACTCTCTTAGCATCTTTGAAGCACATAATAAAATATTATTGACTGTAATCACCATGCTGTACATTAGTCCCCAGAACTTATTCATTTATAACTGAAAGTTTATATCTTTTGACCAACATCTCTTCATTTCCCCCAACCCCCACCATTCTACTCTCAGTTTCTATGACTTTGGGTTTTTAGATTACACAAATGCATGAGAACATAGAGTACATGTCTTACTCTGTCTCACATATTTTCCTTAGCATAATGCCCTCGAGGTTCATCCATGTTGTTGCAAATGGCATGATTTCCTTATTTTTCATCTTTTTTATCTACTTAGCCACTGACACATTATTTTCATATCCTGGCTTTTGTGAATAATACTACAACTAATATGAGAGTGCAGCTATTTCATCAAGATACTGATTTCAATTGCCTTAAATATACGCCCACAAGTGGATTGATGGATCATATAGCAGTACTATTTTCACTTTTTTCAGGAACGTCCATAACTTTTTCCATAGTGTCTATACCACTTTACACTTCTACCAATAGTACGCTAAGTGCAAAAATTCCTTTTCTCCACATTAAAATTCTGAACACATTATCTCTTGCCTTTTTGACAATAGCCATTGTAACAGGTGTGATATCTCATTGTGGTTTTGATTTGTGTTCCCTGATAATTAGTTATTTCCAGCACCTTTTAATGTACCTATCAGTCATTTGTATAGTGGTGGGTAAAAGCAGTTTTACAGTTATAATACAAATAAATATGCAATAATTAATAATAATTAGGAGAATAAATTCGCTGTTTCATGTACTCACTACTCTAAGCCTACTTTTGCCAACCCCTGTATATCTTCTTTGGAAAAATATCTACTCATTTCCTCTGTGCTGGTGAGAATGCTCTTCATGGTTTTCAGTCAACTACCTTCTTATTTTGTCTTCACATGGTAGAGAGAGATATATATAATCTCTCTCATATCTCTTCCTATGAGGGTACCAATCCCATTTATGAGGGAGCCACCCTCATTATCTAATTACTTCTCAAAGATTCCACCTTTAAATACCTTTATATTTCAGGTAGGGCTTCAGTATATAAATGTATGGGAATGGGACATAAACATACAGTCCATACTAGTGGCTTTAGAGGGGTGGACTGTGAAGTAGGGTAGCAGAGTACAGGGATGTATTTTGCTGTGAGATCTGGGATCCTAGTAACAAAGTCTACAAAAATATGGAATTCTGTATTCATTCTACTTAACCTATTTCCTCTCTACGTGCCATTCTCCTCAAATAATTTTTTAAACTTATATGTGCTGTGCAAAATTCTCAACAGTACATATTGACAGCTCTGCATAAAACCATACAAGTTAATTTATAATGGTAATAATGCTACTGAAAAAAATTAAATCAGCATTTTCTCATTTACATACAAGTCCCAGGAAAGCAGCACATATGTGTAGCTAGCTACTGGAAACATTTTTCTGTGCTTTTCAAAACATGAAGCCTTAATTCTTTCTCAGAAAATCACTGGTGATGCTGTTGGGGCTCTGAAGTAGCAAGGAAATACTAATTTTAGCATCCTTACATTTTAAATTTGTTAGCTATGGAGCTTATGTCTATTTTTTAAATGAATATGTGCAGTTCAAACATTCAGATACAATAGACACTCAATGAGCAGCTGATACAGTCACCTGTGTTCTTCCCCACAATTCAATCACTCTTCTTGTTCAATCATCCCATCCTGCCAAAAAGCCTGCCTCTCCCATTTTAGATGCCACTGAATCTTGGGCATCTTCCTTCCTCCTCAAATCAGCTATGCTCTCTTCCATTCCGCACTTTCACTACTGTGGCCTTTATGGCATCCTGCCTTGGATTCTACTTATGCATCTGCATCCTAGCTCTCTTTGTAAACTGTCTGCTTTCTGAAGGCAGAGGGTAAAGTTCGTTAACCTTTGTATTACCCTTAGATTTTAATATACAATGGGTTTTTGTGATAGGTACTCCATTATGCCTTTTAGTGCATTTTCTCAATCTTTAAGACACCACAGTTGTAGTTGTTGATGTCCCACCCATATGTCCTTGAACCTTGAAATTGTGATGCTCTTAGGACTTCCAGCTGCCAGGACCAACATCTTTTTGCTAAGAAACTACTCTGAAACCTGCTCTGCCCAAAGGTACCACAGGCAAAAGTGCTGGAGAATTAATGTTCATTTCCAACTCCTTCTCCTTAAGTCTTCAATAATGACTGATGGGAGTTGGTGTATAAATATCCCAGTTTCTTTTTCCCTCTTGGTGGAATAACTCTGGGAAAAGTGATCTGCACACTCCCAATGTTTCCTAGCTCATCAGTTCTCAAACTTGAGTGCGCAACAAAATTACCTGCAATGTGTTTAGACCAAATTGATAAGCTCACATGCTGAGTTTCTGATTCAGTAGGTCTGGAGTGGGGCCTGAGAATTTGCATTTCTAACTAATAAGTGCCCAGATGATGCATGTCAACCATGAACCATACTTTGAGAATGAATTCTCGCTCCAGGCATTACAGTGATAACTTGCTTCATAGCCTATCCTTCATTAGTTGCCTTCTCTTCTCTCCCTCCCTTGCTCTTTTGTTTCTGAGATCACCTTGCAGTTAAACAGTTTGAACCCAATCCTAGTTTTGGGATCTGCTTCCAGGGAAACACAAAATAAGACAACAACTATCTAGATAATTATTCTTGCTATGATACACATGAGAACCTCCTTGCTTAGAGAGATTAGGCTACTTGTTCCAGGTAACAAAAGATAAAAAGTCTGCTATTAATCACCATATGAAGCTGTCCACTTGACATAATGCTTTCCCCAGGTAAAGTGCTCTATAAATGTTTGTAGAATTTAATCCAGTGGTGTTGATCAACTATCTTACAAGTATCAGGATCAGAACTGTTTACTGTTTGGAAATCTCAGTGGTATCACTATGAATATTTTATGTTTTAGAGCAGACCATTTATCTAGAAAAGCGACCAGATTTGTTTATGCAAGTCTCCTAGCACCTAGGAGTAGCATTGGCTTGGCTCTGCATTGACACTGTAGTCTTTTGGTGAAACAGTTCTGCAGTTACACTCTAAAAACGCAAATTCTAAACTGGAGAAGTTTACAGCTGCTTGAAGCTGGAATTCGGACATTATAATGCACCTCTGGAGATAATCAGACCCATTGTCTGCTGTCACTGTGCATTTGGATTCATTGTTTTATGTAAGCCAAGATCTCATGCATCTCTCTTCATTATGCATCATCTTTGCCTCAGCTCAACACTCAAAAAATGTTGTTATGTTTTTCCCCTTTCTCTTTTTGTGGATGATGGGAGTCATTTTCCCCACACAGAGTACAGCGTATATTACTGAGTTGGAGTGGTCTTATGCTTCCATCACACCACTCTTTTAACAACCTTGTCAAAACTTTAGAGGTGGTTGAATACTCAAAGCTCAAAATCAGATAGGACTACAGCTTCATAGATCAATCACTGAGCAATGGGCACCCACAGAGAATTGTACATAACAGGAAAATAATATGTAATTGTGTGAACAATTCACTTTATTAGTTTCCTTGGGATTAAGCCTGTACCATCTATAATAGCTTTGACAACAAGAGAAGAAATAAGGAAAAACTATGTGTAATTGTCATAACTTATTCTGTTATAGAATAGAATTTGAATTGAATTGTGTGATAAACTAAAGAAAAAATAAATACTTAAAGTGAATGTAAGTTCAAGTTGATTTATTTTTAATTAATTTCAGTGATCGTGAAACAAGCCAGATTAACAGTTTGGGAGTTAGGACAATAACCAGAACAATGGAAAAAGTGAGGAAAGAAGGGGGATTTTGCACATTTCATCTAAAATGTCAGTAGCACTTCTACCATGAGAATAAATACTTTAAGTCAATGGTTTGGAGTTCTTACAGACAGTCCTTTGGAATAGCATCACTGAATATAACATGCCTCTATATCAGGTCCCATTTCTTAAGTACATTTGTACAAAATAAGATTAAAACATGTATTTTGTAGCAACTAAGCATTTTCTCTACTAAGTGACTTATGTCCACAAAATATTACTACTATCACTAAAAATATAATAGAAAAATCCTTCCATAGTGCCTATTTCCAGGGCCAGCTTCATGAGTATGTGCTCAGCACAGTCTCACAGGTTCTCACCCTCAGAAGGGAGACCCCCATTGGGTTTTAATACTCTGTAGTCACCATTTTAACTTTGTAAGAGAAATCCAATGGGACAATGGAGCATGCAATGGAGGCTTAGAGTGCCAGCACATATGCAGAGCCCCTCCCTATGACCCCTGTGTCTCTAGGATGTGTGCTCAACCACGTGCTCTCCACACCTGCTGGCCTCCCTCTCCTGCTCCTGCCCAAGGACCACAGCCACCCTCTGTCCCCAGCAGGGGCCCAGGTGGAGATTGATCCCTAATCTCTAATACTATGAATATGATGAGATATTGTATCTATGACTATGTTATGCTACATGACAGAAATGGTTTTAAGAGATTATTAAGGTTACTAATCAGTTCACTTTGAATTAATGTAAAGGGAGAGTTTCAAGTGGGCCCAATCTACTCGCACAGAACTTAAAAGCAATGAGTTTTCTCTGGCTGAGAGCTTAAGTCAGAGATATTTAAAGTGTGAGAAGGACTTGGTGTATCATTGCTGCCCTGAGGTGGTGGAGGCCAAGTAAGAAGGAATGTGGGGGCATCTGGAAGCCTAGAGCAGCCTTTTTCTAACCATTATAACTAGGACCCCAGACCTATAGCTACAAGCAAATGGATTTTGAAAACAACCTGGATAATCTTAGAAAAGGATTCTTCCCCAGTTCTCAGGTAAAATCTCAGCCTGACTTTGATTTTGACCTTCTAAGAGCCCAATCAAGTCAGCCTGGGCATCTAACCTATAAAACTGTAAGCTAATAAATGAGTATTGGTTTAAGATGCTAAGTATGTGGTGATTTGTTACACAACAATGGAAAACTAATACACCTCTATCCTTTCTAAGTAGTCCTTTGGCATATTTTTTTAAAGAGGAAGCCAGTTATTATATAAAATTAATTGTTGGTTAAAGTAGACTCTCTAATGACAGCTTTTCTATGTTTACATACACCTATAAACAGTATTTTCCATAAAATAATTTATGACAATGCTGAATAGTTTTATGAGTGATAATATTTATAGTCATGTTAAATAAAAGTAATCAAATATGCATTAAAACATAAGAACTCTAATGTTCTAAAACAAATTTCTGGCCTCACTTATGTCAAGCCCATATTTTGTGCAGGATATTATGAAACTTAAGAGGAATATTATAATTTTCTACCTCTCTGAGGGCTATACTTACTCTAAAGATGTTGTCAGAGAAAGAGCCAGAAAGAAAGTGAGACTGGTGGAAAAGGTTATATCATGTTTCTGTTTTTTTGTCTTAATCTGCTCATTGTGTCTTTTTGATAAAAAGTATTTTACTGTGAAGAGGGGGTTCAATTTTCAGTTCCTATGAGAAACATATTGGTGAATAAATGGGGCAAGATAAAGGAAGGGAAATTTGTGTTGAACTGAAGGGACCCCAATTCATGTGTAGCCAGGATTCAGGCTTGGACCAATCAGAGTTGGCCCCAGTCACCAACCTATATTTAAGTATATTTACTAAGCTCATCATAACTCAGTTGCCTGCTCTGTTTGCACATCAACCTTCCCTCCCTGGTCTTCCTCAATGTGGGGCCCTCCAAAATCTGACTTTTGAAATGTTTAAGGAAAACCTTTCATCTATTCTTCTGAACCCTATTAGCCAATTATCCTCTCAAAGCTGATATTATTCTCTTTGTGGTAGAATCTAACCATCACAATTGCAAACTTCTCTTCTGAAACATCTGAGTCATCCAGAAAAAAATGATTAAATCAATAATCCATTCCAAATTAATTAAATTTAAGTTAAGACCCATATTATTATTTTTTATTTAATCTCTAGTGGAGGAACATTGATTTCACTTTTTTTTTTTTTTTTTTTTGGTGACACTTAGCCAGGAGACCCTTAAACACAGCCTGCTACCAACCATTATTTATGCTCCTTCTCTGAATAGCACCTAATAATTGCTAATTAAGTCTTTTGTAGCCTGACTCTGAACTAATTAGGGTTAATTGAGCCTGCTTGTGCATTAGCTATTCTAGCTCTTGTTCTGATAATCAGGATTTTAGAGCACATTGAATATTTAGTCAGCTAGCTTAGACTTCCCTCCACTAGGCATTCTGCTCATTCTGCTGCAGTCCTTTGTCTTCTGTTAATGGACAACAGTGGCCCACTCTCTGCTTGACTTACATTTTGCTTTTTCGTGTGTGTGTGTGTGTGTGTGTGTGTGTGTGTGTTTGTGGTGTGAACAGTCAAGGACTGTGATAGATGAATGAGTACCAAAAGAATGGACAAGCAGCCTGGCCGATATTTCTCAGTGGTTGAGCATCTACCCATGAACCAAGAAGTCACTGGTTTGATTCCCGGTCAGGCAAATGCCCATGTTGCGGGTTTGATCCTAGTAGGGGACATGCATTAGGCAGCTGATAGCTAATGTTTCTCACTCATCGATGTGTTTATCTCTGTATCCCTCTCCCTTCCCCCGTCTTTCTCTATATAAATAAAAATATTTAAAAACAAAAGAATAGAGAAGCAAAAGGTTTGGTGTCATGTTATTTCAGCTTTGGTTTTAATCACTAAGGGTGATCTCTTCGAGGAGAATGAGAATGGAGTCTCTGAGTTCCTGTGTTTGTGGTCCATAAGTAAGACTTATTCTAGTCTTTCTTCCTCATCCTATTCCTTAGTTAGATGACTATATTTTAGAACTGGTTCTGGATTGTGGTGTACCTATTATCGAGGGATCCATGAGAGTGAGCTCCATTTCATGTCATTTAAGACCATTGAAAATCCAGTCCATTTTTGAAACTTAAATAAAAGATTTGATCATTCAGCTTGGAATCCCATTCAATTATCCAGCTATCTTTATTATAAAAACAATTCTACATAAACACAAATTTCAAGACATGTACTCTTTAGTTTCTCATGGTTGTACTGCACAAGGCAATTAAGTTGAACAACAAGAACTGAAAGATAATTTTTAACATTAAGTAACAACTTTTCTAATCTCACCAAGATAACTATTTATTCAATAATTTATGTCTGTATGTTGTCTGATGAGCCAGAATTCAAAGCAAATAATCTGGCCATGACAAATATTAAAATGGTATTATTTGATGAACCTCTAATGGGGAGGTAGAGAGAGATCATCCTTGAAGCAAGTAGCTCATCCTATTGTCCTTGCAATCTATATATATATAAAAGCCTAAGTGACTGGCTGACTGGCCGACCAGCCGGTAGCTATGATGCGTGATGACCACCATGGGGCAGATGTTCAACCCAGGAGCTGCTGAGCTGCGGTGATTTGGCAGCTGTAGTCCTCAGGTGATGCACCCAGAACCAGAGAGGAGGGAGCCCGATTCTGGTGTGTGTCACCTGAGAACTGCCCCTTTGCAATCCGGACCGTTCAGGGGATGGGGACCCCTCAGGGCATGTTGCAGAGCTGGTTTCGGACCAATCCCTGCAGGCCAGGCTGAGGGACCCCACCTGCTGGAGGGACCCCGCTCACTCCACAGACAACCTTTGAGCCGCAGTGCCACACCAGGTGCAGCCAGCCAGCCAGGGAGGGACTGTGGGAGGTTGCCTTCAGGGCATATCCAACCCATCTTGCCCAGTCCCACCCCACTGGCCACCTTCTAGTTAATTTCCTTTCAATGTGCACAAATCTGTGCACCGGGGCACTATCTATACTATTAAAAGGGTAATATGCTAATTAAACTGGGTCAACCGGCCATCTTCCAGATGTCTGACTTCCTTCCAGACAAAGCGATGGTGGTGGGAGCCAAGGCAGAAGCAGTTAGAGGTGAGGAAGCAGATCAGGCCAGCAGGGGAGGGCAATTGGGGGCTAGATCAGGCCAGTAGGGGAGGGCCATTGGGGACTACCAGGCTGGCAGGGGAGGGCAAGTGGGGGAGACCAGGCCAGCAGGGGAGGGCTGTTGGGGGTTACCAGGCCAGAATGGGAGGGCAGTTGGGGGCATTAGGCAGGCGGGCAGGTGAGTGGTTAGGAGCCAGGGGTCCTGGATTGCAATCTCACAAGATCCGGCCTAAACCAGCAGTCAGACATCCCCCAAGGGGTGCCAGATTGGAGAGGGTGCAGGCCAGACTGAACCCCCATCCCCCTGAGCACGAATTTTGTGCACTGGGCCTCTATTATCTAATATATAGCTAATAAGTGTTTGCTAAATAATGAGTGACTGGATGAATAAGATAATGAATGAATGTATATAAACAACATAGTGAAAGATACAGTTACCCTCTTTATCTCTATTTATATGTGCAATTCAGACATTTATGTTATGCAATTATTTAACTCTATACTTTTGTTAGGTTAGCAGTTGAAAAGGCCCTACAAATCATTAATTTTAACCTCTCCATTTATAGATGATGAAATTAATGGTTATGCAGGTCAAGTAATGGATCCAAGTTCACTCAAAATCAAATAATGGAAAAGCTGAAATCCAGGAGCAAAGCTGTCCTCTTGCAGGTAGGTTTCATTATGAATGGAAATTCTGAGCACTGATATTGTCTGTGTCTTGATATTAGCTGGAAACTCCTTACCTTTAGAAATATGAGGCAGCCAGTTACAAAGACCTGAACCACAAACCCCCATCTCCACACTAATGCACATACAGTATCCTGTAGCAACAGCCCATTTAACATCACACTATTAATGAATATTTCTTTTACTGTATGAAATTTATGTAAATGTGTCCAAAGAAAATTTTTTATTACAAAGCTTTTAATTTAGCATAAAAAGCTGCCTATAAAAACATTACAAATTATCTAACAACTAGTTATCTATAAACAGATGTTCCCATACATGTAAAGACTCAAAAGTTATATATAAAGTATATAACTTTATAAGTAGAGCTATGAATAATTTTGGTTTCTTTTTAATTGACTCTAAAATTAATCAACAAATTTAATATTAATATATTGTCATTGAGCTCTCAAAAATCTTGTTTCAATGGTTTTAAACCAGTGATTTTTCACATGCATTAAAAAAGTACTGCCAACAATTGGCAGTGCATTGAAATAATATCTAATTACTTCAGTAGGTAGGGGAAATAATAGAATCTATAATTGTGGTCTAAAAATATGCAGCTTAAAGCATGCATGCTGCTGTTAAGATTTATGATCATACTAATCAAGTTGATGTCAGGGTGTATTTTATAATGGGAATTTTATGATTCAGGAAAACAACTGTGATAGTTGAAAACAAGTTAAATGGATTTTGTCCAAAGTGTTGTTCCAGAGAATGATGTGAACATATATTGCCGTGTTTCTCAGGGAATTCCTTCATTTCTTTTCCTCCTAGTTCCCTGCATTCTGGTGTGATTATATTATAGGTGATTTTTTATTTTTCTGGTATGCTTACTATTACAGGCAGTTCTTGTGTGTGTGGGGGGGTGGGGGGGGCGGGGAAGACATACAGCATGTTGATAATTAGAATTAATAAAATTATTCAAAGATTTATTACCAGTTCTTATTTTATCTACATTGAACCACTGTCTTGATTGTACCTGGAATTTAATTTATGAAAACTGATTTTAATTCATAGAGGTGATAGCACAAAGAGGCAATGCCATTTAAAGAAGCTTTATTACTCACAGTGCACAAGAGAAGGAGCCATGCTGCGCCTGCCATGCAGGTCTGCATGGGGAAATGCCCAGGTTGGGTCAGGAGGCAGAAGGAGCAGAGGAGAAAGGATGGCCCGGAACTTGTCTGTGGTTTCCTTGAGAAGGAATGGGCAAGGTAAGGTAAGCAAGTTTGAGCAAGTTTCGCATTAGACAGATTAAAATTTTCAGCAGGCTCTGGGCTAGTTATCCGGTACATGACCCTGGGGTGAGTTAGGGTAGGGGAAATATTGACTTGGTGTGTGAGAGTTAGATAAAAGAGATCCTTGGGGTGTAGGTTTTGGATTGTTTGGTTTGCATCTGAAAGGTATGCTCTCTCTGGAGTCCTTTTCTTTTTGGAGATTAACTAGCCCTGGGAGAGGTAGTCTTTCCCAGCCAGCAAGATACCAAGGTGTCAAAGAATCATAAAATATAGAAATGTTTTAAAAAATGATTACAACTATCCATTAAACTCTTTTTCTACTCTTCTTGGTTTGTATAATTGAAAAAAAAAAAAAAAGATTGGTCAAGGAAGGAACCAAACTGAAATGAGGGAAAATCGGGGGTTTTACTGGATGTCATATATAAACAGATCATTTTCACACTTGACTATGTTGTGTTATTCCATTATTTACATAAAACATTGGGGAATTGGTTGTACGTGTAATGAACTTGACACAAGTGTGTGTTAACCACTTTTCTAGTATTTAAACCTGTTGTGGGGTTATTTGCAAATCACAACTTAATATGTCTTCTGAAACACACACACAGAAAGAAAGAAGAATTTGAAAATACTAAATGCAAATAAGCCCTAAATTTAATAACTGAGAATAGACATGAATTAACTCTAGATTATTTTGCTGAGTCATTTGACTCTTCACATTTGACGGAGTGAATTCAAATCTTCTTGTTTAATATTCTAATATCTATTTTTCTTTTCTTTTCTAGCTTTTCCCTTTACTTCCTTTCTTCTTACCCATCTCTTCTTTCTTCCCTCTTTTGTTCTTTGTTATCTTTTTTTAACAAAACATTTATTGAGCTCAAATTATAAGGCAAACTGGGTAAGTACTGGTGATTTAAAGATGAAAAGACCTATTGATAGCCACAGAGAGCTCAAGTATAGGTAGAAAAACACTGCTGAAATATGAATGTTTACTGGACCTTCTAGGAGCTTTTCTAAGAAGACTTATGGGAGGAGGACGCAGGGAGCAGTGAGATCTATGTATGTTGAAGGAGGTAGGGCGTTTCACAAAGAAACTCAAGCTGAGAAGGAGCAAGCATTGGGAAGGTAGACAAAGAATGCCAACATTCCAGGAACTTTCAGAATGTGTGCTCAGCAGAAGGGAAATCTGGTATCTTTAGGGAACTGCAAGTAATTGAAACCAACTATAGCTTAGAGCTTATGGGAAGTGGAAAAATATAAGTAAAAAAGGTAATGAAGGGCCTTTGTCTCATGGTATAGAGTTTAGATTTTATCTCCCACCTTCAATCACAAATATTAATTGAAAACCTATTCTTTGACACGGTTTGAAACATTGGGGAATATGGCAGTAAACAAGACATCCGAAGTCCTCTTACTTTCCATTGCAAATACATAAATACACAAATGTAAAAAATTGTGGCAGATGGTTGTGCTTGTAAGGGGAAGGACTGAGATTTGGGTGCTATTTTAAATAAGGTAATCAAAAAAGTTCCCCAAAGCACAAGTCATTTAAACAAGGGTTGCTTGAGCTCTGAGGAAGTGGCATTTGAACAGACTGAAAGGAAGTGAGGGGAAAAACTGTGAAAATGCTCTAGGCAGAAGCAAGGATGAACTTGTAATATCTGAGACAACTAGGAAAGAAAACAAGGCACGAGCTGTGTGCCTGAGGGGCTGGCTGCTGGGAGGAAAAGTTGCAGAGATGAGCAGGTCCCCACCTATGTAATTATATAGCTAAGAAAGAAAATTGGATTTCATTCTGTTATGAGATTTTTTTAATATTGATATCAAGTAACATAATGTATGTTTTAAAACATAGCTTATGTTTTAAAAAGATGACTTTGACATTTTATATCTTAATTGGATGATGGTTTTACAAATATATCTATATATATAAAAGCCTAAGCGACCGGCTGACCAGCCAACTGGCCTACCGTCCAGTAGCTATGACACGCACTGACCACCAGGGGGCAGACGCTCAATACAGGAGTGGAAACCACAGGCATGGAAACATAGAACAGACTGATGAATCTCGGAGGAAAGGGAGGAGGGGGGAGGCGGGAAGAGATTAACCAAAGATCTTATATGCATACTAGAGTCCTGGTGTACGGATTTGTGCACCGGTGGGATCCCTCTGCCTGGCCTGTGGGCATCAGGCTGTAACCAGCTCTCTGACACCTACCAAGGGGTCCTGGATTGCAAGAGGGCGAAGACCAGGCCAAGGGACCCCACCGGTGCATGAATCCGTGCAACGGGCCTCTAGTCTCTATATAAAACTCATCAAAACATACAATATCTGTCTGGTTTATCATATGTAAGTTATGCCTCAAAAAGTTTTTAAAGATGACTTTTCCCATTATATGGAGATTCATATATAGCCAGATAGAGGAACTAAAAGCCTGATGGCCAGATTTTTTTTCCTTCGCATCAATTGAGGGTCATTGAAAACTGGTGAGAGACAGAATCAGATTTATATTTTTGAAAAATAACTTGTACAATGGAGTACAGAATAGATGGGAGAACCCGAGAACAGGAAATCTGATTAGAAATACACATCGAAGCAGCCCGAATAGGAAATAATAAGGGCTAGTGCAGATCAAGAAAAGAGAAATAATTAACATATTCAGGAGATAGAATTGACATGATTTGGCCAGTTGGATAAAAGAGGAGAGTCTAAAAGAGTTATTCTTAGGTTTCAGGCTTTGGAGCCTGGGGAGAATGTAATACATTAATTCATTGAGATAGAAGTTATAAAAGAAGAACTTGACTTGGGAGGGTGCATTTTCATAGGTGGCCTGTTTAATTTGGGATGTGTAGGTTGCACAGAAGTGGAAATTACCAGTATGCAGGTGTAGATAGAGGCCAAAGAGCTGACAGTGGTCTGATGTGTAAATAAAAGTTTTTAAGTTGTTAATAAATGAATATTGGTTAAAACTATGAGTATGAAGATGAATGCCCAGAGAGAGTCTTGAATAATAGTCTATAGTCTTCAAAATGTCAAGATAAGTACTTAGTGTGAAAGGATGATTTACCTCTCATACATAGCCCGGATCATTGAAATGTCTACTAAGCACATATTATGTGTGTGGTGGTAAGTGAGGCAGTATGGTTGATAAAAAGGACTGCAATTTACATGGAATTTTTCTCTTACTGGGAAACATGACTAAAACTACCAGAATCATCCTGCCTTTTAAGATTCAATGATTCTTAATCCTGTTTTATAGAAGAACTAGTGGCCCAATGCATGGATTCATGCACATTGAAAGGAAATTAATTAGAAAAATATTTTTAAATATATTTTATTGATTTTTTACAGAGCAGAAGGGAGAGGGATAGAAAGTCAGAAACATTGATGAGAGAGAAACATCGATCAGCTGCCTCCTACACACTCCCCATTGGGGTTGTGCCCGCAACCAAGGTACATACCCTTGACCAGAATCGAACCTAGGACCCTTCCGTCCACAGGCCAACACTCTATCCACTGAGCCAAATCGGTTAGGGCTAGAAAAAATATTTTAATATCATTATTCACCCTTTCTTTATAATAGAAGTGTCAGAGGATGAAAGAAAATTAGAAAAATGTATATTAAAATAATATATAATTGATTAATAAATAAACAATAATATGATATAACAACAATAGACATGATATAAAAACAACAAAAACATGATACAAAAACAACATTGATAAAAATAATGACTGATAAATTGATTAAACTTATTTTAATATCTCCCTGTATACCACATTAAGAGTAATGACACTTTTTTTGATTAATGGAGGTTTTTGTAAATTTTATAATGCAGTCTTGATAACTTTAAATTAAAATTTTTTTTTTTTTGCCCAAAAATATGACTGCTTTAGGTTCATTGCATGTTCAGGAATTTTACCATGAGATGAACTACCAATAGAAATTTTAGTTATTACTTTAAGAACAGCTTTTGTCCAGTACAATTAAATTTACTTGAATATTCATTTATTTCAATTAGCCTGTTTTAAATTAATCTGAAAACTTGATTACTATTTTACTGTCAAATTTAATACTCTACCAACAATCTTAGTTTACCCTGTAAATATTAGTGGGAAGGATTATTTGCATTCTTGAGTGGGCCCTGAGCATTCCTGATGCTAGGCTGAATTTAGATATAGGGCAGCTGCTGTCAGCCAAGTGTCTTGTCTGTTACCTGGGTCCCGATCTGAGCTGGGCCAAGTCTCTGTCTGGCACCTGTATCTCGATGTGAGCTGGGCCAAGTCTCTTTATGTTGCCTGGGTCCCAATCTGAGCTGGGTGTGGGAAGCGCGAAGCAGCCATGGGGGCAGGAGACCTCCCTCAGAAGGGGCGAGGGTTCAAGCCCCTGCAATGTTGGGGAGTGAGGGTCTGTGTCCCACTTCTGTTGCGCCCCAAGATCTCTCCTGATGGCCCCTCTGCGACTGTGCCTGTCTTAGGTTGTTCCTTCCCTGAGGAATCTTACCCGTCTCTGGCTAACCAGCCATCTTCGGGGGTGATGTGAGGTTCAGTTCTGCCTCCTTGGTAGCTAGCCTATGCCCCGTGGCCTCCATGCCCAGCTCCTGCCTTGGGAACCCCTGGCCTGCTGGCGGGGTCCCAGTGCTGATCACATATCTCGGGGAACTCGGGTTTGTTCTCCAGTGAGGGCCCAGCTCACACGATTGAGTGTGAGATAGATCCATGGTACCAGCCACCATGAGGCTTCAAGCTCAGCATGAACAGAAAGCTCAGGCAACAGCTGAGGACAATTGGATTGTGAGAAGAGGGTTCCTCTTGGCACAAAAGGCAAGAGGGGCCAATATAGGATGCTCAAGTGCCTTCCCAGTGCCTTAATTCCTTCTGAAAGAGATTAAATCCTTTCATGTCCTTTTTTTTTTTTTTTTAATTACTGCCAACCATTCAAAGAATTTGTTTGTAAATTTGTTTGGGATAATTGTACAATATGCTGTTGTAAAATATCTAAAATTATAATGACATTGTAGAATAATATCATGTAATTGCCAGGGCCTTTGCTGTAGGCCCTGGCAATTCCATTTCAAACTGGCTGTCAATTTCTTTTTGACACTTTCAGAGTGCTTGGCTAATTTCTCTTGTGATAAAGTATTTACAACTTTAACTTTGACACATGCTCTTTGAACTCGAGAGAAAGCAAACTATAAATGACCATGTCTGAAAATGGGTTCAAGTAGGAATATTCCTACTCTGTCTAGAGTTTGTCCTTGTGATTTATTAATAGTCATCATAAATGCTGGCATCATGGGAAACTGTCTTTGAATTAATTTAAATGGGAGGCCAGTGTCAGACGGGAACAAATCAGTTCTTGGAATCTGAACAACCTCTCCTTCCACAGATCCTGTTAATATTTCAGCTTCGATTATGTTAGGTCTCAATCTTTTGATAATAAATCTAGTACCATTACAAAGACCCCATTTACTATTAAGACTTCTCGGTAGCATGATGATTGCACTTACTTTCAATTTGAATTTATGACACGGCATTCCCGAAGGAGTTATACTATTAAGAAATTTGATGGGGAAATTTTCATTTTCAGCATCATCCATTGAATCGATGGAATCGTCACTCAAATGGGTGTGAAAATCTCCATCGAATATATCCAAAATTTCTTCATTTAATTTATGAATGTGCTCATTTTTTGGACAAAGAATCACACATTTAGATATATATATATATATTTTTTTTTTGTTTAAGTATTACAAATAGTAGTACATATGTCTCCTTTTTTTTCCCCCATTGACCTCCCCCCGACCTCCCCTACCCCCCAGTACATGCCTTCACCTGCCCGCCCTCCCCCATCCCCCAGTGTCTTGTATCCATTGGTTATGCTTATATGGATGCGTACAAGTCCTTCGGTTGGTCTCTTACAGCCCCCTCACCCAACCTCCCCTGTCTTCCCGATGTAGTTTGACAGTCTGTTCAATGCTTCTTTGCCTCTGTGTCTTTTTCCCACCATTTCTTTCCTTTAAAAAGTTTTGCCTTTGCAGACTAGAAATAAACATGTAATAAAACAACAACAAAAAATGTTTGAGTCCCAATTTCAATGTCCAACAGTTCTGAGTCCCCGTTTCAATGTCTAACAGTTCCTTATGTGTACATGTCAGCAATGATATCTGGATGGTAGGCACATGGTGGCAATGTAGGTCCGACCCTCTCTGGTTTGGTTCTAGGCAACCTGCAGTGGTGCACAGCTGCTGACTGCTCGCTCGCGTGGCAAGGCTTGGTCAGCATCTTCCATCTCTGGACTATTTTTCCTCTTGTCTTCATGGTTGGAGCACACCTGTCAATTCCTCTCTGTTGCAGGAATCCACATGGTCTTGGAGTTGTTTTCTGAAAATATACAAACATATTCTTGACCACAAGTTAATAAAGGAATCTTTTCTATATAATTGATTTGGGATCCTTTTTTTTTTTTCCCCCAAACGATTTTCCTTTGGCTTGTTTAGGCACCATGTGTGTTTTTCTTGGCCGTCTTGCTGTTAGCATTACAAATGAAAATCAATTTTGTAAAGTAAAAATTTTCTAGATGTAATTTACTTATAGGATATTTTTCCTTACATAATATTACCCTACAATCCCCCCCTTTTTTTTTATTAATGGAGGTTTTTGTAAACTTTATAATGCAGTCTTGATAACTTTAAATTTAATTTTTTTTTTTTTGCCCAAAAATATGACTGCTTTAGGTTCATTGCATGTTCAGGAATTTTACCATGAGATGAACTACCAATAGAAATTTTAGTTATTACTTTAAGAACAGCTTTTTGTCCGGTACAATTAAATTTACTTGAATATTCACTTATTTCAATTAGCCTATTTAAATTAATCTGAAAACTTGATTACTATTTTACTATCAAATTTAATACTCTATCATCAATCTTAGTTTACCCTGTAAATATTAGTGGGAAGGATTATTTGCATTCTTGAGTGGGCCCTGAGCATTCCTGATGCTAGGCTGAATTTAGATATAGGGCAGCTGCTGTCGGCCAAGTGTCTTGTCTGTTACCTGGGTCCTGATCTGAGCTGGGCCAAGTCTCTGTCTGCCACCTGTATCTCGATGTGAGCTGGGCCAAGTCTCTTTATGTTGCCTGGGTCCCAATCTGAGCTGGGTGTGGGAAGCGCGAAGCAGCCATGGGGGCAGGAGACCTCCCTCAGAAGGGGCGAGGGTTCAAGCCCCTGCAATGTTGGGGAGTGAGGGTCTGTGCCCCACTGCTGTTGCTCCCCCCCCCCACCACCCAAGTTCTCTCCTGATGGCCCCTCTGCGACTGTGCCTGTCTTAGGTTGTTCCTTCCTTGAGGAATCTTACCGGTCTCTGGCTAACCAGCCATCCTCCGGGGCCAAGCAGGGTGGTGTGAGGTTCAGTTCTGTTTCCTTGGTAGCCTATGCCCCCGTGGCCTCCACACCCAGCACCTGCCTTGGGAATCCCTGGCCTGCTGGCAGGGTCCCGGTGCTGATCACATATCTCAGGGAACTCGGGTTTCTTCTCCAGTGAGGGCCCAGCTCACACAATTGGGTGTGAGACAGATCCATGGTACCAGTCCCCACGAGGCTTCAAGCTCAGCATGAACAGAAAGCTCAGGCAACAGCTGAGGACAATTGGATTGTGAGAAGAGGGTCCCTTTTGGCACAAAAGGCAAGAGGGGCCAATATAGGATGCTCAAGTGCCTTCCCAGTGCCTTAATTCCTTCTAAAAGGGATTAAATCCTTTCATGTCCTTTTTTTTTTTTTAATTGCTGCCAACCATTCAAAGAATTAGTTTGTAAGTTTGTTTGGGATAATTGTACAATATGCTGTTGTAAAATATCTAAAATTATAATGACATTGTAGATTAATATCATGTAAGGATATTCTTTGCTGTAGGCCCTGGCAATTCCATTTCAAACTGGCTGTCAATTTCTTTTTGTAGCTTTATATAAACTTTGTCAGGGAGGCAAAAACACAAATTACTTACTTTAGTTGAAGAGGCCAAAATATGGACTTTGGTATATCTATACAATGGAATACTATGCTGCGGTAAAAAAGGAGTTCCTACCATTTGCAACAATATGGATGGAGATGGAGAATATTATGTTAAGTGAAATAAGCCAGGCAGAGAAAGATAAATATCACATGATCTCGCTCATTTGTGGAATATAATGAATGGCATAGACTGATGAACAAGAACAGATCCAGAGGCTGAGAAACGGCGATCAGAACATCATACCTCAGGTAAGGTAGGCGAGGGTGGGGGTAAGGTGGAGAGATAACCAAGGGACTTGTATGCATGCATATGAACCTAATCAATGGACACAGACAAAAAGGGGGTGAGGCATAAGTGGGGAGTGGGGGGTTATGGGGAAATAAGGACACATGTAAAAAATTAAAAATTAAAAAAATTAATTAAAAAATTATAAAATAAAAATAAAATACTAAATCCAATCAATACTAGTGGTCACCATAACCTTAAGAGAAATTGTTTCATGTGACAAAAATTTTTAAATGAAACTCTCTGTAGCCTGAAAATTATTTTGGAAGGAAACAAAAAGAAGTTTCCTTCAAAAGTCATAAGGATTGTAATTGAAAGTCCATATATTTGGCCTCTTGAACTAGATATATATTTAATATTATCTATAGACATACTATTTCCAAAGGTAGCTTCAATAATAGATCCATTACAAATCATTTCACGGGGAATTTCAATAATATCCATCCCGAGAACTTTATATGTATCAGATGTGTGCGAGTCAACATTTATTTTTAAATTGCCAGCGCGCGTCATATGTACTGACGAGTCAGTTGATTGATCAGTTGGAGGGACAGTCGGTCACTTATCCTTTTATATATATAAATACATATATATAACGATTTATTATATGCCAAGTATTTTCCAGGAGGTAGTGGTTTTCACATAAATTGTATCACTTTGATAAGTAAATTTGAAGGTGTCCCCAAGATATCCTGCCAGTGACATCTGTGCTCTGCAAAATCCTAAGTCTGTGAATATAAAAGATTTTACTCCTGTATTTAGGTTATATGGCACAGTTGTCCATAAAATAGGGACATTATCCAGGTGGGCATGACCTAAACATAAGAGCCAATTAAAAGCAGAGACTTTTCTCTGGCTAGTGGCAAAAGATGAAATCAGAGAGAGATGCTTTGTCTGGCTTACAGAAATGCAAACATTCATCTTGTGAACTGTCCATGGGGACCACATGGCAAGGAACTGCAGGCAGCTTCTCATTGCTGAGAGCAGTTGCAGGCCACACAATAGCAGGGAAATGAGGACCACGGTATTATAACCACAAGGCAATGAATTCTGCCCACGGCCTGAGCTTGGAAGATGATCCTGAGTGCCAAGTGAAAAACCGCAATCCTAGTCAACACCTCAGGTTCAGTCCTGTGAATACCTGAGCAGACACCAGCTACTCTATGCTGGGACTTGTGGTCTACAGAAACTGAGATAATAAATGGATGTAAAATTGGTGGCAATTTGTTATACAGCAGTAGAAAACAAGTTCACACGATACCAAGTAATTCTCCATGCTGAGGCTCAGAGAGGTTAAGCAATATGGCTAAACTCCCAGTCAGTGCCTAAGTGGAACAGCAAGGATTGTAAAGCAGGTTTGCCTGACTTCAAATGCCCTGCTTTCTTCCCTCTTTCAACTCATGCAGAGAAATACGGAGGCAACAGTATGGCAAGAGGTTGTTGTGGGAAGTACTGAAGCTTGGCATCCTCACTGTCAGCCTCTTTGCCTCTCTGAGCAGCATTACCTCTGATTATGTCTACCCCACAGAACCAACATCCTCTTCAGCATCCACTTATCTGACTCCAAGGAGAGCAGTGAACACTTCTAGTGTGCCAATTAATCTTGACCCCCAGGAACACCTAGCAGCGGCAGGGAGGGTGAAATGGACTCTTGTTTTTAGGAACTGAGCTGAGACCCCTGATTTATGTCACCTTGTTTGTGAAACAGCAGCTAATGATTTTATTTCATGACCCACCTGGTTGAGATTCAGGGAAAGTCGTTTAGATGGAATCACAGAGAGCACACTTAGGGCATGAGCCAGCACACTTGTGTCTTGGCCATAATTCATTCTCCCTCAGGTTCAAAAGGCTCAGGTAACCAGGGTAACATTTACTGTGGTCTTATAGAAAGGTGTCAATATCTTAATGTCTATTTCTGCATGAACCAGTGTATATTTCAGTTCTTCCTATAATCCAGATAAACCCAATAAATAGTCCCTTTGTGTTAATAACAATAAAATACTAAAAACCCTGGCCCTTATCTTTAACATGAATATAGCAACAACTTCTGGAAATATTTTAAAGATCATTGTGATAGTGTACACAAAAGTATGTTAAAAACTATAAATGCTATCTAAGTACTACCCACAATTAAGAGGCTATTAAATTAGGCCCAAGGTAGATGGCTATAAAAAGCAAAATTTAAAAAAAATATTTGAAACTATGCATCTAGAAACCGCTGAAGATTAATCTATTTTTTTCCTATGGTAAACCTCTCTGTCTCTCTCTTCCTCTCTCTCTCTGTATAGACAGATAGATAGATAGATAGATGATAGATAGATAGATAGAGATATAGAGCTATAGATATAGGTATAGGTATAGATATAGATTAGATTAGATATAGACATAGATATAGACATATATATACACATAGATACAGATTTTCTTTCTGAAATAGGATGATCCATTTTAACATCTTTGATTCATCCTTAAAGATGCTCAGGTTATATGTTGTGTACTTAGTTATACTCAGTCTCATGCCCCCAACTTCTTAGAGACAAGGGTGGTATTCACTTAGATCTGAGTCTGCACTTTTCTCAAAGTTAAAAATTGAGTCATCCTTCCTGGAATAAATGGGGGTGTATGGGTCTAGCTATATCAGAGCCATATATTAGCATAGAGAATACTGCCAAATAAGTTGCTGAAATTGGTAGGGAAAAGAAATAGAATTTTTCATCTCCTAAAAGGGAATTATCATCAATGGTGAGTGAGAAAGAAATAAGAAAAATTACTGAGGGGGCATTAGAGAGTTACTTAAAACACAATTTTATGCATTGGACTGCAGCAAGAAATTTGTCAGCATTGGGCAGCATTATGGTTTGCCAGAGCTATAAAAAGGTTATGCAAACAGTAACCCAAAAGGAATAGAAACACATTAGAATTTATAGGCCTAAATTGCTCACTATGTAAATGAAGCCTTCAAATATATATGGTTTATGGAAATTAATGTCTTATATTTATTACTCAGCTCCAAGATTAAAATTGGAACCACACTGATTAGGTAACATTATAAATCAATTCCCATAGAAAGAAATAATAATAATAAATCAAAGTACAAATGCTCTGATTAAACAAGTTGATATGTAAGAAGAAAAAAGACGTGTGCTTTTCTTGACTGCTGCTTCTGAATGCTAGTCAGTTTTCTCCTTATTCTTTCCAAAACAATGGGCTGAAAGTAAGCAGGCAAGCTGGTTATGACACTTCCTAGTTTAGTAAACACACAGGGAGAGAAAGATTTGGGCTCCTTTCCTGCAAGTTGAATATCAAATCATGTGAAACTTGTATTGTTAAATATGGCAACATTTTGAGTATTAAAATTAATGTAGCATTGAGCAAAAGAGAAGACAGGGAAGCAAATAATATATTACTGGACCATCTTTTAATCCAAGGCTCTCAGTTTCCTTTAGTTCTTTCAGTCAGGGAATGAGGGTTATAAGGTGGAAAGGATAATATTAAAGAAAGTATGCCAGTGGCAATTTTGAGGAGTTCCTGGAAGGAAAACAAAAACCAAAAACAACAGATGTTTTATAATTAACTCATTAAGAAATAAAGTTGATTGGAATTTTTAAAAAGTCTTTATATTAGGAACATAAAGATGATTTGATATTCGGCAATTTATTGACACATCTCACTAAAGAAAGTTATAGAAGAGAAAAATAAGAGCAGTTAAAAATATTTTTCTAAAAAATTTAACTCCATTTCTTTATAAACATACAAGACCAACTAGGAATAAAAAGATTCAGCCCTGATGTATTTAAAAGTATCTTCCAGGAATTTACAGTAAGCATCATTCTTAACATTTATTTTTATTTATTTTTTAAATATATTTTATTGATGTTTTACAGAGAGGAAGGGAGAGAGTTAGAAACATGGATGAGAGAGAAACATCGATCAGCTGCCTCCTGCACACCCCCTACTGGGGATGTGCCCGCAACCCAGTTACATGCCCTTGACCGGAATCGAACCCAGACCCTTCAGTCCGCAGGCTGACGCTCTATCCACTGAGCCTTGGCCATTCTTAATATTTAAAACTGATAAGCCTATCCATGTGGCTCAGGGGTTGAGTGTCAACCTTCTAAGGGGTCACAGTTCAATTTCCAATCAGGACACATGCCCAGGTTGCCGGCTTGATCCCCAGTGGGAGCATGCAAGAGGCAGCCAATCAATGATTCTCTCTCATCATTGATGTTTCTATTTCTCTCTCCCTCTCCCTTCCTCTCTGGAATTAATAAAAATATATTTTTTTAAAATGAATAAAGAAAACATATTAATATAAAAATGTGAGATTTAGCTAAAGCAGTAAATAGGATAAAATTTAAAAAAAACTGATAAAAATATCCATATTCTCATTGAGGCACTAGAGCAAATTTTCTCAGGTTTTCTTCATTTTCCAAAATCCCTTTGACCTGTCTTCCAGCCCCCAATTAATAAGTAGCAAGAGCTGAAGCACTCAGTTCAGTCCCACTTGATTTAAAATATAATATTTCCAATAGTGTAAACAGTTTCTCTAGGTACAACTATATATTCTTTGAGGTGTTTGCTCGCTTTTTTTGTTTTCTTTTCCACAGTTCTCCAGCTGACATCTGATTTATGGGGAGGGTGTATCAACTCTCTGACACTGGACAGAAGGGGATCTTCTGACTTCTATAAGCACCTGGGTGTGCACTGTCTACCATTGGGAGCATGTAGGTTCTGCTAGTGTCTGCATTTACTTTTTGTGACTCTTATAACTTTCTCCTTGGCTCCATCAGAGCCTGATGACCTTTCCCTCCTCAATTAGTATTCCTGTAGGTCCTTTGTTATAGTGTATCTCTATGAGCCCTTGTCATCACTTAGCAAGTCGTTCCACCAAACATGCCCTGTGGAAAACCTTCTAGCTCTTAAGTCAGCATCCAGGATACACCGGAACTAAAATAACTCCAAAGAAATTTGTGTTCACGCTATCTCTTCCTAACCCAAGCTGCGCTTAACTATTGTACTCATTGTTGGTGCAAATTCAACCTGCAGAGCAGTAGAAAAAGAATTATTCAGGTAGACAGATGTCAGCTAGATAGCAGAATAAGAATTTCCAGTGCTCCTCCCCTAGCAGGTATATCAATTTGAACAATTATCCACACATGAAAATATCTTCACAAGAGCTAATAATTCCAGAGGAGAGATTAAAGAACCTGGGTAGGTCACAGAAAAAGAAAATGCACATTTAAGAAGGCAGAAAGGACAATTTTACGTTACTTCCATTACTACTCCCCCAGACCTGGAGATCCCAGCACAGAGAGAACTAACTACCTAATTGGGGAAGAAAAATGATATGAGCACCTAACTTCAATGCAGACCCAAACACCAGGCCCACCCCTGTGAACTAGGCCTGCCCCATAGCCCTAGGCACCTATTAACCCAGTCTCCAGATTTGCCCCAGTGCCAGGGGGTCCCCATAGCCCCAGGCTCCAGGCTCATCTCAGCTCCAGGCCAGTCACAGTGGACCCAGATCTTAGTCCAACTCCCAGGCCCAGGCTCCTAGTCTGCTGAAGTGCCAGACCAGATTCATGGACCAAGTATCCAGACTATCACCTGTGGCTCTAGATTCCAAACTGGTCCTGGGTCCCTGGCTCCCAGCCTAGGACCCCATTTCCCCCCAGTACCAGGCCAGCCCTCAGGCTTCATTCCAGCATCCATATGCCCAGGCTCCAGACCTATCTAGGCTCTAGGCCTCCCTCAACACCAGATCAGCATTCAGAGACCAGATGCCAAGCAAGCCCTCACAAACCCAGAATACCAGTCTGCCTCAGCACTAGGCTGGGACCCACAGCCACAAGCTCCAGGCCAGCACCTATGGAGCCAGGTTCCAGGACCATTCCAGCACCAGAATAGTTTATCTGGCCCCAAGCTCCAATGGAACCAGAGTCTAGGCCTGCCCTGCTAGATCTCAGTGACAAGGCCAGCTTTATGGACTGAACAATGATAGCAAATGGAAGGAAGAAAGGAAGAGTGGAAGGAAGCAAGAAAAGAAGGAAGGAAGGAGAGAAGGAAGGAAGGGAGGGAGGGAAGGAAGAAAGAAAGGGAAGAAAGAAAGTAAATGGAGGGAAAGAGGGAGGAAGAGATGGAGGGAAGGAGGAAAAAGTAAAAAAACAAATGAAAGCATACATATGCATATACACACAATAAAAAATGAGCCAGTTCATAAAAAAGGAACTCATAAAGGATTAATAAACATAAGAAATGAGCTTCAAGATTATTAGTAATCAGGGATATATAAAGTAAAACAGTGAGATATAATTTTTCTCCCATCCAGTAGGCAAGGATATTGTATTAGTCAATTGCATAGACTCCAGAATGATTATGACTGACTTTGAATCTCAGCTTCATAATTGATTAACTGTCAAATTCTGGACAAAGTACTTAACTTCTCCTGGTCTGTTTTCTTATCTATATAATGGACATAGTAATAGTATCTACCTCATAAGGTTATCCTAGTATATAAAAACCCTGGGTCCATCACATCCACAATGACCAGAGACTCCACCTAACACCCAGGCTGTGTTCACGGCAGGCTCTGGTGGGTGCGGACTTGTGGCAGCAGAGATGGGGATAGGGGAGGCGTGGCCTGCACTCACATTCACAATTGCACACACGCACAGACACACACAGTGCCTACTAACTCACAGCCTTTCCCTTTCTTTCCCTCCCTCCCAGCTCACTTTCAGAGCCTCTCTCAGAATGAGGAAACAGAACAAACTGGGCCTGAAAAGGCCTGGATGGAAGGGAGGGTGGGCAGAGGGTGGAGCGGCCCCCACTGGCCCCACCCCCTCCCACCTGGGAAAGAGGAAAAAGGAGACAGGGAGACAGGGAGGCCTGGAGGACTGCTGAGAAAAACAAAGAGAGACAGACTGGGCAAGATCAGGCCGGCAGGGGAGGACAGTTAGGGGTGATCAGGCAGGCAGAGGCAGTTGGGGGCAATCAGGCAGGCAGGCAGAGAGATTAGGGGCGATCAGGCAGGCAGGCAGAGGGGTTAGGGGCAATCAGGCAGGCAGGCAGGTGATGGGTAGGAGCCAGCAGTCCCAGATTGCCAGAGGGATGTCGACTGCCAGTTTAGGCCCAATCCCAATGTGCTCCTGAAGGCATCGACTAAGAATAGCCCTTCAGAACCTCTTATTACTTATTAGGTGAATATCTGTGCTTCAGACTGTGTAGAGAACCAAGAGGGAGAAATTGGCTATCTCTTGATAAAAGTTACTCAGAGCTTCCTGCTAGCCTCTTGTCACACAGGTTTATTGACTATTTCAGCCTTTGTTTTGTGTGTAGGATTTTAGAAGCCCACACGTTCCTTTCCCAATGGAGCAGATTTATTAAGAGCCATATACAAGTTCTCAGAAGTGTCTTCCAGCCAATCAATATGCCGAGAGGCTCTTTAAAATAGGCGATAGCCATCACAGCATGCCCAGTTTCTCTGTGCTTTCACTTTTACATCTGTTAAAGGTCAGAGACTATATTTATCACAACCAAACATACATGGATATTGACAAGATGTATTTGCCTGCATATTGTTTTGAAATGGAGGAGGGGGGTATGGAAAGGCTGCTTTCTGGTATCTGAAAAGTTCACATTAAATAAAAGCACAGTAAAAATAAATAAATTAAAAAGATCAGTACACTTTTATATGCTCATTTCCATCAAAAAATTCCAAAGTACTTAAACAACTTTAATTAAGTTGCTCTAGCCTGTCCGAGGAGCAAATCAATATTTTTCATACTACTTGTTACAGGCTAGGGAAACAAAGTCTAGCCCCTTCCCCTAACCTTGACTCAGATTTAACATATTTTCCTTGAAATATAAAAAAAAAATTCCTTTAGAATCTATTTAATTACAAGGGAGTAAAATTTTCCTCTTCATGTGCCTTATCCTTTTTCCTCTGTTAGAGATCAGAAGAAATGACAAACAAACAAAGCAAAAGCCAACTAAGAATCTTGAGAAAATATTTTCTTTTTTGGCAGCCTGGATATTAAAAGCAAAAACAAAATATATTTTTTACTTCTCTGGAAATATGGGAGACTATCTGCTTTTTCTCAGGCCATAAACAAAAAATGTATGGCCATATTTTTACATAAAGATATAAGATAAAAAAGAAAAAAAATCTAGATTCACAAAAACAGCAGAAGTAACCTTTTACCTCAGAAGTGTCACCAGAATGAATCAGACATTTTTCCTCTGTAAACCTGTGAAAAAAAGGGGAGAGTGCTTACTTTTTTCTTCTGTTCTCTTTGTAGGATAATTGGGTTTTTCTGTGTCATTTGATTGAGGATTGACATTTTCTATTCTCAAATGTCTAATTGTCCACTGGGGAGATACTAGATTTCTACAGCACCCACTAGATGTTGGGCTGTACTTAGTATGGCAGGAGGACAGGAAAAGGCCACTCTGTCCTCTCTGCGGTGGCACCATGGGGACTCAGGAAAAAAAATAATCCAGGAGGAAAAAAAGCAAGTTAGCTACTCACATTTCTCCACCTGGGGGCTGCTGTTTGTAGGGAACAAATTGCTATAATAATAGTTACACTACTGCCACCTTCCTAGGTTCACCTTGGAGACAGATTTAGGCTCCTGCGATGGACACTTTTTGCTGTTAAAGTGAAAGTGTGAGAGTGCTTGCTAGTCTCCATTAAGGGCTTTTGGAAATAGAGGCCTTCTGCATTTCCTGTCTCGGGAAGCTCTGAATCTGAGAGCATCATAGTTGAGCTACATCTAGACTTATATTTAAACAGCAGCTCCACTGCACAATGAAACTACCTTGCTTCTTGATTCATAGCATAAAGCAAAGGAAAATGGCAGCCACTGGGCAGGATAAATTGCTATTTTAGGCTTACTCCCATTTGCTCCTTGGTGATCACTTCTGAAACACTTTATCCCAATATTCTCTAAGGTAGTTTTGGTAGATCTTGGTGATTGATAGGGTGTTGACATTCCCCCTCTCTGTTCACACATGCATTTCTAGGGAGAATAACCTTCCCAGAAAGATAATTGTTTTTTGATTGAAGTTATACAAAGGTAATATGATGATCTCATGAAAAAAGGCTAACTAATGGCAGCATCTTCTATCCCTATTGTCATCTCTAGGAAAAAGAAATCAACATTGTGTTTCTAAAGACTCCCATAGGAATTCCTACACATAGGATAATTATGTACCCTAATGTGCCTGGTTTCCTTGTGTTGTTATTACTAACTAGAGGGCTGGTGCACGAAAGTCGTGCACTTGGTAGGGGTCCCTCAGCCTGGCCTGCACCCTCTCGCAGTCCGGGGGCCCTTGAGGGATGTCTGACTGCAGGCTTAGGCCCACTCCCAGCTGGCCTAAGCTGGCAGTCGGACATCCCTAGTGCTGCTGTGGAGGCGGGAGAGGATCCCGCCACCGCTACTGTGCTTACCAATCTTAAGCCTGGCTTCTGGCTGAGCGGTGCTCCCCCTGTGGGAGCACACTGACCACTAGGAATAGCTACTGTGTTGAGCATCTGCCCTCTGGTGGTTAGTGCATGTCATAGCAATTGGTTGGTCTGTCATTCAGTCAATTTGCATATTAGCCATTTATTATATAGGATGCTCCCTTTTACCCTTAGAAATGTCCTGATTTGGATTATATATTGTATGGTCACACTACATGTTAATATCTTCCTCCCCCTAAATATGATAGGAAGAAATACTTGGAGAGTTAAAGGTAGAATTGTAGGTCCTAGATAAGGAAAAGATTTATAAAGACTGGAAAGGAAATAATTTTGGCTAATTACATCTTATCACCCTGGACCTGCCAGGTATGTCCACTGAGGTTAGATGCCAGGTGCTAAAGACCTAAACTACATCAAGACCCCTGCACCTAAGCTAGATCTGCATATTGTGTATCAATCGTGGACTTCAACAATGCACATTCAGAGACTATCAGAGTAAAGTGAAGACAAGAGAACATGTCTTTAGTTTCTGGATACTCACATAAGCCACCTAGCTCTTAAACCAGTGGTCGGCAAACTCCTTAGTCAACAGAGCCAAATATCAACAGTACAACAATTGAAATTTCTTTTGAGAGCCAAATTTTTAAACTTAAACTTCTTCTAATACTGCTTCTTCAAAATAGACTTGCCCAGGCCATGGTATTTTGTGGAAGAGCCACACTCAAGGGGCCAAAGAGCCGCATGTGGCTCGCAAGCTGCAGTTTGCCAAACACTGTCCTAAACCATTATTGAATTTGTATTTCTCCCAACCATGACTAGTGTAGGCACAAACTCAGAACTAATTTGACTCAGGAAAATTAAACAATGTGATATGTCTTGCAGCCAGGTGCATAGACAGAAAAACATATGTACTATATAAGCAGCTAAAAACCTCTGTTTGCATCACTAAAGTAATTGGTAGACAGGTGGCAGTGAGTCCAATACTAGGTGGTTGAATCAGGAGCCTTTATCTCCTTCAGTAAACATGTGAAGTTGGAGTTCTTAGTGGCCTGGGGTTTTCTCAGAGCCTGGTGGGCCAAATAGAGGGAATTGCTCACAGAGGCACTGTAGAGTAATTAATTTCTTCAGTAGATTCCACAAGTATTTATTAAGCACCATTAACTCTTCCATGGCTGAGATGGAATACTTTGTCTCTTTCTCCTGGACTCTTTGGCTATGGCCAGGTCCCTCTTACTAGTGCATGTTATGTCAGATTGAAGAGTCACCTGTGGGAGAGATACTTAATCAGGAGAGATGTTTGGGTTCAGGCAAAATATGATACTTCACTACACATGTGGGTCCAGGGATTCATATCTAAGATAGGAATATTGAAAACAGGAGGAACCAAAGTAACAATAGTTAGAAGCAAACATCTATTTGAAATAAAAAATTAATAATAATATTAAAAAAAATAAAACAGGTATGATAGAAAGTGTCCAGGGAAATTATAGATTTAAATATTGTTAGTTAGCTATTAATTAATTAATGTTCTACCTGTTTTTAAAAATAACATAAGAATTATAAGATGTAAGGTGGGTAAGATAATTAAGAAGGTAGCCTGAGAGAAGTATACCCACCTCTTAAATAAGTGCTTTATGTATGCTAGGAATAGGGATGCAGGTGGGTGTGAGGCTGCTATAGGTATATTCTAGATTTGATATATTAAGGATGGTCTCAGGGAAGGACTCCTTGGAGAAAACCATGGTTGTTCAAATCAGGACATCTGAGGGCTATGTTAAGCCAAGATTTATGAGCCAGTGGACTGATGGAGAGTTTAATGCCCTTCCTACTTCCCACTTGAGCATCCAAAATGAGAATACAAACTAATTTGAAATTATGAATGATAATGAGACAGAGACTATTGGAATTTATGGAACATCATGGGATTACTGATCCTAAACAGCTTTTTGGTGGGCTGGGCCCTGAAAGGAACTTTTTTTTTTTTTTTAACAGAAGAACTATTTATTTTAGTATAGCATCAGTGTTTTATTTAAAGTATTACATATATTAGTATATTAGTACATATTTCTCCTTTCTTTTTCCCCATTGACCTTTCCCCAGCCTCCCCTATCCTCTGTCGCATGCCCTCATCCCATCCACCCACCCCCAGTGTCTTGTGTCCAATGGTGTGCTTATATGCATGCATACAAGTCCTTTGGTTGATATATTTCCCTGAAAGGAACTTTTAAGTGGGGTTAGGACATGAGTGGAATAGAAGTAATGAACTTTGTACTTGTTTCTGCATTTACCTCCAGCCATCCTGACCAGCAGCAAATGAAGATAATATGCTTGTATTTTCCAAGTTAGTATTCTGCTTGATGCTCCTCAATGAGTATATAATAATAATAATAATAATAATAATAATCATCATCAGCCATGGCCCAGACTATGAGGGGACACAATGATGAGTGTCTCTGCCAGGGTTGGCCCTCCCATTTGCAATATAGAACCTTAAGAATTAGTCCTGGGTGGTTGCTCAGGTGAAAATTGGGTAAGTCCATTATCTCATTTGCTGAGGCCACAAAGGAGCTATCAAGTGAAGGTGACCTTCAGCCACAATCAGCTTTGACTAGATTCAAACCAATGACCTTGGAATGGGAGGCACTAGTTACAGAGTATCTTCTCTCTGACAGGCTCAAGGGCTCTTGGCCATGGTTGATTTAAGCCTTGCAGCTGTTGCATTAAACAGTGTTTGTGATGCCACTAAAATCCTCTTCTTCCTGCCCCCTTCCTAAAATAATTAGCAGTTACAGTACATATAATAAAATGGTGCTTTAAAAAATTAAAATACAGTTCTAAAAAAAAGATCATATGAATGTAGAATTAATTGCTGTATATGCTTCAAATTACTGGGAAACTTTATTTTATTTCTGTTATAGTAGAAAGTGCTTCATTAGGAGGAATTCATGTGGAGATCCAGCCATGTCCTAGTTATTTTATATTTAATATACTTGATATGTTTAATTATATTTGATAAATTCATTTATCATTAAACTGCCCAAATATTTTGACATGTTCTGCACTGTGTGGCTTGCCAGTGTGTTAGCTCTATAGTCAGTCTTAAAGGAGTCAACATAAAAGCCCAGCCTTGGGGCTCAAAACAGATACAGATCCAAATCTGGCTTCATTGCTTAAAAGTTGTGTGAATTTTTACAGTAAACATCTCAGAGCTATGGTTTTGTCATTTGTAGAAAGGGTAATGCATTGAATCTGATTTCATACGTTGTTATGAGAATTAAATGTAAAAATGAATGTAAAGCCTATTAAACTTATGACTAGTTTAGGCAAGCCCTCAATAAATGGTAACTATTACTATTATTATTTTTCTGTGGAAATGCTAACTATCTACTATACACAAAAGTAAAATACATGAATCATTTTTTTCTTTGCCCTACTGTTGTAGGCAGCTTTCTTGAGATGAGCTCCAGCCCCAGTAAATTTGAAAGAAATCAAGTTAGGGAGAGGTTTTAAGCTGAACTCGGATCACCTTTGGTCCCCAGCACATAATTTTAGTCTTGTCTCTTACTAATACCCCAAAGAACATTCAATTTTAGTCAAACTAGTTTCATCAGTGCCTACTACACACTCCCAGACCCCTTATTTCTCATGTAGTCTGAGAAGCCTTCTGTAACCACTATAACCTTCACTGTAACTCCCTCTGGCACGTTCTGAGAAAACTCTGACAGAGAATTTAGAACTTAGAGGAATTTATGAAATGTTAGGGAGAGCAAGGACCTTGGAGATCATTTAGCCCTCTTTTAAAAACAAAACCGAGTCTTGGAAGATTAAATAACTTGCTCAGGGTAATGGTAGAAGCAGAATAAAGACCCCAATTCCACTGTTCTTACCATCCTTCCTCAGCTGCCTTGGTTTGATTTGTTTCAATTTGGTAACTTAGACAAGAGTAGCCACCTAAGAATTTCCTGAAAGGAGAAGATCTTGGAGAGATCTAAGTAGCAAAACAGGAATTAGAGGAAAATATATTTCCTCTGTCCCATGTGTAAGTGTCCATCTTTGAGAAGAAGCAAAGAGAGAAATGAAATAACTGTTAATGAGTGCTTATTTTGTAACTGGCACCAGATTGCTATGTCCTTCCATGATCTCACATTCTCCAGTCTTCACCAACCTGGATCTAAAAGAGGGGAAATTAGGTGCCCTCACCCACCCTAACAGTAAACCCAGATGTCTTCAAAATTGCTTCTCCTGCATCAATTCTGAGCATCCTATGAAGAGTCTCACTTCTACTATGAACATCTTCATAGCTGCTGAGTAATGCCCACCATATTCCTCATTTTTTTTTAAAATCTTTACTTCAGGTAGTGAACATTTTCTTTTAACACCTATAACTCAGCTGATAAGATGCAGACTCTGAAGCTACTGCTGTATGACATCTTTTTGGTGTTACCTCACATTGGTACACCTCACAAATCAAGCTGCTATGTTTTTCTTCACCACATCATGTTCCAGTAGAAATTCAAAAGGAGGAAAATACTGTTTGTTGGTACAAGCACAACACATAATTACAACAAAGCAAGTACTTTACTCTCAGTACTCATCTAGTGAAAATAGGCTTTTTGTTGTTATTGTCCATTGTAGTCCATATCTTAAGATTCAGAAATAGGTTGGTTTACATGTACTCGACTATGCAAAGTTCGGTGAGGAAATCACATTTCCACTCTAGTACTTCTGTCATGTCCTTAAAAAAAAGTGTCTTCTAGGCTTCTCCCTTGCCTTAGAATGAGTTACCTCCTTTCCCCTCCTGAGTCTCTATCTTCACACAGAAAAATCCTGTAGCAGCCATATCTGAACACTAATCTAAATTTATAAGCCTGTGTTTATACAAACTTTAACTCATTTGATTTTTACAAAACTGTTAGAAATAGAAAATATTGCTTCTGTTTTTCAGATACCAGCTCAAGGTCATAGAACCAGTACCCAAAGTCAGGAATTTAAGCCAGAAATCGACCCTCTGAGCTCATGCTCTTAGCACTGTACCACTATACCTCCCACAGGACTTGAAAGACTCCATTCTCCACCTCCCAACCACAGTCCTCCACTGTGCACCAATTGGTTCTGCAAGCCTAATAGCTTTCCTTATTTAAGAGACCCTTGTTATTTTTACACATTCCTCCTGTCAATGAATTTATCGCAGTGTTTTTATCCTACCTCTCTTACCCTGGTGACCTACTTGGGACTACTTTAGAGTCTGTAATGTTCTCTTACAATCCAGTAACTGATGTGTACTGTCTGACTCATTATATGTTAAAAATAAGTAATTGCCAAAGAAAAACACAGCTACACCATATCTCTGATTTAAACTTATGGTAGACTGGGTACAAGCAAGAAAATCAGTTAGATATCCTGACAGTGACTAATAGTGGCTTGTGTGTTTATGTATCTTTTAGTGAATTATATATGCTGCACTGCAGAAACAGATGGAAAACCATGTAGTTTATCTCCTATTTTCGTTAATGGTCAGGCCCATAAAAATAGGTCAATCATGAACAGGCCTTTTTGGAACGATAACCTGGAAATAAAACATCCATGCAGACACTTAACTATAATTCAAAATCCAAAGGGGAGAATGGACCACTTGCCTCTTATTTAGCCTGAAGTTACTACAGATATGTATGACTTACTGAGGAGATTCCTGTATGTTCCCACATGCAGGGGCCATCAATTATCATGAGGGTTGCACACAAGAAGGATTCCTGACATGCTGGTTTTTCAATATTTAAGCTTCAGTAATAGGACTTCAGGAGTTGATGTCATTATGGATGATCACTCTGGACAGTAGATAACTGTGAAAGGCAAGTTCAGTAAGACCCCTTGTCCTCTCTGCTCCATGTTGGGAAAGTGCCAGTTTTCTTAACATCCTGAAAGAGATGCTATCATTGATTAATTTAACTTTTGCTTCTTTATATAACTTAGGGAACAGCAAAGATATCATAAACTGTTTTGTCTCTTTTGGATTAGAAGTCCCTATTAGAGCTAAGTGGAAGGGGAGGTTGAAATTGATGAAGATGTTCCTACTCATTTGTGAATCTGTCATTTAATTGCTCACCTTAACCTCAGATCAGTAGAGAAATGATATTAGCAGCAATGACTAGCTCATAGGTTCCTCGTTATTTTTTCCAAAATATTTTTGTAAATATGTTGATTTAACCCTAACTATGTTGTGTCATAATGTCTTTTCTAATTGTCCTATCCTCTTCTTAAACCCAAGCTTTAATCACAAGTTAACCAGCTTTGCTCTATCTAAAAGGAAAAACACGCATCCCTTATCCTCAGGCTAGCCATGTTTTCTTTTACTGATATTCTTTCTGTTTCAGCTTTGCTATCATTTTTCTAAAAGCTCTAGATCTGAATTGTCCAATAGAGTAGCCACTAACCACATGTTATTATGTAATTTATTAAAATTAAGTATAATTAAAACTTCAGTTCTTTGGACACACTAGGAATTATAAGCTATTTTAACAACTTTATAGATCAATGTAAAAAATGTATTGCATACCATATTCAGTGAGATAAGTGTATTGGCCACATATTTTGAGGCTGTAACAATGTCAAATTTCTAAAACATTTTCTATTACTTATTCTCCATAGCTATACTTCTCCCAGTATGGGTTGGTAATGAAAATTTTATGGACTGGTCCCAGATTATAGACCACTATCCAAATGACACATCCATTTATTAATAAAGTGAATTTTTCATTTTTTCAGTAAGTACTCAGAATGTGTTAGGCACTGTACTAAACACAGGATTCCCCAAAATGAGCCAGGCTCAATTTCAAGGTAGGACCCCCAGTATAACATGTGAGATAAGTATACACATAATAAATATTTTAAAGAATATGTTTACAGCCATAAGTGATGAGAAATTATTTGCATTTAAAGAATCGAGGAAAGCAAATGAAAGAGTTGTGCTATTCAAAAAAATCTTAATGGTTGAAAATGTATTTGAATTTACCATAAAGAAGTAACTCAGCAACCCAATCTAACCCCCATAGCAATGACCTTAATGAAGAGAACTTGATGTCTCATACTGGTTATTTGTAAGAAATGGTTTTCTACAAAAGCTTCTGGGATTTGGGGAGAAGTATAAAAAACTGGCCTTATATCTCCCCTTCCTAACTTCCTCCTAGTACTCCCAATACACTTATATTTCTGATTCCCAAATAGGTATGATATTCATGGCTGAAATCCCAAGAATAATATTTTTGTATAGATTGTGACTTCTGTGTAACAGAATCATAGAGTAGAAATGGAAGATTCTTAGAGATAAAGTGATACCAAAAAAGTTTTAATATGGCAATAAGAGATAAAAGTTTTCTTTCTAGACTTTGCTGAAACCAGGAGATTTTAGATCCAGCTTGGACACTAAATCCAGTCTCTTTCCATTGTGCCTCGGCGCCTTCCAGGCATAAAACAATGAGAAGCATCACTGCAGCTGCTGTCACTGCACGTAATTAACAAACCCAACTGAGTGGTCTGTGTAACAGAATGACAGCTTTAATCCAAACATAAAAGCATCTGTGGACATAAAGGAAGGGCTGGGGACAAATCCCCCAGGTGTTTATTTACAGGAGCATAAAAGAAGCCTCCTGATAAGAATATGGCCAAAAGGATGAGAAAATGGAGGTGTAGGGCAATCATTTCATATATATTAAGCCATCATTGAAAGGATGAAGCTGAAAATACTAGGTCACCACTGAGACAATCAGTTCTTATTAATTAATACTCACACCCCAGGAAAAGTAAAAGCTACAGGATGAATTTCAATAAAATATCGGTGTGACATTGAAAGCAGTATTGGCGTTGGCCATGGCGCTTGTGGAGATAACAGGAGCACTGGCCCTGGCAAAACTAATAGTGTTGGGGACAATAGACACAGCAGATTGGTTGCTTCTGTCAGCACCAGGGTTGCCTATAGTTTTAACATAAATACCAAAATATAAGGGTTATCTTGTTTCCATATCCAACCAGAAAATGGATTCCAAAGCACATTAAATAAACTAAAAAAAGCAATCATAGAAATTTTCAATAAGGCAGGTAGTAGCATGTCCTTGTTTTCAGAAAGCTAATTCCAAATAAAGGACAAATGGATTTTAACAAATGGACCACTTGGAAATTCTATTATCAGGGTCCTTTCTCTTCATTACCTCTCTTCTTTTTTGCAGACCCAGAACACTACACAGCTTTCACATACAGAAACAGACATTTTTTTTAAAAACTAAAGCTTCTTTTTTCTTTTTCTTTAGTGTGCATTTGGAATCACCTGAAGAGCTTTTTAAAACTGGCTGCTGAGTTTAAGCACACAATATCTGATTCAGTGTGGTCTGTGTAACAGAATGGGGTAGGGCCTGGCAATTAGCATTTCTAACAAATTTTCACATGTTGCTGATGTTGCTGTTCAGGATACCAAACATGAAGAAGTGCTGCTTTATACTATCCCCACCCTTCAACCACTTGACACAGCTTTTTTTCAGAGTTAAACAGGATAACATGTGGACAACTATTATGTGCCTCTTTCCCAGCAGTTTAGGCAGGGCATTGAGTAGGGGGTTCAATAAATATTTGGTGGATAAGCAGATTAACAGATGAATGAGTGAATAGTTGAATTGTGAATGAATGAATGAATGAATGAATAACAGCATTTACTCTGTTTGCTTCAAAAATATTTAGAACTACCATAAACACAACAAAGTGAAACACTAAATGAACAAGATGATTCTATCCCAGAACAAAGAAAGAGTCTGTCCTAAAGATAAATTTCCCATTATGCCTCTCAAACCATATATAGCACATTTCTGGCACTTCTCAAATGATCACATTTTTTTCTCTCTACAGGCTTTAAAAGTTTAAACTTTGAACACTGGTCTCAGAGTAGCTCTCTTTAATTCAGTGCATTGTTTTATGATTTTAAATCCAAACATCTATGTCTTTCAAACAATACCTTCACTTAAATAAGATAAATTGCACATATGACTTATGTCTTCTCACTCCTAGAATCAACTAAGTCATAAATCCACAAAGACAGACTGGGAGAAAAAATGACACCAGAAAAGAGAGGTCAATGATTTTCTGGGAGATAGAAGATAGGGGCTGAGTGGTATCTGCCTTTGTACCACAGAGAAAGCTGGATCCTAAGTAACTGCAGAGAAAGAAAGCAACAAGAGGGTAGTAGACCCATGTAGGGAACACAGGGAGAGGTCAGTAATAGGAATTGGAGGCCCCAGATACCTCAGGTGGTCATAGTGAGAAGAAGCTTAAAACTGGAGGATTAATTAAAAGTTGAGTAATGTGAAGTTTGATTTATAGACATCCTTTGCCTGTCAATTCATACTTTAGATCTCACAGCATTTGAAGAGCACCTAATCATCAAGCGAAACAAGAAAAGAACAATCAGAGAAAGCAGAACCAAGTAGAGAGCCGAATAATTCTTAAGATGTGTATGATCTTTAGAGACATGAGAGAAAATTTTGCATGCTGTAAACCAAATAAAAACTGTAATAAATATAAGTTTGAAAAATTCTTTCAGAACTGCATTATGCTTAGATTAAATTATAAGGGAAACTGTTCAGTACAGAAATGATGGTTTTGAAGAATCAACTCATCAAGTCAGAGAGCAGCTGTGGCTCCTCCGACTGGGCAAATCAAAACCTCAATGCCGCCAGTTATGTGGCATCTCATATGACCACATACGTTGAACTCAAACATGCAAGGGTGCTAGGCATGTCAAACCATTTAATTAATTTTGAGTTTAGGAAATATTGTCATATCTATATCCAGTGATAGGCAGAGTTGTCAAAAAGACATACTCATTGTAACAGAGAAGCATATAAGATTCTGCAGGCACATATAGACCATTTTATATTACTGTAATGAGCACGTGGATATTCCCTATTTCTGAAAGAGATAAGAGAGAAAGAAGAAGATAGATAGATAGATAGATAGATAGATAGATAGATAGATAGAATCTAAAGATAATAGGTTATGTGATTATAAATAATTTAAATAATTGATCCCAACCACACTCTTAGCAGCCCTAACTCTAAACCCCTCTGGAATCGTCACCTAAGACATTTAAAATTGTCCCAAGAGACGTTAGAGCCAAAACTTCCAGCTCTGAGCACTCCGTACCTGTTTCTCTCCTACTATCCCAGGCCTTTGTCTCTGCCCATCTGAATCCTACCTATCAATCAAGGCTTAGGTCAAGTATCACTTCCTTCAAAAAATGTTCCTATAACTACTCTCTAATGATTTCCTATTATCTTCAGAATAAAAATTAGAGTTCTTAAGGAGACATAGCAGGCCCTTTATGATCAGGACCCAGCTTTCCTGTTCAATGTAATCCTTCACTACTTTCCGGACAGCTAGTATTCTATCTTCCAGCCTTAGGACAACATCCTGCCCTCTGAGGCCTCTGGGCCTTTGCACACACTTTTCCTCCTCTCCTTAACTGCTCTCATCCTTCAAGACCAGCTCAGGGCATCTGTACCATCCTCTGGCTTAAATATCCCAACTACATCTTATTATTATTTGCCTTTTTATAAAGCCCTAGTTATATGTATGGATAACTACTATTTACTGAGCATCTATGATGTGGCAGACACTGAAATAGGTGTTGTACTTATAGTTCGTATTTTAATCACCACAACAATTTTAATCACTATGTTATGTATCATTATATCTATTTTCCAGAAGAGGAAGGCAAAGCTTAGAGAGGTTTAGTAACTTGTATAGCCTTATAGGTAGCACAATGAAAAACTAAAATTTGAACACAGGTAGCATTTACTCCAAACACTGAACTCTTTATGTGAATGAGTGCATAATTATAAGCCCCATAAGGGCAAGGAGCATAATGAGCATCTTAGCATTATCTCTCCACCATATAGCATAGTGCCTGGCTTATAGTAAGTACACAATAAATATTTGTTGAATTAATGAATGATCTGTTTGCCCAATGCTTTCTATATCATCGGTGTGTTCATTGAAGATGAGAACAGTATATTAATCATCTTTATATCCTGAGATGTCAGCATAGTATTTGTTGAAAGAAATGAATACATTGTATGTTCTCTTTTCTCTCCCCCTCTCTCCCTTTCTCCCTCCCCACTCTTTCATCTTTCATACACACACACACACACACACACACACACACACACACACACACACACACTTTACTAGTTTTTGATTACTCATGTAGGGCCTTGTATTATTATCCAAACATGTCTCAGACCTTTAAAAATCAAGAGCTGTATCTTCCAATTTTCTCTTCTGCATTGGTTAGCACAACCCTGCACATATACTTGATGCTTAAAAATTCTGCTTTTGTTTCTCTTCTTGCTGCCTCAAGTATAAAAAAGAGATGAAACTGTTTAGTGGTTTGTACAAAAAGCTTAGATATCATTTGCTTGAGCAACTCTGGTTTATCCCTTCAAGTGAAACACATGTTTGGCTGCGGAGATGTTAGAATGGACAAGCCTAAATGACACACTGGTGCTGAGAGGAATTCTGCCAGATTGTAAGCTGTGTGGTTTCCTATGAGGAGAGTGTTTCAGAAAAAGCCATACCTGTTTCTCAGAGCCAGTGGGGATGAGGATATGGGTGAAAGAAGAGCATTAACATTTTACTGCTGGAAATTAGAGGTTTTGGCATTCCTGGGAAATAACGAAGTGGCCTTTTAAAGCCTGCAGGAGCTGATGCCAAATGTCTTTCCCCTTGAAATGAAAACTGTGTTCAAGTATAGATAATTACCACTGAGCTGTGCCAAGCCTAGAAATCCTTCTTGGCCAAGCAGCCCCATGGGGAGTTGAAATTTACATTTATAATCATTTCAGGACCAAATTTCATATACCTAACCCTGGGGTTAGATCTGATTTAGACCTGAGGCTGGACATACCCATAGCAACCAAGGAATCCATCTAAGAAGCAGCTTTTTCCTTTCTCTTTAATTTAATAGAGGGTCCTTGGGGTGGGGGGGAGGGGGGCATGGATATTGAAAGAATAGAACAGCTGAAATATCAGAAGCAAGATTACCTTTGTATTACCATGTAGCCTGTTTTCCTGGAACTTTGTAATCCCAGAAATAAGCAGGCTGTTTTCATCTGATTCCAGAGGACTCTCCAAAACTCAAGAGATACTCAGTGTTCAAATCCATTGGGTCCCCTTTGCCTATGTGAGCAGAATTAAAACACACAGAGGCCCAAACATTTGGCCAAACAACAGAAGTAGCCAGGCAACAGATACTTTAAAAAAAAACTCACACAAAAAATAACAAAAACCTCAGAAAAGACAGGTTGTCATCTACCTTTTCTTCTGATAATGATACAGTCTTTATTGTCACTAAAACCATTCATTGATACTATTCATGTCTTATTAATTCAAAGTAAGTCCCACTTTTCTGTTTTTTATTCCACTGGTTTATGAATTCAGAATCATTAACAAATTGTGTTTCAATGCCTTACACTTTTATTTTCTCCCTTGGAAAATTGATGTCAGTCCCTGTTGATTTCTCTATCTTCCCCAAAAAAAGTTACCAAAAATAAAAAAGCAAGAAGATTCCCAATAGAGATATTTGATTGAAGTGTGAATGGTGGAGGGGTGGGCATTGGTAGTTCTATAAAGTGTATGTGGTGGGGGGGGGGGGGGGGAAAGAGAGGAATATTCGGCTCCTAGCATTGTCTTCATTGCGATTCACCGACAGTGGAAAAGATTTAATTGCCCTTCCTCCCTTCCTTAAGTGTGACAAGGGTAATACATTACTGCCAAACCTTGTGAAGACATTAAGAAACACCACTGCAGTTGTTGGAGTCAATGAGCAAAGCCATGAGTCTTGTCAAGTCCTTCTGCTGCTTCCTAGCATAAAGCTGTCTCTTCATTAATTCGATGAGCGTGTTGCTACGCAACGCCCATACACTCACTCGTCATCACTGGTCTTTGTCAATTTTGCTAATAAAACAGCAATTTAATAATGCCCCTCTTACACATTAGTAACTGCTTTATGGTGGAATTTCAGTTTCCTGGTGCACTTGATTAATCAGTCTGGGAGGTCTTAGAGAGATGTGTTAGGAGTTTAATTAAAAGGCTGCTGCAAAGAAACCAGCTGAAAGACACATCTCAAAGAAAAAAAAATCAAGTGACCACTATGTGACAAAATTAAATATTCTAGGTAATCGGTTTATTTTATGAGTCAGGATGAATAGACTCATGGCGGCGGGGCGGGGAGTGGCACCAAAGAAATCTCATATTCTGTCTACACTACACAATTCTGCCAAAGTGCTTTCTTTATTGTCTACCACCCTCACCCCACCTTCCACCTGCCATCATGCCCTCCTGCCACTACCGGTAGGGACTCAGGTGGCTCAGCAAGCTCTTTTGAACTGTGAATGGCACCTGGTGATAACCCTTCTTGTGTCCCTTGTCAACAAGAGCTGAGGTAACTCCTTTCTTTCAGACTATGAAGAGATTCCATAGATTTCAAAGTAACCTGTGTCCGAGCTGGTTTGGCTCAGTGGGAGCATCGGCATGCAAACTGAAGGGTCCCGAGTTTGATTCTGGTCAAGGGCACATACCCAGGTTGTGGGCTCAATACCCAGTAGGGGGCGTGCAGGAGGCAGCCGATCAATGATTCTGTCATCATTGATGTTTCTATCTCTCCCTTCTCTCTTCCTCTCTGAAATCAATAAAAATGTATTTTAAAAATAAATAAGTAAAAGTAACCAGATACTTTTCCTGTGGAGTGGAATCTCAGGAATTGTTAAGAGGGTATAAATTAGAAACTCTGAGATATAAATGGAGCAGGAAAAAATTGGTTCCCTCTCCAGGGCACACATGGCTGTTGAAGAGCAATCTGGTAAACTAAGAAGTACATTAGTCTAATATCAGGAGAAATGGGTTCTGGCTCTGGCCCTACCACTAGCCATGACAAATATACCTATGAATTAATCAATTAACTGAGTGATTTGGAGCATCTATTTTCCTCTCTCTCTCTCTCTCTCTCTCTCTCTCTCTCTCTCTCTCTCTCTCTCTCTCTCTCTCTTTCTCGTGTGTGTTTCAATTTTCTCATTTATAAGACTTTTAATATCCTTTCCACCTCAAACTCCCCTTGAATCTCTGCTATGCCTTGTGGCCTCCCCTGTCCCCATCCCCTACCCTGCCAGTGTGGGTTTGGTAAGGGATTGAGGGCCCTGAGAGGAAAGGGAGTTGGGGTTACACTTTAACTAGGAAAATATGCAAGTGCAACCTTACTAATAAAATTAACTAGGAAATACATAAGGCAGTACCATCACATTTCTAAGTTAAATTATATATCACCATAAGATCTAAACTCTGAGGAATAAAAATGAGAAGGTGAGTGTGAGAGAAGAGTATTAAATAGCTAGGTTAAAAGAAAAGGTCACATAAATCAAGCAGCTATAAAGAAATATCAGAGAATCTTTTTAATCATTTGAGTAGTTGAAATCTACGGTTCATATAAATAGTCAAATTCTGTTTGATGTGAGCCTTTGAATCAGAGAAAGATCATTTTGGCAAATCTTCCTCCCAACAATGACCAAGAGAGACATACCCCACAGTCAGCATGAAAGGAAGTATATTTATCCAGGCATCTGTGCATTTCTATGGTACTTGTCACTGAAGTACCTGTCTTTTCTTTTCATCCTTACTCTCTATTCCCTGAGAAGTCCCACATACTAATTAATTCCAGTTCAGAAGAGTTCTTGCTATATATGATTTTAAAGAATCTCTGGTGTACAGAATTGGATTAATTATAATCCTCAGTTTGTAATAACTATAATCAGTATCTATACATAATATTAATTTTAATAATATGATAAACATTCACAAATGCACCATGCAACTCAATAATTAGAATTCTGACATAACTTTTGTCTACTTACATGCTCCTCCTAATCCTGTTTCTAAGCCTCCTTTTCCACCTTTTAATTAATTATTGCCTTTAATAGTTTTAGAGATATATATGTATGCCTAAACAATATATGTTTTAGTTTTAATTGTTTTTAAATTTTGTAAAATAATATTTTGCTGTTTATAGTCTAGGATTTTTTTTTAAATTCCATTAAATTAGCAAGATCCATCTACATTGTAGTGAATACATGAACTTGATTCAGTTAACTGCTCTGTAATATTCCATTGCTTGAAAATATTATATTTTAACTAGAACCCAATGCACGAAGATTCATGCAAGAATGGGCCTTCCTTCCCCTGGCTGCTAGCATCGCCTTTACTTGGGTGGGAACTGCCTTTTTGCTATGACCTGGAGCCTCCTTTCTGGCTTCCCACGCTGCCCAGAGACCCGGAGCAGCTGGGGCGGTGCAGGACCTGCATATGCAAATTAACCCACCATCTTTGTTGGGTTAATTTGCATATTCACTCTTGATTGGCTCGTGGGCGTTACGAAGGTATGGTCAAATGCATTTTACTCTTTTATTAGTGTAGATTATTTATTCCCTTAAGGTTGCTTTCAGGCTTTTACTGCTGTGAACAAAGATGATGTAAAAGTCTTTGCTCACATCTTCTGGTGATCCTGTGCAATTATTTTTCTTGGGTATATACCAGAAAATTGAATTTTTGGCTTGTAAGATATGTAACTATTCAACTTTCCAAGGCAACACTTTTCCCCCACAAAGATGTTATGTCAATTTACACTTCAGCCAGCAATTGGCAAGAGGTCCTGTTGATCTGCATACTCTTTAATAGTTGGTGTCTTCATTCCTTTTGTAATTAAAGGAATGAGTAAAATATTTATGTCATTATGGTCTTCTTTTACATTTCCCTCATCACTAATGGAGTTGCATATCTCTAAATATGATTATTGGCCATAAATATATTTTCTTCCATGAAATTCCAGCTTTCCTACTTTAATATTTTATTGTAGGAGTTCTTTACTCACTAAACAGATAGTGACTATCCTTTGTCAATTGTATGTATGGCACATATACTCTTTTTTATTTGGAGTGGGGTTTTTTTTCCCTATTTTCTTTAAGTTGTTTTTTTATTTTCAGAAGTTTTCATTTTAATAAACACAAATGTATCTATATTTTCCTTTATGGTTATCTTGTTGGAGAAAAAGTTTCCTACCTTTGTCACCTTTATTATCTACCAAAGTTTTATTTTTGATATTTGAATTTTCAATTCATCCAAGTTGTTTGTTTTGTATAGTATGATCTATGTATACAATTTTCTAGCCAGTAGAATAAGCTAGTTTGAAAAAGAAGTAAGGTATAAGGCTTGAAAGCAAGACAAAAATTGTCATTATTTCCAGATGATATGATTACAGATATGATATTGTCTAACTAGAAAACCCTAAAGAATTAGTAGATTATCTTTAAAATATATTACATAAAATTATAATTGTTAAAAATAAGAGAATTGAACAATTCTAAAAGACAAAACATAAAATTCTATTATATTTATCTATATTAGCAAATAAGAAAATACAAATTTTAAAATAAAGATATTAGCATAGCAAGTAACACTGTAAAATATTTAGGAATAAATATAACCAACGATGAATAAGTTCTGAGAGCAAAAATTATAGGGCTCCACTAAGCAATGTTTAAGAAACCTAAATAATTGGAGAGATCATGTTTGTGATAAAAACATATCGTGGAGGATGTTAATTCACCCCAAATTGATTTGCAGACTCAATGCAACTCCAATCAAAGACATAATCAGGCTTTGAATGAGGCTGATTCTTAAATTTTTATGGAAATGTGAAGGGCCAACAATAATCAAGATATGTCTAAATACAGCTAGGAGAGGAGACATATCCTGTCATATATCAGAATTTATGATGAAATTACAACAATTAAAATTGTGCATTAATGCAGTAAGAGACAAATTGACAAATGATATAAAGTAGAATAGAGAGCCCATAAAAAGATCAACACATATATGGAATTTTAAATATGATACAATGAAATAGCTGATCAATGTGAAAAAAGATGATTATAAAAATGAAATTGGAAAAATTGTTATTCAAAAGGTCTGTAGGTAGAAATGCCATTTATATAAGTTGGTATTCTTTAAAGTTGCTTTTCAAAGCTCTGAAGCTTGTTTTCATTAGTAACAAGCTCTTAGAAGTCTTAATTAATTAATTAATTAATTAATTTATTTATTTATTTTGAGGAGAGTCTGAATGTCCTAAGGGTACTGAATTAAGATCTCTAAGGGACATGCTTGCATAACAATCGGTAGTCCTTATTTTTAATTCAAGAGGGATGAGACTGGTTAGTTGAAAGCTTCTGGGCTGGTGATTAGGAGATACAATTTGAGAACAAACTTGAACTGCTCATAAAAGACATAAAGGAGAAGTTGAGTAATAGCAACAGCAGTCATTTTTCTGGTCCTTCCCCACCATAGAATCACCTTCTTCTTCAAAAATATGTGGGGTACAATTGAAAAAATTTTAAATACTTAGCTCACCTAAAACACTGCTATATTTTGGTCTGTTTTTGCCTCACAGTAATTAATAAAGTCACAGCTCATTTGCGTGAGTCCAGATTTTAATGCATTTCCAAGATTGCCAGTTATCACTTACCTATGTATCTCTCTCTTCACCCAAACCTTATAGTCTCAATATCTGAAGCCTGTGCACATTACTTTATTTCAGCCCATAAGTGTTCTCTTGTAGAAATTTACGTGTTGTCTATGTAATCATTCACTTAACCATTCCTTTATATACTCTACTGATATTTATAAAAACGTCATTTCAAGGTTTCCTGTACAGCACTCAGTAACCATACAGTAGTCCCCCCTTATCCACGGGATACATTCCAAGATACCCAGTGGATTTCCAAAACCATGGGTAGTACCAAACCCTATGAGAATATACTATGTTGTTTTTTTTCTGTACATGCACACCTAATTTATAAACTAGGCACAGTGAAAGATTAACAGCAATAACTGACAATAAAATAAAATAATTAGAACAATAGACTGTAATCAATTTATGTAAATGTGGTCATTTATCTCAAGGAATCCCTTGCTGAGGTCTTCAGATAGGCTCAATGCTTTCGGGTACAATATGTTACCATCAATCAGAACACCTGTCTATCCCACCCACAAATGTAATGCCTTTTCCATCTTAATTAATAACTTATACACTGTGGCTATACCTTTTGCAGTTTGAGGTGACACAGCAAATTTAGCACAAATTTCTTTTCTCCTTCACAATTTTACAGATAAAAAGTCATTATTATTGTCGATCTTAGCAACCTCAGCATATACTTTTTCTTCTTTATTAAATTGGGAGCGTTTACCTTTTCATTTAAAGGAATCCCTTTAAGGTTTGTCTTTGGCATAACCGAATTGTCAGCACCATTACTGTTGCCTTTGGGCCATTATTAAGTAAAATGAGGATTACTTGAACACAAGCACTGTGATATTGACAGTCAATCTGAAAACCAAGAGGGTTGCTAAGTGACTAATGGGCAGGTAGCATATACTGCATGAATACAGTGGGCAAATGATGATTCACGTGGCAGATGGGACAGAGCAGGATGTTGTGAGATTTCATCATGCCACTCAGAACAGTGCACGATTTAAACCTCATATATCCTTTATTGCTGGGTTTGTTTGTTTTCATTTAATATTTTTGGACTGCTATTGACCACAGGTAACAAGCTGTGGAAAGTGAAACCACAGATAAGGGGGGACTACTCTAAGTACTCAAAAGTTTTTATTTTCTCACCACATATGACCTGAATTCTTTTGATTCATTATACCCTGTACTCTACTTCCTGATATATTGTTGATCTTCTCTTCACGTAATGCTTTGTCTCTTGTCTATTGACTCAAATCTTTGACTCTTTATGTAATTGTAATTTATCTTTGTTTCTATCCAATATTTCTGGATAATTTCCATCCCATCTCCAAGAAGCAGGGCCAAAGTATCTGACCCTAGCACTAATCCAAGTGTCTGGCTTTCCCAACAGGCTTTTTCCCAACAGTCATATGCATTAAATAATTAGAGAATAATCCCAGGTTATCATGTAACTTCTGCCACATCTCTGCCTATTCAAATACATTCCATGTTTCAACTACTTGGCTGAGTTCCACCTCTTATGGGAAGTCTTCTTATTACCTAGTTCACAATTGGGATTAGAGCTTTCTCTGCCCAGAAAACAAATAAAAGTATTCCAAAATCAGACAAGAACTTAAAATGGATTTGTTATTTGGAATTCTTTCTCCCATGCTGGAATCCCTATATCCATTAGTGACTGTTTCACTCATTTGCAGATACATTAAAGACAATTAGCAACAGGTTGTAGAATGTGTGGTCTGTTTCTCCTATTAGCGCCTTGAGAACAGCTCTCCCACCTTTCAAAGTTCTTCTCTCTTCATCAGTCAGAATCCCAGAGGAAGCAGATGCCTTATTCACAGTGGTATAGTTTGAAGGAATGTAGTACAGGGGCTATTTAAAACCCCTAAATGATAGTGCAGTGTGTGGAGACTAGTAATTATAGGATGGTTCCTTAAAAGGCAAAAAGAACAGCCATCTTAGCTGAGCAAACTTTGTGGAGCATGCTGAATGATCTTTGTTCAAGGGAAGCATCCAGGGGTAGTCTCTGTAAGGAGAACACTAGGTGAATTAGTACCCTGGTCACATATGCCTCCCCTCCTTCCCTCCAATCTCCTGGTGGTGCTCCCTATTGAAAAATCAAAACTGAAGCAAAGGCAAATGCAAAGTCCAAAGAGAGTCCATTGTTGCCATCTACACATATAGCCTTCCAAGGCACAAATCAAAGTGGAGATTAGGGAATGGACCCATAGGGACAAAAGGAAGATATATATCACACCTCTGAGCCTCAGGTTACATACATACAAGACGGACCCAACCAAACTGGCATTAAGTTAGAAATACTAATACATAACAGAAAGATATCTAAAATCTCCAAATATCTGGAAAATATCTTCCTAATTTCTCTAAAATTAGAAAGCACAACATATCAAGATCTGTGAGATGCATATAAGACAGTACTTAGAAGGACATTTATAGATTTACAATTAAATTAGATTTTTTAAAAAAAGTTTTCAACCTAATGTCTTCAGTATCCATGTAAAAAAGAAAACCTTAAGGAAGCAGAAGAAAGAAAATAAGGTCTGAGAAAAAAAGCACAATGTAATTGAAAATAGAGAAAAACAATGAAACTAAAAGTTGGTTATTTGATATCAATAAAAATGATAAACTTCTAGCTACACTGGTCAGGAGAAGAGAAAAGCTACAAATTGTAAGTCTAATGAATGAGAAAGGTGACATTACTACAGATTCTTCAAATATTAAGAGGACATAAGGGAATATCATGAAAAAAATGATATGCCAATAAATTTGACAACTTACATGAAATAGCATATACCTGGAAACAAATTGAATTTATAGTTAAAAATCTCACAAAGAAAACTCCAGACCTAGATAGATTCACTAAGGCATTCTATCAAACATTAAAAAAAAAATAATACCAATTCCACATAAAATCTTACAGATGAAAAATGAAAAGAAAAAATAATTTGTAATTTGTTCTACAGAGTCATCCTGACACCCATGATACTTCTCTTTTCCTCACATGCACTTAGATTTGACCAGCATGTCCTATTTGTTCCACCTTCCCAATATATTCTGAATCTTATCATGTCACCCTGCTTCCACTGGGGCAACTCTAATTATAGCTAGCATCACATCTCTCCTGGATTGCACAACCTTCTTTCACTCCTGTCCCCTTCACTTGGCAGCTAAAGTGATCTTATTCCATCTCAAACCTGATGGTAGTCAAGACAAAATCCACATATTTGACCATTATCCATACTGTGGTTTATGAAATACCACATCATATAGGCCTTCTCAGTTCTTGTACCTTATTTCCTACCCTTTCTCTCCTCTCACTTTGTTTTAGTAACGATGATCTTTGTTCTGTTCCTTGAATGTACAAAGCTTATTCCTGCCTTTTATACTTTGAATTTGCCACTTCCTCTGCTTGGAATACTTCTCTTGCACACCCACCTCCCTGTCCCCGACACCTGCAAGGCTTATTTCTGCAATTCAGTCACAATTTTACTCAAATGTCACTCACGCTGACAGGCTTTCCCTGACCATACAACTTAAAATAGCTCCTCAAAACTTAATTAAATTTTAAGATTAATTCAGTTTAATTTAGTAGCTCCTCCTATTGTCACTTTCTATTTCTACATCCTGCTTTATTTTATCTTAAAGCATATAAACCACATTAATTTTTGTATTTATGTGTTTAAGTGTTTATGATCTGTCTCCCTAATAAGAAATTTAAGTTTTATGAGGGCAGGTGCTAGCTGTGTACTAGACTTATGGGGAGAGAGCTTATTTAACAAATAATATAAATGTCTAACCAGTATGCTGTATACTGAAACAAATAGAACAATAAATGTCACCTGTAATTGAAAAACAAAAACAAAAAAGCAATTTTTTTAGATAGACAAGATCCATGTACAGGCATCAGTCATTGTATTGAACTTCGCTTTATTGTACTCTGAAGATGTGTTTTTTACCAGTTAAAGGCAAGACCTTCCACCATCAAATGATTACAATCCGCTTGATTGTGATACTGGCCTTATTGGGGTGGTGTGGAACCAAACCCGCAATGTGTCTGAAGTATGCTTTTATAGATAGGGCTATTGGAACCATAGGAGGGTATAAAATTCTAAAAATGTGTCATGTCATAGACTTAAGAGATCTATTTTTGCTACATTTTAATATATTCTGATACTAAAACATACATATAGAGATGAAGGACAACGATCACTTGGTAGTCATGGAGACGAAGTCATTTTACTTACAAATCATCCTCCACCCCAACCATATCGTTGAAAACCAATCAGAATCACTATTGATGGCTGGGATCTGGGTGGAATGTTGGGTGTCACAGGTCTGTTGTGGTCAGAAGCTCCGTGGTGACAGGGTAGTCCCTGTGCAGATGGTCCACGAGGAGTGCAGTACTCTGTGGAGCTGGCTTAGGGCCAGGGCCAGGTGGCGATGAAATGGTTGCCTGATATCCTTAGCCCACGCCTCATGTCTGCATCCTCCAATGGGAGACGTTGGCGGGTCCACCTATTGGTAGGCTTCTTTGTGGGTCTCGTGTTTAGTCAAACTTGCTCAGTCTATGCTGAGTCGCCTTTATGGAAGACAAATGCAGCTCACAAAAGCACTGGCAGCACATATGGAGTAGAAATGTCATCTCATTGACAAGTACAGCACAAGGAGAGAGGAGTATGCTGGGATCGAGTCATCCTTAGACAATGCCAGGCATGAGAGAGAATCATTAAATATACCCAACAATGCCAAGCATGAGAGAGAGAGTAATTAAATATGCCAACACTTACAGAAAGGTGACCACAACCTCCTGGATACTGAGGCAGGAAATTACCTCCCTGGTCCACAAACTGAGGGAAGAGAGATCCAAATGCTCCAGCCAAGAGGAGGGGATGGTGGAGATGCTAAAGATGCTCAAGTCTCTGGGAGAGATCATGAAAATCCCCACTTCACAAGCTGCTTTTCCAAATCTGCCAGGATGCCAGGAACCAAGCCCTAATGCTCCCCTTCCCAAGAGCGGGACTTGGGTCTTAAAGCAGCGATGCTCCTTTTCTCCACTGAGGCCTCCCCAACTGTCACTGTATCACCCACCTCCACCTCTACCAGACAGTCCCTGAGGCCAGTGGATGCAGGAGAGCCCTCTTGCTTGGCTATGTTCCTCTTTCTCCACATACTGGACTCAGCAGTCAGCTTCTGCATGGAGGATCCCTCCAAGTGTGAAGAACATGAAAACACACCAAAAAATGGGGGACCCCTCTGCAGTCACAGAATGTTTAGATACTCTCTCAGCAGCATCTTTAACTCAAATTGAATCTATATCAAATTACATTTACCAGTGTTTTGTGAGCATTATATATTGTATATACTAGAGGCCCAGTGCACGAATTCATGCCCCAGTGGGGTACCTCGGCCTGGCCTGTGGGATTAGGCAGAAACCGGCTCTCCAAACATCCCCTGAAGGGTCCTGGATTGCAAGAGGGTGCAGGGAAGGCCAAGGGACCCCACCAGTGCACAATCAGGACCGGGGAAGGAGCGCAGTATGGCTCCAGGGTGTGTCCAGCCAGTCTAGCCCAGTCCCGATCAGCCAGAACCCAGCAGCAAAATAACCTATCGGTCAGAGCATCTGTCCCCTGGTGGTCAGTGCACCTCATAATGAGTGTTTGAGCAACCTTAGCATATCATTACCATATTACAGTTTGATTGGTTGAACAGATGACCTGATGACCTGACACTTAGTATATAAGACTTTTATTATATAGGATATTAATCCTAATATATAAAAACCCAGGGTCTGTAATGACTGACCAAAGGCTCGACCAACTGGAAGTCAGTCCTGCAGTCACTGACTGCTGAGGGGGCTGTGGATCAGGCCCAGAGAGAGAGGCGGGGTAGCATTCGCAGCCTCCATGGCAACTGTTGATCAGCCGTTTCCCCCTCTTTCTCTCTGGGCATCTGCAGGGGCAGCTGATCAGCCCCGTCTCTCTGATCAGGCCCAGAGATGGGCCCAGAGACACTGACTGGCATAGAAACCAACCAATCAGAACCAAGTCTGGGTGAACTATGAGGAGCCAATGGCTGCCTAGGAGGTGGAGCTTTCAACTCTGACTGGCATAGAAACTGACCAATCAGAACCAAATTGGCCAGCAGGGGAGGGCAGTTGGGGGTGAGATCAGGCTGGCAGAGGAGGGCAGTTAGGGACGATCAGGCAGGCAGTGGCAGTTAGGGGCCATCAGGTCAGCAGGGGAGAGCAGTTGGGGGTGAGATCAGGCCAGCAAGGGAGGGTCATTGGGGGCGAAATCAGGTCAACAGGGAAGGGCAGTTGGGGGCGATCAGGCAGGCAGGCAGAGGCAGTTAGGGGTGATCAGGCATGCAGGCAGGTGAGCAGTTAGGAGCCAGTGGTCACAGATTGCGAGAGGGGTCCCCGATTGGAGAGGGTGCAGTCTGGGCTGCAGGAACACCCCCCTATGTGCACAAATTTTGTGCACCGGGCCACTAGTATATATATAAACATATATATATATATATATCTCCCAAGTGAACATTTGTATTTTATTCTTTCCTTTTGTATTTTATTTTGAAAATATATGCAGCTTTGCAATAAAGATTTTTAATTGTTAAAAAATAAATACATAAATTTAAAATTTTATTTAATTTAATAGCTCATCTTTCTCCTATCATCACTTTCTATTACCACATCTTGCTTTATTTTACCTTAAAAGCATGTAAATCATATTAAATTTTGTATTTATGTGTTTCAGTGTTTATGATCTGTCTCCCTAATAAGAAATTTAAGTTTTATGAGGGCAGGTCCTTTTCCTGTCCTGTTCATCTCTATATACCCAGTGCCTAGAACAATGTCCATAGTGAGTACTCAATATATATCTGTTTTTAGAATGAAATGTTGAGAAAAATATTGTGCCAGATCAATACTGTATATTCCATTAAAACTTGACCCTGTATTAAGATTCAGTTATTCCCTTTTGTTAATTTCATTTTATAAGATAAAAAAGAAACATAAGTAATTTCAATGAAACAAAAGAAACTCAAGGCAAGTTTAGATTTAAATATTAAAAACATCCATCATAATAATGCCCTATGTTTCAATAACATTTATTGGTTTCCTTGGTACGTTCTTATATACTATCTGATATAATCCTTATAACAATCCTTTATTAGCATCTCCATTTTGCATATGAGAAAATGAAAACTCAGTAGAGCTGAGGGACTTGAATATGATCATGCTGCTAAGAAATGACAAAGACAAGATTAGAAGCTATGTTTATCAGACGTTTCACGAAGGATTTGTTCATTATATCACACTCCCAAACCTAACTTGAATCCTTTCTACTCTCTGCCAGGTTGAAGGTAAAACAAATAAACAAAACAATAAAAAAAAAATTTTTGGTAACATTCCAGGGCTCACATTATGAAAATGTATATCCTCTTTAAAAGCCAGAATCTAATATGAAAAAGATTATTTTCTGATTCTGGAACCCTGAGAATGAGCCAGAAGGGGAGCTTGGTTCTGCAGATACAATTTACAATAATGGGACTGGAGCCTTTATCATGGGTGTCAAGCAGAGAAGACCAGGAGGATGGGGGTATGCTTGGACTCTTATCTGGTAAAAAGTAAAGCCAGTGGGTCAAGAGTCAAGTGATTTAATAAAGAATAACAGCTGTAAATATGTAGCTTATGGGCCATATACAGTCTGAGTATTTTAGTTTGGGGTTTTATTTTTATTTGTTTCCTACTAATGCAAAAGTTAACTGATCTTTATTTTAAATTAGTTTTACATATTTCATATTAAAAGGACTTTATTTAAAGTCTGGGTTTCTCAGCTTTCATTTAAGAATTGGAAGGTAGAAAGACAGCTAGTTTACTATGTTAAATCATGACAAACCATAACATGGAGTTGCAACTACCTTTTTCCATGGCACATGTATTTTCTATTCAACACATTCCCCATTTTTTTAATTCCACTTTTCTGCTTTGCTTATTTACATTGTTCACTTGGCCTCTGTAGATATTTGTGCTTGTGACTTCTGATTTAAGTATTCCTAGCTATGAAACAGCAGGAAGAACCAGATAATCATCAGTGAGGTGATGTGATATGAATGGGCTGCAGGAACTTGAAGCACCAAATTAAATATCTTTTGTTTGGGGAAAGAGTGTGTTCATAATGAATGCATTGTAGCTAGGCTAGATAAGAAGCCAAAAGCGCAACTTACCTTGCAGGGCTGATTCCCCAATGTAACCTGCTGTCTTGATGTATGAGCTGAGGGTATTTATTATGAATTACTTCCCCTTAAACATCTTCTCATAAAGTCTTGGGGAAGATCTCTAGAGGTACAATATAATACCTTATTTATAACTACCAACATACTACCCAAAATACAGATCAACTATTTCTGTTGGTAGCATATAGAGCAGAGCCAAAGGGAAATGGGAAGCAAGAGAGGGGAAAGGGAGGTCATTAGATAATTTTAGCGAAGACAATACTGGATTGGGTGATCTTTTAAAAGTCCCTGTGCTACTTAGGATAACACTTAGGCATTGGGTGTTGTGAAGAGAGAATAGTACCTACAGTGGGAGGGGATTTCTACTCTACCCACTGCTAGAGAAAAGAATGAGAAGAGCTCCCCAAAGAAGAGGAGGCACTTATGGTACAGGTCTTAAGTTATTAGAACATGCTCAACTGAGATTCTTCATGCTCAACTTCAGCCTACGTGCAAAGGAAATGCATTTTGGTATGTTCCCCACCATGAGATAAGTTTATAAGTTCAGACTCTACCTTTGAAAAGGAAAGCCTTTTAATGTGGGGGAGGAAATTCAGTTTGGGGGTGAGTAATAGGGTGTCCATATGGTCACACATCTAAAGTTATTATCTCTAATTAGCAATATTATCATTTTTATCTTCATTTGTTACTTATGTCTCAACACCTTATTATCATGGGAGGGGATACAAAGGGTTATTTATAAAGCTCCACAGGATCCTAATAATGCTGAGATACAAATGAAAGAACGGAAAAGTTATCTTTCTTTGCCTTGTTATCTACAATTCTCTTGTTTAAATTGGAGGTTTTCAAACAGATGGGCTCTTGAATGAGGTGACATTTAATGTTTTTTGAATCCTGCAGTTCTATAATTGTATAATAAGATATACGATTGGTAATTGATATGTTTTTTCAGGTCTACAATATACAGTGAGAAAAGATGGGATCCATGACCATATTAATCCATAAAGAGAAGCAAACTAGTTGTTCATGACTCAACAGAGCCTAAAAGCTTGGAAAGAGCATATAAAACCATTTAGTTTTCAACCTGTTATCAGTGTGCCCTTTATTTCCATTTCCAACTACTAAACCCTCTACTTGGGCTTGAACAGATCCTATGATTGAAAATGTAAAACTGTTTGTTTTGAATGACTGATCCTTAGATCGCAAGCTTTAGGAATATAGATTTTTAGTACCATGTCAGGAAAAACATTTATATAACAGAACTGCATTGAGCACCCATCATGTGCCAAATACTATGCAACATATTGACAGTATAAAAGCAAAGTCTTAGAAGTCAGAAAATTCACAATCAGCTTAAGAGAACACATGTAGACAAATAATATGTGTTTCATTTATAATAAGTAGAAGTATGCATATATACCTGACATGGTATAAATGGGGATTTTTGAAGTGGGTTTTTTACATCTTTTTTAAAAAATATATTTTTATTGATTTCAGAGAGGAAGGGAGAGACAGAGAGAGGTAGAAACAATGATGAGAGAGAATCATTGATTGCCTGCACGCCCCCTACTGGGGATCAAGCCCACAACCCAGGCATGTGCCCTTGCTAGAATTGAACTCAAAACCCTTCAGTACGCAGGCTGAAGCTCTATCCACTGAGCCAAACTTGGTAGATGGTATATCTTTTTTGTTATACACTTTGAGTTCTCTTTTAGCAATACTTTCTTAATTTGTTTCTTTATTTTATTTTTTTGCCATTCCCAGTCATCTAACTTATACCCTCTTCCACTTCCACGCACCTCCCTTGCCCTACAATCACCACACTATTGTCCATGTCCATGAGTTATTTCTCCTTTTTCTGTTTTTGCTCAGTCCCTCCACCCTCCTGTCCCCTGTCCCCCAACCCCCACTTCCCAACAGGACTGGCTGCCTGTTCTCGATCTGTGACTCTGTCTCTATTTTACTTGTCAGTTCAGTTTGTTCATTAAATTTCACATATGAGTAAAATCATATGGCACTTGTCTTTCTCTGCCTGGCTTTCTCAACTTTTTATTTTAAGATTTTTCAATCAATAACAGATAATGAATTATTAATCACTTATTAAGAAACAATCTGAGTGTTATTAGATACTGCACCTATTCTCAAGTATCTTTTCATATCTGTGATGCTATGACTTGGTTTGGATTCTCATTAAAAAGAAATTGTAAGTCTCATTAAACATTGTCACTGATCATTGGGTTAATGAATTTAACACATTTCCAATGACTTTGACATCTGCTTCAGCAGCCCAGTCCAGGTTCACAACCACAAAGTGTTATCATCAGAACTTGCATACCTTTGAAAACTTAAATTTGAAAACCTACACTTTTATCATTATAACCCTTTCAACTTAGGTATACTATAAGTGAAGTTATTTCTTCACTTATAGTATACCTAATCTCAACCTCAGTAGACATAGAGCCCCCCAAAAGTCAACAGTCTTCTGGCTTCACTTGTTTCCTTGCCTGGTCACATCCCAAAGGTTCATTATTTAATCACAACTTCCTCACACCTTTCCCCTTCTAACACACCCTCCTGAAAAAATGTGGACCTGGTCATTCCAGCCTCTGGACTTTTCTTATCATACAGAATGATACTTGAGATAATTTCACCAATGTAGATTGGTGGCATTAAACATTTGTGCCTCAGCTCCAGAAAAATCTCTATTTTTTTTTCCATTTTAGGAAATTTTATTTTTTTCTTTGTCAGTGTTCTCTTTCCCAATATCTTCAATAGTGTTTTCATTAAAAAAATAGTTTTATTAAATAAAGTCTGGATACTAAACACTAAAAGAAAATAAATACCATATATAGTTTCTTTCTTCAAAACTATAATTTTTAACAGGTTGATGTGTATTTTAGGTTATACATCAATGAATAGGATAACTTCATGTATTATATAATGCAGCATATGCAATTTGTATCTACCTTTTCCAAAAATGCTATATCATAAAAAAATGTTCTTGTTATTATACTACTTAAGCACCATTTAAAATGACTTCACAATGTAAAGAAATGTTACCATGGTTTAACCATAAGAATTCTTTAAAGAGTAGATGTCACTTACTGGATATATTTACTCATATATTATTCAATGAATAATGCAGAGTGATAAGACAGTATATTAAATAAATGGTGCTAGCAAAATTGGACATATAAATGCAAAAAATGAAATTAGACCACCTTCTTAGCCATATGCAAAAATAAACTCAAAATGAACCATAAAACTTACAGAAGAAAACATAGGCAGTAAACTCTTTGGCATCACTCTTAGGAAGAATTTTTTGAATATGTCTCCTTAGACAAGGGGGAAAAAAGAAAAAAAAATGGACTACATTAAACTAAAAAAGATTTTGCACAGCAAAGGAACCATCAACAAAATGAAAGACAACTTACAGAATGGAAAAGGATACTTGCCAATGATACAGCCAGTAAGGGATTAGTACTCAAAATGTATAAAAACTCATACAATTCAACACACACACACACAAAAAGTCCAATTAAAAGTGGGCAGAGGATCTGAATAGACACTTCTCCAAAGAGGCCATATAGATGGCCAATGGGTATATGAAAAGATGTTAAATGTCACTAATCATCAGAGAAATGGAAATCAAAACAACAATGATATATCACCTCATACCTATCAGAATGGCTATCATTAATAAATCAACAAGTGTTGGTGATAACATGGAGAAAGGGAATCCTTGTGCACTGTTGGTAAGAATGCAGATTGTTACAGCCACTGTGCAAAGTAGTATTAAGTTTCCTCAAAAAAATTAAAAATGGAGCTGCCTTAGGACCCAGTGATTCCACTTCTGTGTATGTATCAAAGAAAACTAAAACAAAACAAAAAATAAATAAACAAAAACCCCCAAAAACTAATTTGAAAGAATATATGTGTCCCTTTGTTCATTGCAGTGTTATTTAAATAGCCAAAATATGAAACAACCCAAGTGCCCATCAATGGATAAAAACATGTTGGTCCATATATATATAATGGGCTACTACTCAGCCATGAAAAAAGAACAAAATCTTACTATTTGAAATGGCATAGATAGACCTAGAGGGTATTATGCTAAGTGAAATAGATCAGTCAGAGAAAAACAAATACCATATAATTTTACTTGTATGTGGAATCTTAAGAACAAAATAAATAAGATATTGGGTAAAAAAGTGAAGAGATTAGAGGAGAACCAAGATGGCGGCATAGGTAAACACCTGTACTTGTTGCATCTTACAACTACATCAAAACTGCAACTAAAAGACAAAACAACGATCATCCAAAACCATGGGAAAGCTGGCTGAGTGGAAGTTCTACAACTAGAAGGAAAGAAAAAATCGCTGGTAAGACGTGCGGAGGCACACATGAAATGAGCTGGCAACTGGGTGTGCTGTTGTTTTATTTTCAATTGGGAGGGAGATACAAGCTTCCAATTGCTCTGAACTCCAGTTCCAGGTGAGACTCTGGGGACCCAGACTCATACGGGGAGAAACTGGACTGTCTGGGCCAGAACATGAGGGCAGCTTTCTCTCAGAGGTGCTCTCAGTGATCATTGTTCCTGCCAGCGGCACTGGACGTGGAGATGTGGAGACCTCTCTGGTGCAGGACAGACTGGCAGCCATTGCTGTTTGCTCCACCCTGGTGATTCCCTGAGACCCTGCCCCACCCAACTTACAACCCCACCCAAGCTTTGCATATGAATGGCCTGTCCTTTCTAAAACCTAACAAAGTACAGTTAGGTCACAGAGCTCCAAAGCTTCCAAAAGAAGGCTCAGGGCCTGGCAGCAGCAGCCAACCTTGCTTCACAGCTGGGCCTCATCTGGGCACTTCCAAACCCCAAACAAAGAGGAGGAATCTGCAGATCTCTCTGTAGCTCCTGCTGGGTGGCCTCAGGCAGTGGCTGACCTTGCACTTACTTGGAGATCCAAGAGCCAGTGTACTCGGTGGTCAGAGTGAGACCATACCAGATTACAACTCTTCACATCCATAAGAGATACACTCAAGGGACAGACTTAGTGAGCACCAAAGCCCCACTGAAGCAACTCCTGCCCCATAGGTTCTCTCCAGCACAGTAGCTCTTCCATTGTAGACACAGTTGGTCCTCACAGCCAATTGTCCTGGAGGTCAATTCCTCCCAGTGATACCAATAGCAATCAAGGCTTAACTACAACAAGATCAATAGGACTGTGCACTCAGCCCACAAAGGGGTGCACCAAGAGTGTCCACCTCAGGTGATTGGGGAGGCCGAGCCACTGGGCCATATAGGACACCAAGCACACAGGCCACTCTGTCAACACAGGGAAGCAGTCAAATGCAGAGACAAAGTAACGTGTCACAAATGAAAGAAGTGTAAGCAAGCAAACTACTGGATATAGAGTTCAAAACCACAGTTATAAGGTTACTCAAGAATCTTCTAGAAACCTCTGAGGAACTTAGTGAGATCTTCCAGGATCTTAGTGAGAATGCCAAAAAAAAGGAAAAAAAGAAAAGAAAAGGACCAGTCAGAAATTAAGCATACACTGACTGAAATAAAGAATAATATACAGAAAATCAACAGTGGATGAGAGGATCCCAAGAATCAAGTCAAAGATTTGAAATACAAGGAACCAAAAAACACCCAACCGGAAGAGCAAAAAGAAAAAAGAATTAAAAAATATGAAGATAAAGTAAGGAGGCTTTGGGACAACTTCAAACATACCAATATCAGAATTATGCCAGAATAAGAGAGAGAGCAAAATATTGAAAACCTATTTGAAGAAATAATGACAGAAAACTTCTCCTGCCTGGAGAAAGAAATAGACTTACAAGTCCAGAAAGTGCACAGAACCCCAAATAAGAGGAATCCAAAGAGGATCACACCAAGACACATCATAATTAAAATGCCAAGGGCAAAAGACAAAGAGAGAATCTTAAAAGCAGCAAGAGAAAAACAGTTAGTTACCTACAAGAGAGTACCCATATGACCATCAGCTGATTTCTCAACAGAAACTATGCAGCCAGAAGGTAGTGGCAAGAAATATTCAAAGTGATGAATAGCAAGAACCTACAACCAAGATTACTCTTGACCCAGCAAAGCTATCATTCAGAATTGAAGGTCAGATAAAGAGCTTCACAGATAAGAAAAAGCTAAAGGAGTTCATCACTGCCAAACCAGTATTATATGAAATGCTGAAGGGTATTCTTTAAGAAGAGGAAGAAGAAGAAAAAGGTAAAGATAAAAACTATGAATAACGAAGTGACAACAAATACATATCTATCAACAAGTGAATCTAAAAATCAAGTGAATAAAAAATCTGATGAACAGAATAAACTGGTAAATATAATAGAATCAGGGGCATAGAAAGGGAGTGGACTGACAATTCTCGGGGGGAAGGGCGTGTGATAGTGCTGGAAGAGACTGGACAAAAGTCTTACACCTATGGACAAGGACAGTGTGGGGGGGGGGGGGCGCGTAAGGGTAGAGGGTGAGGTGGGAACCGGGTGGAGGGAAGCTATTGGGGGGGGGGGGGGAGAGGAACAACTGTAATAATCTGAACAATAAATATTTATTTTAAAAAGTGAAGAGATTAAGAACTATAAATTGGTAGTCACAAAATAGTCACACAGTAGTAAAGTACAACACAGAGAACATAGTCAATAATATTATAATAATTATATATAGTGCCAAATGGGCACTTGAAACATCAGGGGACCACTTTGTAAAATTTGGGATTGTATAGCCACTCTGCTGTACACCTGAAACTAATACAAAATAATTTTGAATGTAAATTACAGTTGAAAAATAAAATTGTTTAGAAAGAAAGCTAAAGCAACTTAAAGTATAAATAAGCCTGGTTCCAAGCTTTTAGATTCAAAGAACAAAACAAAAACAAAAACAAAAAATCCAAAAGAACTATTTGCTTCTTATTTCAGGGTCCTTATTGACTTATCACTCAGAGTTCTTGGTCTTTCCTAAATAATCCTAGAGATGGATTTTCAGCCTCTGGGTGAGAGACAGTGCTCTGCCTATAGGATCCGAAATCTTTAGCTCTGGCATTCAACATTCTTTCTATCATCTCAACTTTCTTTTATGTTATGATATTGGGGAGTGGTTTTAAACCTCTTTTAGAGATCTGTATTTCCATACTGTATAGCAGTGGGGACTGAAATTGATCACCCCTGTATTTACAGTCCATGAAATTTCCTGCATTTCACCATAAACATAGTGATACAGAACATTACTTTTTAATCACTTCATGCCCAGTTCAGTGATTTTCAAATGTCTTTGTGTGGATGGGCTGCATCAGAATTTCCTGGGACGTTTATTAAAAATTACAGTTACCTGGGCTCTATCCCAGTCATTTTGGAGGAATTTTGGAACTGAGAGCCTTGAATCCGTGTTTTAAGCTAGAATTAAGAAAATTCTTATTTCAACCCATTTTAGGAATTTATATGAGCACAATAACTACCATATAATTAAAATTAGCAGATGCTATTTTTTAATTTAAAAAGTCAAGGAAGAGTTCATATTCATAAGCATTAAAAAAAAAAAAAAAGAATTCTTCTGAGCCTTCTAGAACCTTAACTCCAGACAAGAGAAAAACTACCATCTGTTTTTTATAGTTTTTGTTTTTTTGGGTATTTTTTTTATTGGTTTCAGAGAGGAAGGGGGCGGGAGAGAGAGAAACATCAATGATGAGAATCATCTATTGGGTGCCTCCTGCGTGACCCCCACTGGGAATCAAGCCTGCAACCCAGGCATATGCCCTTGACTGGAATCAAACCTGGGACCCTTCTGTCTACAGGCCAACACTCTACCCACTGAGCCACACCAGGTAGGGCTACCATCTATTTTCTTTACAGTCTACATTTCTGCACATAGAGTGTAGTGCACAATGGTAGATCAGTCCTTATGCAGTAACAACCAGAAAAAAAAAACACAAGACCTACATATTTTAAGGCATCAAAGAGCTATGAAATCAATGATGATTGGATTATCTAAAATTCAAAAACAGTAGAATATTTCTAAGATGACCTCATCATATTCAGCTTCTACCATCATCTAAGAGCATTTCCCACTTCTCATCGAGGGCTGATGAAAGCACTGGCTGAGCATCTCTTTTGTGGTAATAAAAACAAATAAAATTTGGGGGAATTTCTGTGGTGGTGGACTAAACAGAAATTTGAGAAAACAAAAATTTCTGGATAATTTTCCCCGTGAGACACTTGCTAAATTTTGGTGTTGTGAGAATAGTTTCTCTGGTGAATTCTTCTGACTATTTAAGAAATAAACTCTATCAATTTTGTACAAACTCTTCTAAAAAATGCAAAAAGAATAAATACTTTGCTTCTATTTGTAACGCTAATATAATCTCAATTGTAATTTTTTTCAGAGAACATTACAAAACAGAAAAATTACAAATTAATATCTCATAATTATAGTTACAAATATCCTTGACACTATTTAGCAAATAAAATTCAATATTTAAAAATGTATTTTAAAAGATAATATATAACAATCAACTTGAATATTTAGAAGTGCAAGGTTGTTTTAAAATTCAAAAATTAGTCTTTTTAATTTACTACATTAATGAAACAAATGAGATAATCATGTGATCATCCAGATAAGTGTAGAAAAAACTTTACAAAATAATCTACTATGACTTAAAAAGAAAACTTTTAACAAACTAGAACTAAAGGATATATTTAAAAAATAAACCTAAAACTAATATCATGTTCAATAGTGAAGTATAAGAGAGTTTGCTCCCGAGATAGAAACATGAACAGGATGCTCACTGTAGACCACTGTGTTCAGCATTATGTACTTGAGGTGCTAAGCAGTGCAATAAGGTAAGAAAAGAAACAAAAGGCAAAATGATTACAAAGGAAGAGGTGAAGCTATCATTACTGACATTATGTGATTATGTAGATAAAATTGCCAATATATAGAATCACTTTCAAAAATATAGTGTAGCTAATAGGTGAATTTAGCAAAGTCATAAGATACTAGATAAAAATTTAAAAATCGATTTTATTTCTATATACTAGAAACCAATTTGAAAATTAAACATACCATCCTATATAATAAAAGGCTAATATGCAAATTGTCCCACCGCTGGGAGTTCAAACAACCAGGAGTTAGACATGCACTGATCATCAGGAGGCAGCACAGAACATGGTAGGCTTTGGCAATGCAGCACTGGCAGCGTGCAGCAATGGAAGTGCTGCTGGCCCTGATGGTCCCTGATGAGAGTGGGACCATGGCGGGATGGTGGAGTAGGTGAGTGGTTGGCACCAGGCCAAGGCGGGTTCGAGCAGGGACCCCGATCACACTGCCAGTTGCCCCCCAGATCAGCCCTGATTGCCAGCCAGGCCTAGAGACCCTACCTGTGCACAAATTTCGTGCACTGGGCCTCTTGTATCAAAAACTTTAAATGCCTAGGAAAATATCTTCTAAAAGATATGCAGAACATAAAAACTAAAAGTTACAGCATGTTTTTGAGGGAATTATTTTTTCGTTTTAAGTTTTTAATGAAAGTTGTTTTCAATATACTTATGTATCTTCTCAATTGTTTCTTCCTTGTATTTTCCCTTTTCTTCTTGGCAAGATTTGGCTTTATGTTCAAGGTTCTTTTTGCAGTCTTTGTTCAGCTTTAGTCTAGTGATAACCACCTTGCTGGGGTGAATGCTCACATGAACAGTTGTACCATTAGTTCCTCCCTCCCCCCCTCCCCCTTGCACTCGTTCAATGTAGATGACATATTTCTTCCTGTAAATCTGTACTACTGTGCCAATTTGCTGCCCTTTGTAATGTCCTCAGACAACCTGAACTTCATCATCCTTTCGGATGGGCATGGATCAAACATTGTACTTCTGTCTCAGCTCTTTGGAAAGAGGTGAAGACATAATCTTCCTTTGGATGTGGGAAGGTGCATTGAAATGCTTTTTATGATTCTTGCTCTGGTCAAAATCACAAAGGGATTGACCTTCATTTTGACCACTTGTGCTTTTATAATGGCCACTGAGAGGAATGTTAGACTATATCACATTAATGAAATGATAATTCAGTATTGTAAAAATAACAAATTTCTCCCAATTAATCTCAGAAATCAGCAAAATTTTTTGCTTTTTTAAAAAGCAAGTCCTGGTAGAACTTGAAAAGCAATCTAGAACTGATGTAGAGATGCAAAGGCCTGAGAATGTTAAAGCAACTTAAAGAATCAAAAAGCTGGACTACTTTTTGGCTTGGTATTTTCCTGATATTAAAATTCATTATAAAACTTTGATGCAAGGATAAACAAACGGAGCAATGGAACAGAAGAGTCCAGTAACATATGCAAACAATTATACTTTTAGTAATACATTTGATAAGTATACATATACATGTATTCACTGCTGTAGTAATCATAAACAGAAATTGGCCCCAAACTGGAAATTATCAAAATTTCCATTAGCAGCTTAATAAACAAAAATATTAAGTTCTATGTAGTACTGTAACTGAATAATTTATAATAATACTACTTACATTTTAAAAAATCTTAAAAATGTAATGTCGAGCAAAGGAAGCCAGTCAAAGCTATAGAAATCAGGTGGTAGTTATCCTGGAACAAGGAAGCAGTGATTGGAAGAGAGAGGCAATGGGTTCTGTGGAACTGGTAAAATTGTATTTTTATATCTGAGAGCTGATCATATATCAATAATCAGTTTGTGAAAAATCATCAAACTAAAAGCTAAATCATACCATATTTATAAATATGTATTTATAAATATTTTAATAAAAAGTTAAATAAATCTGTATCAGCCTAAATTACTAAAGAACTCTAAACTGAAAGTTATTCCAAAGCTTTATGTGTAGGGTTTAGATAACTATGGAATGAATGAATGATGAACATATGATCTTACAGTCAATTAGACAATCAAAATTTATGGAGAACTTACTGTACAAATGCAGTGATGAATGTCAAAATGAATTGACCAAAATTTCTTACTTAAGAAGTTTATAATATACAAGACATTACAAACTCATAATAGTAAGAATATTAAATGGTGTGATATAATCTAAATGTCATATGGTAAACACCAGTAATTTGCTACAGGATAGTATCTATCTGAGAGTTGGGGGTAGGGGGAGGAAGGCCCATGGTAGAATGGTATTGAAACAGACTTTGAAGGCTAGGTAAAATTTCATCAGCTGAAGATAAACCCAAGTTAAAGTAGTATTCCAGGGCTATTTGCTTCAATTCTCATTTTTACTTTTTATTCAAAGAGGTAATCATAAAATAACACATTGCTTTTTATTTTTATATCTTTCTAAGTTAGGCAAGTACACTTCCCCTCCCCCATCATAACAATATTTTCTTGTTGTTAGAATGCCTCCCATTCTGGCTTCATTTTTTGTGTGCACATTTCAGCTGTGTAGTTTTTGCCATTGTACTTTATCTTAGTATGTTCAAGGTCATTATTTTGAATTTTTTCTTATCTTGCAGATTGTTAGCACTCATCACAATTTACACCACATCTATATGATGGTATAAATTGACTGTAGCATGATCAATTTCATATTTTTAACCCTCTTAGTGATTGACCATGTAGCAATTGATTGAGTCAAAAGTATAAGGATTCAGCAATCTTTATCTGTAAGAGTCAAAATGGATCATACATCAAGGTTTATGTATTTTGATTGTCTCACTTTGGTGTCACACTTCATTGCAGCAAAATGATAAATTAGGAAAACACACTTTGCTCTATCTGAGACAAAATCCAATCTCTATGTCTTTCTTACATACTGGGATGCTTTTTTTTATAATGGATGGGAGATATTTATGCCTATCCCAGGCCTGTTTGCTCTCAGACCCATTGTCTGTGCCTCCTCTGCTTTACTCTGTATTGCAAACAAGGCAGAAAGCCTGTTTGCAGGTGTTTTAGTCAGTGAAGGTCCTGGTAAAGGGTGAAGTATGAAAATAAGAGAATATAAAGGTTTTCCTCCCCCAACCCCATTTCAGGCAATAAGTTTAGGAGCAGCTGCAAATAACATAAACAAAATGACTGAATAAGACATCCCCTTGTTGTATTCTCCTCTCAACAACCATAATTGGTATCCATTCATAGGCAAAAATGCTTTTACAGAAGTCGTATGATCCAGCATTACATGTCAAAGGACCCAGGAGGATCCTTAGCCCACCATGAATTAGGTATTAGGCATAGAGACCTCGGGCCCAGCTGTGGACCTTGAAGTGACCCATGACCTGGCTTCAGCCCCTCATGGGTACAGTCTGGAAGCCCCTAGAGAACGCTAACTTAGATAATTACCCATGGATAAGAGCCTTCATAGAAGTCTAGGAGTCCCGTGGAGAAATTCCAGCATACCTCTGAAACAAATAAATAAACAAAAATCTAAGCTAGGACTCATTGGACAGGATAAGAGGAGCAGTTTGACTTTAACCTCATAATCCCCCTCAATGTAGCAGCTCATTGCCAAGGAACCCTTCTGGGCCAGTGATTTTTCCTGTGGGAGAAAGTGGGTGCATATGAATGAGTGCCCAGCTTCCCCAGCTGTGTGAGACTCTGCCAAAGAGCCCCATTTATCTCTTACCCCACTCAGAGTAATGACTCGAGAGCTGCACAACTAGGGGATGGTGAGCAGATAGGAGAATGGCAGCCAGGGCCCACATAATATCAAAGGGATGTGGCATCGCAGACTCCACTGGGAGGTCTGCCAATTGCTGAGGCATCTCACCTGTAGATACCCCCAACAGGCTTACAGATGTCCCTAGCACTCTGTGAGCTTCACCCATACATCCCTCCACCTAGTGGCTGGCCACCTGTGCATGCTGCTAATAATGGCAAGGGGAAGCTTTGCAGAAGACTACCTAGCACACACAGAAAGCTGGCCCAAATCTGCAGGCCAGAAAGAGACGTCAAAGTTAAACATTTAGCATTGCTTTAGGGAAAACATATGGGAGGCTATTACCACCTGGTCTGATGCATTGCAGGATCCAAAGAAGGCATGCAAAGTTAGGAAATCTGCCACAGAGGAGCAAAAAGTGGGGAGCAGACATATCCATAGAAGATCTAAGTTATCTTCAGCATCTATAGCACATCTATGGTCATGTAATATTTGACAAGGGAACCAAGAATGCCAAATGGGGAAAGATGATCTCTTTCTAATTAAATGGTGTTGGGAAAACTGGGTAACCACATGTGCAAGAATGAAATTGGACTCCTATCTTACACCACTCACAAAAATTAAGTCAAAATGGATTAAAAATATAAACATAAGACCTGAAGCTAGAAAAATCCTAGAAGGAAACATAGGAAAAATCTTTTTGACATTGGTCCTGGCAACAATTTTTGAGAGATGGCACCAAAATGCAAGCAACAGGCCTGGATTTTTGAGTTCTCGAAGACGGCTACCGGCAGGAAGGTAGGGAGGGAGAGAGTGTGAGAGAGTGAGGAACCCATAGAGAAGAGTGTAGATGTGCGTGGTGTGTGTGTGTGTGTGTGTGTGTGTGTATGAGCTAGGGACAGTTAGATTCTGCAGGTCCTCCAAGAGGCTGCCAAACCTGGCAGTCTTAGACAGCGGAGCCCCGCACAAAGCTGACACTTCTGGGCGGCCTGTCCAGGCATGGAGACCACGCCATCTTGAGAAACAGAGCTGCTTGAGACTAGGATCCTGGTCTCAGACACAGACCAGGACCCTGCAGCCACTGAGGACAGAGAACTGCGACCACAGCTTCAGACCAAAAGACAACAAGAATCCAGACTTCCCAGCCGCAAACTTATGTGAATCAAAGAGCCTATCCCCCTCCCCGCAGGCTTGTGGATAGTGCCTTAGTAACTGATAGACCCGCTCCTCGCTCCTGCCCCAGCTGCAGCTCCCTTACAGGGAATTTGAGCTTAAGAGCGCACTCGGACCACAGCGCTGCTACTGGAATTTGAAAGACTGGAATCTTCTCCCCGCAATGCAACCTGGTGAACAAACCCAAAGCCCATGCAGGGCGGCAGTGCCACCTGATTTTGATTCTGGGCAAGCGCATATGGAAGTCAGATTTCCACAGTGCAGGCATGCCACAGAGCTATTGTGCAACCCAGTCCCCATGTGACCTGGACCCAAATTCTCCCGGCAAGAGGCAGCACTGAGCTCCACCTACTTGACTCTGTTTCTTACTGTGTGCGCCTGGGATCCCTGACTCACAGCACATTCACACTAAGAGCCAGTGACTCCAATTCTTGCCACATGCGCACACAGGGACCCTGATTCTCAGTGAGAAGCCACACGAGACAACAGAGACTCTGATACTCGATTCTTGGTGCAGACACAGGGAAACTCTGACTACTGGCATGCTCTAGGGGACTCATTTTCAGCACACACCAACAGTGCGGTGCAGGCAGGGTCCCTAATTCTATGTGCACACACAAGACCACACTGAATGCTGGGAACACTGACCCTGGGCAAGCCTGGTTACCACCAACCCACAGCAGCCATACGTCCTAGTGTCGGAGCACTTCAGTGAAACTCGGATGGTGCAAAGTTCCCATGGCACATGGCCCAGGTCCACGCAACTCGAAGTTTGAACCTTCTGGTGATAGTCAGAATGGGGAGACAACACAATCCCCAGAGGAAAGAAAATGAGGAGTCGCCAAGAAAGGAAATTAGTAAAATTGAAGCATGCAACATGACCGAAAAAGAGTTCAGAGTAATGGTTGTGGAATTTATACATTGGATGGATGAGAAAATCAACAACCTATGCAAGAATCAGGAAGAAATGAAAAGTGATATAGCTACAATCAAAAACATCATGGAAAGTTTCAACAGTAGACTAGAAGAAGCAGAGGACCGAATTAGTGAGTTAGAAGATCAGGTACAGAAACAAGCTCAATCTGAACAGCAATTGGAGAAAAAATTAAAAAGCAGGAGGAAAGCCTAAGGGAGCTTTGGGACAACATGAAACGAAGTAACATACATATAATAGGGCTGCCAGAGGGACAAGAAGAGCAGCAAGGATTAGAAAATCTATTTGAAGAAATAATGACAGAAAACTTCCCGGATATGAGGAAGAAAAAAGTTACACAAGTACAGAGAGTCCCAAGCAGAATCAACCCCAAAACACCCACTCCAAGACACATCATAACTTCAATGGCAAATATCAACGACAAAGAGAGAATCTTAAAGGTGGCAAGAGAGAGACAGAGAGTTACCTACAAAAGAACCCCCATCAGATTATCAAATGATTTCTCAACAGAAACACATCAAACTAGAAGGGAATGGAAGGAGGTATGCAAAGTGTTGCAAAGCAAAGGACTGAATCCAAGAATACTCTATCCTGCAAGGCTATCATTCAAAATTGAAGGGGAAATCAGGAGCTTCACAGACAAAAAAAGGCTAAGGGAGTTTATCACCACCAAGCCAGCAATGCAAGAAATGCTAAAGGGACTGGTGTAAAAAGAAGAAATAAACAGGTAAGAAGGAACACAGACACAAAAATAGATATGACTACAAATAAATACCTTTCAGTAATAACTTTAAATGTAAACAGACTAGCCAAAACTGGTTTGGCTCAGTGAATAGAGCATCAGCCTGCGGACTGAAAGGTCCCAGGTTCAATTCTGGTCAAGGGCACATACCTTGATTGCAGGCAAATCCCCCGTAGGAGGTGTGCAAGAGGCAGCTGATCGATGTTTCCCTCACATTGATGTTTCTAACTCTCTATCCCTCTCCCTTCCTCTCTGTAAAAAAAAATCAGTAAAATATATTTTAAAAAAATGCAAACAGACTAAATGCTCCAATCAAAAGACATCGAGTGGCTGAATGGATAATAAAATAAAACCTATATATATATATATGCTGTCTACAAGAGACCCACCTCAGAACAAGAGACTCACACAGATTGAAAGTGAAGGGATGGAAAAATATATTTCTTTCAGGCAAATGGAAATGAAAAAAAAAGCTGGGGTAGCAATACTTATATCTGACAAAATAGACCTCAAAGTAAATGTCATAACAAGAGATAAGGAAGGTCACTTCATAATAATAAAGGGATTGATACAACAAGAGGATATAACCGTGATAAACATATATGCATCCAATGAAGGAGCACCAAAATACATAACAAAACTCTTGGAAGATATCAAGGGAGAGATCGACAATAATACAATGATAATAGGGGACTTTAATACACCACTGACATCACTGGATAAATCCTCTAGACAAAAAAGCAGCAAAGACACAGCAATCCTAAATTACTCACTAGATCAGATGGACTTAACTGACATCTTCAGAACATTTAACCCCAAAGCTACGGAATATACGTTCTTCTCAAGTGCACATGGGACATTTTAAAAAATAGACCACATATTAGGTCACAAGCAAAGTCTCACCAAATTCAAGAAGATTGAAATCATACCAAGCATCTTCTCAGACCACAATGCCATAAAATTAAAAATAAACAATCCAAAAATTTCAAACACTTGGAAGCTGAATAGCATGCTATTAAATAATTACTGGGTTACCAAAGAGATCAAAGAAGAAATTAAAAGCATCCTGGAAACTAATGACAACAAAAACACAACAATCAAAAATCTATGGGACACAATGAAAGCAGTCCTGAGAGAGAAGTTTATAGTTCTACAAGCCTACCTCAAGAAACAAGAAACAATGGTAGTAAATCACCTAACTCTACAACTCAAAGAATTAGAAAGAGAGTCACAAGAAAATCCCAGAGTGAGCAGAAGGAAGGAGATAATAAAGATCAGAGCAGAAATAAATAACATAGAGACCAAAAAAAATAATAATAATAATAAAACCAATACAAAAGATCAATGAAACCAAGAGCTGGTTCTTGAAAGGATAAACAAGATTGATGAACCTCTAGCCAGGCTCACCAAGGAGCAAAGAGAGAGGACTCAAATAAACAAAATCGGAAATGAGAGAGGCGAAATAAGAACAGTCCCCCCAGAAATACTAAGGATTGTTAAAAAATACTATGAACAGCTCTATTCCAACAAACTAGACAACCTAGAGGAAATGGACATATTCCTAGAAAAATACAACCTTCCAAAACTCAAATCAGGAAGATTCTAATTATCTCAATAGGCCGATAACTATGGAAGAAATTGAAGGAGTCATCAAAAAGCTCTCAGCAAACAAAAGCCTGGGGCCAGATGGCTTCACAGGGGAGTTATACCAAACATTCAAGGAAGAAATAAAACCTATCCTCCTGAGACTATTCCAAAAAATTCAAGAGGAAGGAACACTTCCAAGCTCATTATATGAAGCCAGCATCACCCTAATACCAAAACCAGATAAAGACAACACAATGAAGGAGAATTACAGGCCAATATCCCTCATGAACATAGATAACAAAATCCTCAACAAAATTCTAGCAAATGGATCCAGCAATACATCAGAAAGATCATACACCATTATCAAGTAGGATCCCAGGGATGCAAGGATGGTACAATATCCGCAAATCAATAAACATGATACATCACATAAACAAACTGAGAGATAAAAATCATACAATCATATCAATTGATGCAGAAAAAAGCATTTAACAAAATCCGACACCGCTTCTTGATCAAAACACTTAGCAAGGTGGGAATAGAAGGATCATACCTCAACATAATAAAAGCCATATATGAAAAACCCACAGCCAACATCAAGCTCAATGGACAAAAACAAAAACCATTTCTCTAAGAATAGGAACAAGACAGGGATGCCTACTCTCACCACTCCTGTTCAACATAGTACTGGAAGTACTAGCCATTGCAATCAGACAAGAAGAAGAAATAAAAGACATTCAAATTGGAAAATAAGAAGTAAAACTATCCTTTTTTGAAGATGACATGATATTGTACATAGAAAACCCTAAAGATTCCATCAAAAATTTATTAGACTTAATAAATGAATTTGGCAATGTAGAAGGATACAAAATTAATGCCAAGAAATCTATGGTATATTTCTTTATACCAATAGTGAACTTATAGAAAGAGAGACTAAAATAGCAATCCCATTTACTATCGCATTTACCAAGCAATCCCATTTACCAAGAAAATTAAGATATCTAGGAATAAACTTAACCAAGGAGGTAAAAGGCCTATATGCAAAAAACTACAGGACACTGAAAAAAGAGATAGCGGAAGACATAAGTAGATGGAAGAACATACCGTGTTCATGGATTGGTAGAATCAACATCATCAAAATGTCCATACTACCCAAAGCAATCTACAGATTCAATGCAAACCCCATTAAAATACCAACGGCATATTCCACAGACCTACAACAAACTTTCCAAAAATTCATCTGGAATAAAAAAAGACCCCAAATAGCTGCAGCAATCCTGAGAAGGAAGAACAAAGTAGGTGGGATCTCAATACCCAATATCAAGCTGTATTACAAAGCCACTGTTCTCAAAACAGCCTGGTACTGGCACAAGAACAGACATATAGATCAATGGAATAGAATAGAGAACCCAGAAATCGACCCAAACCACTCTGTCCAATTAATATTTGACAAAGGTGCATGAACATAAAATGGAGTCAAGATAGTCTCTTCAACAAATGGTGTTGGGAAAATTGGACATATACATGCAAAAAAATGAAACTAGACCACCAACTTACACCATACACAAAAGTAAACTCAAAATGGATAAAGGACTTAAACATAAGACGGGAAACCATAAAAATACTAGAGGAATCCACAGGCAGAAAAATCTCAGACATATGCCGAAGGAACTTCTTCACTGATACTGCTCCTAGGGCAATGGAAACTAAAGAGAAAATAAACAAATGGGACTACATCAAAATAAAAAGCTTTTGCACAGCAAAAAAAAAAAAAAAAAAAAAAAAAAAAACCATCAACAAAACAACAAAGAAAGCCCACTGCATGGGAGAACATATTTGCCAATGTCATCACTGATAATGGTTTAATCTCCAACATTTGCAGGGAACTCATACAACTTAACAAAAGGAAGAGAAACAATCCAATCAAAAAATGAGCAACTGACCTAAATAGACACTTTCGAAGAAGGACAGAAGGAAGGCTAAGAGACATATGAAAACATGCTCAAAGTCATTAATTATCTGAGATATGCAAATCAAAAAAACAATGCGGTATCATCTCACACCCGTCAGAATGGCTATCATCAAAAAAATCACCAAAGGAGAAGTGCTGGTGAGGATGCAGAAAAAAAGGAACTCTTTTTGCACTGCTGGTGGGAATGCAGACTGGTGCATCCACTGTGGAGAATAGTATGGAGTTTCCTCAAAAAACTAAAAATGGAACTCCCATTTGACCCAGTGATCCCACTTCTAGGAATATATCCTAAGAAACTAGAAATATGAATCAGAAAGGATATATGCACCCCTATGTTCATAGCAGCACAATTCACCATAGCTAAGATTTGGAAACAGTCTAAGTGCCCATCAGCAGATGAGTGGATTAAAAAACTGTGGTACATCTACACAATGGAATACTAAGCTGCAGTAAAAAAGGAGTTCCTACCATTTGCAACAGCATGGATGGAACTGGAGAGCATTATGCTAAGTGAAATAAGCCAGTCAGAGTAAGACAAATACCACATGATCGGACTCATTTGTGGAATATAATGAACAACATAAACTGATGAACAGGGACAGATCCAGAGGCAGAGAAGCATCAATCAGACTGCCAGACCTCAGAAGGAAGGTAGGGGAGGGGGAGAGTTCAACCAAAAGACTTATATGCATGAATATAAGCCTAACCAATGGACATGAACACCAGGGGGGTGAGGGCATGAGTGGGGGGGTGGTTTTGGGGGTTAATGGAGGGATAAGGACACATATGTAATACGTTAATCAATAAAGAAATTAAAAAAACAAACAAAATGCAAGCAACAAAAGCAAAAATAAATGAAACTGAATCACACTAAAAAAAACTCTTCTAAGCAAGGAAACATTAACAAAATTAAAAGGTAATTTATAAAATTATGAGAAAATATTTGTAAGCCATATATCTGTTAACAGGTTAATGTTAAAAATATATATACATACACTCAATAACAAAAAAAATGCAATCACTCTTACTTTAAAATGAGCAGAGGACATGAATGGACATATTGCCAAAGAAGATACAAAAATGGTCAACAGGTACATGAAAAGATGCATAATCATCAGGAAAATGTAGATCAAAACCACAAGGTATCCCTTTATACCTGTTAAAATGGCTACCACCCAAAAGACAAGCGATAACAAGTGTTGGCAAGGATGTGGGAAAAAAGACAATGGTGTATACTGTTGGTGGGAATGTAAATTGGTGTAGCCATTATGGAAAACAGTATGGAGATTCCTCAAAAAATTAAAAATAGAACTACTATAAACTCACTTCTAGGTATTTATCCAAAGGAAATGAATCAAAATATCAAACAGATATCTGCACTCCCATGTTTATTGCAGCATTATTTACAATAGCTAAGATATGAAAACTAAGTGTTCATGAATGAATGAAGAAGATGCGGTATGTATCCATGTATATTTATGTACAATGTATACATGAAGATTTACTTAAAGTTCTGATATGTATATATGTATATATGTGTATGTATATATATTGTATATGTGTATTAATATACAATGGAATATTATTTAGCCATGAGAAAGAAAGAAAACCTGCTATTTATGACAACATGGTTGGAACTTGAGGGCATTCTGCTAAGTAAAAGAAGTCAGACAAGACACTGAAAGACAAACACTCTAAGATCTCACTTATATGTGGAACCTAAAAAAGCTGAACTGGTAGAAATATAGAGTAGAAAGGTAGTTTACAGGACCTGTTGGCTGGGAGAAATGAGGAGATGTTGGTTAATGGGTACAAACTTCCAGGTATAGGATGAGTAAGTTCTGGGAGCTAATGTATAGCATGGTGACTATAGTTAACAAAACTATATTATTCACTTGAAAGTTGATGTGTCAGGGGATATTAAATGTTCTTAACATACACACACACACACAAAGGTAATTATGTAAGGTGATGGAGATCTTAACTAACACTACTATGGTAATAATTTCTCAATGTGTAAGTGTGTCATTCATGTCATTTTATACCTTAACCTCACACCATGATATATATCAATTGTTTCTTAATAAACCTGGAGGAGGGGAGGGAATGAAAGAGCTGCATCTCTTTTATTGTTTCAGTTCTTTCCTAACATAAGTATTATGGTTGTAGCTTCTGCTGGGACCTCCAGATTCTTGGCTTCAATGAAAGTGCCTCCTTCTTCTGTTCCCCTGATTTCCTTCTGAATGACCGCCTGCCAGTTTTTGACTTCTCAGTTCTTCTATTACCTGTATAAGTAATTCCCTGCATTTAGTACTTCCTCTTCTAAATATTGTAAATACTGTTGGATGAATATATCCTGACTAATATAACTCTCCATGTTTCAAATTATAACTTTACAACCATATTTTACTCACACAACCATGAGTTGATTATTTCATTAATGTCACAAGGAGTAGGGGACCAATACTCTTATTTGACACAATCGACAGATCATGAATCTGGAAATTATTGTCTTAGTTAAATTAGCCAGATAAGCTCAAGACTGCTTAGCATTCACCAACATGTCATCACATATATCTACCAAATTTATAACAAGATAGAGAACAAGATGTGCATTACTTCCCTTTTAATAGATGCAAAAACTCAGCCATAATAAGGTATAATTTTCATAGACTCTTATTGTAAGGGATCAAAGAGATCATCTTGAATAGGATTCTCAAGTCAAGGTAATGTGTAGATTCTGTTTTAGGATTTAATGTAAATACTCTGAGAATTCTCATCCAATTATCTTCATTTATAAGTGTATAAACTGAGATCCCAAAAGATGAGAAGGCTTGGCCAAACCGAAGGTTCAAAACACTTACGAATCTTGACTTTCAAAACCAAATCCAAATCAAAACAAGGCTCCAAAGCTTCTCTTACACTTACTTCCAATATCCCCGTTCTTTTTCTAAAAAGACAAAGATAATTAAGTTGTTTTTTAAATCATTAATACTAGATGTTAATTTCATAATGGCAATCCCTGTGTTTTATATGATTCATAATCCTTGTAAATTCTAGAACAAGGCTTTCCATTTTAGTCAGTGCATAATTATTAATTTTCTACTACATTCAAAATACCATGCTATGCACATTTGTAGTCAACCAAAATTTAAATCAGGTTTCTTGCTAGATAATTTGGACTAATAGATATATGCATTTATTTAATCATTTATCAAATATATTTGAGCACCTACAATGAAACAGACACTATTTTTTCTATTAATTAGAGGCCTGGTGCATGGATCCGAGGGATCCCTCGGCCTGACCTGTGGGGATCAGGCTGAAACTGGCTCTCCAACATCCCCCGAGGGGTCCCTGATTGTGAGAGGGTGCAGGCCAGGCTGAGGGACCCCACTGGTGCACAATCAAGGCCAGAGAGGGATGGCTGGAGGGCTCCAGGGTACATCTCTCCCAGTCCCAATAAACTGGATCCCAGCGGCAAGCTAACCTACCAGGTGGAGCACCTGCCCCCAGGTGGACAGTGCACATCATACTAACTGGTCGAACACTCAAATGAATGGTCGGACACTTAGCATATTAGGCTTTTATTATATAGGATGGTATAGCAGTGAATAAGATAAGATAAAATAAAGATGGTCTCTACCTTCTAGAGCTTCTAAATTGTGGAGGAATGGACATAAATAACAATTTCAGCATGCAGTAAATACTGTAAATGAAACAAACTGGACAGTGTTATGAAGAATAAAGGGTTTTAGGAATGCTGTGTACAACCATGCATATTTTACACAACACAACCCTAGGGGGTGCAATTCATATCATGGACATTGCAGATTCTTATGTTTATTAATTTTCCAGCAGATGTCAGTAAAGTGTTCTGTTCAAATAAGTTTGTATATGAAAGTCATTTTCTAACAATTTAAGTAGACTCTTGAGGAAGGACTGTTTTTTTTTGTTTTTGTTTTTGCTTTTTCCAGTTTGCCCAAAGACACCATGGACTAGCAAAGGCCCTGAAAGAGGGAAGTAACTTTGAAGAGAAAGTCAGATAAGACAATTTTGATAAAGTGACATTTAAATTGAGATAAGTAAGAGCCAGTCATTTGGAGAGCCAGAATAAGAACACTCCAGAAAGGAAAAAAATACATGTACTTAACATTATCCGCTCTTATTTTTGGTTGGTTTGTCTTGACATTATATTCTGACAATTAAAAATTATGAAATTCTTTGTAGATGAATATAATTTTCATTAGCAGAGCCTCTGTTTTGCGTGGTTTGTTTTTCCACTGATGATGACTTGGTATCCTTGCTATCTCCATTAAGCACACATATCCAGAACTTTTTAAGGAAGTTGGGAATATAATCTTTCATCATATAACCTAGCCAGTTGACCTCATATGAATCAAGGAGAGAGAAAAATAATAGTAGCAAAAATTTGAGAACTTTCATGACTATTTCTACCACTTCTTGAGCATTTACTAAAAACAAGGCAATATATTAAACTGAACAATTAATCTGAGCAATTGTACGAGACAATCTGACCTAATTTGTCACCATGAAGGTAACTTCCACAGCTATATATTTATCTCTTTCACCCTCCTTCCTTCTATGTACCAGGTAAGGTATTTTTTGCCTTTCATCTATAAAACAGTTAAAATACCTACAACTTAATGTTATTTTGATAGCTGCTAATATTTGTGAAGTGTTTATTGAATGTCAAGTACTATGCAAAGAGCTTTACTAATTTTAGCTCATTTAAACCTCAGAAACCTAGATCAGCTATTGTTGTACCTAATTTCCAAAGGAATCTGAGGCAAAGCATACCTCTGATTTGTTGAGTTGGAATCCCCAAGTAGCCTGATTTCAGAACTCATGCTGTTAATTCCAACTATGGTACATGGTCTATAGAAATACTTTAATGTTTGCTATTACTAGAGGTAGAATATATAGTGATAACGTGTATAAACTCAATAAGTGAGATCCCTGCCTCCCATGTGGCTTTAATAATAACTCTAAGAGCCCTAGCTGGTTTGGCTCAATGGATAGAGTGTCAGCCTACAGACTGAAGGGTCTGGTCAAGAGCACATGCCAGGGTTGCAGGCTAGATCCCCAGTAGGGGGCATGCAGGATGCAGCTGATCAATGATTCTCTCTCATCATTGATGTTTCTATCTCTCTTTCTCCCTCTTCCTTCCTCTCTGAAATCAATAAAAATATATTTAATAATAATAATAACCCTATGAGAAGATATTTTAAGTCATCAATATTTATTTAGCAAAACAGGCCAATCTATCCCAGCTACATTGTTTTATGTTTCTGTGTGCTTTCACAGGGTTTCTGACCTCCTTTGTTTCAGAAAGAAATCTTCACCTTCCCCAGTTTACTTCTCAGGGTGAAGCACTCTTCAGTCTCTCCTTAAAAATACCCAATTTTAGGGAGAAGGAGAGATAGAACTCGCTTATAATTGTCTGTATTCATCAGGTCCACCCTCCCAAGAGACTCCTACTGCCAGCTGATGGAAGTAAATGACAAAGAACATCAATGAACAAAAAAATTCCTTTCTCTCCTCTTATGTATTGTATAGGAATACTGTTAGAATATGTAGTGTTGTGTGGCAGACTTGGCAGAAATGTGCAGTTCTGAAGTACAAGGAAAACCCACATCATATATTAATTTGATAAAAAGACAATTCAAAGCCAAGAGACTATTTAGACATGTAATTTTATTAAACATCATAAACTCTGTTGTGTTATAGGCACAGTGGAACCAATAAACCATTAATATGGCATCAAGCAATAGCCAAGAGCAGAGTCTGAACCAGCTTTGATCAAGAGCAGGTGTGAGCACAAAGCAGAAAGTAAATTGTTCAATCAATTAATGGAAATGGAGTTAAACAGTCTTGTCTATCAGTAGGTGATAAATCATTGCATCTCAGAGGGAAAGACTATAATAATTCCATAACAAAGCTCAGTGATTCTAAGCACTCTGTGGTAAATCTTTTATCAACCTCAGCCTGGCATCTCTGTCCCAAAAGTCAATTTGTACTTTGTGTGTTCAGCCCAAATCAGTGCTCAGAAAGGAAGATTTCAGTGAAAGGGACCTGTGAGCAAACCTCCAAATGTTCACATACCAGATTTGGATAAATACCCACAAGTTCAGTGGCTTATATTAACCATTGAAACATGAAAAGCCATGCTAGAATATGTGAGAATAGGCGTTTGGGGTAGAACTAAATAAGCCCTTCAGAGAAACTAGGAAAATTAAGTCCCTCAAGGAAATAGGCATCCAGATATTTTCACTTATTTTAAATAAAATATTGAGAGCCATTTCTTCTTTTGTTTCTAGACTGTTGTGCTCCGGAATCTCTAAATATGGCTTTTTAAAACTGAGAATTCCCTCTGGCATTGCAGCTAAAATCTCAAACGAGCACCCTGAAAAGGCAGGGCTCTCACTTAGAAATTTAAAAATCACAAAGCAGACCTCAACCTACTTAGATCATTTGAAAATGGGCTCTTTTTTTTTCTTCTCTTGCTTTTGTCATTTTCATCCAGCTCTCCAGGTCAACAATAATTACCTCAATATGCTTACTGAAATTCTGCCAAGAGAGCCAGCTTCTACCCAGACTCTGGAACTAATCTATAACCTAAATGAAGAACATCCATGAACTGCTGAAGTGTGGCAGTAACTCACTAGTTCAACCTCAAGGTCAGTCTTACTATCCAGTCTTTCTGACCTTGGTAATAAGCTTTCTAATAACTGGATTCTTGCCATGTTCTACAGTTATAATGAAGTTGGTGCCTTGAACTCCTGAATATCAGTGGCCAGATTGTATTTCTGAACCTTAATTTCCCCAATATTTGTTTTGTATCTACATATGTCACCAACCTATTTGTATGTATTGTTTATTGCTCTGCATTAGCTTTATCTGCATAGATTTTTCTCTCTCACACTAACTCTCAGCTTTCGATTAAGTTTTTATTCTTTCTTTTCTCCCTTCCAAACATTTATTGACTATCTATTTGGAACTGGAGTTAGAGAGAGAACCAAATTCCTAACCTTTAGAGGAACTGTATCAACATCAAAATTTAGATTTTGAATAAAATCAGGACACTGCCTAAAATTTAGATTCTATTGTACTCCATATAGGAACTGACACTGAGACCCTAAAAAGACACTACATATGTTTCTTAAAGTTAATAAGCCTAGAGTCTTAATTGATAGCCTTTCCTAATGATGTTCACATTGCTAACTAATTTGACTTGAATTGGTTTCCTTTTTTGTCTATTTTGCCTAATTAGATTGGGCAATATCAGAGTAAGAGTTCATCATGAATTAGTCTCTGCATTAAGGAAAAACTATTTGGTACTTTTGATCATAGACATATAAACTTGTTCCCTGATTATGATAGGTTTTTATTTTTTATTTCAATTAGAATATTTGCTTTAGGCTCTGTTCTGTTGTGCCCTTTGCCAAATGAAAGTGTGAGGTTTTCCACAAAGGAATTTGAGAGACTCACCCAGTATTCCACCAAATAGATTCTAGCTCTGAACTTGATTAACAACACATACATTTATAGTTAAACTCAGAAATTATAATCCTTCACAATAAAAGGATAACTATCTATTTTCTTATTTTCCTTTCTTGCTGTGACATTTGTCCACGTTTCTCAAGCCAAGTGCAGTCTAAAGAGTCTAAAGTCTCTGTTGTTGTGAGGAAACTCTCAAGCCAAAACTGATCCAATGTCTCTCTCTCTCTTTCCATCTCCATCTCCATCTCCATCTGTCATCTGCCCTTTACACACACACACACACACACACACACACACACACACACACACACACACTTCAAATTTCATCCACTCATTTAAATAGAAGATAAAGTTGAAAAGCAACAAAAAGACAAGTGCAGTTCTTCTGTGTTTTTGTGCTTTGGCCATGATGGAAGAGACATGCAGAACTGCACATCTAATGCTACACACTTTAATGAGAAGCAAGCATTGTGCATTAGATCATTAAGAGTTAACTTTGAAAATTATGGATTTTACCAATTAGCAAGTTGTTGATAAACACATTCCTTATTCATTGAAATGGATTTGACTTTCTTTACCAAACCATTAGTTGCCTTACTCAGTTACCTTAGAAATAAAGAACCTGGAATTATTCTGGGCCCTGGGGTGAGTTTGTAAAAAGTTTTGTATCTCTAGAAAAGAAACTAGATTTTCAGTCAGAGGACATGAGGTTGAAGCTCAGTCCCTATGTGCTTTAATTGTATGCTATTGTACAAGATAGTTCACCCCTCTGTGGCCTGGCATTTCAATATATTTAGGGTTATTACCAATTAATAACTGCTATGTAAATTTTATTAGACTTTGCAATTTTTATTGTGGTAAAATATGCATGACAAATTTAACATCTTAGCAATTTTAACTGTACAGATCTTTCACATTAACTACATTCACATTGTTGTTCAAAGACCAGTACCATCTAGTTTCAGAAATATTTCACCTTTCCCAACTGAAACTTGGTACCTGTTAAACAATAACTCCCATTGCCCACCATCCCAGCCCCTGGAAACCCTGTTTCCATAAATTCGACTACACTAGGAACTTCACTAAAAGGCACCATACAATAATTTGTCCTTTTGTGATGGGCTTATTTCACTTAGTTTAATGTCTTCAAGGTTTATCCATGTTGTAGCATGTGTAGAATTTTCTTCCTTTATAAGACAATAATATTACTAGAGGCCTGGTGCACAAATTTGTGTATGGGAGGGGTCCCTAGGCCTGGCCAGAGGCCTGCCAGCTGCAGGGAGGGGCTGCAGGCCAATTGGGGCCTGCTGGCTGGGGGAAGGGATGGGGTGCGGGAGGTTGGCCGCCAGCCCTGAGGAGGGAGCTGGCCCTTGGCACCCCTGGGAAAGGGACTGCATCCACTGCCACCCACCCCTGGTTCCCCCTCCAAGCCCGGGGCCCAAAGGCCCCAGCAGGGTTGGGAGAGGTGGCGACAGTCACTGGGATGGGTGCGGAAGGAATGGACACCAGATACCAATGCTGATGCCTGACTGCAGGAGGTTGGCTGTTCTCTCCTGCATTGAGCGTCTGCCCCTTGGTGGTCAGTGTGTGTCATAGCAATTGGTCGACCAGTTGTTCCAGTCATTCTGGTTGTTTGATCGTAACGGTCACTTAGGCTTTTATATATAGATACTGTACATTGACATGCCACATTTGTGTATCCATTCGCCTGCTCAGAAACTCTTGGAGTGGTTTCACCTCTGGGCTATTGTGAATAATGCTAAGGAGAATACAGGTGTTCAAATATATATTGGAGTTCCTGTTTTCCTTTTTTTTTTTTTTTTTTTTAGTATATCTATATCCAGAAGTGGAATTGCAGGGCCATATGGTCATTCTATGTTTAATTTTTTGAGGAATTGCCATACCACTCTCCTTTTTGTTTTAAATAAGATGATCTCTGAAACTTTTATTCTCTATAAAATATTAGGTTAGGTGACAGCATAGTCTGTGTTTTTAGATAATGCTTGGAGAATCTCTTCTTTAGAATTTTTCTTTTATCTGAGTTTCAGAATTGTCATAAAGTGAGGATCTTAATATAGACCTTGCAAGTTTGTTGTGAAGTTTAAATACAATAATTGTAGATTAAACTTCTAAAAGTTGTTGGTACAGGTTAGCATTGGTCAAATATTGGTGATTTTATGTACCTCCATCTATAACTGTGTTAATATTTATTTGCATTTCCAGACCCACTCTCTGTATTTTGACATATACTCTGCTCTGTGTCCTGAGAGACAGAGTTGCATGAACAGCTCTCCTGCTATTTGGCTTTCAGTTAATTCAGAAGGGACAGGCAATAGATTGCAGGGCAGAGAGTATGTTTCAGATATTTATTCCCCAGATTTCTCATTGCCAGATGACAGTTTGGCCAGAAGCTGCATTCCTCCAGTAATCCCATAGCTCTTTCCAGGTGGCCTCCTAAAACTATAGCTATAGCTTCAGCTTTACCCATATTTTTGCTCCTTCAGGCCTCAGGGTGTTAATAGCTCTCCAACATTGAGTTCTAGGATGCTCCACCATCATTTGTTGGCTTTTCTTAAACATACCCTCACTTAAATAATTTTTTTATTAAACTCCTCTGAATTATCCTGTTTGAGTGAGCCATGCTTTCCTGCAGGGACTCAAACTGATATAATATTTAACATCTTTGATATACTAGTATTGCCTTGCTTTTTAATAATTGTTCAACAAATGGTAGTAACTGTCATGAAAAGGACTGTGAATTTTTTGCTGTTATTATTTCTCTCTGTCTTTGGTTAACCATACTTCTTATCTCATGTCAAAATTACTCAAAGTCTGGTGGCATGCCCTCCAAGTAGCCAACAAGCTGGAAAACAAAAGAAAGGAAGCTGAATCTAGCTCCTGAGTCCTTAATCCTTTCTTTTTTAAAATTTAAATTCTTTATTGTTTAAAGTGTTACATGAGTCTCCTTTTTCCCCTATCAACTTGACTTCTCCCCGGCCACTCCCATCCCCCAGCACATGCCCTCACCCCACTATTGTCTGTGTCCATTGGTCATGCTCATATGCATGCATACAAGTCCTTTAGTTGCTCTTTTACCCCCTCACCCCCTGCTTTTCCTCATAGGTTGGACAGTCTCTCCAATGCTTATATGTCTCTGGTTCTATTTTTGTTAATCAGTTTATGTTGTTCATTATATTCCACAAATGAGTGAGATCATGTGATATTTATCTTTCTCCAACTGGTTTATTTCACTTAGCATACTACTCTCCAGTTCCATCCATGCTATTGCAAATGGTAAAAATCCCTTCTTTTTTTAGAGAAGCATAGTATTCCATTGTGTAGATGCACCACAGTTTTCTAATCCACTCATCTGCTGATGGGCACTTAGGCTGTTTCCAAATTTTAGCTATTGTAACTTGTGCTGCTATGAACATAGGGGTGCATATATCCTTTCTGATTGGTGTTTCTGTTTTCTTGGGATATATTCCTAGAAGTGGGATCACTGGGTCAAATGGAATTTCCATTTTTAATTTTCTGAGGAAACTCCATACTGTTTTTCACAGTGGCTGCACCAGTCTGCATTCCCACCAGTAGTGCAAGAAAGTTCCATTTTATCCACATCCTTGCCAGCATTTGTCATTTGTTGATTTGTTGATGATAGCCATTCTGACAGGTTTGAGATGGTACCTCATTGTCGTTTTGACAATGAGTCACTGTCAGATGATCAGTGACTTTGAGCATGTTTTCATATGTCTGTTGGCCATCCTTATGTCCTCTTTTGAAAAGTGTCTATTTATGCCCTTTGCCCATTTTTTGATTGCATTGTTTATCTTCCATTTGTTAAATTGTATGAGTTCCCTATAAATTTTGGAGATTAAACCCTTAGCAGAGATAACATTGGCAAATATGTTCTATGCAGTGGGCTTTCTTGTTGTTCTTAATCCTTTTTTTGTTCCATTATCCTATATAATGAATAGGTTATATGCAAATTGACCATCACTCCAACACACAAGATGTCCACCCCCATGTGGACACAAGATGGCCACCACAAGATGGCCTGCAGGAGAGGGGAGTTGGGGGCGAACAGGCCTGCAGGGGAGGGCAGTTGGGGGGACCAAGGCTTGCAGGGGAGAGCAGTTGGGGGTGACCAGGCTGACAGGGGAGGGTAGTTAGGGGCAATCGGGACAGCAGGGGAGCAGTTAAGCATCGATGAGGCTGGCAGGGGAGTGGTTAGGGGCAATCAGGCAGACAGACAGGCAAGCAGTTGGGATCAAGCAGTCCTGGATTGTGAGAAGGATGTCCCAGATTGGAGAGGGTGCAGGCTGGGCTGAGGGACACACATCTTCTCCCCCGTGCACGAATTTCATGTACCGGGCCTCTAGTTAGAAAATAATTTATTCAAGAAGCTAAACAACCCAAAGGTTACTTTTGTTTTCCATTTAAGGAAAGAGATTTGACCTCTTGTTGAAGATGAACGGTCCCTCACCCAATAGGTGTCAATAAGTGGAAGAACCTAATTGCAATACTAGTTCAGACAGAATAATGGCAAAGATGGATTTACTGTGAACTGCTGAATCTTAAATTGTAGGACCCCTCACTTGTACAAACTCCTTTCAAGACTGGCAGGAGGCCAAGAACTGTGTGCATAAGGTAATATGTGTTTGTAAATTTGCAAAAGTAAGACAAATTACTCTTTCCACTGTGCCTTCCCCACTATTACATTTTTTCTTATGATAGGTAGAATTGAAGTAGCTGTGAATATTTTCTGGGATTTGACTAAGAGCAAGTTGAACTGGGCATTCATTGGGATTAGTGGGAGATATTTATGCTGTTTAATAGTATTTCTCAGTAAAGTTAATTTACTGCTAGCTATTCCATAGGAAAAAAAAATTGCTCTGGGAATTCTATTTCTAGCCACTTTGCTGACTCAACCACTGTGACATTAAGATGCAAAAATAGAAGATGTATCATGATATAAATGTGTTTTTCAACACCTGGCACAGAAATCTGTGAATTGTGGTGGGAAAACGAGAGTTGCAAATATGAAGCTAGAAGCTTGTTTATATAAAAATTCTTTCAATCATCAGACAAGTAAAATTTTAAGCAGAGAACTTAGTTCCTATCAATGTCTATTCAAGATAGGAATATATTAGGTAATGCAACATAAAAAAAATTATAAAAGCACCATGTAGTTTTATTTTTGTATGGTAATCATTCAGAAAACAATTTATCTGAGTTTATGTTATTGTACAACACAAAACTATAGGAATACTACTCTAGCAATGAGTATTTCCGCAATAGCTTATAAATGAAAGAAACTTGACAGAGGTTTTTCAGATTTTGGCTACATTACTAAAAAAACTATATGACAGTACTATAATGAATTGTGAAATAAAAAAAGAAACTTTTCTAAACTGATTCAAAAAACAATATTGATCAATCATTTATTACTATTATTAAGTTTGTTGCTATATCTTTCCTGATTCTAAATAAATATTAACTCTAATTAAAATGCATTAATACTTATTTTATATAATCTTCTGGAAAATATTAAAGAAGGAAACATTGGCACTAACAGATTCTCAAAGACAATACAACACCATTTTCAAACTGCCAGGAAAATAAAGTTGCTTTCAACATGAAATGCTGTACCCAGGTAGGTTACCAGCAAAAGTGGAGAGCACAATAAACATACTTTCTGATAAACAAAAAACTGAGATAATCTATACATTACTAATTCCAAGTAAAAGAATTACTAAAAAGACCTATAGGGAATAAAATCTAACTAGAAGGAAGCAGGGGGATAGAAAAAGTTTGTATAAATAAAGAATTTTTAGAAAATATGTCAGAATTTAAATAAGGATGACTATCCATAATAGTACTAATAATGCAATCTGTTGTGCTTAAAAATTACTTTAAAAACTAAAGCAATAATAAGGGATGAAAGTAAATCAGAGTTAAAATATTCCAAGTTCACCTATCATTCCATAAAAGGATAGAGATGTTGGCCAACTAGATTTTTACATAAAGTATGTTAATATTTTTAAGAGTAACCACTAAAAAGAATCTTTAAGAAGTAAGAAAAAAAAAAATAAAAAGAATAGTTTAAAAAGAAGATGTTACAATTAAGTGTAAATTTGAGTATGAGAAAGAGAAAGCAGCAGCATCTGAGATATTGTCAGGATTAGCCTGACAATTGTCAGGATTAGCCTGACAATTACAAGTAGACTTCAGAGCTGTTAGAAGTAGGCCTGTCACTCAACGCCAGGCTATGTTGTTCTCCTGTTGGACATAAATAATCTCACAGAACACCAACTTCAGAAAAAGTCACTGTGAAACCATGATAAAGTGAGACACAACAAGACCACTTTATAATAATGTCTAAACATTGTCACTGTCACTGGGCAATACAGAAAATACCAAACATCTCCCTCTTCTGGCTAATATAAGCGAATGCTACTTTTTCTTTTAACAATCACAGCTTTTGTCTCACTTTAACCAGCTCTCCCTAAAGCTGTGATTTGTTAAAATACTCAATTATAAAATTGTCCCTATTTTATAACAGTATTCAATCCAAAGAATAAAATTCCTGTTTTCTAAGATCCTCCCCCAAATCACCCAACCAAAGTCCAAATATGATAATAGGTGCTTTATAACACCTTCTTACTGAGGTTACCCCTCCCCGTGTTCCCAAGGGGGTATAATCTCCCATAATACTATGAGTTATAAATCCAACTTTCAGTTATTGATACATTGCTGGGGTCTTTGGCTAGAGAGCATTGGCATCTATAATCACAATAAAATTAAGATGATATTTTAGTTTACTCTTCTGATCAATTTTTTTCTCCATGAATTTTAGAGTAATTCTGCCAGTAGTCCTTGAACCACACATCTCCACATCCCTTGCACCCTCTAAAAAATACTGTTGGAACTTTTCATTTTCTTAAAAGTTTAGAATAATGTAGTAAGAATTGACATTTTTTCAGTATTGAGTTTTTCCTTTCAGAAACATGATGTATTTCTCCATTTATATACATTGTGGGATCCAGAACACAAGCAAGAGATTGGATTTTGCTAACAGGAGGGAACCTTTAGCTATTGTAACAGGAAGAATGAGAAGGAAGAATAGATGCAGATTAATATCATAGACTTATAGAACAAATCCAGACTTTACCAACCCCTCCTTGGTCAGAAGTGCAACAAAGTCCTAATTCTGTACTTCAAAAAGGAATAAAGACTAACCCAATCAGACTTCTCCTTGCTACCAGGTCAGCAGAGCCCTAGATTCTAACTTTTCCAGCTGCTCTCTGAAAGTCAGATGCCAGCATCTGAGATATAGGATTAATAGTATATCTCATTGGATAACAATGCAACGGTGATAGTAAAAGGCAAATTCTAGAATACTTTCCCTGCATTTACTCACATATTGTGCACCTGCTGTTATGAATTCTTTCTAATCAGTGTTATAAAAACTTATTTTGTTTTAGTAATAAGGGTTTTAAGCTGACATTTCTCTTTTAAAAGTCCAAAAATAAGGAAGCACACACACAGACTGGGAAAGTAATGCAATATGTCTTTTGACTACACAATCACTGCACCAAAATGCTGAATTATAAGACTACAGTATGGCTTGTAAACCAATTTTTAGTATACTTTTATAAAATGTTTTTTACATTATCTTCAAAGCAGTGCCTTGGGATTTTGAGCCATGACTAGTCTAGGTAGCTGACACTGACATATTTTTTGTGGATACCTCTGACAACTCACAGCCCCACTAGTCAGCCAGCCTACAGTTGTATTTCTGGACACCTCTGAACTCAGTTACACAGCAAGTAAAGCACGCAGAAGAAGAAAAAACAATGACAACTGTTAAATAACACTGTCTTATTTTTTCTTAGGCATTAAGTCAATAATTAAAATGAATACATTAAACGGGGGTAGGGAAGGCAAGGGGGGAGGTCAGTGGGGGAAAAAAGAGACATATGTACTACTATTAGTAATACTTTAAACAATAAAATAAAATGTTTAAAAAAACAACAACAAAAACTAAATAAAATAAAGGGGGAAATGCCTGCTATTTGGGAAGAGTAAACTATAGTAAAATTAATAAAGACTTTCAAGAATTGTCATATAGAGGATTTTCTTTCCCCAAAATGAAGCATCATTTTTATTTTTCCACCTACATATGTCAATTTAATTATAAAGCAGATTTTATAAATCAGAAGCAATAATGGGTGCTGGGTGAGTGTGTGTGTTTTTGTGTGTAATTTTAAAATATGCAGTGTGCAGATTTTGTACTCCAGAGAATTAATCAAACTGTCAGGCCCAAGACCAAAAGCTGAAAAGCACACACAGTATGTCATGGTAACTTAGCAACCAGAGCTGAAGAGGTTAAGACAGAAATTGCTGTCATTTTCTTATATTTAAGAATTTCTACCTTATAATCTCCCTGCCCCCTCACTGAACACACATTCTGATTCCTCTAGGTAGTAGTTCACTGCATCAAATCTTTCATATATTTTAATGGTCTTGTGTTTGACAATTTCTATTTGTGGAAGATAAGAGGAATCACCTACTGAGAATGGAATTTCAAAGCATCTGTGAATACTTCATTGATCAGGACTCAATGAAGTCTTTTGTGCATAACACAGGTGTTACCAACTTGACTCATAATTTTTTTATCAGATCATGAAACACACATATATAATGAGACATTATAGATATATCAGTTTAGCAACAAAGCGACGTCACCAGTTCCATGCCAGGTCTGTTCTGGAACTAATGGTAATCACCTCTGTCATGAGGACAACTGCAGCAGCCCCTGAGTGGGCACCACCATAGGGCCTTTGTATGGCAGGTCTTTTAGATCAAGGACATTCTGGCCTAAAATACATAAAGGAGTTGTTTATATTGAGGCTTGGGCAAAAAGCAAAAATTAAGTATTTGCAAATAAAGGAGGGGAAAAAAGCATTATTAGTGTATTTAAAATGCTGATATATTTAACAGTTTTACTTAATGCCCCAAATGGTCTTAGATTAGTTAAAAGACAGGTGAAAGGAATACTTATCTCATTTATTCTAATTTCATCAACATTGGCCTGTTATACTGAGCACTCTTTTTAAAAAATATATTTTTTTATTGAGAGAAAGGGAGAGGAAGAGAGAGAGAGAAATATCCATGATGAGAGAGAATCATTAATCGGCTGCCTTCTGCTTGGCCCCTACTGGGAATAGAGCCCAAAACCCGGGTATGTGCCCTGACTGGGAATCAAACCATGACCTGCTTCATAGGTCAAAGCTCAACCACTGAGCAACAATGGCTGGGCCTGAGCACTCTTTTTTTTTTTTTTAATCTTTATTGTTGAAAGTATTGCATTTGTCCCCTTCTCCTCCACCCACCCCCCAACCTCATTGACATCTTCTAGCCTGCCCTTAATCCCCCCACCCCACCCCACCCCGCCACAGGGTGCATTCAATTTTTTATTCCTTATCCATTTATCCCAGTCACTCCATCTTTTCTTTTTTTCCCCCTCCAGCCTGTCCCTGCCTCCCACCCCACGCCCTCACTGCCCCATTGTCTGTGTCCATGGGCCATGCATATATGCATACAAGGTCCTTGATTGATTACCTCCCATCCACCCACCCTCCCCCACCTTCTCTCTGAGATTCTGCACTCTGTTCCATGCATCCATGTCTCTGGATCCACTCTGTGCATCAATTTATTTTGTTACTTAGATTCCAAATATGAGTGAGATCATGTGATACGTGGCTTTCTCTGACTGATGTATTTCACTTGGCATGATACCCTTCAGGTCCCTCCAGGTCCCTCCATGCTGTCTCAAAGGGTAAGAGATTCTTCTTTTTTTACTGCTGCATAGTATTCCGTGGCATAAATGTACCACAGCTATTTTATCCATTCATCTACTGATGGGCACTTGGGCTGTTTCCAGAGCTTAGCTATTGTGCTGCTATGAACATAGGGGTGCATACATTCTCCTGATTGGTATTTTGGGTTTCATAGGATATATTCCTAGAAATGTGATCAGTGGGTCAAATGGCAGTTCCATATTTAATTTTTTGATGAAACTCCATACTGTTTTTCATAATGACTGCACGAGTCTTCATTCTCACCTGCAGTGCACACGGGTTCCCTATTCTCCACATCCTTGCCAGCACTTGTCATTTGTTGATTTGTTGATAGTAGCCTTTCTGACAGGTGTGAGATGATACCTCATTGTCATTTTAATTTGCCTCTTTCTGATGATCAGTGACTTTGAGCATTTTTTCATATGTCTCTTGGCCTCTTTGGAGAAGTATCTATTTAGGTCCTTTGCCCATTTTTCAATTGGATTGTTTGCCTTCCTTCTGTTACGTTGTATGAGTTCCTTATATAATTTGGATATTAACCCTTTATCAGATGTATCATTGACAAATATGTTCTCCCATACAGTGACTCCCTTTTTGTTTTGTTGATGGTTTCTTTTGCTGTGCAGAAGCTTTTCTTTTGATGTAGTCCTATTTGTTTATTTTCTACTTAGTTTTCTTTTCCCTATGGGCCTGAACACTCTTTACACTAGGATTTTACATCAAGAAAAAGAGACTTACTTGTGGGGAGCAATGGCCAAAGGAGAAGTGACACCAGCTGCATAATCCTTTTTTCCCCTGGGCTATTCCTAGGACAGGTTGCTTATCCTATATAATAAAAGGGTAATATGCAAATTGACCCTAAAGATGGAGTGACCGGGAATGACCAATCACTATGATGTGCACTGACCACCAGGGGGTCCACTCAGCCACAAGCCAGGCTGATGGCTGCGAGTGCAGCAACAGTGGCAAGAGCCTCCCCTGCCTCCTCAGCAGCACTAAGGATGTCCAACTGCCACAGTCAGATATCCCCTGAGGGCTCCCAAGCTGCCAAAGTGATGTCTAACTACCAGCTTAGATTGGGCCTAAGCTGACAGGTGGACATCCCCCAAGGGCTTTTGGGCTGCCAGAGGGTGCAGGCCGGGCTGAGAGACACCCCTCCCCCCCCCCGCCCCAGTACACGAATTGTCGTGCACCAGGCCTCTAGTAAGATCATGTTATCTTTAAGATAGAAGTGACTGGTGGTAGATTGAAGACTAGTAACGCTTTTTCATTTTAGCATGATTGTGCTGGTTTTTGGTGGAACTTCTAAAAGAAAAAGTCAGAACTTTTAGGTATTGTGTGAAAAAAGAAGAATGTGATTATGACAGTCATGGTAACTCTGCTTTATGATTTGAGATTCAGTTCTCTTTGTGCCTTTGGCCATGCTCTTCTCCATCCAAAATAACTGCCTGTCTTACTGGTTCATCATTCCCAAGACTATTAAATTCAGAAGCAGGATTTGAATGTACATTGGTTTATTTACTCTTAACATGAGCAGGACTTAATTATCAGTTCATTGGTTCATCTTAATTAAGAAGACACAGTGAAATAGTATTCTAGAAACAAAAATAGTCTGGGGCCAGAATTTATTGGAAATAACTCTGTTACAAGTTTTTGATTGCTGTTGTTTTGTGAAATCATAGTTCTTATAGTTCATAAAGATATTAATATTGGAGTTGTAGATGAGTTAAACTTTCCAATTATTGAATAATTTAAACTTTAAAGTCTGAGGGCAAGTACTAGTCACACACACACACACATAATTCACTTTATGGGGCATGGGGTTGGTTTCTGCAATAAATAGATTATTAATTTAGAATTAGCTAGTGAATATTCAGAATATTTAGTTGTTATTGGTAGTAATGAAAAGTTGGTTAGGGGAGAAAACTAAGATGTTATTTCTACAACTTAAGAAGTACAATTGCCAATTTCTCTAAGAAAATATTTGAGAAATTAATTTGCTGTGTTCCAATTGGCATAATTAACATTGACCAACACCAGATCTCTAAATTTATCTGCTTTTCTGAGGAAAGATACTTGCTTGGCAGCTTCAACTATTTGGACCTCAGTTTCTTTATTTATAAAATGCTAGGATCTTTAAGGCCTAGTCAATATCTAACATGTTTAATTCTCTGATCTTTTATATTTGCCCCCCCCCAAAATAAATATAATTTAATTTTCACTGAAATATATTTGGCTATATAGAATAATTGGGGCAGGGGAGATTCTTCTCTTTGATCTCTCTTGTGCAGGTTACTTGGATTTGAGTTTGAGATGACATACAATACCACACTCTTTTCCTAACTTAATTTCTTTATCAATACCTAAGGTGAAACTGGCAGGTGCCTTTGGTCAGGCATCCAGCCAGAGATATATCCAGGAGCAATTCACTGAAAAGAAAGAAGGAACTTTCTCTTCTGCCAAACTTCCCCATGCCTGCTGCTCTTGAAAGGCATTTGTACAGAAAAAAAATCTCTAAACAAATATAAAAAGCAACAGTTGTTTCTGTTTACGTTCCCATGGCATGACCTGATTTTTTCAATCCTCTGTGAAGTCTGGACCCTTGTTTCCCAGCAAGAGCCAAAGCAAACTGCTTTCAAGAGTCTCCATCTCTGTCTGTTTGCAAACCATACCCAGTTTGCCCATTAGGCAGACATCTGGCATGGGTACAACAGCACAGCTTCCTCATGGAGCCTCAGTCTGAGACACGGGCCAAGCTGTAGTCTGTGAGAACTCATCTGAAGATATAGAGGTCAGTGTGGGATAGGATAAATGAACTTGTTTTTAACACTGGAACGAAACAGAAAACATATGGGGACAATGCCTGGCCTGAGGCTGATACTGTTTACTGTACAAGGGTGAAGAGTACAGTTGTCTGCCCTTGAAAATGCTGTTGTGCAGGGAAAGAGTGATTGTGGCATGGTGTGTGTGTGTGTGTGTGTGCGCGCGTGCATGCGCGCTTGCGCATATGCACGCACAGGCATGCCCACATGCTAGAGAGGTAATATAAATATGTATAATTATTACCTGAAAACTGAAGACTATCATCAAATCATTCTATAGTAATTCCCCAATTCCTTCAAACCATTCTTAAGATCTCTTTAAAAAGAACAATTTTTGCAGGAAGCAACATAAGCTTCCAGTCTATTTTGCTATCGTTTAGACCTGCCTTTTGCTGTAGTCATTTACTGAAGTTACTTCCTGACATTTTGAACAAAACCGGTACTTTGATAGCCAAATTTAAAATGTTGTGAAATGATGTTTTTGTAGTTTAGAAAAGAACATTCTGCAGATCTCCTTTGTATGTGAGAGAGAAAATTATGATGCCTGGAATTGCTTAAACTCAAGGACATGTCCTTGATAATTTAAACACTGATAGAAATACTACTTTTATCCATTTGTTATTGTAGAATCTATATATATAAAAGTCTAATATGCAAAGTGTCCCCGCAGGAGTTCAACCTGGAGACCTGGAGTTTTATTGCTCACTATGACATGCCCTGACCACCAGGGGGTGGTGAGGAATGAAGGAAGGCCCAGGTTAGCATACAGCAGGTGGGGAAGGGAGGCCCTGGCTGGCAGCCAAAAGGCCTTGATTGGCCCTGATCACCAGCCAGGCCTAGGGACCCTACCTGTGCATGAATTTTGTGCACCAGTCCTCTAGTAATAGATAATCCCAGTACGTCATGGATTAAACCAACATACATTTATTTAGTTAACATTACTGTGGGTTAGAAATTTAAACTGTTGTATCTACTGGTTCTTCTGGTCTCCGTGGGGCTCCCTAAGCAATCAAATCATGTCAGCTAGGCAGTGCTGCTACTAGGAGGTAGATGGAAGGGTGGTGGTGACTAGGCTACACTTCTCTCTTCTTCTAGAAGGCTAGCTGCAACATATTTACATGTGGTCACAAGGGTCCAAGCAAGCAAGCAGAGGCCTTGACTTGAAACAGGTGACATGTCTATTAGTCCAAAGCAAGTCACAGGCCGAGGCTCAATTTTACCAGGTGGGGAATTAGACTCCATGATTTAATAGAAGGAGATACAATATTACCTTGAAAAGGGGGTGGCTACAAAGAGGGAGGAACCATTTTTTAAATCTACTTACTATTCGTTAGTACATATAACATGCTAGGTGACTTATATTTTCACCAAATTTTACAAGAACCCAATAAGTTAAATATTAAAAGATTAAATATTTCTGCATTTTATTTTTTTTAATATGTCTCTTTTTTAATATATTTTATTGATTTTTTACAGAGAGGAAGGGAGAGGGATAGAGAGTTAGAAACATTGATGAGAGAGAAACATCGATCAGCTGCCTCCTGCACACTCCCTATGTGCCCGCAACCAAGGTACATGCCCTTGACTGGAATTGAACCTGGGACCATTCAGTCCGCAGGCCGACGCTCTATCCACTGAGCCAAACCAGTTAGGTCTAAATATATTTCTTTATTGAAGGAGAGAGAGATAGAAACATCAATGATGAGAGAGTCATTGATCGGCTGCCTCCTGCACGTCTCCTACTGGGGATCAAGCCCACAACCCAGGCATGTGACCTTTGCTGAAATTGAACCTGGGCCCCCTCAATCCACAGGCTGACACTCTATCCACTGAGCCAAGCCGGCCAGGGCTATTTCTGCATTTTAAAGTTGAGGAAACAGGTTTATAGAGACTAAAAAGCTTGTGGAAGATCATAAATAATAAGCAGAAAAGCTCAGTTTTGGGCAAGAACTTAAGTGACCCCAAATCTTTTTCTTTATTAGATATATTTATTTTCATAGTTATCAAATTCTGTTTTAAAATTCTTATATCTTTATTTCTTCATCTCTTTTAAATATTTATTTTATTAGATTTTATTACTGTATCCATGTAAGTCATTCCAGTGTACTCTTATTAAAAGAAAAGTTGAGAGTTGCTAGATTTGGTGCAGATTGAAACCAAACATTTTACCACCTTACATAAAACCTAAATAGTAATCTATACTCTGGATTTACGTCATACTGAAAATATTTCTTGACTATTCCATCTTCATGACTACACAGGAGTCTAGAGATGGTAGGAGGAGAGAGTCTAAAAGGCAGATAGATAAATTTAGGAGAATGAGAACAAATAGATAACAAATGTCTTAGAATAGATGTGTAATTTTAGTGGATCCATATGTCTTGACTCTCCCCTGGGAAGATCTAGGGCAGTGGTCGGCAAACTCATTAGTCAACAGAGCCAAATATCAACAGTACAACAATTGAAATTTCTTTTGAGAGCCGAAAACCGACTGCTGCGCATGGGCCACGAAGTTACAATGGCACTGTACGTGCACGCCCGCACATGGTATTTTGTGGAATAGCCACACTCAAGGGGCCAAAGAGCTGCATGTGGCTTGCGAGCCACAGTTTGCAGACCATGGATCTAGGGTGAGTGCCTTATGCATGGTACAGTGGAAAGAGCCATGTCCCGAAAATCTGCACACTGGCTCCCTGAGGCCCCTGCATGACTAACTAGCTGTTTGAAGTTGGTGTATCATTTTACTTCCCTTGGCCTCAGTTTCTTCAATAATAAACCAAGAGTCTTAACATTTTAAACAACCTTGGATATAAACTATTCCAGCATTCTTATTCATTACACAAGAACACTTTGAAGAGGGAACTTCTAGGGCTGATATTCAACCTGCCTGCCATACTGGTTTCTGCCTGCCAGAATAAAGTGCTATCTTTTCCCAACATTTAAGAGTCAGCTTTTATTTTATTTTTTAATTTAAATTCTTTATTGTTTAAAGTATTACATATGTCTCCTTTTTCCCCCATTGACCTCTCATTGGTCGTTCCCACCCCTCAGCACATGCCCTCACCCCTCTACTGTCTGTGTCCATGGTTTATGCTTATATGAATGCATACAAGTCCTTTGGTTGATCTCTTACCACCCCCGTCCCCTGCCTTCCCTCTGAGGTTGGATGGTCTGTTCGATGCTTCTATGTCTCTGGGTCTATTTTAGTTCATCAGTTTATGTTGTTCATTATACTCCACAAATGAGTAAGATCATGTGATATTTATCTTTCTCCAACTATTTTTTAAGAGTCAGCTTTTAATAAGAATATGAATGTTCTATGTGCCTACCAAAAGGGATACATTTTCTTATTTCTCATAAATTGCCTTATAATTAGCCTTGGTATTACCCTTAATGGTCTCTAGTCATTGTGTCCGTAAAATGGGTGTGAGACCTGCACAAATTTTATGTTCTCCTATTGAACTGTGGATTAACATAATTATCATTTTGTTCTAATTTGTACAAGCACATGGTGACAGCAGTAATGCTTCATCCTTATAAAATATCACCTAATGTTCACTAATTGTTAGTGACATTCTATCAAGTTATACCAATGTCTGAGATCAGTTTTTTTTTTTTTTTTGGAAGGTTCAATTGAAGAGAAGGCCTAAGGGGAATGTTTAGGGAAACATCAGTCAGGCAACTTCTTCTCTAGGCTTCTGGAGGAATACTCTTGACTTGATGTCTTTTCTGGATTCTAGATGTAAGTTAGGGGATAAGAGCATGAAGAGCTCTGGTTTTGGTGGGGTTTTGGTTTCAGAATAACAAGGCACAAAGAATACTCACACCCATCGGATGCTCAGCCAGACACATCAGGTTGGTGTTCTACACAGTCCTTGGGACCATAAAATGAGTTTTTAATAAGAATATTCATTGGCTGGCTTTGTGCCCTGTGCAGGTCTCACTCAGGAATCTGTAACACCAATGAGTTCGTACAAGTGTCAGTTCCTGGTCATTTGGGACCCAAGTAATAGCAGTGAACTCTGTTTTGGTAAAGTCTTACTGCTGATCTTTGCCATATCCATAAGCTAAGCATTTCTATTTGCTTTTACCATTTCAAGTTGCTTTTTTAAATAATAGGACTAAAAACTATGAGCATACCAATATAGAGATGGTATTCTAGATCTGAGGTTTGTGATAAGATTTTCAAAATCAAATACTACTTAATAGTAATAATAGCTGTTATTGTATTAGTCTGCCGATGCTACCATAACAAAATACCACAGACTACATGGCTTGAATAACAGAAATGCATTTATTCACAGTTGTAGATGCTAGAAGTCCAAGATCAAGGTATCAATATGTTTGGTTTCTTCTGAGACCTCTCCTCATGGCTTGTGGATGGCCACCTTCTCACCGTGTCCTCACAATGATCTTTTCCTTGTGAGCAAATAACCCTGGTGCCTCTCTTTGTATCCTAATCTCTCCAGTTGTATTAGATTAAGGCCCACTCTAACCACTTCATTATTTTAATTTAAGTATTTAAAGACCTTATCTCTAAATTCAATTATAACCTGGAATACGAAGCTTCAATATATACATTTTGGGGAACATAATTTAACCTGTAACATTTAATAGTCTTTATTTCTGCAAGGTATGATTCTAGTCACATTACATACATTAAGTCCAAGGTTTCTCAAGCTCGGCAATAGGACATTTTGGACTAGATAATTCTTTGTTGGGTTTGGATGGGAGGTTGCCCTATGAATTGTAGTATGTTTAGTATCATCCCTGGCTTCTACCCATTAGATGCCAGTAGTACCTCTTCACTTAGTAGTAACAACCAAAAGTGTCTTCAGACATTATCAAATCCTCCTAAGGCAAAAAATTGTTCCATTTAGACCATGTATTAGGTCTAATCTTTACCACCACATAATTAGTTAACTTTTTTAAAATTGACTTTTTGAGAGAGAGAGAGCAGGAAAGGTAGAGAGGGAGAGAGAGAGAGAGAGAGAATCAGTTGCCTCTCACAAACACCCCAACCAGGAATTAAACCTGCCACCTTCTGGTATATGAGACAATGAATGCTCAACCAACTGAGCCACATCAGCCAGGACTACAAGTTAACTTTTAATATCACCACTTCATAGAGAAAAATTCTGAGATCAAGAGGAGATGAATGATTAGACAAGGTCACATGGAGAATAAGTGCCAGAATTTCAATTTATTCTTTTTTCCATGACATTAAGTTGCTCCATAATGGCTACTCTACACCTCTTCAACCTTCCACTGTCTCCAATCAAGTTAATTCAAACTCTGAAACTAAACTGAAAAAAAAATTTTTTAAACTAATCGGTAATTAACCATATGATGATACTTTCTAATCTTTATGAAAACCCAAACCATAAATGGGTTGTGCCTTCCCCAAATACTGATCTATTGGTATTTCAGGTCATCAACCTGACATCACACTAACAGTTCCCTCTAAAATCATCATTAATAATTGGGAACTAGTCTGGAGGATATACTTCAAGGATAATAGATTATAAATTTTAGCTTAATCTAACCAACTGTCCACTCCTAAAATATATGACACCCCAATTTGAAAAAAGAAAAAGGAGAGAATTTAGGATATTGGCCTTTGGCTATGCAAATAATTAGGTACAAAAATAATGTTTAAGTCCTGCCTTGTGAGAAGTTTAAAAATGAAGGATCTTTGGATAATGCACCCCAGAAATTGTGGTGACTTCAGAGTGATGGTTATTTTTTTCTTAAAGCCAATGGATTTATCAAATATTATGTGAACTTTTAATAATCTCCAAAGAAGAGAGAAAACTAAATGATTGTGCAATTGTGTAGGCTGGGGTGTTCTGGGAGAGATCCCTTTCTAACTCTTGAGAGGTAGTCTTCGCTTCACCGTGAAGCGCAAGACTTATCCTAGCATACCAATAAATGTTGTACTGGCCATAAAAAGTCAGCTCTAGTATAAATCCAACTTCAGTATTTAATTCCTTGACCTTCCCTGTCACTGATTCCCACAAGCAAGCTACATGCCCTGTGAAGTTTCTCCTTTTTATTGGCTTTAAATTTACCATCTGATCACTTTGTAGGTCCTACACTCAACGTGCCATGAGACAACATAAAAAAAGGACTGTTCCAGAGACCTTCATGTTTTGGAACATCTTCATCTATCCTATTCTGACTATTCCCTCTGCCCCAACTCTTCCATATGATAATGAATCTCTTGGGGAAGGTGTGATTTCAGTGTTTTTTGTTTTGTTTTGTTTTGTTTTAACACAGAGTTGAAGTAAATAAGAGAGAAATCTTCATTTCAATTCAGAATGATACTAAGCTGAGTCCTCTGGAACATTGTTTCTGCTTTATCAACAATGCTTTATTAGGAAAACGGTAACTTAAAATATTTCAAGTTCCCGTTGTTCCTGCTACAATTTTTAAAAGATGTTATTTAAAAGTATGAATTTTGGAGATGTCTTTTTTAAAAAAGTAATTCTTCATAGGGATTTCAAATAGAGCTGTGTTTATTTATAAAGGTATATTTTAAACAGTATCCCTGTTTCTCCCCACCTTGAAAAGATTTCTCCTTTTACTGTTTTGAAATTTTAAGTTCTATTTTATCATAGTTGTTTTTCTTAATTATTAATTTACCAAGGGAAGATAAGACACACTTTTTACCCCAACTTAGGAACATCTGTGCTTATGATTTTTAACGAGAGGATATCAAAATTACTCCTGAGGATTTTTCTAAACTATACCCCATGATTCTCCTCCCTGCAGAGATGCAGATGCACTCAGATATGCTACAAATCACAGAGCTACTTATGTCTGGGCTGTAAAATAATATTGAGAACTGCTGGTCTGTATTAAAGAAAATGTTTTGTTGAATGGAGTTTGTTAGAAGATTTTTTCCCCTGAGCACTTTAACCTCTTCCCATATAAGCTTACACATGCTGTTCTCTCAATCTTGAAGTCCTTTTCTGCTTTTCCAGTTCATCTTTAAGTGCCTGGCACAGCCATCTCCCACCTGGAGTGCCTATTCCAGACTCCCAGGCAGGAGTAGGTGTCCCAGCCTCTGTACTCTCATTGTACCTTGAAGTCTGTCCTTCCTCTTACCAGACTTCAGGTCTTGAATGTTAGGGATGATAGAGATCATCTTTCTATCCCTAGTACAGAGAAACAAGTCTAAGACATATATTGGGGGCTCAGTAAATGTCTATGAATGAGTGAAAATGTTTAAGTTTTAGGGAAATGAGAAGTGGATTGTGAGGAGAAAGGTAAACAACTTGAAGACAACCTGGTGGGCCCCTTAACAGGGTTAAGGGATGGAGACCAAAGACACATTCTAGAAAAGGACAGAAGGCAGGGAAAAGGTTCTCTTTAAGCATCGAGGTTGCTTCTTTAACCCCCTGCTGTCCAGTAGACTGTTCTTCCTAATTTGGGTGAAAGTGTAAGTAGTAAAATTTCACCCCACCCAGAAGTACCAATATTTGTCTTGCTCCAGACTCAACATGGCAAGCCAGAGGAGCTATCACTGAAATGGATTAAAATAACAGAGATGTTCTGAAAATTTGATAAAAGCTTCAGGGTAAATGTTATTTGAACATCACAGGCTGCAACAGGAAGACTAAATCCTGGAAGTTATGAAAAAATAATGAAAAGGATTTGAGAATGTTGTCATTTCTAATAATAAAAAGAAAAACATTATCGTTTAAGTCAGTCAGCACTGAAAGAGCCTGGCAAACCCCATGAGAAGCAGAGTCCCGAGAGCAGGAGACTCCCTTTGCTTTGCTCAGAGTGACAGAGGGAAATGCTCTCCCCTTCTTTATGTTTAAAGAGAATAAATGCCAGAGCAGGACTCAGGGATCTGCAGTAAGAAAAGACCAAGCTCCTTAAATTTCTTCTGACTTTGCAGATAATCACTTGCCCAGCTGCCCAGGGCTAGTGAAAATTAAAGTGGTCTTCGCCTATGGTAAAGACAGGATGGTTCCTCCCTGTCCCCGGCTTGCTAGCATACTTCTCATCTGAATCCCTGTTCATTCTTTGAGTCTCAGCACTCTTTAAAAGCCAGAGAAACTGAAACACAAAGTTTGCTGTCACAAATTTGGAGAAAGTTCTGTTTGGAGAAAGCCTTAGGTAAAATTACACACACTTGCATGAGACCTGAAACACTCCAGCATGGGAGTGCAGGGAACATGGGAACCCAGGAGAAGCAAGTGATGCAGTGTCCCAGGTGCTCTGGGACTACATCCATGGGGTCCCTGCACATTTCTTGGCAGCAAGTGGGTATTGGGATTGAAATGGCAAGTGGGATTTTTTTCTCTCTCTCTCACCTACCAGAGCTCCTATCTATACGTCACAGAATGGGGCAAAATACCTGGCTAGAATTTGTGTTAAATCATTATCACAAAATTGAATAGAGTAATGACAAATGCATGGCATTGAGGTGTCCCTGTCAGAATTCAAATTTCCAGATAAGGTCAAAGCTCATTTTGCCTCCCTGTTATCTGGTTGTTTCTTAAATCCTCTCAAGAGAAGCTGTGACTTTTAGAATGACTTGGCGGATGGTGAATAAATGGAATTTATGAATATGCCCTCTCTTTTAGGGAGGTTCCCTATGCTGAGGAATTTGACAAACTAAATTTAAAATTGGGGCTAAGAATGACTGCTAGCAAAGATGAAGTACCAACATAAAGAGCAGCCACATGGTGGTGAGTCCAGATCTTGTAACTTCTTACCCAGAATGCTTTTTACTTCAGCACACTCTCTACTATCTTGAAAGTATTATTATTCTAAAAAACAAAAATAGAAACAGTATTTTTTAATCTTAACTTTGTATGTAGTTTTTCTGTGCCTACAAACACCAAAGTACCATCTATGGTCTTGAATGTAGCATGTGTCACCTTATACAGTTACTCACTTTGGGAGGGCGGGTAGAAGTAAAGGGGAAAAGCCATCATGCATTCCCTCTGTATACAGTACATATGAACATAACGGAGGACAAATTTGCCTTACACATATGGAAAAAGTAAGAACTTTAAACGTTCTTACTTGGGAAGAGTCACATCATAAAAAATATCAAAATATAGGCATCAGATTTGTTTGACAATAGCCTTTTACATAAACCATAGAAAAGCAGTTGGAGAAGAGTTGTCAACATAATAACACTCAGACCTGTAAGCTAATTTGCATGAGTTTATTTTAGCCAAGCAGAGGACATCCTGAAAGCAAGATCTCAGCAGACAAAAAAAAATGCTCCAGAGAATGACAGTTATGTGGCGGTTTTTTCTTATACATTTGGAATTAAGGATGGAACTAAGGAAGATTGATTACATGGAGGTGGGAGAGAGCAAGATGGGAAAATCTCTATGATGGAATTACAGGATAGTTGACACGATTATGTGTTCTCTTAGGGATGGTTATTCTTCCCAGGGGTCTGAAAAAGATCACTGGCATTTCAAATGTGCCTTAGCCTAGATGAACAAGAACAATGGACAGGGCAAAGATAAGCCTTTCATAAATTGTGGGTGAGATATGCCCAGTTCATCAGTTCACCCTGTGAGGCACCTTTTGGTCACTAAACTTGTCAGATTTATTATAGAGCCCCCTTTACATTCACAGAGTGAACTGTAGGTTTTGCCATTGATGGGTAGATACAGGATTCTTTGATGACATACAATACAATGAATCATGTTCTTTCTTGGCTTTTGGCTGAAGTTCCAAAGACTGAATACATCATTGCAGATGCATCCTGTCTTACCTCTTTAGAATGTAACCTCTGTGAAGGCAGGATTTTTGTCTTTTTTGTATGTGGTGGTATCTTCAGCACTTAAAATAATACCTGGTAGATAGTAAAAAAAAATAGCTGTTGAATAAATAAATGAGTGAATGAATGGTTGAGAAGTTAATGAATAGATGAAAAGCTTAGTGTGTCTGGGATTTGGGCAAATATTTATTTCCCTACTGTTTTGAGATCAACTTCAGGGTAGTGAGTTCCACAGTGGCAGCCTCTAGACCAGTGGTTCTCAACCTGTGGGTCGTGACCCCTTTGGGGGTTGAACGACCTTTTCACAGGGGTCGGCTAAGACCATCAGAAAACACATATTTCCGATGGTCTTAGGAACTGAGACACCGCTCCTCTATACATCTCCAGGCAGGTCCACCCACATGCAGATATGCCCACATATGAGTACCCGGTGTGATGACATCATTGTGCCAACCCCATCACATACACCCCATACAAATACAGGTATATGTGACAGGGTTGACGCCATAATGTACTTATGCGGACCAGTCAGACATGTGTAGAGAGCAGCTACTGTGTAGAAAGCAGCTTCAGTGTTGAAAGCAGCTACTCTGTTAAAAGCAGCTACTGTGTTGAAAGCAGCAGTATGGAGGTAAAACGACACTTCATGAATTATAATTACTGGGTAAATGTAAAATCATGTACTGTAAAATCATCAACTACTGCAAAAGAAAATCTGTACCATGGAACTTAATCTGGATTCTGATCGGTCTTTTTATATTCAGCTGTGGTTGATGTGAATACTGACCCCTTGTGATAGTAACAACACAGAGAATGGTAAATCATAGAAAACTTTAATGAACTGTGTTAATTGAACTATGCCATGTATCATCTTTTGTATTATTAAAGCTATTGTTATATATTATTTTCATTAGCAAACCATCCCATGACAATGGATCGTGTAGAGAAGAACATTAAAGAAAATAAGATATAGTGAGGATTTTTTACAGTATGGTTTTACCTCAATAATTACAGCAGGAATTGAGAAACTGCAATGTGTTATTTGTTGTGAAGCTCTATCAACCGATTTATGAAGCCAAACAAACTAAAATGCCATTTTGATAGCAAGCATTTGAGCTTTGCCAGCAAGGATACCAACTATTTTAGAAGCAAAGCTGATGGACTCAAGAAAGTCAGACTTGACACTGGTGGCAAGTACCACAAACAAAATGTAGCAGCCGTTGAAGCTTCCTATTTGGTGGCACTCAGAATCGCCAGAGCTGTGAAATTTCACACCATTGCTGAGGATTTACTGTTGCCAGAGGCCAAAGACATTGTTCGAGTTATGATCGGAGACAAATTTGTTAAGAAATTGAGAGCAATTTCCTTATCTAACGACACTGTCTGCAGAAGAATAGATGACATGTCTGCTGATATTCTTGATCAGGTAATCCAGGAAATTAAATCTGTTCCACTTCCAATATTTAGTATCCAGCTTGATGAATCTACAGACGTTGCAAACTGTTCACAGTTACTGGCTTACATGAGATATATTAATGATGGCGACTTTAGAGATGAGTTTCTCTTCTGAAAACCTCTTGAAACGACAACTACTGCACGTGATGTATTTGACACAGTTGGTTTATTTCTGAAAGAGCATAAGATCTCTTGGGAAAAGGTTTGTGGTGTTTGCACAGATGGTGCTCCAGCTATGCTAGGATGTTGATCTGGATTTCAACATTTGGTACTGAATGAGTCACCAAAAGTCATCGGAACTCACTTTATGAGTCATCGGCAAATATTAGCAATGAAGACGCTGCCACAAGAGTTACAAGAAGTAATGAAACACGTCATGAGTTCTGACAATTTTGTAAAGGCGAGCACTTTAAATAGTCGACTGTTTTCGCAACTGTGCAATGAGTTGGATGCGCCGAACAGTGCTCTGCTATTTCACACTGAAGTGAGATGATTGTCGAGAGGAAAAGTTTTAAAATGTGTTTTTGAGCTTCGTGATGAACTCAAAACGTTTTTTAATCAGAAAGCAAGACTGCAGTTCGAAGCACTTTTCAGCGATAAAAGTGAACTGCAGAAAATAGCTTACTTGGTTGACATCTTTGCCATCTTGAATGAGTTATATTTATCACTGCAAGGACCAAATTGCAAATGAAACTTCAGCTTTGGCAAAAAAAATTGGATGAAAATAAAATTTACATGTTGCCTACCTTATCTGCTTTTTTGAAGGAACATGATATTGAACCAGACAAAAGGATTACAATGATAATTTCTGTGAAAGAACGTAATATTTTCTCTCTTTTCTGCGTTCAGTGCAGCTAGAGAGTGAGTCCAATTCCTGAGTAGAGGTGGCTGGGGATTGAGAAATAAAAGAAAGAGACAAGACACAGAGATAGAAAGAAAAGCTGGGGCCAGGTGGACCGCTGCCCTCTTCTGATGGAGATACAGTGACTTAGAGCCGATGCAGTGTGTTTATTTTATACTCCCAAATACCAGGAAGTTTCACCAAAAGATCAAGACAAAAGGAGATTATTTGCATTCTTGAGTAGACCCTGAGCATTCCTGGTGCTAGGCTGGACTTAGATATCAAAACCCACTTCCCTACACCTGGGCAAAGATAAGAGTCAATACTGAGAACACATCTGCCTTTTTTGTAAGATGTGTAACCAAGACACGGCTTTGCCTGTCGCCTTGGGTTCAGCTGACAATCATTAAGGAATAATGCCCATGTGCCTTTCCAGGCACTCTCTACAAAAGAACACTTGCACATGCTTGCAGATGAAATTTCATCGTACTTTCCATCTACCTGACACCCCATTTGCACTTGCCAGAAGCCCATTCACAGTCAAAGTTGAAGATGTTCCTGAGACAGCCCAAGAGGAGCTCATTGAACTTATTAACAGTGATGCAGTGAGAACTGATTTCTCTACAATGCCAGTTACAAAATTCTGGGTCAAGTGTTTGCAGTCATATCCTGTTCTGTCTGAGACTGTGTTGCACCTTCTTCTTCCATTTCCAACAACATATGTTTGTGAAATAGGGTTTTCCAGCTTGTTGGTTATGAAGTCTAAATACAGAAGTAGACTTGTTGTGGAAGATGATCTTGCAAAGACTGACCCAAGAATTTCTGTTCTGGTGAGAAAGAAGCAATCTCAACCTTTGCACTGACGTTGGCTTTTTACGCATACTGTTGCAAAATGTAGCAATGGAGTTTACTGTTGTTATATTAAGACTGTTACCCATGCTTCAAGACAAAATTTTATTTATTTGTAATTAGAAATAAATATTTCACAATATATAATTACATATTGTTTTTGTGATTAATCACTATGCTTTAATTATGTTCAATTTGTAACAATGAAAATACATCCTGCATATCAGATATTTACATTATGATGCATAACAGTAGTAAAATTATAGTTATGAAGTAGCAACGAAAATAATTTTATGGTTGGGGTCACCACAACATGAGGAACTGTATTAAAGGGTCACAGCATTAGGAAGGTTGAGAGCCAACACTCTGGACTATAAAGCAGAATCTTTGTTTACACGGTATTGCTTTCCACCCACCCCCCCCTTAATTAAATGCCTTTAGATAGATCATAAATGCTATGATTTACCATGCTTTCTGCCCTCATGCCTTACACTTGGCTGATTTACATATTTACTTTACCTGCCTGTATTATTTTTGCAGGTGTTTTAGTTTGTGACCTGTTAATTTCACTTTAAAGATGTTCTGGAGGGCAATGTTACAGATGCCAAAGTCATAATTCATGGATTCATTGTGAATTGAGCATTTATCATGAATTGGGCTAGTAAGTGCAAGAACTGAAGATGAAAAAGTCTCTTCCTCAAAAGCTGGAAACCTAATGTCACAAAAAGTCTGAATCCCACCTCCAGTAGGCCCTCCAGTTTAACACCAACAGCCCTTCTTTTCTCACCAGGAAGGCCATCTTTCAGCAATAATCTCATTCTGACACATCATTAGTTATTTCCTTATTTCCTTTTACCCACATGTTTTAAGGTTTTTTTTTTACTTATTCTCACTAAGCAAACAGATCTCTCTCTCTGTCTCTCTCTCTCTCTCTCTTTCTCTCTCTGAGGAGTCAGGTTCCAATCCAGGATCCCGTGTGTGATTTTTTTAGGTCCATCCAGGCTTTGCCTGTCAAGCCTCATGGAGAGAAGCTGCCCTCCCCGATGCAGACTGGCTGAGTAACTGGACAATCAGTGGGTCTGTGCTGCCTGTCACTACTTGACCCAATTAAGCAGAGACAGGGTTCAATCATATATGAGCGTTTATTCCAATACTGCCAGCAGTATGGGAGAGCAGCAAATCATCCACAAAAATCTGCTCTGCAGCCCCGCATAAACCAGCTGCTGATATAGGGTAAGATATTACACAGAGAAATGTGGATTATAGGCATGGGGAAGTAGGAGGCTGGGGTGGGACTCCATTGTTTGGGCAACAAGGTTGTTAATCTTTCCATGATGATAGGCAGTTGTTGAATGAGAATGCTTCCAAGGTTGATTCCCAGGTCCAAGGTTAACTCCCAGTTTCCAGGGGCATACAACCCCCAGACAAGTTAAAATGTCCTTTCTTTCACCAGAACAAGGCAATCATGGTTATTAGAGCATTATTAATATTTCCCATAACCATAGCTAGTCCCCAGTATTCTATTTTTGCCCCTAACAGCTGCACAGCCCATACACTGTAGTTTTCTGAAGAGAATTGCTGTCAAGTACTCACCCATCCCCAGCCCTGGCCCAGCCATGCTTGTTCCTATGCATGTCTAGCTACATTCCTAGCCCAGGTTCCTCCATGAAGACGCCGCCTTCTCAGGGGCCTTGACTCAGGTACTTTTTTCTACTTGACTCAGTACCTTTCTTTATTTTATTTATTTATTTATTTACTTATTATTTTTTTAAGTAAATCTTTATTCAGATTATTATAATTGTTTCTCCTCCCCCCCTGCCCCATAGCTACCCTCTACCTGGTTCCCACCCCACCTTTTGCCCTTACCTCCTCCCCACTGTCCTCATCCATAGGTGTACGATTTTTGTCCAGTCTCTTCCTGCACCCTCCCCATACCCTTTTCCCCCTGAGAATTATCAGTCCACTCCCTTTCTATGCCCCTGATTCTATTATATTCACCAGTTTATTCTGTTCCTCAGGTTTTTAATTCACTTGATTTTTAGGTTCACTTGTTGATAGATATGTATTTGTTGTTCATAATTCTTATCTTTACTTTTTCCTTCTTCCTCTTCTTAAAGAATACCTTTCAGCATTTCATATAATACTGGTTTGGTGGTGATGAACTCCTTTAGCTTTTTCTTATCTGTGAAGCTCTTTATCTGCCCTTCAATTCTGAATGATAGCTTGTTGGGTAGAGTAATCTTGGTTGTAGGTTCTTGCTATTCATCACTTTGTAGATTTCTTGCCACTCCCGTCTGGCCTGCATAGTTTCTGTTGAGAAATCAGCTGACAATCGTATGGGTGCTCCCTTGTAGGTAATTAACTGTTTTTCTCTTGCTGCTTTTAATATTCTCTCTTTGTCTTTTGCTCTTGGCATTTTAATTATGATGTGTCTTGGTGTGGTCCTCTTTGGATTCCTTTTGTTTGGGGTTCTGTGCACTTCCTGGACTTGTAAGTCTATTTCTTTCACCAGGTGGGGGAAGTTTTCGGTCATTATTTCTTCAAATAGGTTTTCAGTATCTTGCTCTCTCTCTTCTTCTGGCACCCCCATAATTCTGATGTTGGTTTGCTTGAAGTTGTCCCAGAGGCTTCTTACACTATCTTCAACTTTTTGGATTTTTTTTTCCTTTTTGCTTTTCTGGTTGAGTGTTTTTTGCTTCTTTGTATTTCAATTCTTTGACTTGATTCTTGCATTCCTCTAGTCTGTTGTTGGGTCTCTGTATAATATTTTTTATTTCAGTCAGTGTATGTTTAATTTCTAGTTGGTCTTTTTTCATATCTTTGAGGGTCTCATTATATTTATTGGCCTTTTGTAGGATATTCTTGAAAAGCCTTATAACCGTGGTTTTGAATTCCATAGCCAGTCGTTTGTTTTCCTCCATTTCTTTCATTTGTGATCTGTTTCTTTGTCACCGCATTTTCACTGCTTCCCTGAGTTGGTAGGGTAGCTTTGTGTGCTAGGTTTCTTATATGGCCCAGTGGGTTACCTGAGGTGGACACTCTTGGTGCACCCCTTTGTGGACTGTGTGTACAGCCTTGTTGTAGTTAAGTCTTGATTGTTGTTGGTATCACTGGGAGGAATTGACCTACAGGCCAGTTGGCTGTGAGGATCAGCTGTGTCTACGCTGGGAGAAGTTCGGTGCTGGAGACAGCCTTATAGGATTAGACTTGCAAAATTGCAAAAGCCTCTGTATTCAGCTTGGATGGGGTGGAGTCTCAGGGTGGAGCAGACAGTCTTGGCTTCCTGTCAGCCCTGCCCTTGTGGGCGCACGCCTCCAGACCTCTGCCTTCCCCGGCTCCTGAGCCTCTGCCCGAGAGTTCAGATTCCCCCGCGAGAGTGTGGGTCCCCAGGGGCTCACCTGGAACTTGGGTTCAGTGCAGTCAGAACTGGGATTCAGTGCAGTCAGGAGCTTCTGACTCCCTTCTGCTAGGGAAAGCCTGTGGCAACCTCCTCAGTCTTTGTGCGCACTGGCGCCTGCACCTCCAGACTTCTTCCTTCCCCAGCTCCCGAGCCTCCACCTGAGAGTCCAGATTCCCCCTGCAAGAACGTGGGTCCCCAGGGGCTCACCTGGAACTGTGGTTCAGTGCAGTCAGAACTGGGGTTCAGTGCAGTCAGGAGCTTCTGACTCCCTTCTGCTAGGGAAAGCCTGTGGCAACTTCCTCAGTCTTTGTGCGCACTGGTGCGCGCACCTTCAGACCCCCTCCCTTGGGTCTCCGAGTCTCCGAGTGCCTTTCTCTCTACCTGACAGTCCAGACTCCCCCTGTATGAGCCTAGGTCCACGGGGTTTCACCCAGAACTGGGGTTCAGTACAGTCGGGGGCTTCCTTCCCCCTCCCGCCAGAGAAAATCAGGCAGGCTCTTATCCGCCCTTCCTATCTGCGTGCACAGAGACCCTTTGCCGTACCTCAGCCCTTTGCCGTTCCTCCAGTTCTCCATGAGTTTTTCTCTTTCCTTCTAGTTGTAGAATTTCCACTTAGCCAGCTTTCCTGTGGTTCTGGATGGTGTCCGTTCTGTTTTTTAGTCGTAGTTTTGAAATTGTGGTGCAAGGCAGCAGTTTAGGTGCTTACCTATGCCGCCATCTTGGTCCAAATTCGACTCAGTACCTTTCTATGCTTCCCTCTCCCCCAGGCCTGGGGGTCCATAAAGAGGCAGGAGCCTTTGGGGCTCTTCAGCAATGAGATGATTTCCTTTTTCTGCACTGCTTCCATCTGACCTTTGCCAGTTTCTGTTCTGTAGGAGGAAGTTGAACACTAGGAGGCTGGAACGTCTTTGTTCCTCTTGCTTCCTTCTTTGTTCCTTTGCACCATTACAGTACATGAATAAAGGCTTGATTATTACTGATTATTATTTTTTGACACTCTGTACATCCAAGCAGGTTATGGGAAACAAAACTGACTCCTGATTCTCCTTGTCTCCCCACTTTTCTTTTTCCCTCTCAATATCTCAGGACCAGTAGAAAGCATAGCATCCTCTTGATTTTTGCTTATTTTGAGAATATGACTTTTCACTTCTGTTTAATAATCCATCATAATTTGGAGTTAATTCCATCTAGTGGAAGCCACTAATGACATCCAATTGTGCTTAGAATAACATTTAAATTCTTTATTATTATGGATAATAAGGCCCCCAAATATCTGACCCTCACTTCTTCAAACTTACCCTCCTATCAGTCTGCCTCATTTGTTACATTTCAGCCATGCTGGTCTTCCTTCTCAAACACATCCAACTCTTTCCTGTGTCGGAGCTTTTGTGCACAGTTTCATCCCTGCCTAAATGTTTTCCCACAGCTCTTAGCATGACTGTCTGCTGATTCCTCAACTCAAATATTGCCTCCTTCAGTAGTTGTTCCTTTTCCAGTGTGTTCTTCATCCGGTCATTCTTCATTCCATTGCTTTGCTTTATTTTTATAACAGTTTAACTGCCTTCAAATATGTTGTTCATTTACTTAATTGTTTATTACTAGAATGTTGCTCTGATTTACCTCATATTCCAGGGCTCAGGATGGGGTCTGGTGCATGCATCAGTGTACTTTCCTCCTGTCCCCCTTTGACTTCTACCAACATCCAGGTCACCCATTGTGCTCCTAAAGCTCTGGGTCCAGGCCCCATTAATGGCCTATTCAGTGCTCTATTGTACAGTCCCATGAATTCCTCTCCTTAAGTGTATTTTATCATTACTCTGTCTCAATGAGCCATTCTCAGAACCAGAATTTACCATCATCTCAAATTTCTAAAATTTTTCTCTCTTAGACAATAATTACCACAGCCCTTTCTTCATTCCAACTTATTTTTTCCTTGAAGCTCTTACTGATTGTAGATACTAAATCCTTTTTCTTCTTATTCATAATAAGTCCGCTAAATTCCGTTTTCTTTTCTGCTTAGAACTTATGACTAACTATTTCAATTCACTCTCTTAAGCTTCTAAAAGTTGTCTTTGTTATATAGCTATACATTGGACTTACTTTGGCAATGTCCTTGGTCTTACAATATCAATGTAATGGGCTTAACAATGAATGGACTTGGCAATGATGATATTCTTTTCCTTTCATCCTGTTCCAGGGTAGAAAGTACAATTAGAACCTCAGCTCTGTTTGGTAACCCTTTAATTCACCCCTATAGTGCTCTTTCTTTGCTCAAGCCTCCAACTATACCCTTATGCTCACCATAAGACCACACCTTTTCTATTGAAAAAAAAATTAAAAAACAGATTCCATCAGACATAAATTATTCTAATTCCTTACCACCTTGGTTCTGATCCTATCTACAGCATCTCCTGTCCTATTCTTCGTATGAATTATCTCAGAGCAGAAGTGTACGTTTTATTCTTTTATGGTCTGTACCTAGTACACTCTCTGGTAGACATTTATTATATATTGATTGAATAAATGAAATAATAGAAGATAGGCAGTTCAAAGTTTATTAGCAGAAAGTGGGATGTTTAACATTCTGAACACCAATACAGGTGTGCTTGACAGAGCTGTAGTCTGGACTAGAGTGAAGCTAAGTACTGAAAAGCATTTGCCTTGGTAAAACTTATAGGAGCACTTAGCCTCACTATCACGCTGGGACAAACATGACTGTGTGATTAAATAGATGCCACCCTGGTCCTAGAGCCAGGAGACATAGTTGCTCACCTTGACCTTGCTACTAGATGTCATTAGCTCTCTAGACCTTGATAACCTCATCTGAAAATTAGGGGCCTGATAGTCTCTAACTTCTCTCTGGCTCTAAAAGTCCATGATTTTTGTATTCCCTTGTCATTGTATCAGACTGACAGCTAAAAGTGAGGACCTTATTATAGAATGGGTGAGCCTAGGTGAGAGGGTAAATATCTCATGCTGGACCCCAGAAGGAAAGACAGCACCAAAGACATACTGAGTTTATTTTATTGTTTTATTTGAGCCTACACATCATGGGGGACATGAAAACTTGAGGCTGGAGCCTCAATATTTGTACTTATTTCAAAAAGCAAAGTTATCAGTCAAGAAGTGGATCTTAGTAGAAGTATATATTATGCAAATAATCTTGTACTTTTAGTTTTGATGCAAAAGGAAAACATTGAGGGCTTTTATACATGACATAGACCTTTATTTTAGACAAGGGGCCCAGTGCACGATTTCATGCACCTTGAAAGGAACTGTGGGACTTGAGGCTGCGGTAGGCACAGGGACTGGTCTCGGCCCATCCTCCATGCCCTTGCCTAGCCCCTCCCACCACAACCCCTGGTTCCCTGTCTGTTGGCAGCCCCACTCCCGTGGACACTGCTCCCACGCACTGAAGGCACTGGCCCCACTCATACCTGCTGATGGTGCAGAGCAATTGCGGTTGACACCTGCAGCAGGTGTGAGCAGTGGCTCCAGCACTGGCTGCAGGTCCAAGCAAGCGGGCTGGTGCCCACTGCAGGTGCGAGCGCCCAGCAGGACTGCAACACATGGGAGCAAAGAATTTTCAGTAACCACCAGAGGCTCGCTCTGGTGACAGTGACCAGCGACCCGTCTTGGTCTGGCACCTCTGCTCACCTGCTCCACCATCCCGCCGCAGCCAATGCTGGCCATGCTACGTGCTCTGCCACCTGCTGCTGATGCCTGCCATGTTCCGCACATGATCCCTGGTGGTCAGCACACGTCATAGAGACCAGTTGTTGGGTTGTTCAGTTGTTCCGCCATTTGGTCTATTTGCATATTAGGGTTTTATATATATAGATATCATAGATATAGTCTGGCTTTGATGAGTACAGTAACACCTATTAATTTTCCAATTATTTCAAGTGGACTATAGAACAGAGTTAATTATTGATTTTGAGTGTGAAAGCTCTTAATTTGCTATTTAATCACTTTTTAGTTATGGCCAAGAAAGTTGAAGAAACTGAGTAAAGATGAGTAAAGTCATTGTCCCTCACTTTTTTGAGAATATTAATTAATGTTTTTATCCATCACATACTCAAAAAAAAACATGATTTTAATTATTACTTGTAAAACTTGTTACATTTTTTCTGTATTTTATTTCTATCCTAAAGCTTCATTTAAGCCCAAGAGAAATGTATATAGGGCTCTGCATGTACTCTTACTGATAAGCTCTGCCAGAGCCAAGAGGATACCAATAGCAGAACTATATTTCTTTTCTTTTCAAGTGTATTGATTCTGTGTCACTCTGAAGCTGAGAATGACCTCAGTAACAAAGTTAGTGAGAAGGTAGATATCCCTGATGTTATTATTTTCATTGTGTGTGTATGTGTGTATTTATTCAAAGATACAAATTAATAGACTTTTTGTATAATCAGCTACAAAATGGTAGGTACATTGGTGGGCAAAGGAGTGTGTACCTTAACTGGACTTGTTGATTAAGATCACGTAGTGAGACCAAAATAGAATGTTTCATTTCCATCTGGAATAGGCAGCTTTAGAGGAATAAAATTTTTGACTCAGGAATCTAGAAATGAGTGCTGCCATCTGTCTTTCCACAAGGAAAATTGGGCAAAAGTGGGTTATTATGAAGACATATCTCATGAACACGATATCATCTTTATATAAAACAAAAACTACATATTTATTTATGGGTCCATTGGCACATATCAGCAGGTCTGTGCCATTATTGGTTACTGGAAATGATGGATTCCTTATAAGTAGGGATAAAGGATATGAATTATACTGCATTGGAAAGAGAGTTGGATGTTTAATAAATGCTTTTATTTTTTAACAATTGAGAGCCACTTCAGTTGCATTTATTTTATATTTATTTAGTGGCTATGGAGTGCCTGGCATTCTGCAAAAGCTCCTACCCTTGTAATGCAAATGGTCAAATTTGGACACATATGCAGTCACAGTTTCATATACCCACAAAATGCACTTGTCTAAATACTACCTGGATTGGGTACAACTCTAGTCATCTATGGATGAATAAAAGTGATAAAAAGCAAAACAGATGCTGGTTTAAAAGAAAAGGCAATTCAATCACCTTTTAACTTTCCCCTTAATAGCACTAACAATGATATAACATGGATTTATTCATTGTTTACTTGAAAGAACTTTTGCATCCCCATTCCAAGGTATCCCTTTCAAATAACCATTAGACATGTATTTTAAAACACCTGTAAAATCACACACTCTAGCCCCTTCAGGCCCATGGTAGATTGAAATACCAAATAAAAACTGAAACAGTTTCCAGTTTCTTCTTTTCCCTAATAAGCAGAAAAGCCTATTTTAATACCTAAATATTTAGTTGTAATATATATAATTTCATAGTCTTGCTGTAAAATAAGTTTTCCTCCTTGTACAAAGACATAACAGATGCAATCAGAGAATATTGTGTTGTCATATGCATCAGAGGAATAGAGCTGGTATTAAATATTCCACAAAGTACTCTGGCAAAGGCATCAAAAAAGGAAATGGCATGACTCAGGACCCCTTTCACCTTTCAACCCCAGGGGGCCTCATTATATCAGGGAATTTATTGGCAAAAGTCAAATGCAGACTGGGCTATAAATTGTCATGGGGAGTGGGAAGGAAAGGAAAAGCTCTCATCATGTCAAAAGCAGCACCTTCTCAAGGACCAAATAAAGTGCTGATTTTACATGCTTTGTTGATCATCCAGATACTGAGTAAGGAAGGGGAGGTTTGATAGATGAGACAGCCCATTTAAAATCGCAGACAGTGGTAAGTGATGGAGTTGAATAACAATGACCAGAGAACACTTCATGCTCCATCCTGATTACAGACAAGACACCTACAAGTGACTGAGACTTGGAGGTATCAGAGTCCATGTTTAACAGCAACTTGGTGCAGCCTCTGTGGGGGGCATCCACTGTCAATCTTCATTGTATTAATATTCTAGGTTTTATATTCATTCAGATGAAAAAGTAATGAAACTTCAAAACAATGTAATCATATTACAGTATGTCTAAACCTACCTTCTAAGACACTCTCTGTGCTTTGGATGATGCTTTGTGTCATTCAACAAGACTTTTTTTAGTCTTGGATGCTTTGTGTCATTCAACAAGACTTTTTTTATGCTGCATTGGATAATAAAAGAAACTGCTATTGCAGAGAAATAGCAATGTCTAAGAAACTTTTCTGATGGATGTTTCTCAGTTCCTAAAATACATTCTTCTTAAATAGAACCTTTTTCTCTATAAATGGGAAGAGAAGCTGATTTGAAAGGAAATTTAATTAATTTTTCCTCCCTTTGAACTTGTACATATCCCAAAATGTATTTTTAATTTTATTGAGCCCTACTAAATGCCAGATATTTTTACATATGTTGTTTGTTTGTTTATTTATTATTTAACAAATATCTGTTAAGTAGAAAGTGCTGTTCAAGAAAGTAATGCTATAGCTGTAAAAAAAGTAGACAATCTTTCTTCTTTCATGGAAGTTGCCTTCTGTTTATGGTAGGAAACAAATGAATAAGAAAGCAAATAAAAACAAATATGGACTATGAAAATATTATAATAGAAATAAACTGTGCATAACAAACATTAATTGAATATCTGTCATGCACAAAACAATGTACAAGATGCTTTCAATCACAGAAATGAACAATAAAATAAATTTCCTGCCCTCAAGGAGTTTACAGAAGTATAGAAAAATACAAATCATTAATCCCTTAGTTCATGTAAAAGTATTATACATGTAACTTGGTATGTGGTTTTACCTCTAAGCTTAATTTATAAAATCTCTTCCTCAAAAGTTTGTGTATAAGAGAACCATACTAAACAATGGCTAAATTTTAGGAGAGTTATGTGCACATCTGAATTTAAATCTAAGAGAAAAATTTAACTGACTGTATATCCAAGAATCCAACTGAATTATCTGAATTTAAATCCAATAGAGGTGCTTAATAGAAGTTTTTGTATGAATAATTTTATAATGTCAACCTGTATTGAGGAACAGTAATGTGCATTTCTCACTTTTTTCAAAGTTTGATATTGGGTCAGATTTTTGAAGGAGGAATACAAGTTGATTTGGTTGTGGAGGGTAGAGGTGCATTATAGACAGTTAAAAAACATGTATAATGGCCCTGGGTTGGTTAGTTGGAGTGTGAACCATTCAAAGAATTGAAAAGGAGGGGAGAGTAAAACAAAATGAAGCTGCAGATGGAAAGGTGCATAAGAAGGAGCCCACAAATATTTTGTTAAGTAGTGCTTTAAGCAGAGGTCAATATGAGCATACTTGTTTTTAGAAAATATCACTATATTGCAAAATAGGGAACTGATTGAAGACTAGTATAATGTGTACAAATAGAAGAATTAGGTGGCTCTTGAGGTAGTCCACTCAAAGGATAATAGTAACAGGCCAAGTTACTGGTCGCATAGATGGAGAATGGTAGATACATGAGAGATAATTAAAAGGTATAGTTCATAGGATTTCATTGTAGATTACATATGGAGAAAAAAGAAAAGGAGATTTCAAGGAAGATATCTGTTTGTTTGTTTTTAAGTTGTATAATAGGATGAATAGGATGAATGTAGAGCTATTCACTGAGAAGACTAAGTTTGGATGAACCATAAAAATTTATAGGCCATGATGAATTTGAGTTGCCTTTTAAACATTCAAGTAAAGTTGACAAATAAGTGGCTATTTCCAGGTACTATATCAGTCAGGGTTCAACCAGAGAAGCAGAACTAGTAGAAGCTATGCCTTGTATCTATATAAAATGTGTGGGTGTGTTTTTTAGGGAATTGGGTAACACTATTTGGAAGCAGGTTAAGCAGTTGAATCTCTCTAAGAATGCTGTCTCTGCATCTGATGTGGAACTTGAAGTCCATAGGACAGACATTCGGAAGAGAAGATCACAAGCAGACTGATTCTACAAATAGAGAGAACTGGACTCCCAGGAGAACAGACTGAATCCCATATTTGTTCTTACTCCTCTTACCTTGGTGATGAAGGTATCTTATAGAAGTCAGAACCCTTCATCACAGAGCTACACACACACACCCCACATTCATATCTGGCACAGGAGTCAAAGAAGTTTAGGGAAGATCTAGGGGAAGGAAAACCAATTCCAGGCCCAGCTGCTGGTTCATGCCAGCAAAGTCAGTCAGCAGATTAGCAATGTATGTAAGCTACAAAATGGCTGCTACTTCTCTTCTGCCTTCTGAATTCACCAAGAATCTCCTAGGTGGCCCACAATAACAGGAAATATACAAAAAAGCAAATTCTGGAAAATGTAGTTCAGCCCAGCCAAGCTGACATATCACAAAGCCCTCACAGGCATAGTGTTATTTTGGATGAGTACTATGATGATTAAGACCATTTTTTCTGTCTTTGTATACCTGACAATTTTCATATCATTTTGTATGCTTAAAAGTAGCCTCTTGGCACTTCTCTCCAAGCTTGGGAGTTTAAAGAAAACTTTCTAGATTGAGTTAAGTTTTAAATAATATCTGTAAGGGGTTCCCATACTGGAGAACTTGAGTTTTTCTTACTTTTGCCCAAGTTCTGCAACCTAGGAATAGCTCCTCTGTAACTTTGAACCCACTCTTTGTGGGTCCTTTATCTTCTCTTTGTCATCAGTGGCTACAGTTTCGAGTGACACTGGAGAAATGTGTCCTTGGCTCACAAGCATGCTAAGTCTGCTTTCTATCCATAAAATCTTTGGGGCTCCAGATTAACTACATTCTCTGTATAAATTCAGAGTTTTTAACAGAAAATTTGTTGGTAGTACCCTAAATTTGGACTGTGCATTAGGCTGTTTTAATTGGCCTTTGGTATCCATGGACATTCTAGATTTTATATGTTACTAGTTAGAAAGGGCAATCAATGGCATCTACAAACTCTGTAAGTCTCATAATTTTTGCATTTTCTATATTCCTTTAATTCTTTGTCAACTGATTAGTTCCTTTCTGAGCTATTTTTCCTTCAGTATTTTGTCAAATAGTGCCGAAAGCAATCATATTTCCAGTATTCTTTTTTTCCTTTTCATTTTCCTAAAGCCACAGGTTTACTAGGCACATTATTTACCTTCTGAACCATTACAAGGGATGGTTTTACAAATTGGATGCTGGAAGAACAGTGATAAAATATGTTTCTTCAATTTACCAATCCCCACTATGTGGCTTAGAAGTCAAAGCTACATATTTTAGTTCTGTTGTTTTTATGGAGGCACCAATTTTCATGTTAGATTTTCCTAGATTGTGTTATAATAACAAACACCCTCACACATTTTAATGGCTTACAATAATAAAAGTTTCTCACTTACATTAATGTTCATTGTTAATTGGCTGTGGCTTTACTCTACACATTCTCTATTTTGGGAACCAAACTGAAGGAATAGTCCTGTCTAGAGCATGCCAGACTAATGGCAGAGGGGAAAAGAGTGAATAGTTACATGATTCAACAGCTCTTAAAGATTCTGGTTTGAAGTGGAAATTGTCACCATCACACACATTCTATTGGCTAAAGACAATTATATGATCAAATGGCATTATGAAGCAGGAAAGTATGCTCTCAAAAGGAAGAGCAACACATATTTTGAGTAAATACTGCCATCTCACAAAATTTAAGCTGAAAGGTGTCGTTCAGTAGTAATAGAATATAAAATAAAAGGACAGGAGATAATACTAGAGCATTAAATGCAGACATGTATTTGGCAGGGGCTCTATACAGTGCTAAAAAGTACTTTTGTTTTAGAAGCCAATGGGGACTATTGACGGTCTTTAAGAAATGACATAACGATATTTTAGTTTATGCAGTGTTATAACAATGATAGATACAGGAAGACCAATTAGGATGTTATTTATATGCGTTCAATTAATGATGATAAGGGCATGAACTAGAGCTATGGTAACAGGAAAAGATGGGGGTGTGTTGTATTCTCATTTGGTAGATAAGAGTCATATGGAAAAGGTAAATATTAAGAAAGGAAGGAAAGTTGACAAAATTGAAAAGAAAGAGGATGGTAGATTATCTTAAGGGACATGGCAGGGAATAAATACAGTTAAAGATACATTATGTAGGTGGTCAAAAGTTCGGGCTGTTTCTTCCTGAAGGCTTCAGATTTCTGTGTGAAATACAGGATGCTCACTTAGATGAAAAGACATATAATTTGCATAGAAGGTTTAAAGACAGTCTCTGAAAAGAGTGGGAGAGAGAACAAATAAAAGTTAAAACTGTAAGGTAATTAAGAGCCCTGCCTACTGAGCGTGTAATGATTTGAAAAGACACATTTGGTTGCTTTTTTCCACCAGTGCTAAACAACCTAAGGGTTTGATGAGAATATAAGGCTGGGGTTTTGAAGGGAAGGGAAAGTGGAAATACTGAGTTTCAAGGTAATTGAGGATGTTAGTGAGAATGTGATTGAGGTTATAAACTAAGTAGTTTAGACAAGTTAGGGAAATAAGTCAGATGAGAGTCAAGAGACAGCTGATAATCTGGAAAACTGAACAGTTATGGGGCCCTTCCCTCTCTGAAGTTAAAGAGTAGGTGTTAGTGAGGACGTGAGCATGATTGATAAGAGTCTGAGTTAGAAGAGTGGGATAGTTGCATTTAAGGTTTTTGATTCAGTTCTCATTTTGGCTTGGTGATAAGGATTAGGACAAGGCAAAGTAAACAGCTTGAGTGGTGCTCAGGCAAAAAATATCTTTAGAATTGAGTGAGTAAAATAAATGTGAGAATAGTTGGAGTGATTATGAAAATTGACATTGAAATAATTCTTGGTGATGTGAAAGGTAGATATAATTTATAAGGCTTTTTTTGAAAGATGCCATTACTACAGGGATGGCTAGGAAAAAAATTAGAGAATTATTAAACTTGTTGATTCCTACTTGTGGTTGGAAGGATTCTAAAATTACCTCTAAAGACCCTAACCCTTATAGAATGATGTGGGCTTGAATGTGGATGGAACCTATAACTTATCTGACCAATAGAACATGCGAAGGTGATGGGTGGGGTTTCATTCCCATGGTTTTGTTATGTATATGGCATAAATGAGGGCCTTTTGCAGGTATAATTAAAATACCTAATCAGTTCACTTTTGGTTTATCAAAAAGGAGATTTTTTAGGTGAGCCTGGCTTTTTCAGATGAGTCATTAAATGAAAGTCTGGAGGTCAGAGCTGGAAAAAGCCAGAGAAATGCTCTCCTGCTGGCCATTAAAAAGCCCAAGAGCATGTCATTTATTTCCAATGGGCTGGGGAAGAGCCTTTAGGAGCTAAGGATCTCATTCCTACAATCACAAGGAAATTAATTCTGCCAACCACCACATGAGCTTGGAAGAGAACCCAAGCCACAGATAACATCCTTGATTGTATCCTTGTGAAATCTTGAACAGAGGACCCAGCTAAGGAAGGCCAAGACTCCTTACCCATGAAAACAGCCAAGACTCCTTACCCATAATAAATATAAGTCATGCAGCAGTAGAAAGCGAATATACTAAGTTAAATCTACCACCTGTTAGTAGACTAAATGGTTTTCATAAACTTGTGTATAGTTCTATAAAAAAAAGCTTTCAAATATTTATTTTTACCTTAACTTTTATCCACAGAGACAAACATGACATGGTTTCTAATTTAAGATTGTAAATTAGAGCATGAGAAGCAAGCTGTGCAGTAGATGGATACAGAACAATAGGATGGATCTCAGTCACACTTCTCATTACTCCTACTCCTCTTAGTCAACTTGTCTGCATGGAGCAGAAATGAAAGGAGCAGGCATGTCCAGACAGAGGTGCTCAATCTGCTTACAGTCAACACTTCAGGAAAAGAAGCTGGGTGAGGAGGAGAGTAAACAATGTGAAGTTAGTGAGGAATCTGAGACTGAGAATTAAAATAAAGTGGTAGAAAGGGAAACAGGGGCAAGGGAAGGAGAGGAAGAATTATCTCAGTGGCTGCTTGATAGACACATGACTTCATTATGGCTTCTGGCATTTACCCTCTCCCATAAAATAATTTATCCCTCCAAGGAGTATGGGAGAGCTTGCCTAGCTAGCAAGCAGTAATAGCAGTTTCCTCCACATTCTGAGTTCTACCCCTGCAAAATTATTAACAGTAACATTTAGCAATTTCAGGGCACCAAATTGATATGGATTAAAACTTCTTCTATTTTTTATTCTATCATATCTGTTGGCTTCATTGCAAGTGAGCAGGAAGGGCTTTGTATCTGTTGGCTACAACAAAAATTAATGGCCATACAAGAAGAAAGCATTAATGGTTAAATGGGAAAACGTATAAAAACGTTTAGCAATATATGAATTCACATCACTTCTACTTACATAAAACACATTTAACATTTCAGTTCTGTTCTAAAGGTTCACTTTAGAGCCAGAATGCAAAACTTTATGAAATTGCTAAGTGTTTCAGACTAAATTATGAGTAATACTTTGGGACATGGTTAAAGATTTGTTAAACACACCACAGAGCAATTTAAAGTGTGCAATGATTCAATAAGGTAAAGGAGATACATGGGAGTATTTGATTCATTATTTATGGAATTACACTTGAGCTATTGCTACAGAGTGATTTTCCAATGGTAGGCATATATTCTTGACTTCTGTGGCTCATGGTTATTGGCAAAGGAAATGTGGAGTTAATTAATAATTAAATATGGGAAAATGTCTTTATTGAACTCATAATGCTCTGGTGACTCACTGGCAGAATTAGAATAATAGCCAATATAAACTTTGCACCATGGTGTGTGATTTGAGAGTAATTTGAAAGTAATTTGTATATTTAAGATACTACTTTTAAAGCACAGTCCATTCATTCATTCAAGAAATGTTTTATAAGCATATATCCTTTATTCAGAGTGATCATGACATACATTTTATACAATCCAAGAGATAAATTAATCCCTTTCCTTCCCCACTTATAAAAGCTCTTTGACTAATTACATTATATAAGGATCTTGTCAAAAGTCCTTTACCTGGTGAGAATTCAATTATTTGGGGCAGGCAGAATTAACCACTAATATGTTTACAATCTGTGTATCCAACTGTGTTGCCAGAGTAGTCAGAGGGGAAATTTATTTGGCTAGTAAATTAAAGATACTTCTTTGCTATTCCACACTATGTAAAACCAATGAAGTTGGTGTTCAGAAATGTATAAATTGGACTGAGCTAGAATATGTATGCAGAATTTCAGAGTTACATACTTCATAAAGCTACATCAGATGTTTTTAACCTGTTAAGCAGATAAAAAATTAGTAGAAGAAATACCGCCCCCAACACCCCAGATAAGAGTAGGGAGAAAAAAAGGTTCACAATCAGTAAGTCACAGGTAGGCATGATGAATAAGTGTCCGAGGGAAATTGTGCCAAGACTGAAATAAAACCAAAAGTTAATTGTGGAGATGGCTCAGTGAGAGCCAGTCCTGCCTCTGAGACCAATGATTTTTCAAGCAAGAAAAGGGCATTTTCTGACATAGAGACAAAAAAAAAAAAATACAAAAGATCAAAGAAACCTAAGAGCTGGTTCTTTGAAAGGATAAACAAAATTGATGAACCTCTAGCAAGGCTCACCAAGAAACAAAGAGAGAGGACCCAAATAAACTAAATCAGAAATGAAAGAGGTGAAATAACAACAGACCCCACAGAATTACAAAGAATTGTTAAAAAATACTATGACCAACTCAATTCCAACAAACTAGACAACCTAGAGGAAATGGACATATTTCTAGAAAAATACAACCTTCCAAAACTCAATCAGGAAGAATCTAAACATCTCAAATAGGCCAATAACTATGGAGGAAATTGTCATCAAAAAGCTCCCAGCAAACAAAAGCCCGGGGCCAGGCAGCTTCACAGGGGAGTTTTACCAAACATTCAAAGCAGAACTAAAACCTATCCTCCTCAGACTATTCCAAAAAATTCAAGAGGAAGGAACACTTCCAAGCTCCTTCTATGAAGCCAGCATTACCCTAATACCAAAACCAGATAAAGACAACACAATGAAAGAGAATTATAGGCCAATTTCCCTCATGAACATAGATGCCAAAATCCTCAACAAAATTCTAGCAAATCGGATCCAGCAGTTCATGAGAAAGATCATACACCATGACCAAGTAGGATTTATCCCAGGGATGCAAGGATGGTACAATATCTGCAAATAAATAAACGTGGTACATCAAATAAACAAATTGAGAGATAAAAATCACATAGTCATAGCAATTGATGCAGAAAAGGCATTTGACAAAATCCATCACCCTTTCTTGACAAAAACCTTCAGCAAAATGGGAATAGAGGGATCATACTTCAGCATAATAAAAGCTTTATATGACAAACCTACGGCCAACATCATACTCAATGGGCAAAAACTAAAACCATTTCACCTAAGAATAGGAACGAGACAGGGATGCCCATTCTCACCACTCCTGTTCCCAGGAAGTGCTAGCCATATGGAAGTGCTAGCCATAGCAATTAGACAAGAAGAAGAAATAAAAGGTATCCAAATTGGAAAAGAAGACATAAAACTGTCATTATTTGCAGATGACATGCTACTGTACATAGAAAACCCTAAAAGCTCCATAAAAAAATTATTAGACTTACTAAATGAATTTGGCAATGTAGCAGGATACAGAACTAACACCAAGAAATCTATGGCATTTTTATACACCAATAGTGAACTTATAGAAAGAGATATTTAAAAAAACAATCCCATTTACCATCGCACCAAAAAAAATTAAGATACCTAGGAATAAACTTAACTAAGGAGTTAAAGAACTCTACTCAGAAAACTATAGGATGTTGAAATAAAAGATAGAGGAAGACATAAACAGATGGAAGAACATACCGTGTTCATGGTTTGGTAGAATCAACATCATCAAAATGTCCATACTACCCAAAGCAATGTGTAGATTCAATGCACTCCCCATTAAAATACCAATGGCATATTTCACAGACCTAGAACAAACTCTCCAAAAATTCATCTTGAATAAAAGACCCGAATAGCTGCAGCAATGCTGAGAAAGATGAACAAAGTAGGAGGGATCTCAATACCAGATATCAAGCTGTATTACAAATCCACTGTTCTCATAACTGCCTGGTACTGGCACAAGGACAGACATATAGACCAATGGAATAGAATAGAGAACCCAGAAATCAACCCAAACCAGTATGCTCAATTAATACTTGACAAAGGAGGCATGAACATACAATGGAGTCAAGACAGTATCTTTAATAAATGGTGTTGGGAAAATTGGACATATACATGCAAAACAATGAAACTAGACCACCAACTTACAATATACACAAAACTAAACTCAAAATGGATAAAGGTCTTAAATGTAAGACGGAAACCATAAAAATCCTAGAGGAATACACAGGCAGCAAAATCTTAGACATTTGCTGAAGCAATATCTTCACTGATACAGTTCCTAGGGCAATGGAAACTAAAGAGAAAATAAAAAAAAAATGGGACTACATCAAAATAAAAAGCTTCTGTACAGCAAAAGAAACCATCAACAAAACAACAAGAAAGCCCCCACTGCATGGGAGAACATATTTGCCAATGTTATCACCAATAAGGGTTTATACTCCAACATTTAAAGGAAACTCATACAACTTAACAAAAGAAAGATAAACAACCCAATCAAAAAATGGGCAACGGACCTCAATAGATACTTTTTGAAAGATGACATAGGAAGGCAAAGAGACATAGGAAAACATGCTGCAAGTCACTAATCATTCGAGAGATGCAAATCAAAATGATAATGCAGTACCATCTCACACCTGTCAGAATGGCTATCATCAACAAATAAATAAATGACAAGTGCTGGCAAGAATGAGGAGAAAAGGGATGCCTCATGCATTGCTGGTGGGAATGCAGACTGGTGCAGCCACTGTGGAGAACAGTATGGAGTTTCCTCAAAAAACTGAAAATAGAACTCCCATTTGACCCAGTGATCCCACTTCTAGGAATATATCACAAGAAACTAGAAACACAAATCAGAAAGGATATATGCACCCCTATGTTCATAGCAGCACAATTTACTGGATTTGGAAACAGCCTAAGTGCCCATCAGCAGATGAGTGGATTAAAAAGCTGTGATACAGCCCTAGCTAGTTTGGCTCAGTGGATAGTGTCAGCCTGTTGACTGAAGGGTCCCAGGTTCGATTCTGGTCAAGGGCACATGCCCAGGTTGCGGGCTCATCCCCATTAGGGGGCGTGCAGGAGGCAGCCAATCAATGATTCTCATCATTGATGTTTCTCTCTCTCTCCCTCCCTCTCCCTTCCTCTCTGAAATCAATAAAAAAATATTTTTTTAAAGTTGTGGTATATCTACACAATGGAATACTACACTGCTATACAAAAGAAGGAACTTTTACCATTTGCAACAGCATGGATGGAACTACAGAGCATTATGCTAAGCGAAATAAGCCAGTCAGATAAAGATAAATTTCACATGATCTCACTCATATGTATGATATAATGATCATCAAATTTTGATGAACAAGATTAGATCCAGAGACAAATGGCAGGGGAGTGGGGGAGGGGGAGATTAGGGAGCAACCAAAGGTCTTGTATGCATGCATATTAGCATAACCAATGGACACAGACACTGGGGTGGTGGCGGCTTGCCCGGGGGGGAATGGCTATGGGGGGTGGGGGGGAGTCAAGCGGGGAAAAAGGAGATATATGTAAAATTTTAGACAATGAAAAAGAGGCATTTTCTCACTCCCAGTTACCTTTTTCTGCATTTGAAAACCTTTCAAAGCAGAGAGCACATTTTCCTTATGCTCTATCTAAACTCATATGTATTATGAACTATCTCCATATACAACTTCTCTCTCAATCTACCTTTATAACATTTTGTCATGAAAAGAAAGATGATTTTTAAAAAACTTTTTTCGCTCCCATCTCCTTCCGAATAAAAAAAAAAAAAAGAAATCCCAATTGCTTTAGACTTAAGGAAGAACTATTATTTTGGTAATGAATGGTAGCAAGAACTACCATTCAATCATCTCTTGTTTTCATTTCTGGACTCCATCCAGTTTCCAGGCATCTCTCTTAACATCCTGACATTCAAATTGTTCTGTTAAGGTCTTGGCCACTTTTGAATAGCATCTGTGATTCTGCATCTTATTAAAACTTCAGAGTCATTGACAGTGGGTCTTTTTCACGCTCAAGTTGAGTATAGCCTGTCTGAGCCCTCTTTAAATCAGAACTCTTTGTCTGTGCTCACTGACCAAAGGAAGTTATGGATTCTTAGAGGGACCTTGGCTCTCTCTAGACATTATTGACATCGTTAGCTCATAGGCAAAGCACTTTAAGCAGTGTTTATTTATAGGCTCTCCTTCAATGAGTTGACATGAGGCTCCCAAATGCTGCTCAAATCACTACATGATGAACTGCATACTAGATGATCTCGTGGCACTTTTGCTGTTAACTCCTAAGACACTCAGACATGTGTATCTCCTATCTGCAAACTGTGGGTAAATCAAATAATGGTGGTTTGACTTCACAGGATTTACTATAGCTGGTCTACAATATGATTTTGTACCTCATAGGAATGGTCATCAGCTGGAATTTTCTCTGATAAAGTAATTAATTAAGCTGCATAGGAATTCAGAGCACTTATAAAATAAATAGGGGGAAAATACCAATTATAGAGACCTTTTATATTAGTTTTTAGTTATCCCCAGTGGTTATCTGCATGCCTTGCATATTGCTGTGTGATGGTGTTTTTTAACACCAATTGTTTACATTACTTTAAGATATTCTGACAGTGTCCTTGATTTAAATATTGCACAAGTATTCAATGTTTTAAAGGAGTGATTACAAATGGGATTTGTATCCAAGCCATTTCCCCCAAGCAACTTCTCAGCTGCAGGCCACTTAAGTGTGGTTAATTCATTAGAACAAGAAGAACTTGAGTTAAATACATTAGTGATGAACTGTTCATCTGTAATAAGGCTGACTCATGCTGGTAATTTCTTGCATAGTTATTATTCAACATGTACTCTAGAGTCCTGGCTGATGGGTAGGAAAACAATGAGAAATTCAGCTTGTCTTTTAGTACCTGGGTTTAAGAATATTCTTTCCATGGTGCTGGCATAATTTGAGCATCTCGGTGTAATACTTCTTAAACAGGTCATAGTTAAAATGGGCTAAGCACATTTCTATACTACCAGACCATTCAGGGAAGTCTGGAGACCCATGAAATTTAGGGAATGATAGAAGAGGGTAGGTGAGGTTATTCTTAAAGACTCATGTCTTCAACTGTTTCTTAAAATTATCTCTTTACAACAAAGCAAGCCCTTCTTAGAGCCAGAGACACACCAGCAGTCCCTTATTCCCTGAGCAAATGAATTAATTTGGCAGTTGCTATTCCTCTCTCCAGACCAGCCATGTGCTCTAATTGCCTATTTCCTCTTTCAGAGTTCAGAATAAAATACTCTCCTATCACTTCCTGTGTTAAATCAAAGCACATGTCAGCATCTGTTGGCTTCTAACAAATGTTCCTACTTGTCCTACTCCTCTCCTTTCCCCTCCCACCAACAAGCCTTCCATCCCAGTCAGTGTATTCAAACCCCTCTCTTACTTCCTTTCATACCCTTTCTAGAGATTTAAAGTTTCAAAGGTTAGGTCTCCAAATCTCATTATTTCTTCTTTAAGTGTTGTGCCTATAAAATTCAAACTTATAAAGTAATCAACTACTTGAATAGAGGTTCTTTAATAAAAACCCCATGACTGAACTTTTAAAATCAGTGATTTTCCTGCTAGTGGGTTTATAAGTCTCTCTAAATCTCTCTCTAATCCTAATCAGATATTTAGAAATATGTGCATTGTAGGATTCCTATTATTAATCAGCATACATTGCATTACCAAGGATTAATCTCGAATTTTAAGAGAATCTTACTGTTTCTCCTAAAAAAATAAGAAAACACTATGTAAGATGTATTTAAGAATGAGGATTAAACAGCCTAACCATAAAGAATTGAAATATGTATCAAAGGAGTCAGCATTCTCTAGTACAGTGGACTCAAGACAAGACTAAGTATCAAAATGCTACTTGAGGTCCTTGTTAAAAATATAGATTCCACAGTCCAAAACCCTGACCTTCAACAGCATGGTTGTTGGGGCTAACACCTGAGAATCTCTGTTTTTTAGCCCCTCAGGTAGCCAATGTATTTGTTCTGTCTTCATCTTTTAGGATGTTTTATTCGGTTAATCTGCAGTGACTGGCACCTATCAGTGGCTCAGTGTTTACTAGTTGAATGAATCTCATTTGGAGGTGGGATTGAAAACCATTGAATTAGTTGATGGGACCTTGGAGCCAGATAATGATTGGTTTGAATCATAGCTCTGCCTGTTAATACATGTGTGACCTTGGGGCAATCCTTAATATTTTTGAGCTTCAATTTCTCCATTTTTAAAATGATGATCAGAAATCCCAAAATAAATATTTTTTGACTTAGTGAATGAACCTCTCAGGTCACTATAAGGAATAGGGATGATAGTTGCTAAAAACAATGCCTCACTCAAGAAATGGCATCCATTGTTATTATTTAGACATGGAGGTAGAGAAGATTGGTTGACAGGGATCATTTTTATGAGAACCTGAGGAAGCTCAAGCAAGTACCAGCTTGACATAATAAGGTTAATAACTGGCCCTAAGAACTGACACCACTGGGCTTAACTCTTGTCATTTAAAAGAACGAAATAATCAGGTTCTCTCTGTGATAGGAGTTTAGTGTAAAGACACATAAGAAGTAACAAAGGAGGCTAACAATCTCAAGGGTAGTGCAATGGATCCCTGTAGAGAACTGGAGCTTTCAGACACCCCTGAAGCCCCAGTATCCCCACAGAGTCTAACAATTGATCTTTCCCCACTCTGCTCTCTGTGCTCTGCTATTACTCTGCAGGTGCCACGTGCTCGTCAACGTAAACCATGATTCCTCTTTCAGCTCCCTTTCTGAATCTGTGCCTTTCTTTAGTACTCCATCATCTTTCAGAAATAACTGGTAAAATGTGATCCTCACTTAGAAAGTTTAGTCACAGTCTAGTGTAGACCATTTGTCCTGAATAGACTTTTCATGCCAGGCCACCTCACAGACTTTGGGTAGCCTCCACAGGTAACTGCCGGTGGCAGAATTTCAACCCATAGCATAATCCTTAGTGGTGAGGATAGCAAAGTTAAATGGCTCAAAGTTTAACAACATGTGTGTAAGGATTTGTTTTGGGACATTTTTCCTAGGAGAATTAAGAGGTTATTTTACTCTTATTGCTTGGAGACTATATTGAAGAAGTATCTAGAAACTGTGTGTACCTGTCATCCTACTGATCCCTTCAGGGTAGTTTCTATTGAGAAAGGACATTTTATCCTATATATTAAAAGCCTAGGTGGTGTCATGACCTCACACGACATCATCACAAGATGGCTACCACAAGATGGCCACCACAAGATGGCCGGCAGGGGAGGGCAGTTATGGGCGATCAGGCCAGCAAAGGAGGGCAGTTGTGGGTGATCATGCCAGAAGGGGAGGACAGTTGGGGGCAAACAGGACTGCAGGTGAAGGCAGTTGGGGGCAAATAGGCTGGCAGGGAAGGGCAGTTGGGGGTAAACAGGCCTACAGGGGAGGGCAGTTAGGGGCGACCAGGCCTGCAGAGGATGGCAGCTGGGGGTGACCAGACCTGCAGGGGATGGGCAATTGGGAGTGACCAGGCCTGCAGGGGAGGGCATTTGGGAGCAACCAGGCCTGCAGAGGAGGGCAGTTGGGGGCAATCAGGCAGGCAGGGGAGTGGTTAGGGGGCAATTAGGCTGGCAGGAAGAAGTGGTTAGGAGGAATTAGGCAGGCAGGCAAGCAATTAGGAGACAGCAGTCCCGGATTGTGAGAGGGATGTCCGACTGCTCACAGAGACAGTCGGACATCCTAAACCGGCAGTCGGACATCCCCCAAGGGGTCCTAGATTTCAGAGGGTGCAGACCAGGCTAAGGGACACCCCCCTCCCCATGCATGAATTTTGTGCACCAGGCCTCTAGTATCATTATAATAACCACTTATGGTAATGCTAAACTTTATGTACCTTTAAAAAATCATCTGGTAAGGTATTTTAGATCATATCACTATTTTTTAATTTCTTAATCTTTAATAGTCTATATTTACCATCATACCTTTATTGATATTTATGTGTTAAACTTGTAGATAATGCAAGCTTAGTTGGATTACTCAGAGGGAAACTGTATACAGACACCTCTGGCAGTGGTTAGTAGTCAGAGTGTAGAAAGATGCTGAATGCTTCAGGGCTGTTGTCTCCCAGACTATCTTCCAGCTTTGTCCCTCAGGAGCAAACTGTGTTAGCTTCCTGGGAGGGGATGTGCATGGACTATAGCACAGGTGAAGAGGAATAAGTTTTCTCTAGATCAGCATGATGAGAGTTGGCACAGATAAAAGTAACAGCAGCATAAAGGGTATAGCAGAGATTAAAGCCTCCCATGACCAGAAGAGGAAAGCCAGGTGAAAGCAAGAAAAACAGCATCATTTAGGAGCCCTGGAATTCTGCCCCACCCGCTCTACACATGCACATACCCCTAAATGAGACTTTAGGGGCTGGGTGCCAGTGATTCAGCTCGCGGGTGATTATCTTTATATTGGTCACCTATTGGTGCATAGCAATTTGCCCCAAAACTTCATGTCATAAAACAACAAACATTTATATCTCACTAGAGGCCCAGTGCATGGCATTCATGCACTTGTAGGGGAGCGGGGTCCCTCAGCCTAGTCTGCGCCCTCTCGCAGTCCGGGACCCCTTGAGGGATGTCTGCCTGCTGGCTTAGGCCTGCTCAACATCCTCTGAAGGGTCCTTAGTGCTACCACAGAGGTGGGGAGAGGCTCACGCCACCTCTGCTGTACTTGCCAGCCATGAGCCCAGCTTCTGGCTGAGTGGCACTCCTCCTGTGGGAGCGCACTGACCACCAGGGGGCAGCTCCTGCATTGAGCGTATGCCCCCTGGTGGTCAGTGGCATCATAGCAACTGATCATTCCACCGTTAGGTCAATTTGCATATAAGAGATTTATTATATAGGATAGTTTCAATGGATTATGACTATAAGTGTTTCTGGCTCAAATTCTCTCATGAGGTGGAAATGAAAATGTCAGTTGGAATTGTTTCTTGTCTAGTGCTGGGTGATCTGATTCCAAGCTCACTTTGTGATATTTGCCTAGTAGCCTCACTTCTCACTCCATAAAGTTGCTTGAGTGTCCTTGTGATATGGCAGTTGGCTTTCCCCAGGCAAGCAATCCAAGAGTTACTGAAAGGAGGAAGCTACAATGCTTTTTATGTCCTCATCACAGAAGTCTTGCTCTGTCACTTCCACCTAACTGCTCATTAGAGATGAGGTCCGCCCACACTCAAGAGAAGGAATATTAAGCTCTACATCTTAAAAAGAGATGTATCAAGAATTTCTGGACATATTTTAAAACCATTGCAATTTTTACTCTGGTCACAATTGATTTATATTTGTCCCATATGTAAAATATCTTCACTCTACCTTCCTATAAGAACCCCAGTATTAGCTTGAAATCCAGACTGTTGTCTTCTAAATGACATTTAGGCATGAATTAAGCCTTTCAGATGTAGTTCCTTAGGTATAGACCCTTGAGTATAGTTCCTCTTGACCAAAAGACCTATGAACTAAAGAGGCAAGTTATTGCTTCCTCCCCATGCCCTATATTCAATGGCGGGATAGACACAAGATAATGGCTATAAACATGGAAGATACACTGGAATCACTGGTCTGTAACAAGTCCAAAATCCAATCTAGCATAGGTTGGCAGTTTCTTTTTTTCTTTTTATTTATTTATTTATTTATTTATTTTATTGATTTTCTACAGAGAGGAAGGAAGAGAGACAGAGAGCTAGAAACATCGATGAGAAACATCGATCAGCTGCCTCCTGCATACCCCCCACTGGGGATGTGCCCGCAACAAAGGTACATGCCCTTAACCGGAATCGAACCCGGGACCCTTCAGTCCGCAGGCCAACGCTCTATCCACTGAGCCAAACCGGTTTCGGCAAGTTGGCAGTTTCTTGATTGGGACACAAGGCCTGGAAATAATTCTTCATGATCCTTGGCCCCTTCCTTGTTTTGGCCTTTTGATTCATCCTTCCTGTTTAATGAAAGTTAACATGAAAGATAACATGTGTTTTATGAAAAGTACATGAAAACTCAGTAATTTTCTGAGCCCAATTCCTGTCAGTGGAATGAGGTGGGGTGTCCAAAGGCCTCTTTTTATTTAGTACTATCTTTGACCCTCTCAGTTTAAGCTAACAATGTTTCTGCTGATGTAATTCTTTTTCTAAAACCTTGTGGGTCTCTTGCGAATGTTATTGGACTCCAATTCATTCGATGAATCTACACATATAAATCAAGATAAGCTCTTTTCTGTGTAGGGTTCTGCTGAGGGACAATGTCCTTAAGTTTCTTAAAGCTATGTTGTTTAATTGAGGGGAGCTCTGAGACACACGGATCTGCAGAGAGCCCCATTTTCTGACTAAATGGTATTCTGAAGCTGCACCATTGATTCTTATGAAGACTTAATAAGATATTTTATAGCCACACCCTCAGCTTCATTGTTAGACCTGGCAGAAACCTTGATTTGTACAGCGACTGTTTCTTAACTTATCATTTTTCACTATCTGGAGAGGCTGGTAAATTTTAAAGCCAAAAACACTAGCTTCTTTTTGTTTAGCAGACCTTCCATAAGCTTACCTCTCTCATCGCATTTTACTATATGTAGAAAGAAACCAAGTAGCACCTTCAACATTCCATGCAGAAATTACCTTGGCTCGTTCACTCAGTTCATGAAGTCACTATGATTGCAGGTTATAGTGCTGTGAATCTGCCTGGCACTATAACAAGGAGCCCTTCCTTCCAGTTTCTAATGAGATAGTTTTCACTTTCCTTTGAGACTCACTGACAGTCTCTCTAAAAAGTTCCAATGTTTACTAATAGTCTGTTCAAAGTATATAAGCTTTCACCAACCCTCTCTTCAAAGACTTCCTTCTGCACATTATTTAGTTCCAGTCATTCCTCATTTTGGGGTACCTGCTATGGCAGCAGCTCATTTCCAGGTACTAAAATCTGAATTAGTTATCTATTGCCACATAACAAGGTATTCCAGAATGTAAAACAATAAACATTTATTATCTCACAGTTTCTGTGAGTCATATATTTGGAAATGGCTTTGTGTGTTTCTGGCTAACAATATCACATGAGGTTTGAGTCAGATCCAGGAGGAAGCCATAATATTGTATTGACATCACATGCTTCCACTTCTGTCAGATACATTAGACGCAAGTCATTAGGTTTAGTCCCCAGTGAAGAGAGAGGGTATTAAGCCCCATCTTTTGAAGCAGAGTGTATCAAAGAATTGGTAATCATATTTTTAAACCACCAGAAACCTAAGACTACTTTGTAATTGGTATTGAAACCATATTGGCCCAGCTAGTGCTGCTCAGCGGTTGGGCGTTGACCTATGAGCTGGAAGGTCATGGTGCACATGCCCAGGCTTGATCCCCTGTGGGGGGCACGTGGGAGGCAGCTGATCAATGATTCTCATTGTTGATGTTTTGACCACTCTCTCCATCTCCCTTCCTTTCTGAAATCAATAAAAAGATATATTTTTTAAAAAGAGAGAAAAAAACAACAACCAAGTGATGAAACCATATTGTACCTGAAGGGAGATGTGACAGAAAAATAATGACTACATTTATAATATCAGAATTTGCCAAAGCTTTCAGCTACCAATAAACTCTATGGAGCTAAATCTCAGTCCTTGCCTTATTTAACCTATTAGTAACATTGGGCATAGTTGATCATTCTTTACTTCTTTAAATAATTTTTTCACTTGGCTTCCAGGACATCCCACCCTCTTGGCTTTACTCTTTGTATAACCAGCTGCTTGCTTTCAGCCTCATGTACTCACTTTCTCACCTCTTCAATGTCAGAGCCCTAAAATTCATGCCTCAAACATTTTTTTTCCTACACTCAGTCCCTTGATGACATCATGCAATCTCAGTGATTTAAATACAATGTGCACTTATGATTGCCAGGTGTTATTCCCCTCAATGTGACACTTCCTCAACTCTAAAATCATACCCATCACATCTTTTTTTGAATGTCATCAACTTAACTTGCCGTAAACTGAGACCAGGATCTTTGCCTCAAACTTATATTCTTCCCCATTTCAGTACTGGCAACCCCTTCCTTCCACTAACTCAGAATTTATTCTCATTCATATTCTCTCTTCCTTTCTTTCTCCCCTTCTCTCATTCCCTTCCTCCTTCTCACCACACTTGTAACCTATCGTCAAAATCAGTTACTTCCACATACAAAATATGACCCTTTTTCACAAGCTTCACTACTAGCTCTATGGTCAAAGCCACTGATTTCTATCTCCTGGATTACCAAAGCTGCTGACTTCCCACCCAGTTTTCTTTCTATTCTTGCCCCCTATCATCTATTCTCAGCACATCATCAAGTAATCCTGTTAAACACAAACGGATCATGTTATATCTCTACTTTAACTCTCCGTTACCTCCCTATCTCATTCAGAGTAAAAGCCGACATCCTTACAGTAATCCATGGGGTCCTGCAGGACTGGCTTGTGTCACTTATCTGGTCTCGTCTCCTCTAGTTCTCCCATTTGCTCATCCTGCTCCAGCCACATTTCCCTACCCACCCTTCTTCAAACATACCATACATGATTTTGCCTCCCCGCCCGATTACTGCCTCACTGCTCTGTTCTTAAATCCATACAATCTGCTGGCTCACTGCTTCAGACATTACTCAGATGTCACATTCTAAATGAGACTTTCCCAAATTACCTTATTTAGAGTTGTTTCCGCAATAGCCTCACATCATCTTTTCTGCTTTATTTTTCCCCCATAACTCTAATCATCATTGAACAAACCACTCAGTTTACTTATTTTTATGGAATGTAAACTGTGAGGGAAGTGATTTTTATTGCTTTGTTCACTGCTGTCTTTTGAGCACCTAGCACTATTTTTGGCACATAGGCATCATTCACTGTTTTTTGAATGAATAAACTGTTAGTTTCTTCACCCTTCTCTGACTGGAGTTTCTTCTTTCTCTCCTCAGACCATCAACATCCCGAATTAACTCCACGGAGTAGTCAGTTAAGATTTGTCTTCCACAGGAGCCTCTTCTCACTTATTTAGCCTTACATTGCTCTTCTTCAACTTGACTTTCTCCAACACCAGAGTCACAGCCGGGCACATTATTCTACGTTTGTGTGCTCTGCTGTTCTTTGTCTTGCTCATATATTCATGCCTTGTTTATCTAAACAGATCCTTGAGAACTATATTCATTGTCTTTTTTTTCTGAGCCACCTTCTACTGCTTTGTAATTATGCAACATGCTCTTGATAAATACCTGCCTCAGAAGCCACTGCTAACCCACGGAAATGAACTTCCTAACCCCACGCAGCTGACGGAGGATGCTCCTTCAGGACAACACACTGCTTTTATAAAATGCATACAGTCATTTTCAATTTATACAGTAATAAGTTCCAGGCAGGACCAGCTGAGCTACACAAGATGCTCTGTTCTAATGTTCACACACTTATTATGCTGTCTTTAGGAAATGGAATCCACTTTTCCACATGGACTGGAAATCCTTAGATGTTAAAAAATTTTTAAAAAGCTCCACTAAGATTTAGCTTCTTGCCATGATACCCCCAATTGTTTCGGCATTGTGTAAAGCATTATAAAACACTGCAATTTACATGCTCCTGAGCAAGTGCTTCTTAAAGTGCTTGCCAGTTAGTTTTGTTTCAGAACCTGCTTCGGCTATCCCTGAAGTTACATGAGAAAAATATCTTCGTATGCAACCTGAGAACTATAAAACAATGTCAAAATCAGTTATGTCAACTAAATATTGTCATAAGGACAACTCTACATTTTCTGATATTTTGAAATATTGGAGAAGGTCATCAAATGATTACATAAAGAATTATGCACATAGATTTTTACTTCTGTGAATTTAACATAATATATTTTTTTCTAAATGAATCTCCTTATTATATCATGACTCTGATTTTTCTTAGGAATGAGATAGATTGAAAATGTCTCAATCAGCACATCTTCTTATATCTCACTTCACCTTTGATACTATGCACGTCCACTTTGGTTGCAATAAATTTTCTTAGGCACACACAAAATCTAAATGCTGAATCAGGAATATTAGAGTGTATGCCTAACTCTTCTTGGACCAAAAACATGACTATAATAAAAAGAAAACAAAGTTCTTAACTATATCCATGTGCTGAATTAGGAATGTCTTCTAGTAGCATCTGAACCTAGTTCAGTTTATTAAAATCTTATTGAGTTTATTCACAAATAAACTAGATACTTCCCTTTTTGCATTTAAAAAAAAACTCAATAATCTGTTCCTTTATGTTGAAACTTTTGTTAACTTAATGTTTTAAATAATTTTGGAGACTGTATAAAAAATGTGAAAAATATTGATTATATATATATATATCACTTTAATTTTACTGTTAAGTGCCTGGTATTGTCTATTGGTGCCCCTGGGTGGGCATCCATTAATATCAGGGTTCTTGTCCCAGCATTAGGAAGGGTTTTCAGCAATCTGGAGAAAGGAGCTGAGACTAGATTCAATAAGGAGTCTAAGGACGAAAGATAGTTTTGAAAGGCATTGGGGGTCAGAGGAGCTTCAACTAAAGAAGCTAAAGACTAACCCTTGTCTCAGGACCCCCTGCTATTTTATTAACACAATTTGTCCTAAGGCAAGGTGGAGATAATATACTTCAAAGGGTAGAGTTTACAGAAGCTTTGTCAGTTTGGAGAATAGCCTACAGCTGTTCAGGTGTTTGGCCAACAGGAGGCAATAACATGTAGAATAAAATGCCCTGAGGTGTCTGGCAGCAAGCAATCCTATTCAGGTTTGGGGGAGATGCTTTTTAGCTGTTCTAGGTGATTCAGCCCTGCTGACATTCTGGAATTGGCTTCCAGCAATTGTCTCATACATATAATTGGAATCTGTTGCTTTTGTTTTTATAAGAACTATTACTAAAGTATCATCTTAAAGACTAACTGTTAAGATAGGAATTTATCACATGTAGCTACCATATATATACCATATATATAAATGCATATTATATGCATTTATTAAATTTATTAATTATTATTAAAAGCATATTATATGCATATATATATATATATATATATATATATATATATGATTACAGAGATACACAGACCTCAAAGATTTTCTAGTCCATGGATTTATGACCATTATTTCACTCAGCATACCTGAGAAACACACTGATCATCAACAGAAACTCATGGTAGTGTGTTATTTTCTTATTGCTACTATGAAAAATTACCACAAACTTAGTGGTTTCAAACAACACACATCTATTATCTTGTAGTTCTATATGCCAGATGTCTGAAATGAGTCTCAGAGTATTTCTCTGGAGGCTCTGGGGGAAAAGGTATTCCTTGCCTTTTCCAGCTTCCAGAGACCACTCCACTTGCATTCCTTGGCTTGTGGTCAGGTCACTTGGACCTGACTTCTCTGATTCTTTTGCCTCCCTCTTATAAAGCCATCTGTGATTACATTAGGCCCACCCAAATAATGTGGGATAATCACATCTGCTAAATCCCTTTTGTAAATTTTAGGAATTAGGATTTAGACTGTTTTGATGAGGGGCAAAGGAAACATTGTTCTGTCCACCTAAATAGTGTTCTCAGAAAAGGGAGGGGGGAGTACAGTAACACATATTATTTGAAAAATAAGCAGTATGGCATCATGGTTAATACCATGGACTCTGGTGCCAGATGGCCTAACTGCAAATCCCAGTTTTGTCATTTAATAGCTATGAAAGCTTAAGTAAATATTGAAATCATTGTTTTATAGTCTGTTAAACCAGAGATGACAATATTAGTAACTACCTCATATGGTTTTTTAAAGACACAATGAATTTATATATGTAAATACATGTAGAACAATTCCTGAGACATAGTTTGTAAGGTTTGTGACGACACAGGAGACAAAACACAGAGAGTCCAGGCCATTAGAAAGGGGAGGTTTTAATCTTGCGCTCCCGGGCGAAATTCGCTGGTCCGAGGGTGGGCCAGGGAAGTTCGCGCCAAAAAGGGGCACAGGCACTTCTTTTATACAGCTGTTTAGTGAGGGGAGGGCGGAGGGCATGAGAGATGTGGAATTACGCCTCGGGCCAGGGGTCTAGGAAGGCGTCAGTTATCTCTGCCACCATCTACCTTGCATATGCATGCATAGGTTCTGGATTTCCCCCCTGCCTTGACCTAACATAGTTAATGTCCAGTAACTATTTGCTCTTATGTGCCCTCTTGATCTGAGAAGACTAATTCTATCCAAATGTCTTTTACAGATGAAGAAATTGAGTTCCAAAGAATTTAAGTGATTTACACAAAATTATATAGTGACACTTAGATTATAAACTTGTCACATTAGGATTATTTTGTATTGTTGAATCAGCATTTTATGAAACAACTAGAAGCCCAGCAAGCGAAATTGCGCAGCCCCGCCTACCCGTGCCAGTCTTTGATAGTTACGGCGTTAGGGCCACAGGCTTTTTATATATATAGGTCTTTTCAGTGGTGTCATAATTGTAAAAGCACCTATTTTCTTATTACTAATACTTCTTAATTGATCTGGTGACATTGACACACTTCACTCTTGCCTTAGTAATGGGAACCCCATGAACATATTTTATTTCTTTCTCAATTTTCTATAGCTTGATAGGGTTATATTACATTCTGTAAAGGGTAAGATATTTGGACAAGCTGACAAGAATTTGAAAAGACCCCAAGGCCTAGTATTCCAAATGATAAACTTGTCTTTGACTTTTTTACCTAGATAATTTAGATGCCTTTAAATTTCTATTCAAAATGTTTGTAAAATTTTCTTATGTTTATAGGTTTGATGTTGTCAGTTTATTAATTCTGCAACACAGCCAACCACATAGCAAACTATTAGAATAGCCAAATTAACAGACCATTCAAAATGATGAATTTTGGTAATTTTTATTATGTAGAAATTCTCATTGGTTTCTAATTTTTAAATATGCTTAAGAATATTTCCAATCTAGAGTTAGGATTCTGAGAGTATGTATTATATCTTTATACTTATCTTCCACCTTTATCAGACCTGAAATAATTTTTTGAAATCTCTTTTTACTGATGTGTTATGCATAAAATACAAAGGGAAAACTATTTTATATGGAGAATTACTAAGACAAGACATGTTATTTTATCTTTCTGATAAAATAGAAGTTTCCTATTTAAAGTTAAAGTCTTTTGCCTCATCCCTTACCTAACAAATTGAACAGAGTCATGAAAAGAAATGTAGAAATTTATTTGGTCAAAAAGCCCTCATGTTGTAGACGAGGAAAGATGCAAAGAAACATAAAATTGAGCAAGTTAATTTTAGACATCTGAAAAAAATTCAATCATAGAGTATTTCTTTGGCTGTGGGCCCATAACATTTCATTTGATTGTGAGTAAGTTACATTTTCATTCACTCTAAGCTTTTTTCTCACTCGCTCTAATCTTTAGGAAGAGGCAAATAAGTGTTAATCATCGTGCAGGTCTTGATGGTACTGTACCTTTGTTTTAAATGATTTTTGCAGTTGTTTTGCTACCAGCTAAAGATAGTCTTGTGCTCTTAACATATTTTGAATGACTGTTATATAAGAAATGTTTACATATTCCTAAACTATTGTGCTTATTCAGTTGTCAAGCATCAACTTTGCATTCTTCTTTTAATGTCATTTTTTAAATCCACTCTGAAAGAAAAAGCATAAACCCTTCTTAGATTCAATACCAGTTCTACCTTGTATCTCCCCCACACTTCTGACCTTGATTAAGTCACTTAAACACAGTGTTTGACTTTTCTCATCTGTAAAATGAGGCCAATAACACATACAAAATGGGATAATTATAAAATGAAGCATATATAACCGCTAGTTGTGATTACTATTCATTCTTATTATCAATTAGAAATATTTATTTTGGGATGACTCACTCCTAATGCTTCCTATAAACCTGATGCCCAGTCTGGCACCCAGGTTTCCTCCCTTACTGACTGCCTGCCAGCTCTGCGTACCAGCGCTCCTCCAGGAAGTGACTGGCTGTGAAATCACTGAATTAAATACCCCCTTTTTACCTTTTTCTGTCTCTCTCTTTGTTTTTTAGGTCTCCTAAATTTTGAGCTGATTCTCTCTTTATATGTGTTCTTTCACATTGCAGAGCCAGACTGACCTCACCCCACACATACTCAATTTTGTTGAGTACCTAGTTTGTTGTAGGTTTCACATATAGTATTTCCTGCAATCCTCAAATATACCTATGGAGGAGATGTCATTATATATTATAAATGATGACCAAGACTCAGAAACATTAAGTGACTTGCCTAAGGTAATTCAAAATAAGTGACAGTACACAATTTGAACTGAGCTTAACACCAAATTTCTCAGAGTCCTAAGGAAGATTAGTTGATTCAGCTGAGGTTATTGGTCTGGAAGGGTCAACACTTTAAAACCATCTTTGGTCCTCATTTTAATAGCTACATGCTGGCATTATCATGCCTCTGGAATAAACTGGAGTTTTTTCTTTAACCAAAGAAAAGGTAGTCGTATACTTAATTTTCACTTTGAAGTGATTATCATAGTTTGTCTATACCAGAAACAAGTATCTGAAAAAAAATGTATCTGAAAGTCATAGAAAGACATGGTAGTACCTGGAACTATAGTGGTAGCAATGGGTATGGATATAAATAGATAAATCCAAGAAATATCAAAGAAGTAAAATTCAGAGGAGCTGCTGTTTCACCTGGATGTAGGGAATGAGCTAGAGCAGAATGTCAAGAACAGGTTCTAAGTTCCTGATTTTTCAGGATGGTGAGTGCCATTTATGAAGAGAGAGAGTGCTAGAAGAGACCAGTGTATCAGAGTTATGCTTTACAAGCAAGCTTCCTCAAATCATTAGTTATGTAACAAACAGAGGTTCGAAGACAGAAAGTAGATTAGTGTTTACCTGTAGTTGGTGGTAGGGATTAGGATAAGTGGTAATGGAAAAACACTGCTAATATATACACAGTTTCTTTGGGAGGTACTGAAAATGGTCTAAAATTATATTGTAGTGATAGATGCGCAACTCTGAACATGTTTAAAAACACTGAATTAATTTTATGGTATGTGACATATATTTCAACCATGGTGCAAAAAAGCCCTATAGTTCTATTTCTCATTTACATTTCCTGTCCATTTCATGTAAGACAGAGACTCTGTTCCACAGCATATTCATTTAGGAAACTAAGCTGATGATGTCTCCACCATGTCAAATGTCGGTGATTTCTTTGGCAGAAGGGAAGGGAATGTGACAGATTTTACAGCAGCTCTTAAATGCTTATCCTTGGAAATGATACATGTCATCACTTCTGCTCATATGCCATGACCAAAGCAATTTATGTGACCACACCAAATTTCAAGGACACAAAGAAGTACAATACCAGAAAGAAGAGATCCAGTAACAGCACAAATGACTATTACCACCAGCACTGAGGGGAAGGTCAAGAATTAAATTGAAGACATGTTGAGTTTGAGGTGCCTTTAATATATCCATGTGTCAAATAGGCAGTTAGCTTTGTGGGATTAGGAACTCAGAGGAAGGTCTGGGCTAAGAATAAAAGTCAGGTGGTCATTGGTATGTATTTGGCTACTGAAAGTCATGGATATGGAAGAGATTCCAGAAATAGATGCATCCATAAATATCCTATAAGGTCACAGTTCTCCATGTCATACACATAAACACACACACACACACACACACACACACACACCACATCACATTCTATCCTGACTTCTCTCCAGAGCCATCTGGAATTATAACTACTATTAAGAGAAATGGAGAGGGTGTCAAACTCTCTTTGGTGTCTTAGAAATATTGAAGGTGACTAGAAAGCAATTGGTATTTTATGTCTGTCAAACTTTATTTAAAAGGCCACCTGCTCAATGAAGGCCCTGAAATTACCAATGCTCTCTTTGTTCTTTAAATTCCAAAGCACTTTATTTAGATCTCTTTTACTACAAATTTTCTATTCTATCACTAAATGTGTTTGCATGCTGTTTTATCCCTCCTATTAGACAATAAGCCTCTTTAGTTGTGGTCTGTTTTCTAATCTTCTTTTATAGTCATCAAAACACATAGCACCATACCTTCTACATGGTAGAGCAAAACAAACAAAAAAATAGTTTACATAAACATTTGCTCCCCAGATAAACTGTTAGCTCCATAAGAATGTCTTTAATTTCTTTGTGTTTTGATTTCTGCCTACCATAGTGATTTCCACATAGCCCAATACATTCATAAATATATTGATTGATGAATTAATTCAGAGAAGAATTAGAAACATGTATCACATTATTTTTAGAGATTATTTGTGTTGTGTTGTTTCCATATGAAAAAATATATACAAAAATACCTAATATGTTCCCTTCAGTTTTTAACAATTGAAACTTAAATATTCAAAGCTATTAGCTACTATCAAGAACAAGATTAAAAAATAACTTTGCCTTCTTTGTCTCTGAAGTCTCAGAAAAAAAGTTATTGTTTTATCAGATACTTTATTCCTTGTAAGGTATTCCATGCCCCTAAAATTTTATATTCAAAATGTTAGGGATGCTCAGATCATTAATTCTTAGAAATTTAAGTTTTTAATTAAATGTTGTGTATATTTATGTAATATATTCACATGTGCACATAAATGGACATATAAATGATCATTAATTCAGTCATCACAAGTGAATTAGTTTATAAGCACTTTAAAATATATTGAAATATTAGAGTTGCATAGACACAATGTAATTGTACATGTAATTTCATTTGATAACACATATATAATAATTGATAGTAATAATCAGTTCAAGAATACAAATATATGAGATGAATGCTCAAGTAAAACAACTTACCTTGCATGGATTATTATTAAAAAAGTATCAACTTAACTGCGATACCAAAATGTTATGAAAAAAACACACATAAAATATTAGAATAAAAATATCCAAGATAGGTCATAGTCAAATATTGTATACAGAATCTAAGCCAAAGTTAATAAGTCTAGGAGACTACATTTATTTGTATATTTAATAGAGTGATTAAATGAAGCCAAAGTCTAAAGACCAGTGGAATGGTCTTAAAGACACAAAACTAGAGAGACAAAATGGTGGCGGAATAGACGGACATGTCCTGAGCCTTGTCCCGGAGCAAATAGAGTGAGCAGCTGAAATGAGTAGAATTCAGCCCGAATTGGCAAAGGAGATGCAGCTGGTGAGACAGTTTGCAACCGGGAAGGGCAGAGATTCCCTGGATAAAGGTAAAATCAAGGATCTAGGCAGGAGAGTCTGCCAGACCTCTGAGCCCAGAGGGTCAGGGAGAAACCACACTGTGCCAAGCTGTGTCCCTGAGGACAGGCAAAGCATCTAACTTTGAAAAAAGGGTCCACGGGACTGTGGGAGGTAGGAGATTTTGGACTTTAGATTCTGGATTTTGGATATGAGCTCAGCGGTAGCCCTGAAGGGCTGGCCTGACCACACAGTGCCAGCAAGAGAGGAGCTTGCGGAGATGCAGTCCTTCCCTGCTCTGAGGCCTGTGCCTTTCTTCACTGAACTTAGTTCATAGGTCCTTTCGGATACAGACACTTACCTGTGGCTGAGGTGCGGGAGAAGGTGGATTCTGAGGAGAGTTGGCGGTCCAGGAGAGGTGGTAGTGAGTCTGATGCTGAGTCATACCTGAGCCCAGGCCGCTATTTTCTCCTGAGAGATAGCCCCTCCCTCCAGTCTCTAGGCAACCAATACAGCCACACCCAGATCCCACCCTGAATGACACAAAGGAATCTAAATACTTCCTGAGAGGTCAAAGAACTGGCCCAAAGAGAAATCTACAGCCCCAGCAATGGGAGACTGAGAAACAGTACAGCACAGACGACTGGGATCATAAGCCAGCCAAAGGAATGACACTTCACTTTTTTTGCTTTTATTTTTATTTTTTTATCCTTTTTCTTTTTTTTTTTTTATTCTCTTCTTTTTTCTTGGGTTTCCTGTTTTTGTTTGTTGCTTTATTTTCTATTTCTTTTTACATTATTTTTATATCACTATATTTTATTTTCATTTGCTATTTTTAATTTTATACCATTTTTGAAATCATTTTTTTGTAAATTTATTATTATTATTTTCTTCTCATTCTCTTTCTTCTTATCCACTTATTCCCTTTCCAATTCCTCAATACTAAATTGAGGTCCTCCCCATATTCATCCAATTCTCAATCTTATTTTCAGTATATAAGCTCAGTCTCTACAGATTCTGCCCTAACTGTCTTTGCCGGGTATTTTTTTTTTTTTTTTTTGGTTTTTCGTTTTGTTTTGTTTTTGGTTTATCTATTGGTTCTGTGGTGTTTTACCCATATATATTTTTTCCCTCCTTTTTCTTTCTTTGTCTTTTATCTCTTATCTTTTTCTCTCTCTTCGATATCATTTGTGCTCTCTCTTCTCTCCCCTAACTCTCTTTTCTCAGGTGGTCACTTATATTGGGGTTATTGGTGTCATGAGTACATTTGTGCTTAGTTCCCTTTGTGTTGTGTCTTGTTGAGGTGAATTTTATCCTGTCTGGCCAAGGGGCTTGAGAGAAAGCCACATAACCAGACAACTGGAGAGGAAACTCCATCCACAAATGGGTCAATAACACCCCAGACCCAACTACAGAGGCAGAAAGAATGCGGCAGTGAGGGAGAGAGGATGAGTGAATGAGGGAGTAAAAGAAGAGTGTGTGGTCAGGTGGGGTGTGTGTGTGTGAGTGTGTGAGGCATATTTAGATCCCACAGGACCTTCAGGGGTAGGCTAATCGGGCTCACCTAACTAGGCAGCTTCTGCTACCATTGCAAACAGTACCGAGAGGCCAGCTTGTCCTCAGAGGCCTAGACTTTTTGAATGAGAGAGCTGCTGTAACTGGGTGTCCAGCCTCAACTCCACCCAGAGTGCCCTCAGATAATACCTGGGATTCTACAGCCACCCCTGCCAGGGACCTGCCACCTCAGCTGTGGTCCTATGGTCAATGAGGCTCCAGCCACCCCAGATCCAGGCTCCTGTGAGTTCTGAAGCACACTTCCCTCTGACCAGCCCAACGCTTTAGCCCAGGGCACTGCAACCACATGAACAGCAGACACATGAGCAGCCCGTCCCTGTCCAAGGAGCAGCAGCCCTGTGAGCAACCCGCCACAGGCCTAAGAGCAGCAGCTTCATGTGGCCTGCCCCTGACCAAGGAGCAGCCCCTTGAGCAACCCACCTCAGGCTTAAGAGCAGCAGCTTCATGTTGCCTGCAACTGTCTAAGGAGCAGCAGCTGTGTGAGTGCCCAGATCCCCCATCTGAGGAGCAGCAACCATGCAAGCAGCTCACCCCATCCAAGGAACAGTAACCGCTTGAGCAGCCCAACCACAACTGAGGAACGGCAGCCCCACACAGCCTTCCCCCATCCGAGGAGCAGCAGCTGCGCACAGGCCGCACCCTGCACCTGTCTGAAGAGCAGCAGCTGTGCAAGCAACCTGCCCCCATCCAATAAGTAGCAGCCACGCAAGCAGCCGCACGAGCAGCCAACCCCCTTCCAAGGAGCAGCAGCTGTGTGAGAAGCCCGCCTCCATCCAAGGAGCAGCAGCTGTGTGAGACTGTACCCTTGTGAGGAACAGCAGCCGCACAAGCCACATGCCCCCATCCGAGGAGCAGCAGCAGTGTAAGCTGCCTGCCTCCATCCGAGGAACAGCAGCTGTGTGAGCAGCACACCCTCATCCGAGGAGGAGCATCTGTGTGAGCAGCCCACCCCCTACTGAGGAGCAGCAGCCACATGAGCAGCCTGCCCCCTTCCAAGGAGCAGAAGCCACACAAGCAGACCGCCCACATCCAAGGAGCAGCAGCTGTGTGCAGTCCTCATTGCTCTGAGGAGCAGCACCCACATGCAGCCTGTACCTGTCTGATGAGAAGGAGCTGGGTGAGCGGCCCACCCCTGTCCGAGGAGCAGCAACAGCATGTGCAGCTCACTTCTACCCAAGGAGCATCAGCTGCGCAAGCAGCCCATTTCCCGTCCAAGGAGCAGCAACCACGAGAGCAGATCGCCCCCCCCCCTCCGAGCAGAAACAGCTGCATGAGCAACCCACACCCAAACAAGGAGCAACAGCCCTGCAAACAACCTGCCACTGTCCAAGGAGTGGCGGCATCATGAGCGGCCTGCCCCATCTGAGGAACAGCAGCAGCATGCAGCCAGCCCCCTACTAAAGAGCAGCAGCCATGCAAGCAGTCCGCCCCTGTCCAAGGAGCAGCCACCACGTGAGCAGCCGGCTCCCGTCTAAGGAGCAGCAGCCACGCACAACCTGTCCCCATCTGAGGAGCAGCAACCTCATAATCAGCCCACCCCTGTCCAAGGAACAGCAGGTCTCTGAGCAGCCTCCCCCACCAGCCAGAGGTGACACCACTGCTGCGAACAGCACCCACCAGAGGAGCCACTGACAACTGAGAAGCAGCTGCTACTGTGACCGCCCAAGAAGCCACTGCCACCCAAGGAGCAGCCCTTGCACGACTCGACATCTAGATCAGTCTGTGAGACCAAAAATGGGTAGACAAAGATACCCCCAAAGGAAAAAAAAGGAGGAATCACCAGAAAAGCTGCTAAGTGAAACAGAGGCATGCAATATGTGAGAAAAAGAATTCAGAATAAGGGTCATAGAGTTCATAAACAGGATGGAAGAAAAAAATCAACACCTTATGTAAGAATCGAGAAGAAATGGATGAAAAATCAACAACTTATGTAAGAATCAAGAAGAAATGAAGAGTGATATAGCTGCAATAAAAAAACACCATGGGAAGTTTCAACAGTAGATTAGGAGAAGCGGAGGACCAAATTAGCGAATTAGAAAACAGGGAAGTAAAACACAGCCAAACTGAATTGCAATTGGAGAAAAGAATTAAAAGATAGGAGGAGAGCCTAAGGGAACTATGGAACAACATGCAATGAAGCAACATATGAATAATAGGGGTTCCAGAGCAACAGGAAGAGTAACAAGGATTAGAAGACCTATTTGAAGAAATAATCACAGAAAACTTCCCTGATGTGGTGAAGAAAAAAGTCACACAAGTACAGAGAGTCCCAAACAGGATGAACCTGAAAAGACCCACACCAAGACACATCATAATTATGATGGCAAATGTTCAGGACAAAGAGAGAATCTTAAAGGGTGCAAGAGAGACAGAAAGTTATATACAAGGGAGCTCCCATTAGATTATCAAATTATTTCTAAACAGAAACACATCAGGCCAGAAAAGAATGGAAGGAAATTTACAAAGTGATGCAAACCAAGGGACTGAATCCAAGAATACTCTATCCAGCAAGGCTATCCTTCAAAATTGAAGGGGAAATAAGGAGCTTCACAGACAAAAAAAGGCTAAGGGAGTTTATCTTTACCAAGCCAGCAATGCAAGAAATGCTAAAGGGACTGATGTAAAAATAAAAAAGAAAAAGGTAGAAGGAACACAGACACAAAAAATAAAAATGGCTACAAACAAGTATCTTTCAAGAATAACTTTAAATGTAAATGGACTAAATGCTCCAATCAAAAGACATCGAGTGGCTGAATGGATAAAAAAAACAAGGACCCATATATATGTTGTCTACAAGAGACCCAACTCAGAAAAAGGGACTCACACAGACTGAAAGTGAAAGGATGGAAAAACATCTTTCTTTCAGGCAAATGGAAATGAAAATAAAGCTGAGGTAGCAGTACTTATATCTGACAAAATAGACCTCAAAGTAAAGGCCATAAGAAGAGATAAGGAAGGCCACTTCCTTATAAAGGGATCAATACAACAAGAGGATATAACCCTGGTAAACATATATGCACCCAATGCAGAAGCACCCAAATACATAAAAAAAAAAAAAACTTCTGGAAGTTATCAAGGGAGAGATCGACAACAATACAATCATAGTAGGGGACTTTAATACGCCACTGACATCACTGGATAAATCCTCTAGACAAAAAATCAGCAAAGAAACAGCAATTCTAAATGACTCACTAGATCAGATGGACCTAACTGATATCTTCAGAGCATTTCGCCTCAAAGCCAGGAATGTGTCCCATGTGCACATTCTTCTCAAGTGCACATGGGACATTTTCAAAAATGGACCACATATTGGGTCACAAGCAAAGTCTCCCTAAATTCAAAAATATTGAAATCATAACAAGCATCTTCTCAGACCACAATGGCATAATATTAGAAATAAACTACAATAAAAACATTCCAAGAAATTCAAACATTTGGAAGCTGAATAGAAAGCTATTAAACAATGATTGGGTTACCAATGAGATCAAAGAAGAAATGAAAAACATCCTATAGACTAATGACAATAAAAACACAACAATGCAAATGCTATGGGACACAATGAAAGCAGTCCTGAGAGGGAAGTTTATAGCTCTACAGGCCTACCTCAAAAAAACAAGAAAAAATGGTAATAAATCATCTAACTCTACAACTCAAAGAATTAGAAAGAGAGCAACAAAAAAGCCTACAGTGAGCAGAAGGAAGGAAATAAAAAAGATCATAGCAGAAATGAATGACATAGAGACCAAAAAAAAAAAAAAAATACAAAAGATCAATGAAACCAAGAGCTGGTTCTTTGAAAGGATAAACAAGATTGATGAACCTCTAGCCAAGATCACCAAGAAGCAGAGAGAGGACTCAAATAAGCAAAATCAGAAATGAAAGAGGTGAAATAACAACAGACACCACAAAAATACAAAGGATTCTTAAAAAATACTATGAACAACTCTATTCTAACAAACTAGACAACCGGAAGAAATGGACACATTCCTAGAAAAATATAACCTTCCAAAAATCACTCAGTAAGATCCTAAAAATCTCAATAGGCTGCTAACTATGGAAGAAATTGAAGCAGTCATCAAAAAGCTCCCAGCAAACAAAAGCCCGGGGCCAGACGGCTTCACAAGGGAGTTACACCAAACATTCAAGGAAGAACTAAAACCTATCCTTCTCAGACTATTCCAGAAAATTCAGGAGGAAGGAACACTCCCAAGCTCCTTCTATGAAGCCAGCATCACCCTAATACCAATACCAGATAAAGACAACACAATGAAAGAGAATTACAGACCAATATGCCTTATGAGCATAGATATCAAAATCCTCAACAAAATTCTAGCATATAAGATCCAGCAGTACATCAGCAAAATCATACACCATGACCAAGTAGGATTTATCCCGGGATGCAAGGATGGTACAATATTCACAAATCAATAAATGTGATACATCACATAAACAAATTGAGAGATAAAAATCACAGTCATATCAATTGATGCAGAAAAAGCATTTAACAAAATCCAGCACCCTTTCTTGATAAAAAACTCCCAGCAAGGTGGGAATAGAAGGATCATACCTCAACATAATAAAAGCCATATATGACAAACCCACAACCAGCATCCTACTCAATTGGCAAAAACTAAAACCATTTCACCTAAGAACAGGAACAAGACAGGGATGCCCACTCTCACCACTCCTGTTCAACATAGTGCTGGAAGTACTAGCCATTGCAGTCAGACAAGAAGAAGAAATAAAAGGCATCCAAATTGGAAAAGAAGTAAAACTGTCCTTATTCGCAGATGACATGATACTGTACATAGAAAACCCTAAAGATTCCATCAAAAAATTATTAGACTTAATAAATGAAATCGGCAATGTAGCAGGATACAAAATTAATGCCAAGAAATCTATGGCATTTCTATACACCTATAATGAACTTACAGAAAGAGAGACTAAAAAAGCAATTCCATTTACCATCACACACAAAAAATTAAGATACCTAGGATAAACTTAACTAAGGAGATAAAAGACCTATATGTGGAAAACTACACGACACTGAAAAAAGAGATACAGGAAGAGGGCAGGTGAAGGCATGTACTGGGGGGTAGGGGAGGTCGGGGGGAGGTCAGTGGGGAAAAAAAGGAGACATATGTACTACTATTTGTAATACTTAAAACAAATAAAAAAATTTAAAAAAAAATGGAAGAACATACCATGTTCATGGATTGGTAGAATCAACATCATCAAAATGTCCATACTACCCAAAGCAATCTATGAATTCAATGCACTCCCCATTAAAATACCAATGGCATATTTCACAGATCTAAAACGAACTTTCCAAAAATTAATCTGGAATTAAAAAAAGACCCCAAATAGCTGCAGCAATCCTGAGAAAGAAGAACAAAGTAGGAGGGATCTCAATACCAGATATCAAGCTGTATTACAAATCCAGTGTTCTCAAAACTGCCTGGTACTGGCACAAGAATAGACATATAGATCAATGGAATAGAATAGAGAACCCAGAAATAGACCCAAACCACTATGCTCAATTAATATTTGACAAAGGAGGCATGAACATACAATGGAGTCAAGACAGTCTCTTCAATAAATGGTGTTGGAAAAATTGGACAGATACACGCAAAAAAAATGAAACTAGACCACCAACTTACACCATACACAAAAATAAACTCAAAATGGATAAAGGACTTAAACATAGGAAGGGAAACCATAAAAATACTAGAGGAATCCACAGGCAGCGAAATCTCAGACATATGCCGAAGCAATTTCTTCACGGATACTGCTCCTAGGGCAGTGGTCAGCAAACTCATTAGTCAACACAGCCAAATATCAACAGAACAATGATTGAAATTTCTTTTGAGAGCCAAATTTTTTAAACTTAAACTTCTTCTAACACCACTTCTTCAAAATAGACTTGCCCAGGCCATGGTATTTTGTGGAAGAGCCATACTCAAGGGGCCAAAGAGCCGCATGTGGCTCGTGAGCCGTGGTTTGCCGACCACTCTCCTAGGGTAATGGAAACTAAAGAGAAAATAAACAAATGGGATTACATCAAAATAAAAAGCTTTTGCACAGCAAAGGAAACCATCAACAAAACAACAAGAAAGCCCACTGCATGGGAGAACATATTTGCCAATGATATCAAAGATTAGGGTTTAATCTCCAACATTTACAGGGAACTCATACAACTTAATTAAAGGAAGTTAAACAACCCAATAAAAAAATGGGCAACTGACCTCAATAGATACTTTTTGAAAGAAGACAGAAGGAAGGCCAAGAGACATATGAAAATATGCTCAAAGTCACTAATCATCCAAGAGATGCATATCAAAACGGCAATGTGGTACCATCTCACACCTTTCAGAATGGCTATCATCAACAAATCAACAAATGGCAAGTGGTGGAGAGGATGCAGAGAAAAAGGAACCCCCATGCACTGCTGGTGAGAATGCCGACTGGTGCAGCCTCTGTGGAGAACAGTATGGAGTTTCCTCAGAAAACTAAAAGTGGAACTCCCATTTGACCCAGTGATCCCACTTCTAGCAATATATCCCAAGAGACTAGAAACACCAATCAGAAAGGATATATGCACCCCTATGTTCATAGCAGCACAATTCACCATAGCTAAGATTTGGAAACAGCCTAAGTGCCCATCAACAGATGAGTGGATTAGAAAACTGCGGTACATCTACACAATGGAATACTACACTGCAGTAAAAAAGGAGGAGCTCTTACCATTTGCAACAACATGGATGGAACTGGACAGCATTATGCTAAGTGAAATAAGCCAAGCAGAGAAAGATAAATACCACATGATCTCACTCATTTATGGAATATAATGAACAACATAAACTGATGAATAAAAATAGATCCAGAAGCAGAGAAACATCGATCGGAACCTCAAACCTCAGGGAAGGCAGGGGAGGGTGGGAGTAAGGGGGAGAGATCAACCAAAGGGCTTATATGCATGCATATAAGCCTATTCAATGGACACAGACAACAGGGGGGTAAGGGCATGAATGGGGGGTTGAGGGGTAATGGGGGAATAAGGACACATATGTAATACCACAATCAATAAAGACATTTTTAAAAAAGACACAAAACTAATTCAGCTAGTTTGTAATTGTTGCATAATCTTCCAGGCCTCTTAATAAATTGGAAATTGTTCCCACCATAAAAGATCCTCCCAAGACAAATTGTTTTTTTTATTTTTTGGTTAATCCTCACCCAACGATATTTTTCCATTGATTTAGAGAGAGTGGAAGGGAGGGGAGGAAAGGGAGAGAAACATCAATGCAAGAGAGACACATCAATTGCTTGCCTCCTGCACGCCTCCAACCAGAGCTGGGATCGAACCTGCAACTCAAGTACGTGTCCTTAACCAGGAATCAAACCCAAGACCCATAGGCAGATGCTCTAACCAGTGAGTCAAATTGGCCAGGGTACAAATTCCCCTTTTGATTTGTACTACTTCAATCATTGCTTGATAAATCCAATGTAAATAAAGATTTATAAATTAATATATGAATCTACATTTATACAAGGAAGTATGCAAAAATAAATAAATATAATACAAGTAACAAGAACAAGCTTGCTGTTGTAAATTTAACGGACCTGTGGGTATTGAATCACAGGAAGGTAGAATTGAATTGGACAGCATTGAAACAAATTCATGAACCAAAATACAATCCTGATGTGTGATTTGGCTTTCTTTTTGAAACCATGCTTCAGTGAAATACTGCAAATCTTTATTTAGTACCTATTATGTACCAGTTACTTGTCTATGATACAAGAATGAAAAGAATACAGTTTTTGCCTTCAAGGAATTTAGACCCAAATTCTACTGTAAATCCTAGTTATTTTGAGAGTTGAATCTTCCTTTAATTATAGATCTGTGTAGAGCATTTTACTTAGCAAGGTAAGTGAGTGTTGACTCTTCCTTTTGGGAAGAATCTAGGTGGCAATCAAGTATTTCTACCTGGTGAGGCTGTCATCCTTAAATGTGCAAGAATAACCAATCGCCATACTGATCCCAACAACAGATTAGCTCTGTCATATTTAATTACATCAGCTTTAACACAATGAAAAAAAATTGCCTTGCTCCCCCCTTTCCACATACATATAAGCCATGCAGGCTGATATCTCCTGAATGCCTTCGCAGGGCCGCTCCAGGCCCCCTGAGACATCCAGTCACATATAATGAACTTTAATGTAACTCACTGCTAACCTAAGCCAAATAATCCCAGCACTTGAGATTTAGCCACGCGATTGAGGCATGAACTAATTCCCAATCAGATTCCAGCTCAGCATTTGCTACTGACGTAAAGTCATTTCCAATTACCAACAATGTCTAAAAATAATCATGAAAACTCACATACCCATTTGTATCCCTGGAACAGACAGGATACACATGGACACACTGTATTCCTGGATCAAAGTGAAGACCTACTGAGTGGGAATAAGTCAGTAGATGACATAAAGCTGAATCTTGGCAGTGGATGCATTAGCTGTTAGAAAGACTGGGATTAGACAGACAATTTAAGACTTAAATGCCTTTACTTCATTTGGTAGGCACACTTTAAGAAATGTTATCTTCCTGCCCCACACCCATCACCCAATCACCAGCCTGCAGGCCTTCCACCAGCACCTATGGAGAGCCTGCAGGTATCACAAAGTTAAATCTTTTGACTTTGACCACATTTTATTACCAGGATGCAACAAAGAGAGGCATGGGCTTGTAGGCAGAAGTCCTGACAGATTCTAAGCTTCATCTTTTTAACAGTTAGATAAACTTGAGCGAGAAATATAATATCACTGAGCTTCAGTTTTTCATCTGTGAAAATGGAGGAAATGGCCAAAGAATTTTTTTATAGAAAAGATTGTTAGGCTTCTGTGGCAAGCTTCCCTACCCCTATCCCCCTAGTGGTATTGTCAGGATAGGTGTTATCAAGTCCTACTTTCCATCTCCATCTCAGAGGCTTAGTGTCAAGGAGAATGGCTAGTCTTTCCAGTGAAGCTTCTCATTAGTCATGTACAGAGAGATTGAGGTATAACTCCTGAAAGCCTAAGCTTAATTTAAAATGAAAACTATAACTAGCAAGGGGTACCAGAGTTCTCTGACCAGTATACTACCTCTCTAAAGTGGGGGTCCATGGATAGCCCCATTATTATTAGAAGAGTATTTTCTGAATATGCAGGATGTTTAATTATCTTATTGTCTATATTACAACATATTCAGACCTATGAACCCTTCTTCATAAGAAGAATACATCTGTTACAAAATTGGATAGGTCAAGTTCTTGGATACTGTCTCTCCTGGATAGAGCTTAGTGGTCACTGACAAAGGAGGGCTTAAAGATGCTCCTTTGTCTAGGCTTCATAATTAGCATATTCTTTCCTTAATAAAATTAATCAAGTTGATATTTTCAAATTGCAATCAAGTTTTTCTACCTGGAAACCTTCCTGACTCTAAATCAGGATTTTGCATGCTTTTGCTTTGACCTGTTTCATACTGACTTTAAAGACACTCCTCAGAGGATATCTTATTTCTAAGTTTTGTGTACATTTGTGAGATTTAGAGTGGGGAGGGAATGGGAAACTAGATATATAGAATATCATTAATCAGTTTGGAAAATTGGTAAACTTCTATATAATGAAAGCACTATCTACACTAATAAAAGAGAAAGATGCAAATTGACCATACCTTCGTGACACCCACCAGACCATGAGGAGTGGGTATGCAAATTAGCCCAACAAAGATGGCAGGTTAATTTGCACACACAGGCGCTGAGCAGCCAGGGGGGGGACACTTGTGTTGTCACCATGGCAATGACACACACTTTCCGCACTGTCCCAGCCCCTCTGGGCCTCTGGGCAGCGTGGGAAGGTGGAAAGGCAGCTCTGGGGTATAGCAAAGGCGGTGCCAGCAGCCAGTGGAAGGAAGGCCCATTCTTGCATGAATCTTCGTCCATCAGGCCTCTAGTGGAAATATAATTTGATAATACTGTTTTAGTGCTTAGACATTTATTCTTTGGATAAAGAAGCATGTGCAGATATTATTTTAATTGACAGGCCAATAAATGATATATATTTAAATTGTACGATTTGGTAAGTTTTGACATATGTATATATCCCTGCAATAATCACCACATTCAAATAATGGACATATATCCATCATAGCCTTAAAAATTCTAATACCCCTTTATAATCTTTCAACTTTTACTCCTCACTGTCATGCCCTCCCCCAAGCAAACATTCATCTTCCAGTCACTATAGATTATTTTATGTTCTAAAATTTTATATAAATAGACCAGTACTTTATATACTCTTTTTTTGTCCATCTTCTTTCAGTATAATTATTTTGATATTTATCCACATTGTTGTAGGTATCAATTGTTCTATTATTATTATTATTGAGTACTATCTCATATGTACTAGTAAATTCAATGGTTTATCTCTTCATGCATGTGTTGATGGTCATTTGAGTTGTTTACAGTTTCTGTCTATTACAAATAAAGCTGCTATGGACATATGCTTTCACTTTTCAAAGGGAAATAACAAATACTGAAATGGCCGGGTCATATGGTAGATTTATGCCTAAAGAAAGTACTTAACAGTTATACTGTTTTACATTACCATCATCAATGTATAGGAATTCTAATTTTTCCACATCATTGCCCACTTTTGATATTGTCTATAATTTAGCCATTCTAATAGATAAGTCATAGAATTTTATTGTGGTTTTAATTTACATTTCCCCAAAGACTAATACTGCTTCAGGTAATTATTGCTAGCTCTATGTCTTCTTTGATGAAGTATCTGTTCATATACAGGGTGGGGAGAATATGGGTTTATAGTTGTTTGTATGGAAAATATGAGAATAAACTCTATGTTTCAAGTATTCACAACTGTAGACCTATTTTTGCCCTACCCTGTATTTTCCCTATTTTGTAATTGGGTTTTTATTTTCTTACTAAATTTTAAGAGTTTCTTTATGTATTTTGGATATAAATCCTTCATCAAATATATGATTTGCAAATATTTATCTCAGTTTTTGATTTGTTTTCCATTTTCTTAATAATGTCTTTCATGGTCCTGGCTGGTTGAAGGGTCCCAGGTTCAATTCCGGTCAAGGGCACATGCCCAGCCTGCAGGCTAGATTCCCAGGAGGGGTCATGCAGGAGGCAGCCAATCAATGATTCTCTCTCATCACTGATGTTTCTGTCTTGCTCCCCCTCTCCCTTCCTCTCTAAAAGCAATAAAAATATATTTTAAAAATAAATAATGTCTTTCATGAAGCAGAAGTTTTTAATTTTAATGATATTCAATAGATAAATGTATTATTTTATGGATCATATTTTTGGTATCATATCCAAAAAATATTTTTCTAATCCAAGATCAGAAAATTTTCTTATATGCTTTCTTCTAGAAATTCTATTATTTTAGGTCTTACATTTAAGTTTATGATTCATTTTTAGTCAATGTTTTGTATATGATGTGAAGTATTAATGTTCTTTTTTGCATATAGATATCAGCTGTTTCAGTATTGTGTGTTGAAAACACCTTACTTTATTCAGTTACTTTTGTACCATTGTTCAGAATTAGTTATTCATATATTTATGGATCCATTTTGTTGTGCTGATCTGTGTGTCTATCTTTATACCATTAGGAATCTGTTTTGCTCTCTATAGGTTTACTATATTCAAAATCAGGCAGTTATTAGTTCTTTACCTTTGTTATTTCTGAAAATTGTTTTGCCAATTCTAGATTCATTGCAGATCCATATGATTTTTAGACTATAGATATTCCTTCTCTGACTGATTTTTAATTTAATTCCATTTTGGTCAGACAATATAGTTTGTATGACTTGAATGATTTCAAATTGTTGAGACTCGCTTTACTTTCAGACTATGTTCTACCTTGATACATGTTTCCTGTGCACTGGAAAAGCATGTGTATGCTTCTGAATGGAGAGTTCTACAAATGTCACTTAGATAAAGTTGTAGATGGAGTTGTTCAAATCTACATCCCTATTGATTGTTTTGTTGTTTTTTTTGTCTACTTGGTTTAAATTATTGAAAGAAGTACTAAAATCTCTGACTATAATTGAAAAATTTTCTATTTCTCCTTGTGGTTGTAAAGCAAATTTTTTTGCTTTACATATTTTGTAGCTCAGTTAGGAATACAATATCTTCCTGATGAATTAACACCTTTATCATTATGAAATAACCTTCTTTGTTCTCAGTAATGTTATATGCTCTGAAATCTGCTTTGCTTGATGTTAATAAAGTCACTTCAAATATTATTTTCAGTCTCTAATTTTTTAAATATTTTTATTGATTTCAGAGAGGAAGGAAAAGGGAGAGAGAGATAGAAACATCAATGATGAGAAAGAATTATTGATTGGCTGCCTCCTGCACGTCCCACATTGACTACAGAGCCCACAACCCTGGCATGTGCCCTGACCTGGAATCAAACCATGACTTCCTGGTTCATAGGTTGATGCCCAATCTCTGAACCATGCCAGCCAGATAGTCTCTAATTTTTATTAAAGTTTACATCATTGTTTTATGCACCATGTGCAAGTAGCCATTTCATTCTGAATTGGTCTAGCAGCTTTTAAAATTTAGTGGAGGATAGTTTCTTAGGGAAGTGAATGAAATATTGAAGTTGTTAATGAAGGGTATTCTAGTTGGAGTTTGAAAGTCTTCAGTCGTTTATTTTGGCATTTAAAATACACAACCTTCAATTTTTTTTCAAAGTTTACTTCCTTAAGGAACTTCTGCATTTCAATTGGGGGGGGGAGGGGAATAATTTCTGAGGCCAGAAAGTAAGAGAATTGGCTTTTGAAGTATAGATAGACAAAGAATATATTGATTACTTGTGTTTTAATGCCTACTTATTAACTAGATTTGAAGGGGGGAAATGGTGATAGCTGCTTATGATGCAAAAACACTGTTTATTTCTACTGAGATTAACTGAAAACTGCTGAACTAGTTATCACCAAACTTTTCAATGCAAGCTGTTGCCAACATTGGAGCAGAAATTATTGTAACCTTCACACTCTTAAGATTAGATATATGGGTATGTTAAAAGATACAATTCTAGTGAAATGTACACTGGTATATGTAGAAAAGCTTTCATTTGGCATATAATTTTATATATGTCAAGACTTTCTGATTGAATTATTCAATATATAGACTAAATGGTCATATAAGGATCATGGAATGAAGCTTCCCAAAATTTCAATTATAATTATCCCTCTCTCCAAATGCCATCTGTTATTTTCTTAGCTTGTGACCTCTAGTATGCTAACTCCAACAACCCATTGGTATTATTAGGACCTACAATTTATTGATCTACCACTTTTTTACCTCTCATGTCCTCCTTTTTCTTATCACCTCTCTAATTCCATGGTCTCTCTGAGCTGCCCTACCCACTAATTGCACCTTTTTTGCTATAAAGCATGGCCAGGATCCCCCTTTCAGGATAGAGGCATTTATTCGCCCAACTGCTGTTGGCTCACAACTGAGTCCCTCCTGCCAGCAATTGCCCTCCACTAAACGGAGCTGACTTGCCCAAGATTACACATTCTCCCCAGGACCACTTCACAATCAATGACTAGTTGATGTAGGGGTACAAAGGCCCAGTTTTTTGTTTGTTCAATTAGAGACATCTCTGAGAGGCCATTCCAACTCTGTCTTCCCATTGGAATAGGCTAAGGACTTTGCTCTGTTGAACCATATTTCATTTTAACTTCCTCTTTCAGATCCTGCTCCCCTTACAGCCATTCAGGTTTATTCCCCAACTGCTTCCCTATAGAACACTGGTACACGTGAAAACAAATCTCCATTTTGGAGTGTGTTGGCAAGCAAAAAGACCTAAAAGTTAGGATGAGGAGTGGTGCTAAGAGAGCAGATTATGAAGTCCAATTTTGGAATTGGATCATCTGCCTCCAAGTTGAGGAGAAGGACAGTGTTACTGGTTGAAGGTGGAGTTATGATAGTTTCTGACATAATGCAATGGTGTAATTGTTAAACTAACTTTGGTGCTAAACTGAGTTGGAAGAGAATACACTGAGAACTACAATGTCTCCAGCATTTGAAAGCTATAAGGATTTCTAATTACAAGAACTATACAGTTGAATAGCTGTTACTGGGGGGAGAGGGGGAGTTGTTAAAGCACTGTAGAAAGATAAGGAAAGGCCAAGGGTAATAAATCATCTATTTAAGGCAAACAGTGAAAGCCTCCTTGACAGCATGCAAAGAATCTGTCATCTGCTGCAGCTGGAGAAAAAAGAAAGCTAAATATCAGGCCCAGGACTTTGTTGGCAGTGGGGTGCCATATAAGGTTGAATTCTAAAACCTGCAAAGTTTGTTGCACCAAGGTTAAGGCCATGATTGGGAAGTAAAGTGACTCTGAGACTTGAAATGGGAGCATATAGGCATTTGAAAAGTTTGAATGCCTAGATTTCCCTGAGCATTCTTGGACTGCAGCCATGGCCCGTTTCCTTCTGTTAAAGGCTAATGCTCCCCTCTTGCTTGACTGGAGAAGAATCAGCTTTCAGATTCATTAAAGTTGCGTATGAATTTATTTCCTTGCAACTGTAAGACTTGGAGCTTCAGCTTTTATCTGCTGTCATCCAGAGGATGCCCTCAGCTACTAGAGACCATCCATGGATTCCTGCCATATGTGTTTAGATGGTCTCACTATATAGAAGCATAGGGCCAGCAGAAAAGCAAAAATAAGTCTACTGGCAATACTGAGCCTTATATATTTTAATGTAATCATGAAAGTAGCATCTCATCACCTTTACCATAGTCTATTAGTTAAAATGAGTAACAGATTCCACCTATATTTATGGGGAGGAGACTTTATACACATAGCAGGTGGGAATCATTTGTCACCTTCATATCTTTCTGCCACAGAACTCATTTGCCAACTTTTCACAGGAACAGGTGCAGTGGTCATGTCCCACAAGGAGCATGGTGACCAGGGGTTCAAATTTTCATGGATTTGAATACCTCTATTAGGTTAACCATCTAGACCAGTGATCAGCAAACTACGGCTCGTGAGTCACATGAGGCTCTTTGGCCCCTTGAGTGTGGTTCTTCCACAAAATACCACGGCCTGGGCGAGTCTATTTTGAAGAAGTGGCATTAGAAGAAGTTTAAGTTTAAAATATTTGGCTCTCAAAAGAAATTTCAATTGTTGTACTGTTGATATTTGGCTCTGTTGACTAATGAGTTTGCCAACCACTGTCCTACTCAAATCTGCTTTCCTTACTCACTTAGAAGTGTTTTTCCCAAGAGTACTCCCTAAAAAAATCCACCTATAGGCAAATGTCTGCTTTAGAGTTTATTTCCCAAGAAACATAATTGATGCCACTTGTGCTAAACCACAACCTGGTTAAATAGAATTCTCTTCTCATTCATGTTTACATTCATGATGTTGATTATGTACAGAGAAAAGAACACAGCAATGCTTACTGGACTCACTTTAAATTCATGACCACTAAACTCAAATAGATGTTTAGTGATGCAGAGAAATCTTACTATACTTTCCTTGTCCATTAACTCTCAACTTCTTTTGGATTACTATTTCATTTTTTTCCTTCCCTTCTCACATCTCCAACAACACCTATCCATTCTCAATTTCAGCTGACAATCTTATTGATATGTTAATGAGAAAATAAAAGAATAGGTAGAACTTCTACATACTTCCTCCATTACATGTACTCACCTGCCTGTATTTATTCCTGTTACTGTTCATACAATTCATGCTCTTAACCAAGGCTACTTCACAAGTAAAATTTTGTGCCATCCACCTTTGTCTCAAGGACATTGTTCCAGAAATTCTTGCTTCATTACCACTTATAACACTGCTTTGCAATCTCTATTAGATACTCCCCATCTGCACACAAACATGATGTTATTTTCCTTCTCAATAGCATTTTGTTACCCAGTTACTGCCTAATTTTCTATTCTTCTTTTAAACAAAGATCCTCAAAAGGATTGTCTATGCTCTTATCCTCAGTTCATCTCTTCACATTTTTTCTTGAACCCATTCCAATAAGGCTTTTCCTTTATCCTCTCCTTAGAAACTACTCTTTTGAAGATCACCAGTGACCACCATGTTACTAAATCTAACAGACAACTTTCTTGTTTAAAAATCTTTATTGTTGGAAGTATTACATAAGCCCTATTTTTCCCCCACTTGTCCCCCTCCAGCCTTTCTCCACCTGTCCCCCAGGCCTTCATCACCCTATTGTCTATGACATTGAGTTATGCATACATGCATACAAAGTCTTTGGTTGTTACCTCCCACCCACCCACCTCCCCTGCCTTCCCTCTGAGATTCTGCACTCTAACAGATAATTTTCAATCTTTGTCTTATAATGTCAGGAGCATTTGACACAGTTAATCACTCTCTTGAAACACTGTATTCACTTGACTTCTAGGATTCCATGATATCCTGGATTTCTTTCTACATTATTAGTCACTCTTAGTCTTTCCTGCCAATTCCTCCTCCTTTTCATAATGTCTTATTGTTAGAGTACCCTAAAATTCATTCCTTTTGCTTCTTCTCTCCTGAGGTTTCCTGCCTTGATAAGTTCATCCATCTTATGACCACCACAACCCCCACACACAAACAATATAAAAACTAGTAACTATCATTTCCATATCTCTTACCAAGGACTTTTCTCTGAACTCTTGATTCATCTATCCCAATTTGTCTTTGTAACATCTGCACATGATGTCTCAGTATGCTTAAGCCTAAAATCCAGCTCTTCACTTCCAAACCTTCTCCTCCTACTATCTCTTTCATCTCACTTAATGGATACTCAACTTTCCATTAGCTCAGTGTATAAGCCCTGGAGTTGTTTTGAAACTCATTCATGCACTCTCTTTGTCCATTTGGGCTACTCTAACATACTGGCATAGATTCAGTAACTTATAAACAACATAAATTTATTTCTCATAGTTCAGGAGGCTGAGGATTTTAAGATCAAGGTACTGGTAGATTCAGTGTCTGGTGAGGGCATGCTTCCTGGTTTATAGACAACCATCTTCTCACTATGTCATGTGGTGGAAGGGACCAGGGAGCTGTCAGTAATCACATACCAAAGGCCACATCTCTGATTACATTACATTGGGGGTTAGGAATTCAAAATATGAATTTTGGGGCGATACCAACATTCAGTCTGTATTACACACTATATCCAGTCTATCAGTAAATTTGTCAAGTGTTTTTTTCTAGAGGGTATCTAGAAGCTGACCACTTTTCATCTTCTCTTCTGCCTTCTCTAAGGCATCAAAGTCTCTCCTCTGCAATAGCCTCCTAATTGGTCTTTCTGATCTCTCACTCTCACTTTCACTCCCCTATAGTCTGTTCTCAGTATAATCCTCTTAAAACCAAAGTTTCATATGTCATTCTTCTGCTCAGTACCTTCCAATGGTTCCCTGCCTAACTCAGGGTAAAAGTCAAAGTCCTTCTAATGGCTTATTTGTCATTTATATCCTGGAACCCCCTTAGTGCTCTGAATTTATCTCACAGAATAACCCCATCTTGCATTTTATTCTAACATGATGTCTTCGAACATTCATGCACTCCCCTTCCCTTGGACCTTTGCAGTTGCTATTTCCTCAGCCTATAATGCTTTCCCTAGATATCTGTGTGGGTTTTGTTTTTTTCTATTCTCCTACAATCTTTATCAAAATGCTACCTTCTCAGTGAGACTTTCCCTAACCACATTATATAAAAGTATACCCTGTCCCTTTCCATATATATATATATATATATATATATATATATATATATATATATGTGTGTGTGTGTGTGTGTATATATATATATATATATATATATATATATATATATATATAATATATGGTTTCTATCCCTCCTTCCTCTTCTATTTTTATCTCCATAGCGCTTTCCACCTTCTAACATACTATAATTTAGCTACTACTTTTATGTATTATCTATATCCTGTGACTAGACTTAACCTTTCTAAGGAGAGAGATATCACATTTTTAAAAACAAAACAAAACAAAAACCAGTGTTTATATTCCTAAGCCCCAGAACAACAGATAGCACATAGTAGATATTTAATATTTATTGAATGAATAAATCAATAAAGGAGTACATGAATGGGTGAATGAGTGAGTGATTAAGTGAATGAATGAATGAAGCTAAACTCTTTTTTTATTAGTCAGGGCACCAGCAGGAAGCAAGGGAAAGATTCAAGTGGGGAAATTCAAGTAAGTTTAAAGAAGGGAATATTTACAAAAGTGTGGACAGGAGTGAAAGAGACCAATACGGGTGGTGAAACACCCAGGTGCCAGGAACAGTGGGGTGTTCTTGTTATTCCTGTACCTTAAGGAGTAAGGAAAGGAGTCAGATGCCACAATATGAAGAGAGTGGTTGCAAGATAAAGTTGTCTAACAGGAGTTGTAGATGTCAGTAGAGGAACACAGCCAATCAGAGGTGACTCAGTAGGGAAAGAGCCTAGAAGATAAATAACCAGACCTCTGCCTTCTCTTGCCCTCATATATCCTGCCAGTACCTCCCATTAACAAAGCCCAATTGCCCAGAGGACAAGGAACACTGTTAACACGTTTCCAGACAGCTAGCGCCCATGCCCAGAGGAGGGTAGGAAAGGTTGGAGAGCAAATCTGGAAAGGCAAATGGAAACTATCTGCTTTTACCCTCTGTCACATATAACATCTTACAGATGGGATGGAACAAAAGTATGATTTTAAAGTTAGCATACATTTTCTGTAGAAGATAAATTTTATTTATGCTAGATACTTCACATCTCTTTGCCATTGCCTATTCATCACTAATTTCTTTCCTTTTAAAAGAAAATATTCCATTCTTGGACAGTTTAGGTTTTGTTTTTGTTTTTGTTTTTACTTTAAATCACAATAGTTGAGATTGTTTTCCCTAAATCAAATAATAACCTTTAAGAGAATGTCTAAAGGCTACATTCTTTGGCCTATTCTATTTAGATGACTAGGAAGAAATCACATTGAAATTTGCTGAAGGCACCTTTAGAAATTTTTTGAAATGAGTATTTTTTAAACAAATGGAAGTAGAATAAAAGAAACAGAACCAACAGCACGGCTCTGGAAAGAAAACTCAGCCCAGGCTTAAAATAGCATCCACAACTGCTGATGAGAAAGAGGAACATCTGGTAAAAAGAATGCATTTGTCAGGGGGCACTTTTGAGAAGATGCCTAAAGCATTTAGGACATCTTAACCATACCAATACCATCCCCTAGGAAGCTGGAGCAGGAAACAAAGGTTTGATGTTGCTCATAATGTTTAGGGTATAATGCAAATGGCCTTAGGTTTCTGTCCTACAGTATTGGGACTTCCTACTTGTCAAAATTTCCCCCGTCTTCATTGTGTTTTACTTTAATGGAGCTTAAAAAGAAAAGGGAAACACATACTTACAAAAAAAACAACAAACAAGGTAAAAGTTGACTCAACAAGGAGGGTTGATAAGATGAATCAGACACTGGAAGGACTTCGGCCCAATTCAGGAGACTCAAATGCAAGTTCTGTAGATGTAAGGGGTACTGGCATAATCAGAATTGAGTAATAATACTGGAGAACTTGACAATTATGTTGTTTGGGGACTATTGATTGTACGGTTCTACTTGTGAGCCCTGAGAGGCATGCATTTGCTGTGGAAATGCTCAGGGCGGTTGTTTTGTTTTCCTTCTGAATTTTGCTACTCTGCAATGTCTCTCCTTATGCCCTGAGCTACTGGGATTTGTGATCTATTTCTCTTTTTTCCCATTTCTCCCTTACAACTGAAACAAGCTACCTTTTGCTCCCTCTTCTTTTATGTGTGATTTCTTCTCCACCATTCTTTATCAGCAAAGAACTTGTGTTTAGTGTGATGCTGCCTATTCATTCAGTAAATGTTAGGTCATTTCCAGTAAATCCCATTGCCAAATCACTTTACCCTTTCTATGAACTCTTGGCACCTCTGAATCAGTGACCCTCGCATATTGTCCTTCCCCGTGTCAGTAAATCTTATCTGTAAATGACAAAGAAATTTATCTCTAATAACTTCTCTTTATCCTGGAGACTCACTCAAAACTCCATTTTCTTCCTTTACATGCAGCTGAGAGCCCTATCCAGGCCTTTAATCAATTTTATCTAACTTACTTGAATTCTGTTCATCTGTTCTCTTTAGACCTTATCCAAATTATTTTCTCCATTATTATCTACAAAATCAGGTAATAACACAAGACAAACTTAGAACAACTTTGTTTGGGGAGGAGGTATTGAGTTGGATGTCACTGCCTTTGTACCCATATACACATACATTTGCCTATAGGAACAAAAACTGCCTATATCTCAGTCCTACTCCATTCATGATCATGATTGACCCTTATAACTACTCTGCAAATAAGTTATTGTCCTCTCCATTACCACAAATAAAAATCCTGAGTTTTAAATGGGTAATTGCCCAATATGATAGTGTAGGTAAGTGGAAGAAACAAATAATGAAACTACTTATTTAATTTAGTACTTCTCAACCTTCATTGTTCATTGGAATTGGAATCAGTACTTCTCAACCTTCATTGTTCATTGGAATCAGTCTTTGTCAATACTTACTGCCCACAGAATTCATCTGGGCATCTTGGTAAAATGCAGTTTATGACTTAGTAGATCTAGAGCAGAGCTGAAGATTCTGCATTTCTAACCAAGTTCCAGGTGATGCCAATGCTGCTCATGCTCATGGGGCTTACTTTAAGTAGCAAGAACTTAGAATGGTTTTAAGAAAATATTTTTGCCAGACTGCACCAAACTAATAAAATTTGAAGAGAGGGGGCCAATCAACTCACTTAGAAGTGAATAAAAAATAAGATGGACTGATGGATGAATGCATAGATAGATACATGGTAAAGTAAGACTATAACAAAATATAAATATGATAAGCTAATTGTTGGCTATATGGCTATTTACTATAAAGTTCTGTACCTTTTTTTTACAATAAAATATTGGAAAAGTGAATTGGGAAGAAAAACATTTTGGAGCTTTGAAACCCTTCCTCTCCTTCAGTATATATTAGCCATATTGCTCTTCTCCTTTAAAATAACCCCATTTGTTACACCTTTTTAAAAAATATTTTTTATTGATTTCAGAGAGGAAGGGAGAGGGAGAGAAACACCGATTATGAGAATCATTGATCAGCTGCCTCCTGCATGTCCCCTACTATGGATTGAGCCAGCAATCTGGGCATGTCCCCTTGACTGGAATTGAACCCAGGACCCTTCAGTCCGCAGGCCCACACTCTATCCACTAAGCCAAACAAGCTAGGGCGTTACAACTTTAAATATTTATTTTATTTTATTTTTGCTATAGTTTTTCATACTTGTTTCACTGATATGGGGACAGTTCAAATCTTTGAGGTGACTTAATATATTGCAGAACATGAAACTTGGGGTCAACTAAACATATCAAGATTTACATTATAAATTCACTCTGCCCTTTACTTACTATTATGCAATTTTAGCTAAGTTACCTTGTTGCTTTTAGTTTTATAATATGAAATGTGGTAATAATGATAATAGTAATAATATATTTTATGAAATTAATGTGGCAAATTGGCATATTTTTTAAAATATATTTTTATTGATTTCAGAGAGGAAGAGAGAGAGAGACATCCATGATGAGAGAGAATCATTGATTGGCTGCCTCCTGCACTCCCCTAACTGGGGACCACTCCTGCAACCTGGGCACATTCCCTTACCAGGATCAAACCAGGATTGCCTGGCTCATAGGTTGATGCTCAACCACTGAGTCATGCCCGCCAGGCTGAATTGGCATACTTTATATACTTTTTAAAAACACTGAACCCTGCCCTTAGTATGTGCTGTCCCAAACAGCCCTGTAGGACATGGCTTGTTGAGCTACCACACACCTCCTCAACACATCCACACAGAGGCACAACTGATTAGCCAAGCTTTAGACTGGTAACCAGTGATACTAATAAGTAGCATCTGTCTTGTGACTTGGTTCAAAAAGATGCACTAAAACCATAAATATATCTCTTAGTAATATAACCAAGAGACTCAAAGAGAAGAGGTAGTTGGTAGTAGATTCTGAGCTAGAAGATCATATAGATGTATGGTTTGGAGATGCTCCTCATTTGGGTCATATTTAAGATTAGTAAGTATAAAAAAAGTTTATTGAAGGAGGCAGAAACAGTAACAGGTATCAGAGAGAAGCAGAAATGTGAGAGGCTGTGCACATTCTAAGATATGAATAAAACAGCACCACTTTCTGACTTCTTAGTTTTCTGTTCCAATGTGTCCTTGGTTCTGACCTATATCGTGCCTAAGATAGATTTCTTGAATTTTTCACTAAACTCCCCTTTGTTTGATCAAGGTTGAATGGAGATCTATCAGTCAGGATAGGCTACAGTATGCTGTTGTAACACAAAAATCACATTGGTTTATAATAACAAATATTTCTACCTCACATCATACTCATGGTTTACAATAACAGACATTTTTTATTTCTCACTCAGCTCAAGTTAGCCAGGACTATGATCCACAGTATTTGAGGGCTTGATGAACAAAACCTTCTTTTAGAAATATATCAATGATCAATTACATGGCTAGCCACCATGACCTGTTTCACAAAGCTACTGCATGTAAGTCACACTTGTCATTTTTGTTGCCATTTCACATGACCACACCTGAGTTCAACAGGGCAGGAATCTATATCCTTAGGGAGAGGCACTGATTACTCTATCACAAAATCTTCTTTTTTCTTTTTTTATAAAAATGGCACAAATGAGAGATAATATATAGAAAATAGCTGGTACATAGGATAATAAATCAGTATGACACTTGTCATTGTGGAGTTTTTTTGGTTGTTTTTTTTTCCTTATTAAAGGCCTTCCTCAAAGTGTTGGAATGTTTTTTATTCAGTCATTCTTCAGATATATAGAGTGTTTGCTCTATGCTATGCAGGGTGCTAAATGTCAGAAATAAAATGAAGAACAAGATAGACACAGATCCTACACACATGGTGCATAGAGAATGATGGGTCATATAAACTAACAAATAGGCAATTCCAAAGCTTATTATGACTCCTATAATAAAACAAGTACTGGGTGCCTGAAAACATGGAGAAGGTAAATCTAATTTAGATCTGGGACACACAGATGTAATTTAGAGGGAGGGGCAACAGCTGAAACCAGATAAATGAGAAGAAACTATCCAGAAAAAGGAATAGGGGGTTGTTTCTTAGATAGAGGAGGCAGCAAAGTTACAGACCCAGATGTGAAGAGAGCATGGAACAAGCAAGGAATTGCAATAATGGAGAAAAGTAGGGCAAGCATTTGTAAGCTATGCCACAGAAGTTGGACTTTATTCTAGGCAATGACGGGCCATGAAAGGGTCTTAAAAAGGAAAAGAACTTTATCGAATTTGTGTTTTTGAAGCACTAAGAACATAGCAAGTTTCTAGGGTTTGTGGCCCATTGAAAAAGTCATACATTTATTGGCCAATTCTTACTTGTGCTTATTAAATGAAAAAGAATGGACCCATGTTCCTGCTGCACTATGTTTTCTCCATTCTTCATCGTTATTGATTTGTACATGGCATGCAGTCATATAGTGTGCTACGGTGGGAGCAAAGGCAGAGAAATGGAAGTGAGACACACAGGCCCTAGGCCTATTACTTCCTCAAAATGTGCTTGTAAGCAAGTCACTAACTACCCTGAAAACTGTCATAACAAGTTAACTTAAGGACTTTGGAAAATATAAATCTGTTTACTATGGGTACATTAGTGGGGAAGGTTTGAACACCTGTAATTAATTAATTAATTAATTAATTAAATCTGTGCTATAATCTAGTTGTGGAACAAATTAAATTGGTATGGCATAATTTACTTGTATCATGTGGATATATCTTGTCAATAATCTTTTTAGAAAATAAGATACTAAGGTGGTGCTCTTCAGATATTATTCAGATGTGTTAACTGAAATTTTTCTTCAGTTATGCGGGCGATAGAGTAAGACAAGGGCTTTGGGAGACTTGATTAGCCTGACCCAGGAGCCAATTCTGAATACTGAACTCAGTCCATTTACACACATTGTCCTTTCCTGGTTTGGGTTGGATTTTCCAATTTGCATTTGAAATTCAAAATGTCAGGCCTAATACTCCTGCTGCATCTCTGAGGGCATGACATGGCCTTTATAACTAAATGTTAAAACATAACTCGATGCCTGATAGTTGCAATTCCATTTTCCAATCCGTGGTGCTGTCACGGGCTCTGTGCGATATGCTGTCAAGCAGGTTGGTTGGGCTGCACAAAATCCAGTCTCCTTTCTGGATAGTACTCACGGCTTGAGGAGCCTTTCAGAGGCACTCCCTTCGTATCACAGCCTACTGGCAATGTCTAAAATTCACTTTTATCTCTTCCTTGAAGATAATTCACCAGTTAAACTCTTTTGGAGAATCCAGAGAGTCAGGCACCACAGATGTTGCTAAAACTTATTATTTATTATACATTTGGGTATTTTGAGGCAACTACACAGAGAAAAGCTGTCTTGCAGACAGGTAGATTCACACGCTTGTTGAAGATGGCCTTCCACAGTGTGCATGCAGTCTGCTTGGGTAAGAGAAGAAGCATAGGGAGTGTGTTCCAGGACAAAGGCAGCTTAAAGACTCCAGAAAAACCTAGCTAGCAGTGACTTAAATAAGACATGTCCACCTAAAAGCTAGAACCAAACTTATTTTTCATTTCAATGAACCAGCTTACTATGGAGATTATCGAAAATCCACCTTAGTAGATTATCGAAAAGCCACGTTTTTGCCAACATAAGGATGAATGATGAATCTTGAAGAAAAAAACACAAGTTGTGACTTCTCTTAAAGGAAATGGAATAAGTGTGGGGGAGGGGGGACAATTATTATATATGTGTATATATGGTTTTGACCTGTTGGTAAAACTTAAATAAATAGGAAATTTAGGGAAATGAAAATAATATAATAAAGAATGTTCCATTCTAGTAGTGGAGGAGTTTGCAGGAACCTAACTGTTCATCTAATGAGAAAAACTGGGCAATTTTTAAAAATTGTGTCTGAAGACAAGATGGCATTACCATGGCAGCCAGGACTTGAGGGCTTGGGATGCCAGGGAAAATATTGAGACAAATGTTTTTCTCTTCAGTCATTTATCAAGAATCCAGGACAAAAGACAAAGAACTTAAGTGGAAATCAGTGGCTGATTGGAAAATTTAGCAAAACTTTCAACAACCTCATGGGAATGGAATAACAAACATATTTCAGGGCCCACCAAGTTGTAGGGACCCTGGTAAACATTACAGACTGCTAGTTAAAACCCCAGAAGGGCTACCTTTTAGGAGTAAGAGCAACAAAGAATAGACTCAGTATCACACATTTTAAAGCCTTATCTTGAAATAGCACAGTCCTAAATTCTAACTTCCTGTCCCAAAGCAAAAGTAAATCTCTGGAGAATGATAACCAGAGCCAGTCTCAAGGTTTTTATATAATTTTTCATAATAATGTCTGACACTCAGTCAAAAAATATTAGATATGCCAGGCATAAGTATGAAATGACTGAAACAAGGTAATGATATGATTAAACACAAGATAAATTGATTATATATATATATATATATATATATATATATATATATATATGTTTGTGTGTGTGTGTGTGTGTGTGTGTGTGTGTGTGTGTGTGTGTGTAAAAACCTAAGCAACCATTACAACTGGAACGATGAGTTGACCAGTCACTATGATGCGCACTGACCACCAGGGAGCAGACACTCAATGCAGGAGCTTCTCCCTGGTGGTCAGTGCACTCTCACAGGGGGAGTGCTGCTCAGCCAGAAGCCAGTCTCATGACTGGCAAGTGCAGCTGCAGTGGCAGGAGCCTCTCCTGACTCCGTGGCAGTGCTACCAAGCAGCGGTGGCAGGCATAGTGGGCCGGAATGAGCATGAGCAGCGCAGTGCTGGCTCTGACTCCTCCCTGGCCACCTGCTGCTTGGCACACTGCTACATCTCTTGGGGGATGTCCAATTGCCGGTTTAGGCCCAACCTTCAGGGATTGTATCTAAACCAACAGTTGGACATCCCCTGAGGGGTCCCAGATTGCAAGAGGGCACAGGCCAGGTTGTAGGACTCCCCCACTTTCCTCCACCCCATGCACGAATTTGTGTACTGGGCCTCTAGTATTCAATACAAGCAGATTCTTATGTGATCCAGATTTTATAGTTATCAGATATGATATAAAATAACTGTTATTAATATGTTAAAGATACTAGAGGGCATGATGAAGAATTTTACCAGAAAATGAAAAGTATAAAAGTAGTCAAATGCAAATTCTAGTTCTGAAAAAAAGAGAATATAGAACTCAGTAAATGTGTTTAAAATAGATTAGACATAGCATAAGAGAAAGGAACTCAAGATAGAACAAGATAAGGACCTAGAAAAAAAATTAAAGGATGTAAGATGCATATGGGACACAGTCAAAAGCTATGATATATGTGCAATTAGAGAGGAAAGGAGAAAGCAATATATCAATCAAGATTTTTTTTTTAAAACTGATTTTTAAAAAATCAGGCCCCCAAAGCAAAAAGGTTTCTAAACTTCCCGAGCAAGTTAATTACAAAAGAAACCACCAAGACATAGTATGGTAAAACCTGTGAAGATCAATGACAGAAGGGAAAATTTTATAAGCAGCCCAAGGGAGGTAGGGGGAAAGGCATGTATCCATTAAAGAAGCAAGGCAATGTTTAAAACTATTTAAAAGTATCGGCATGGGGGGGGGGGTGAGGGGGATGCGGAGGAGGAGGAGGGGATAACTGCCAATATAGAATTCTACATAGAGTAAAAATATAAAAGTATACTTCGGGAATTAATGCTAAAAAATGTTTTCAAACAACCAAAAACTTGAACAAGTGATATTTTTCACCAGTAGAATTGCATGAAAAGAACTGTTAAATGAGTAATTCAGGCTTGAGGAAAATAGTCCCAGAGGGGAACATGAAAATACATGGGAAATGATGAGTAAATGTAGAAGTAAATATGTATATAAACATACATTAATACTGGTTATGTGAAATCAGTCTTTAGGGGTAGAATTTAGGTGGAATACAAAACATGACAAAATTGCACAAAAAGTAAAATGAGTAAAGGGAATTAAGTGTACTTAGGTCCCTGTATTTGTTTGAAAAATTATAACTATTTCAATTTATACCAGATTTAATAAGCCATGCATTCATTTTATCTTCTCTAAAATAACTCAAAATGAGAAATTGAAAAAGTATAACTTACAAACTAATAAGGTGGGAAAATTGAATGATAAAAAGTATACTAATTGATCCAACAAATGTGGGCAGAGAAACAGGAATAGGATAGGTGGGAAAGAAGGAAAACAAATAGTAGACAGATTTAAAACCAAATATGTCAGTAATTACATTAAATTTAAATAGAATAAATACTCTAATTAAAAAACTAGGCTTACTGGATTAAATTATAATATATATTCAATCATATGCTACTTATCTGAGACACACCTGAAATTAAAAAAATACAGAAAGATTGTAACAGTAACCATGATATCCCTAATAATTTTTTATTATTGATCAAAAAGTAGACTTTAAAATAAGGAGTATTACTATAGATAATGAAATTAATTATAAAAGTGGCAATTCACTCAGAGTGTGGATTTTTTATGAAGATAGAACAGTATTTTGAGCTTTCAGCTCCTGTCAATCTTTCTCAAGAGTTTACAAAGTTATAATTTATTAAATATCTGTTTCTATAATGATAACTTTATGATTTGTCTCCCTAGTCATTATAGATTCACTAAGGGTAGAAATTTTACTCATTGTTGTGTACCCAAGATCTAGCATAGAGCCAAGTAGTAGCTCAATAATTTTTAATTAAGTAAATAATTGGATGGATGGGTGGATGAATGGATAGTCAGTCTGGGCCACAGAAAAGCATAATATTTTGTTTACATGACAAATAAGACTAAGTTCTTTCTGGACAATAATTCTATAACTTTCAGATATTTTATAAGCTCTAATTATAGATTGTATTATGTAATGAGAAAATGCTAGGTATATCTCAGTTATAAAAATAAAACAATAGGTTTTAATAATTATTATAACTGTACTTGATGAGTATTATGGCATGTTAGAAACTTCCTCAAACCTGATTAAACTTGACCCTCACCCTCCATTTATTTTATTTTCTCCTAGTTCTTTGTATACACCTTTCTAAGATTTTCATGGGAAAACAGGTTGTTAGAAGTGAAACTGTAGACATTCCTGTATTCTCTAGTCAAATGTCATTAATGTCTCACAATTTTTCTCTAATAATTACTTTAGCTAAACTTCCTGGTTCTGTGGTTGTTTTTCTTAAATATTTTTTATTGGTTCTTAGAGGAAGAGGAAGGTAGAAGGAGAGAGAAAAACACTGGTGTGAAAGGGAAACATTGATTGGTTGCCTTTTGCAGGCCCCCTCCTGGGGATGGAGCCCACTCCCTGACTGGGAATTAAATCAGCAAGCCTTGTGTCCATGAGATGATACTCAACCAACTGAGCCACACTGGCCAGGTTAGTTCTATGGCATTTTAAAATCATTTTTTCACTGCCAGCTGCTTTCCCTTTAATTCTTGTATTATTTAGACTACAAATATTTAGATCAGAAGATAGCAAAACACAAAAGGTATATGGAATTAAGACTATATTTTAATTGAAATCACAGTCTCCTAATTCAGTCATTTCCTATGGTTTTATTGCTGATCATGTTCCTACTTACCTCTTCTTACTCTATCACATTCATGGTCCACGTCACCAAACCAAGTTGTTATAAAGAAAGAAAAGATGTGAGTACCCCACTTTGGGCTGCCAGTTGCAAGTGTCCCCCCAACGTCCCATGTGGTTCAGGGTTCAGGTTCAGGGTTTGGGCTCTGGAGGAGGCCGCACACAAATGAAAGAGACTAGACAAGAAAGTATACATTTGGGATACTGGGGGCCAGGTGGGAGCCCAACTCAAGGGCAAGGACTCCACCCAGCTCTGGCCTTGCTATCCCTTTTATTAAGACTATGGGATACACCCAAGCCTTTAGGCAGGCAATTCCAATAATAGCCAATCAGCAAGAATTTACATAAGACTAAAAGGTGGATGTTGCTTTAGCTACCATTGTCTCAACTAAACAGTGGGTGGTTGGCTCTGACCTTTCAGAGTTTCAAGGTTGACCAGCCTTCCGGGTTCCTTGTCCACGCCTCTCTGCTAGTGAAGGCAATGGGCGGCTTCCAACAAAAAGACATTCTTTAAGGAAATCCATTCAGATAACACTGTGTTCTCTAGAACATTTAAATTATTTGGGCATCTGCTCAGCTTTAGTTTTTGCACAGAATAGTACCTGTCTCAGAGTCATAAATATGCTGCACCTTCCTGCAGACCTATAATTGAGTTAGTTTGGTTTCCCTGGCAACCACCACGATTAATTAGAATACTTGAGCATGGTAAGTTTATAGATGCAGAAAGTATTTCATGTATAAATAGTGCAATCTGTTTATGCTCAAAGGAGTTTTCCTCCTTAGTTGAGAAATGGGATTTTCTTTTCCTTTTTGTGTGGATTAATTACATTTTATTCCTCATAAACTCTGTAAGTAATATTCAAGGATTAATGTTGATTACACCCTTTCAGCCGGCATTGGCACTTGTTAGGTGATGTCTGGCCTGAGTCCAGGGCCCTTGCTGGGTGAGGCATGATTGTACCCACCCTGTATTTAGTGACAAAGCTGATGAAAGCATCCTCTGGGTCCAATAGACATTCCTGTTTTTCCCATAAAATTAGCATGTGGTACAAGCAATTGTATGTAAGAATATTTGTGTTAAAATCTATTTCTCCCTATGATAAACTGCACACAACACTAAAAGGAGTTCATCAATTTGTTTTAATATATATATATATATATATATATATACAATTTATTTATTTATTAAATGTTTACTTAACTAGTCAGTCATTTAATCTTCACAATATTCCTATGAGATGCGTACCATGATTCCCATGTAGAGATATGAAAGTGGAGGCCTTAGTAAGTTGGGCAAGTCACAGACAAGCACTAAGTTTGGAGTTTGAAACTATGGAGGTTTATCTAAATCAAAACCTAGGCATTCACATATCTGCCCTGGCTGTCATCACATTACCTCTGCAGTGGCTGAGGAAGACGGAGTGAGACAGATACTGATTTTATATCAAAAGTTTCTGACTCTCTCGGTTTGCACAGAATCCATCTCCACCCTTCTTCTAAAACAAATGAAATGGGGTACATGTATGATTTGTCCTTTTACTGAGACTTACCTGGCCCCAAACTGACTTTTTCAACCAGCAATAACTGGATTTTTAAGCTGGTTCTAAAGAAATGTTTTTCAGCATGTATGTGTAACTCTTGTGCACCCAGACTGGAGGTGGGATTGGGAAGGTGAGCAAGGTAGAGTGGGAAGGCCCTGAACTGGTGCTAAGAAGTGCTTTCACTAACTGGCTGTTTGTTCAGGCAAGTGCACTTCTTTATTGTTCAAAAAGTTAGGATCATCTATTACCACTTAGGATTTTAGCTGGTAGAGGCTCTCAGGATTACTCATAGAGGCTACAGGAACACCCTCTATTCAGTCTATCTAGAAAATACTCTCTAGGGCTATCTAGTTCTTTCCAAGCTATAGTAGGTACAATGTAACTACAGATATTCACCTTTTCCTGCTCATGGCTAAGTGTATGACAGCCCTGGGGGAAAAAGTTTAAAAAATTGTAAACACTAACTGATTATTTCTGTGGCTCATCCCACCAAGATTATGTTTGAGGTGATGGCATCAGGCATAGTTTGGAGAGAAAATGGAATCTTTTTCAGTATCAACCTTAGAAGTTAAGGATCTCCCCAGATGATAAACTTCTACACTAACTCATTACCTCCAATAATGAGGATGTTTTTTAAAACTGACAAAAATTTGGTTAAAAGCTCTATAACAACTTGGGCAAATTATTTATTACTTCCTATGTCAAGATTCTAATGAATTGTGCTTTAACTATTTTCTCTTATTTTCCTTTTGCAACTTTTAAATGAGGCTCCTTAATTCTTTTAGACTGTGTTTTGATAAACAAGTGTCCATTTTATCCATATGCTTTGCTTTTTGATAACTATGTTATTACTAGAGGGCCGGTGCATGAATTCATGCACAGGTGGGGGGTCTCTCGGCCTGGCCAGCAATCAGGGCCCATCGGGGCTGGCTGACCAGGGGGAGGGACTGCAGGAGCTTGGCCTGCCATGGGTGGTTGGCTGTGGGAGTGCACTAACCACCAGGGGGCAGCTCCTGCTGCCCCCCCCCCTCCGCCATCGCCCCTCCGCCACCGCTGGTCGCCGCCCCCGCCCCATCGCCATTCCCTCCCTTTGCCCACTGCATGCACCTTGGCTGGCCTGGCACCGCCTGCTCGCCAGCCCTGCCCCCCACCGACTGGCTGTTCCACAATTTGATCGATTTGCACATTATGCTTTTATTATATAGGAGATATATATATATATATATATATATATATACACACACACACACACACACATATATATATATATATATATATATATATATATATATATATATATAAAATTTACATATAGCAACCAGAATTGAAATCATTAACACAGTTGAGGAAAAGCCCTCTCCATACTCAAATAGTATGGGACCAGGAGAGCAGCATTTGCTTTTTGGTTTCAGCCCCCTCCATGGTTAGATTGTGCCTCTAATGGTCTGTAGGCTTCATAGTATGTTAGGCAATGAGAATCCACTGGACATTTTTGAGCAGTCATAGTTTCTGTAACAACTCAGAGTGACCTTCAGCCTGGGGTCTGCTATTGCCTTTGAGACATTACAGGGTATTTATTAGAATTTCAATACTAATGATATTAAAGATAGTAATAAAATTATCTTTCATTGTGTCTGTACCTTGGGGAGTAGGAAGAGCACTGGGCAAAGAGCATAGGGACCAGGCAGTTCCCCATACATCCTCACAGTTAGGAAGTGTTCCTTTTTGGTACTCCCCTGTAAGTGTCACCTGCACCAGAGTCAAGTTCCCACCTGTCATTTGAGTTGGAACTCCTCATGCCTGATATTAGTGACTAACTTGTGAAGAATAATCTAGTTCATAAAGCCCTTGCACACCCAGTTTCTTTATTTTTTTTATTTTCAATTTACATCAGACATTCAATATTATATTAGTTTCTGGTGTACAGAATAGTGGTTATATATTTATATAGCTTACAAAGTGGTCCCTCCAATAAGTCTAGTACCCATCTTACATCAGACATAGCTATTATAATATTATTAGAGGCCTGGTGCATGAAAATTCATGCACTAGAGGAGGGGTCCCTCAGCCCGGCCTGCCGCCTCTCCCAGTCCAGGAGCTGACCGGCAATCAGGGGAAGGTGACACCCCATCACACCTCTGCTGCTGTCACTGCCGGCAGCGCAAGCCTCAGCCGGCCCTGGTTACCTGAGCCTCAGGCGGACCTGGGTGGCTGGGCAGCCGCCATCCGAGGCTTGCCTGCACCTCGGGCTGGCCTTGGGCGGCTGGGCAGCTGACATTGGAGGCTTTCCTGCACCTTGGACCAGCCCTGGGCGGCTGGAGGGCTGAGAGGACTGGGGGACTCCAGAGGCAGGCACACAGGGTGGGCCGGGCCTTGCCGCTTGACTGCCACCCTGGCGGGGCTGAGGGGATTGGGCACCGCCATCTTGTGGCTATGGGCACCACCATCTTTGAGGGTGTGGCAATCAATTAGCATATTCCCTTCTTATTAGATAGGATTGACTATTTTACATCCCCATAACTGTTTTGAAACTGCCAATTTGTACCTCTTAATCCCTTCATCTTTCTTGATACAACAATCCTGAGAAGTAGACAAGATAATCTTTTATTTCTACCCACCCCACCTCTACACACACACACACACACACACACATTTCTTTTTCCAGAAGATAAAACTAAGATTAAAGAGTAAGGTGTAGCAATTTTGTATCCCAAATCTGACTTTCCTCAACATGCCCTCTCTTCCTTGCTATTGTTCTCTCCTTCCCAAGTGAGTGCCTTTCAGAGGACATTCTCTGGTGCATTGCAGTGAGAATGGAAAGGGCACTTCAACTATCTCAATACCAACAGACCATTCCTTCTATTTCCTTTTGAAAATCACATCTTTGAAGGTCAAAAGTAAACTCTTTGGTAGCAGGTTTTTTGTGGGGTTTTTTAATGCTTTTTTTGGTCCCCTCTCCCGGGTATTACAAGCAGTTGGCACTCCATATGCATTTGCTCAATATACTGTAGGCCAGCTTCAGAGATGCAGAACGTCTGTGTGATGGAGCAGATTTCAAGGGCACATCCATGGAGGAGCTGCCTGCTTCCTATTTGCCAGTTTTCTGTGCTATTTGTTTGTGTTATTTAATTTAAATTACCCAAGCACCCCTGCATCAGCTCCCATTTCCAGTTACTGTTGCTGTTTGTTTATTCATCATAGTTACTATCAAAGCACAGAGCATAAATAAACTACTTAGTAAATACTTCTGAGCTGAGCATGAGGAATTGTTCAGCTGTGCAGAACCAGACAATCATTTACTCCCTGAGAGCTTCTGGACACAAGGCCTGATGCGCCATGACAGAGGGTGGCTCTTTGGCAGCGAATTGGGCAGTAGAGTGATATGCTTAATTGGCTCAAGCACCCACCCTCAGCTAAGCAGGTTATTCCCACTGGCTGGCCCTGGGCAAGTGATGCTGTCTGCACTTTCTCACAGCAGATCCTGAGAAGATGGAAGACGGACATACCACACACACCCACGACTCAACAGGCAGTGAGTGAGCAGCACTGCAGGGGGAAGAAGCAACTGGAGAGTTCCTCACAGCTTTGGTAACATACCTTTCCACCAGGTCGCTCTATGTCACCTGCACACATACAGACACAATCTCGGTGCCTTATGTCTATGTGCTTGATTGCACACCTGCATACACATGTACACACACACACACACACACACACACAAGGATGCACACATGTACACACAAACAGATCCTTGACAGAAATCTGTCAGCCTGTGGCTGGCTACTCAGTCCCAAAACAAAAAATTAGAGGTATAATTCATGCCTGAAATTCGACAGATCTCCCTTCAGCTTACCCCTTGAAAAGATGCACATGATTGGTGTAGAACAGGTGCTCAGAGGCAGGTCATGGCCAATGTCCCTGTCCACCAACTAAACTCACAGGCATCAGGCCTCTGAGCCTCTGTCAGGAGGGAAAAAATTTAAACAGAGCAACTATCAAGTTTCTCTAACCCAAACCAGTGAATAAAACAGTCATCTTCCTGTAACCAGTTATAAAGAGGAAATCTTATGTTCCAGTGTCTTCGTGGTGTCCAATGCCATTGTGTGTGAGGTAGTTTACAGTTTGCTTTACTATTTAATCCCCTCAGTATAAACTGAGTTGAATTCTTGACATTTGGTAGCACACACAAATCCATTCATCTCTGTCCCTTTTTTGCTTCAGGAACCAACCTTGCATTGCAAAAGAAATGTACACAGCATCCATAAAGACCCACTGATAGGGTGATACATCTTTTTTAAACACTGGGGCATTACAGGATTTTATGAAGCAGTAAAACTTTCTCCGGGCATGAGAAGTGTAGACTGACAGAGACCATTTTATCTATAGGCATTAAAGTATAAGTGCCACATCAGACAAGCATGATAGAAGAGAGAAAAAAATAATAATTTCAGGAAAAGCTGCCAACTCCTCCAGTAACATGGATCAGACCAGGAGGTACCTAATGGCCTTCAGGAAACCCAAGAAAGGGCCAGCCTCTGCAGTTTCTATCAGAGGCACGTTGCTGCCACTCTGCCCTCTGTCTAATTCCAAAAAGCAGCTGGAAATTTAAATAATTCCAAAAAGTCTTTTCTGAAGCAAACAGTTTAGCAACCAAGAGAGGAAATTGCTTTCTCATCTTATTCTACCCCATTTCCCTCAGCCCTTTAACAACTACAAGTCATTTTATTTTTTTGCAATTATTTATTGAGCACCTGCTATATACAGAACAAAGCATTATATAATGTGGGGGCCATTATCTGCCCTTGGGGATCACACATTCTTAGGGAGGAGAGGCACCATACTAGTAACTAAACAAAATAAACTAGGTCATTTCAGATTAGCATGAGAACTAATAAAGGAGGATGTTATGAGAGATTGGCAAGAGGAATGAGCAGGAAGAAAACATTAGATTATGTGATCTAGAAGAAATGTAAGAAGTAAGTAAGGTGAGCTTTACTGGATGTCCTCATTCCTAAGTCTCATTAAGATTCCGTTGCTGGAAGGAATCTCTAATCTCTGATTCATTCCACTTTTCTTGTTCTCTTTTCTTTTTCTCTTGATAGTTTGGTACAAAAACCTTTATTTTAGGGGGTGTTTGTCCCATTTTAAAGGAGGTGTTTTGACATAATTCTAGTGTTCTAAATGTCTTTAGTCATGCCTCTTACTTTGATTCAGTTGCCTGCATTGTTTCAATTCAGCTTCTCTCCAGTTTTAGGAGAGGAGCTGAAAACTCTTACTATCTCACCACCAAGCCTTCTGTTCTTTAGATAGATATGTTTATTTTCTTTATTTAACTTTAAAACATAGTTACCATTTCCCTAGTTTTGGTTTCTCTAAAGTGACCTCTTCTGAGACACCTCAAGTATTCTACTTTGCTATATAGAGAGCTGCATTTCCATAAAGTAAGGGCATATAGTTCTTAGTTTGAACTCAGCACGCAAAGCCCAGGGCAACATAGATAGACTCAAATCACTGCCTCATCCAAGTTTATGGGTCATGTCCAGGACTGCCTAGAACAGAATGATTCCCCAGGCTTCATTTAATCTGTTTGCCTCCCTTGGTATGGCACTGACAGATTGAAGTTTGAGTTGGGCAAAGTGATTCCTTAAAATTGGCTTTATCATTTCACTTCACTCCTCAAACTTGTCCAATGCCCTCTCTTTGCTGAATGTACAATGCTTCCCTGACCTCTGAACAGCCAGGAAGTAATCCACGTGCAATTCTTAACTACAGAGCTTTCTTTAGGCTGTGTCTGCACAGACTGCTTGTTTCTCTCACTCTTTCCAATCCTGTACCCCTCTTGCTTGCCTCTTCCATGAAGCTACTCTTGTTTATTTCATTGTTCTATTTTTCTGAAATCCTATTGTGATTATTATCCACATTTCTCTTTCACAAGAGGATTCATATATAGCAACATAAACCTGTTATATAACTAGGTATGGAAGGTCCAGATAGTATACAAACACACACATATCACTATAATAAATTAAGTAGCTACATATAAAATGCACCAAAAGATAAATTTAGATAACATATAATTATATTGCATATATTATAGTCTGCATATATATATATATATATTAGAATTTGCATATTATGTATAACTTATTCTCCTTAATACATTCATTGGCATATGGTAAGTAGTCATCAAAAACTTATTGAATGACAAAGATTTCCTTTTTTAAATTTTTATTTATTTTCCAATTACAGTTGACATTCAGTATTATTCTGTATTAGTTTCAGATGCACAGCAAAGTGGTTAGACAGTCATGTACTTTACAGAGTGGTCCCCCCACTGCTTCAAGTACCCACCTGGCCCCATTCATAGTTATCACCATATTATTGACTAAATTCCCTGTGCTATAATCTGCATCTCTGTGGCTATTCTGTAACTACCAATTTATACTGCTTAATTCCTTCACTTTTTTCACCCAGCCCCCCAACTCACCTCACCCCTGACAACTGTAAGTCTGTCCTCTGTATCTATGAGTCTGTTTCTATTTTGTTTATTTATTTTGTTCATTATATTCCACATATAAGTGAAATCAAATGATACTTGTTTTTCTCTGTAATGACAAAGATTTTCAATGGTATACCTTATTTTGAAACCCTCATTGGATTGTGTTTAAACACATGGGTAAAAGTATTTTCAGAGATTTCTTTCTTGCTTGGAAATTATTTTCACATAAATTAATTTCTAAATGTTTTTTAGGAGAAAAAAAAGCATATTTTAGTGCATGTTTATTGGAAAAGAATATTGTATAATATCTGTATGTTCTATAAAAAAGCTAGGAAGCATGGTACTAGAAGTACAGCTTAATCTGAATATAAGCTCATTTGATGTCAATGGAAGGTGGCCAGAGGTTGCCAAATTAAATACGTATGTACATAACTTTCACCTGTCCTGGACTCCAGCTGAACATTTAAAAATGACTTGTCACCTGGCCAGCGTGGCTCAGTGGTTAAGTGTAGACCTATAAACCAGGAGGTCAAGGTTCGATTCCTGGTCAGGGCACATGCCCAGGGTTGTGGGCTTGATTCCCCAGAAGGAGGTATGTAGGAGGCAGCCGGTCAATGATTCTTTGTCATCATTGATGTTTCTCTCTCCCTTCCTCTCTGAAATCAATAAAAAAATATATATTAAAAATAAAAGTGACTTGTCCTCTAATTAGACCAGTGCATGGGCCACAGTCAGCCAAGCCAGCTTGCGTGTGACTGCTGCCCGAGGTGCAGCCATCTCCATCCCAGCAGCATGCTGTGCTTTATACCAATGCCAGCTGATGGAGAACAATGTGGCCATCCTGTTGCATAAAGTTTAGTCTTTCTAGTACTTTTGCTGATCTCCATATCATTTAGCCATTGTATTCATCATCCTCTAGTCAAACACACCAGAGAATCCTAAATGGTGTGTAAAGTGAACATCTGTCCACTGCAGGATGGGCACATCTGCACCTATTAATATTTCATCATTTCCCTAAACCAGAGGTCAGATGTTCACAATGTGCTAATGTCCTGGCATCTCTCTCCCATGGATTTCATGCCTCTGAAGCAGATCTTGCAATTATAAGGAAATGGCGTAGCTCCCGCAGTGAGTGTGTAAGAGATGCGGGGAGCCTACCTCCCACTCTCAATGGGGGGAAAAATCTATTTTAAAAAATTGCAACTTCAAAGAGGATGGAAACAAGGAATGTGCTTGCTTCTTATTAACATGAGATAATCATCTTTGCGATGTCTTGTATGATTGTTTAGAATAAGCATGATTTTCTTGCTTGAGAGCTCCCTCTTTTCTCTT